>CM035158.1:26968576-28180354 GCA_020205615.1 Panax quinquefolius
TGTATTAGTAGTCCTCACTATTCTCAGTAAAATAGTGTGATAATAAATGTAATGAGGACTCTATTTGAGAGTGGATATTGTCTAGAAGGCAATATTCCTGTTTAAACTCTCAATTATGTTTTGTAGTATTTTACACGACAGTTATATAATTAAGTTTTTATTTGTATTTTGTACCATGTATTTGGCGACTCAAGATGGGTGATGTATACCTATTTTGGGGGCGTCACAATATCATTACCGATGGCGAACGAAACAAAATTTTAGGGGGTCAAAATTTGAGGGCTGGTTCTACGAGGTCCTGAGAACAACGACGTGTAGGTTCTGCGAGAATGAGGAAGCTAAGTTAAGGTCCATGGGTTTGATTTTAACGCAAATTGAAAAAAATGGAGAGTATATTAGCGGAGTTAAGGTCCTTGGTCTTAATACAGAAACAGATCAATCGAGGAAAAGAAAAAGGAGTCAAGATCACTATTTGCTTCGGAATCACTCCCAATTTCTTCACCATCAATCAAGTATTTATCCATAATCAAGTATAAATAAAAACATCAATTGCTAATCAATAATTTCATCAATTTAAACATTTCATAAAAATTTCAGCATTCATTAATTCAATTATTCAAACATTTCATCATAATTTCATCAATTAACCTAAACAATTAAATTCCCAATTACATAATAATTTTCAGTTTAATTCTTTTACCACCCTTCTTTACAACCTGCAAAATTCCCAATTACTCCGTGTACTAATTCCCAAGAAACCTTTGTAGACTTGGTAGGGTAGTAAGGCTAGCTAATCCCTTCATACCAATTTTCGAAAATTTAACTCACTCAATAGAAGACTAGGATATCAACTTTTAATTAGAAATAAGACATCAAATCATAAAAGTAAACAACCACAATGAAGATATATGTCAGTAATGTCACCTTGAGGCTCGAGATTGATAAACCCACATAAGACCTCAAACCCACATCGGCGCCTGGCTGCCCCCGCCCCCACCCCCACCCCCGCCTGGACCGTCGATCTACCGGGGACAGATGCCCCCACCCACCCCCTAGTTCCGCCACTGTCATTTACTGTCAAGTGTTAATTAAGTAGTTAAATAAGGAGGATGGGTTTAATTTTATGCACCCAGAGGCGTTTAATTTATGTTATTTTGGGTTTTGATTGAGTGATGATTACTTTTATGGATCCAAGAGACAAATTGAAGGAAACTGAGAAATGCTTAGATTCTCAGTTATGGCATGCGTGTGCCGGCAGTATGGTGCAAATGGCGCCGTTGAATTCTTAAAGGGTAAATATCACTGAACTTAAGTAACACAATTACACAACTAATGGAATGGAGTTACGAACAAATTCTTAAAATAACCCCTTCTCTTTGATTTTCCACTTGAATATGAATATCTGAAGTCACTAAGGTACTCTTCACCTTCAAACTAAGATGAAATTTATCCAACCTAAAATTTCAATCCAACCTATCTTCAAATTAAGAATATAGTTTTAAGAGAAGTGTACGAGTACTTTACACTTCCGTACAAACCAATTGATAGATTCATAGAGAGATAATTGAATACAGAAATGGAGATAGAATGAGATAACTTATTTTGTGACATCCCAAGATAGGAGCTCACCTAAAATGAGACAAAGTGAGTATATATTTAGATAAATCTACAATCGGCTAATATAACCAATATCACTTATTCCGAGCTTAAAGAAGTGTGAAAATAGAATTCCATATTATCATAAAAGCTTTAACACCTCCAAGTGATCCATAGAAGGACTTCTGACTAGAAATCTTAAAGACCACTCAAAATTTGTGCAATAATTATTATCCTACATATAGTAGAGGAAGATTTTTGTCGCTCTTAATACTAAGTATCTGTTCCCCAACATAATTTCCCAAAAATATGACAAAGTATTTGCCAATTGACCTCCCAATTAAAATAATAAAACTCATGGAAAGTAGAAAACAATACAAAATCATTAAAATAATAAAACTCATGGAAAGCAGAAAACAACAAAGCCAGTACTAAAGCACATTTGACAAGGATGCGTGACCTCAACTCAAACGAAATAATATAAAGTCAAATAACTAAATGAATATTATAGAAAAATCATCACTTCAGCAACAAAGAATATGTGTAAAGTGAAGAAAGAATCTTGCAAAAATGAAAGCACGATTTTTTGGAACTCTGAATTTGTAGTATACTCCTGAAATTTTTACTGCTTTAATTTGCATTCATTTGTTATTGTTTTGGTCTTATTGTATTGGGAATTTGTATATTTCTCTTGGTTTATGTCTTGGGTGCCTAGAAATGACCATATATGCATGCCGTCGTGCATGTGGCTAGTCCATATTATAGGGGAGACTCTGGCGAAATATTTTTATTGGTCGGGTAGTTGCAAACATTTATAATATTAACAAGCTCTTTTTATGCTTACTATTAACGAGCTCTTTATAATACTTACTACCCGAATTTAGATGTCCTCAATAGTTAGTTAGCTAGAATGCTCAAGTCATTTGCTTACAAGTATGCTCAAGTGATATGCTTACAAGTATGTTTAAATGTTAATCATATGCTTACAAGTATGCTCAAGTCATATGCTTACAAGTATGCTAAAGTCATATGTTTACAAGTATGCTCAAGTCATATGATTACAATTATGCTTAAATGTTAATCATATGCTTACAAGTATGCTTGATAAGTAGGTTTTATACCTACTTATCTGGTATCTATTACTTGAATTAGTTGCTTAAACTCATGTTTCTTAGTTACTTCTCATGCATTTTGTGTTCATTTTGTAGGTTATATGTTTGGGAGTGGTGTGCACGACTATTGGTATGAAAAAGCAAGGAAAACGCAAAGAAAAGCAATCCGGATATCGTTTGGGCTTTTATGTTCATTTCATGTTCATGGCTTGGAACTTGGCTTACATTGTAGAGCATCTTCTTAGCTTTTCGGAACATCTTGAATCATTCCAATTGGAGTTCGGATGCAAGAGTTATGACATTTGTACCAACAGACGTTGAATTTCGCTGTTTTGGGTGGTCATTTGCATAACAGTCAATTCTAGTCCAATTTCGACCTTCATCCGTTCGTTATTTCTCAAAACTCACAGAATGAAAGTTGTAGAGCTCGTCGATAGCTTCGATTTGATAGGTGCAAAGTCCCGTAACTCTTCATGGATCGAAAGTTATGACCGTTTTACCAGAGGACGCGGCAACAGAAAAGTAATTGGCAGCTTACTAGCAAGCCGGGGCTTGCCCTTTTGTGCTTTGATAGCAAGCTGGGGCTTGGGGTCAAGAATCAATAGCAGGCCACTAGCAAGCCGGGGCTTGGGTATGCGCGGAAAGAGGAGATTTTGTCCGAATTTGAGTCCGATAAGGATTGTTTCGAGGTGTTTGATTCAAGGACTTCTAAGAGGAATTAAAGACATGTAAAACGGCTTATAAAAGGAGGAGATTTGCAAGGATTAGAAGGAGTTTTTGGAAGAATTCCATTAGATTAGATTAGAGTAGATTGGGAAAAACCCTAGTTCTTATTAGATTTGGAGATTGAAGCAACTTGGAGACTATTGAAGATTCAAAGTAGGAGCAAGGAGAGAGCATTAAATCTACAGACAATAGATTATATTTTCTCATCTTCTTCTATCTTTGTCTTTTATTATTTATTCAATTCTGGATTCTTAGTTTTAGTTCAATGAGTTAATTCTTTGTTTGAGATTACAATGGATCTTATTGCGTAGTTTATTTTAATATTCTTCGTTATCAATTATTATGTTCTATTGTGAGGATTGTCTATTGTGATTTGGACTTAATTGTTTAATTGATTGGCCATCAATTACAATCTATATGAACTTGAGAGATGAAGTATAGATTTAGATCTGATTATGATAGCATGTGTTCAGGATTTTGTTAGTAGCTTAAACTTGATGATTGTTAAGGTAGAGATATTCTTGACACCGCATGTAATCGGATAGAGAAATTATTCTTCAACCTTCTTCAATTGTAATTCACATAGAGATATAGTGGGTTAGTTGATTAAAGTGTTTAACGGATTTCTATCTTAATTGTGGATTGACGTTAATACGGTATTAGTGCATCGAGAGGTGATTAATACTACTTTAGTGTTCTTGATTAAAAATTCGGGATAGAGAATAATTGATGAGAAGTGTGTTAACTTAAATGAAGTAATAAGTGAAGTTGTGATCTTAAAGCTCCATAGTCTTAATTTAATTAGTGGAATTTAATAGTAGTTTAATTTATATAATTTGAAATTCATTCGTTTAAATAAGATTGAGTTGGTTACGGGTTAGTACTTGGTGATTTTTATTAACTAATTCTCTATGGGAACGATACTCAACTTATCGCTTTATTACTTGTTGACCACGTATACTTGCGTGTTGTGCGTAATTAGATTTTACCCAATAAGTTTTTGGCGTCTTTGCCAGGGGAATTAGTTTAATATTTTTTTACCAATATTAGCTTCAATCAAATTAGTCTTAATTTAAACATTTTTATTTTTATATTTAATTCTCTTCCTATATTTCTTTCTTTTCAAGTACCGTGGATGACTTTGCGTATCAATGGCCATACACGAACATGACTCAACCAAGGGAAACAGGGAATGATGGACTTAATACATCTTCTATAGAGCCAATACAAATTGAGGCAACTTCAAAGACGTTGGAGGTTATCGCAGCCCAACGGAGTCGAAGGATGGAAAGAATGACTCAGCCAAGGGGAGTGGAGATTGACAGACTCGCAACACTTTCCGCAATGTCAGCACAGATTGAAGAACTTTCGAGGAGGTTGGACGTTATCGCAGCCCAACAGAGTCGAAGGATGGCAGTTATGTGTGACTATTGTGCTGACAATCACTCGAGTAATCAATGCACCATCAATCTTGGGCCGGTACAGTATGGTGGAAACTACCTCAATCAGTATCCATATGACAATTATGATCAAGTTTGGGGGTATCACCTGGATTTTTCATGGAGCCATACTCATCAAGATCAATTCTATGCTCCAAGTCCAACATACACGACGGAATTCTCATATCCACCTACAAGGCGACAAGAAGTCAGTTCAGAGTTTAAGGAATTCATGTTAAGGAGTATAGCAGAAACAGAAAAGCTGATAAGGAGTCAGGAGCTGTCAATCCAAAATTTTAATAAATGAATGGAACAACGTTTCACAACCTTAACCAATGGTCCTCAATACATGGCTTCCGAGACTGAAATAAAAAATTCAAGGCTGGGGGAATTATTGTCCAAGTTCATAGTAGATGAGGAGAAGATGAGTAATCAAGCGCGGGAAAGTCAAAATCTTGCGGATCAGATAGAGCAAATGACCAAAGACGTAAGCAACCTTCCTCCAAACACTTGGCTTTATGACATGGATGATGAAATTGATGGAGAACCTGAACCAAATCTGCAACTGGATGAGCCACAAGATATAGGAAGTATGGAGACAATTGGGGATAATGAAATAGAGGTCCAGGAAGATCTAAATGGGTCTCCACCAAAGATCAAAGAGTCGGTCAGATTTGCAAAATCATGCCCACTTGGTAGTCATGTCGTCGGCGAAGCTCTTGTTGACATAAGAGTGAGTACAATTTTCAATCCATGGTGGGAAGAGAAAGAGAAGATAGACAAAGAGCCCATTGTGTGTGACAAGCTTCCATGCCCCAAAGTGATCACATACACAATGGAGAAAACACCTAGCTGTGGGACGTTCTTGATTGAGATCATACCAGATCAGAGCATGCTAGGTGACTTTGATGCATTGGCCATCGTAAATGGGAACCTACCAAAAGCTATATTATTTTCTATGGATGGAGGATTCCTCAACTTTCAAAGAGGAATTGGATAGCGTTGACCAAACAAAGTCAGGCTGAAAGACTATAAATCACGCGCTGACTGGGAGGCAACCCAGGAATTTTTATATTTATATGCTTTACTAGTTTATTTAGTAGATATGAATTAATTTGCTTATTAAGCTCTCTTATAATCTAATCCATGTTGTCTCTCTTTATTGTAGGTATTGGAGGTTCAATGGATAGGAAAATGATCGTCGTCGCCATTACCACCATCACTTCATGCTTACCTGATTACAGGGAAGTTCTCTTCTACTTACCGCTATATTCTTACAATGAGGACATTGTAATTGCTAAGTTTGGGGGAATTTAGTTTAGTTCATTATTGCATGTTTAGTTTCATGATTATGTTATGTTATTTTACATATGTTGTTAATTTAGTTTAGGTTCATTATGTTTGCATTCATGTAATACAACTGCATAAGTAGTTGCATAGTAGTATAGTTTGAATAGCATTATATTCAGTTTATTGTGGAAAAATCAAATCATAAATTCAAAAATAATAGTTAGTTACTATGTTCATCTTGCATGAGTCCAGCTGTTTGATAGTTTAAGTTTATTTTGGCCAATGATGAGATTGGGATTGAGTAGACAAGTATAGTACTGATTATTAGAGCTTTGATGTGATTTCTTGTTATGAATTGAATCTTTTTTTGTTTGAAACTGATATAATAAGGATAACACAGTAAAAATAACTTGTGATTGATTGAGTTTAAATTGATACATAATGGGACTCTAAAGGATAATGCTAGTTTAAATGAAAGAATGACAAGAACAAGTAGTGATGGCTAAAGTTAAACAAGAACCTAAGTTTGGGGAATATGTGAGATATATAAGCTATTGAAAAAAAAAGAAAAAAAAGAAAAAAAAGTATGAATAAACACTGTGGCGTACATGTCTAGTTTTGTGGCCTTTGTTACTTGAGTAAGTAAGCCCAAGGGGATTGTCTTTACACCTAGCGCCCTAAGGTCTTAATGGTCTGGGAGTTGTTGGTCGAAAGCTCGTTAAGGTAACATTGAAAAGCCTAAGGGAATAAGACATTGCATAACTATGTGTATATAAACCAAAAAAAAAATGAATGAAACGGGAAATAAGACCAAAAAACCCCCGTAGATGAAAATAAAGCATAAGTATCCCATGTTGACCCTCGATATTGGTAATTATTTGATTTTAGTTAGATATAGCTTATTTTTGAATTTCTTGAGTTTACACTGTATGATGCCTTCAAAGAGACTTGTTATGTGTTAAATTTGATTTTATATCAATTAGCATGGATGTTGAGCACACGCGCACTATATCAGTGATAACAATTTAAGATTTGATGATTGACTAGGAAATTGTTGATTGGTTTTGATATGATGTATTATCATGTTTACTTGATTTCTCAAAGGCCGAGTGAATAGATTTGATTCTATCATTACTACTGGATTTGTAGGCATATAGATTAGTTCCATTCCATTGCATTTTTGTTTTGTTTTTGCTTGATGACAAGCAAAGGTTTAAGTTTGGGGGTATTTGATAAGTAGGTTTTATACCTACTTATCCGGTATCTATTATTTGAATTAGTTGCTTAAACTCATGTTTCTTAGTTACTTTTCATGCATTTTGTGTTCATTTTGTAGGTTATATGTTTGGGAGCGGTGTGCGCGACTATTGGTATAAAAAAGCAAGGAAAACGCAAAGAAAAACAATCCGGATATCGTTTGGGCTTTTATGTTCATTTCATGTTCATAGCTTGGAACTTGGCTTACATTGTAGAGCGTTTTCTTAGCTTTCCGGAACATCTTGAATCATTTCAATCGGAGTTCGGATGCAAGAGTTATGACATTTGTACCAACGGACGTTGAATTTCGTTGTTTTGGGTGGTCATTCGCATAGCAGTCATTTCTAGTCCAATTTCGACCTTCATCCGTTCGTTATTTCTCAAAACTAAAAGAATGAAAGCTTTAGAGCTCGTCGATAGCTTCAATTTGATAAGAAGCAGGCCCCGTAACTCTTCCCGGATCAAAAGTTATGACCGTTTTACCAGAGGACGCTGCAGCTAAAAAATAATTGGCAGCTTATTAGCAAGCCGGGGATTGCCCTTTTGTGCTTTGATAGCAAGCCGGGGATTGGGGTCAAGAATCAATAGCAGGCCACTAGCAAGCTGAGGCTTGCTATTTACAAGGCAAATAGCAAGCCGGGGCTTGGGTATACGCGGAAAGAGAAGATTTTGTCCGAATTTGAGTCCGATAAGGATTGTTTCGAGCTGTTCAAGTCAAGGACTTCCAAGAGGACTTAAAGACATGTAAAAAGGCTTATAAAAGGAGGATATTTGCAAGGATTAGAAGGAGTTTTTGGAAGAATTCCATTAGATTAGATTAGAGTAGATTGGGAAAAACCCCAGTTCTTATTAGATTTGGAGATTGAAGCAACTTGGAGACCATTAAAGATTCAAAGTAGGAGCAAGGAGAGAGCATCAAATATATAGAAAATAGATTATATAATCTCATCTTCTTCTATCTTTGTCTTTTATTGTTTATTCAATTGTGGATTCTTAGTTTTAATTCAATGAGCTAATTCTTTGTTTGAGATTACAATGGATCTTATTGTGTAGTTTATTTTAATATGCTTCGTTATCAATTATTATGTTCTATTGTGAGGATTGACTATTGTGATTTGGACTTAATTATTTAATTGATTGGCCATCAATTACCGTGATAATCTATATGAACTCGAGAGATGAAGTATAGATTTAGATCTGATCATGATAGCATGTGTTCATGATTTTGTTAGTAGCTTAAACTTGATGAGTGTTAAGGTAGAGATATTCTTGACACCGCATGTAATCGGATAGAGAACTTATTCTTCAACCTTCTTCAATTGTAATTCACATAGAGATATTGTGGGTTAGTTGATTAAGGTGTTTAACGGATTTCTATCTTAATTGTGGATTGACGTTAATGCGGTATTAGTGCATCGAGAGGTGATTAATACTACTTTAGTGTTCTTGATTAATAATTCGGGATAGAGAATAATTGATGAGAAGTGTGTTAACTTAAATGAAGAAATAAGTGAAGTTGTGATCTTAAATCTCCATAGTCTTAATTTAATTAGTGAAATTTAATAGTAGTTTAATTTATATAATTTGAAATTCATTCATTTAAATAAGATTGAGTTGGTTACGGGTTAGTACTTGGTGCTTTTTATTAACTAATTCTCTATGGGAACTATACTCAACTTATCACTTTATTACTTGTTGACCACGTATACTTGCGTGTTGTGTGTAATTAGATTTTACCCCACAATGCTCAAGTCATATGGTTACAAGTATGCTCAAGTCATATGGTTACAAGTATGCTCAAGTCATATGATTACAATCACGCTATACATTAATAAGCTCATGTTGTCTGTAGTAGGTACCGTGGTATCATGTACCTCTATTCAGATCGTAGTTGGATGACACGATGAAAGTCAAGTGCCCAGATAGGTGCTACAGCTGAATTTAGAGCTGGTTGCAAAATATTTTTTGAGTATGCGTATAGTCACCCAGAATGGGTGAATGGTCAGAACAAGATACAATGTCCATGTTTTGAAGTGTAAGATTGTAAATTATATGGATAGAGACGTGGTAAACTATCATTTACTTATTTTTGAAGAGATGGTGGCATCACAGCAGTACACAATCCGGCAGTAGTACTCATCGTATGAATGAAATGGTTCATGATATTGCAGGGCCATATTTTGATTGGGAACAAGGCAGAGAGCAACCTATGAATTCTGATGCCAAAGACTTCTTTAAGTTGTTAGACGAGGGTAGCGAGCCATTATGGCATGGTTGCACCAAACACACTATATTTTCTGTAGTGGCGACATTAATTAACATCAAGGCTGATCACAACTTGAGCCATGAGTGTTTTGAGTTGCTCTTGAAGGCCATTAAGAGTATGTTGCCTGACAGTGAGAAATTACCTGATAACTATTACTTTTGTAAGAAAATGGCGAATAAGTTTGGTCTTGGATACCAAAAGATCGATGCATGTCCCAACGATTGCATTTTGTTTTATAAGGAAAATGAATAGATGACAAGGTGCACGTTTTGCAGTCATGATCGGTTTAGGCCTAATAAATAGGGTGTGACTACAAAAAAATCAAGTATACCGTTTAAAATTCTAAGGTATTTTCCAATAACACATCGTTTAAAAAGATTGTACATGTCTTCAAGAACAGCTGAACATATGAGTTGGCATACGAAATCTCCAGCTAAAGATGGAGAACTAAATCATCCCGCAGATGGGCAGGCTTGGAAATAATTCAACTTAGCAAATCCTGGGTTTTCATTGGAACCTTGAAATGTGAGGCTTGGATTGTCCACCGATGGTTTCAATCCGTTTGGCCTTTTCAGTACTAATGTTGGTCTGTGATAGTTACTCCGTACAACTTGCCTCCATGGATGTGTATGAAACAGCCATACTTGTTTCTTTCACTCGTGGTTCCTGGTCCTAAGAGTCCTGGAAAGAACTTAGATGTTTACTTGAGACCTCTTATAGACGATTTGAAGTTATTATGGGAGGATGGAGTACAGACTTGGGATGTTGCAACGAAAACAAATTTCAACCTTAGGGCAGCGGTTATGTTGACTATAAGTGACTTCCCAGCTTATGGTATGTTAGCTGGATGGAGTACACACGGGAAGTTGGCTTGTCCGTATTGTATGGAGCATAAAAAGTCTTTCAATCTACCAAAAGGTCGAAAGCCTTGCTGGTTTGACTGTCATCGTCGGTTCTTGTCGATAGATCACCCATTTTGAAGAAATAGAGAACACTTTAGGAAAAGGAAAGTAGACAATGATATGCCTGTACCACGATTGTCAGGAACGGAGATGCGAGACTGTGTGATGAGATTGTCGGTCATCCCATTTGGTAAGATTGATGCCACAAACAGTATCAATGGGTTTAGCGAATCTCATAACTGGGTTCGGAGAAGCATCTTTTGGGAACTGCCTTATTGGTCTACAAATTTGATTCGTCATAATCTAAATGTGATGCATATTGAGAAGAATGTGTTCGACAATATGTTTAACACCGTGATGAATGTTACGGGGAAGACAAAAGATAATGATAAGGTACACATTGTCCAAAAAGCAAGTTGAAGATGTGTGCACATGGGTTAAGTCTCTGAAACTACCAGATGGATATGCGTCAAACATTGGAATGTGTGTTACGGGTGGGAAATTGCAAGGGCTGAAGAGTCATGACTGTCATGTGTTCATGGAAAGACTCATGCCTATAGCATTTCGGGATCTGCTTGATAAACTAATATGAGATGCTTTGACGGATCTTAGTCGTTTCTTCAAAGACTTATGTTCAAAAACATTAAATGAGAAGGACATGTCTGTACTTGAGAAGAACGTCATAGAGATCACGTGTAAACTAGAAAAAATATTCCCACCTAGTTTTTTTTGACTCCATGGAGCATTTGCAAATCCATCTTCCCTATTAAGCTCATGTTGGGGGTCCAATTCAATATAGATGGATGTACCCTTTCGAGAGGGTGATGGGAAACCTTAAGAGGAAGGTTAAGAATAGAGCTTATGTCGAGGGGTCGATATGTGAGGCATACAGTTTCGATGAGATATCTACGTTTGCCTCAGACTATTTTCTGGACGAAGTCTTGACAAAGGCCAATCGAGTCTCGAGACATGATGATGGGAGAAATGTTGAACTAAATGGTCGGCTTTTTGTATTTGGTCTATCGGGCCGCGCTTATGGAAAAGGGAAGCACATATTCCTCTCTGAGTAAGAATTACATGCTGCAGATACTTACATTCTTCTCAATTGCGAGGAGATTGACGAATTTGCGAGGTACACATGTAAACTTGAAAATTTATCCCTTAAATTTCAATGACATGTAATATACATTCTAATATGTTAATATTTATAACATTGTATAGATTTTACGATGACAAGTTAAAAGTGATGCTTCCCGACATAATTGATAAAGATATTCAAATCAATCGTGATAAAAAATTTGCACTTTGGCTAAAGGACAAAGTAAGTTTAATTTCTTAAGCACGATATATATATATATATATATATATATATATATACTCCATATTAACTATGACTTCATTTAATAAGATGGAGTTTTTGTAGGCTTTGACTGAGGGATCAATGATTCTGACTAATATACAAGTCCTAGCTATGGGACCAGACAGGGACCAAGTCAGCCATAATGGTTACAAAATAAATGGTTGTGAATTTCATACAAAGGCATATGGGCGCGGTAAAAGAACAACAAACTCTGGAGTGTGTGTCCAAGGAGATTGTTACAATGAGCTTGGTCATACCTTTTATGGGGAGTTGGAGGAAATCGTAGAGTTATCGTACAAGGGCACGTACGGGGGTCATATTAACTTGTTCAAGTGTCATTGGTTTGATTCAAAAAAAGGGATACGTGTTGACAGACATAGAATCATCGATATTGACCTCCATAGGTTTGCGCACTCCAACGAACCATTTGTTTTACCAACTCAAACAGTACAAGTATACTACACTCCTAGTCCTGTTAAGAAAAGGGATAGATCGCCTACAGATTGGCAAGTTGTAATTTATACTCCCGCGCGCAGTCGGGTAGAAGTAGTTGATGGGGAGATTTACCAAGAACAAATGCTTCATAGAAAAACTATAATAAATGTGGAGGACGACAATGAAGTAATCCAGTTAGATGGTGGAGATAAAACACATGAATTAGATCCTGAGTCAATACTTGTGTCAGATGACATTGATACTGAGGAGGAAGAGTTATTGACTGAATCTGAAGCAGATGATGGTTATGAATATGTAATACGTATACAAGATGATTCTGAATCAGACATTGACACTTGAACAAATGAAATGTATGTTTAGCATTACATGTTTAGCATTTTCTGTCATTATTATTATTTTATATTCATATATATACATGTAATCAAATATAACTCATACTAACATCTTTATATCACTGTCATGTTTATGCTAATAGTGGTTGCAGAGAGTTCGATCGCTAGTAGTGGTTGCTGATGTGCATTTCAGCGACCAGATTTTATGCAACGCCTATCAGCGACCGCATTCGATCGCTAATAATCATCTGCGACCGAATGCGGTCGTTGATAAGCGGACGTAGATAGGCCTTTTTCTTGTAGTGAATGTTTTAATATAAGAGAATTTTAATGGAATCTCATGTGTAGTTTAATTAAAATTTCTTTCTATTTGTTTGGCACCATATGGATTGGCTTATCATTTTTTGCGCGTTCATGTATTAATTAACTAGCTAGTAATTAATGGGATAATCTATATGAAATTGGGAGATGGATTATAAATTTAGATCTGAATATGATAACATATGTTTGTGTTTTATACATATGATGGAATTCATGATTCGTGTATGGGATAGGGATATACCTATATGTCATGTGTAACTAATTGGAGAATTTATGCTTAAAATCCTTGTTAATTTAATTCACATAAGAATATAGTGAGTTATTTAGCTAGGATGTTCCTTTCCGATTCTATTCTCATTGTGGTAGATTATAACCATCAGAAGAGACGTATAAATATTAGCGAATTATCGGTTAACAATTTATCGTGACCGCATAATTTAATGGAGAGTTATGATATTTGAATGAAGCATGTGATGAAATTAAGTTCTTAAATGTATTTATCTATGTAATTATATTTTATTATTTAGTTATTTATGTTTAATATTTAGCTTAATTGTTAATTAATTCATCCGTTTAAATAAGATTGACTTGATATAAAATTGGTACTTAAAAAACATTGGGAATGATTCCTCGTGGGAACGATACTCTAGTTACACTTTATTACTTGTTGACCGTGTATACTTACACGTATTTATTGATTGCTAAATCAATCAACACTAACTACATGCATAAATCAACCATAAATTAGTAGGAAAAAAAATATTAATTTCATGTCATAAAAAGTCCACATACTTGAGTGAAATCTAAATTTCTATCACTTCGACAAACACACTGATATCATGTTGTAAGAATCTCTAAAATTTAATGTTATGTATAGTGTGTGTGTGATTGTGTAGTTGTGTCTATATATATAGTTATCCGTAGAACATGGGTAAGGAGGCCGATATAAGATTCTTTGAGTTGATATGGTTAAAGATCCACAACCTTAGACTAAATACCATTTTATATAAAGTAAATAACCAATGAAAAGTTAATAACTACTCCCTCCTTTCCGCAAATAGAAATCCACTTACAAAATTCACAAATATTAAGATTTTTTGTTTCATATTCATCCAAAATTTAATTAGCCTTCCTCTCAATCAACAAAACTCAACTATTTTACCAACTTAGAATTGGATATAGAACCCATCCCTATTTTGAGCTTCAATAGCAGTATGTGAACATATGCAAAATACACAAATAAAAAGAGCCAAAAGACATGCTGCTTGGTGCAAATATATTAATCGACTTTTTTTTGCACCATCGTTATTAATTAGTTTATGCTTGATGCAATGCTATTTATCATGCATGTCTACTTGATTAGTTTAATTGATTAGCGATGTTTGTTCCAGTTCAAGTAAGTTGGATTTTCTTTAGGCTTAAGATAGTATATATTACAAAATTTGAGTTATATTTTTTAAGTTTTACTTTTGCATTTTGTTTCCTTTCATATCAAAATAAAACATTAAAAGTATGAATACCCTTTTCTTTCCTGTTTAACCAGGATGAGATTTAGTTTATAAACCGAGTTTCGTCCATCACACGAGTTGAACTCAATTCAGTCTTCTTCTCAATCAATTAACCATTCCTCTTTCCCAACTCACGAACGCTTATTTTTTTTGCCCCTACATCTTGCTATAGCAAGCCCTAATTTCTCACCTCCTTGCATCGGGAATCTCTCTCAAACAAATCCATAATTTCATCAATATTAGATTAGTAATGAATGATTCAACGGGAAAATTTCGAGCATGAGTTAGTTCGATTGTGGATTGATTCAATACGAAGATTTTGAGCACGAGCTAACAATTGTTATTTTCATTATATTATGTTTTTACTTGGTATATCATATATAGCAGTTGAGAATGAAATACAATTTTGAACTTTTACAAAAATGCCGTTCAAATTGTGATTATGCAGAATTTGTCTTCAATTATATATTGTCAAGTTTGGATTTTTGTGAGCTCTTGATGTAGGTGTTAGCCGCCACTCAGACACCAGGGGAGGCAGGCATGAATTGGTTTCAAGGAACTGCAGATGCAGTTAGAAAATTTACATGGGTGATTGAGGTAGGTGCTAGAAATTTTCAACAAAATTCTTAGCTTATTAATTCACAGATAATTAGATTTGAATTCTCATATCTTCACGGTAATATAAATATTATATCACTATTATTACTTTCTTTTATTAGAAGTTCCATTTATACTTCTACATCTAGGATGCCAGGAATAAGGACATTGAGTATATATTAATTCTATCGAGTGATCAACTTTATGGGATGGACTATATGGACTTTGTGCAGGTGCCTATATAAATTCTTTTGATGGAACAAAAGAATTATAATTATAAATATTTTTGAAAGGTGCTAATTATTTATAACACCTGAACAGAATCACATTGATAGAAATGGTGATAGTACAGTTTCTTGTGTACCTGTGGGGGGACAGGTTTGTTGTATTTTTAAAATGTCACCCAAGAAATCATGCTTCCAATCCGATGTATTCTTATTTATTTTTCTTCTTCTTAGTATTAAGAGTTAAATGACCAAATATCTTCTCAAGTTTATAGTTGTTTCTTCTGATGTAGAAAAGGAGAAGAGATAGTAAACTTTTCTCTTTCTTTCATTTCCACCTCACTGCTATTCATTCCATCTCAAGTCGACTTTATATTTGTCAATCGTGCATCCGAGTATGTATTGATGAAGATTGAATTATGTTTGCCAGGAAGGTTTTATTAGTAATTTGTTTTGAATGGTTGACCAAAAGAAAAAACAAATAGTATTCTCCAAGGTTGAAGAGCTCCGTCCTGCAGCTCATGGGCTTAACCTAACTTCTCCAAGGTTGAAGAGCTCCGTCCTGCTGCTCATGGGCTTAACCTAACTCTAAAGGTTGTTAGCTGAAAGATGATAATTCAGAGAGAGGTGAGGAGACTGGAATGATTATCTTCACAACCAGAAACTATCATGGTATGGTTTATTATTGAAGTTACTCAAAGGCATTGTCATTCATTAAAATTGTAATTCTTATCTAGAAACACCTTAGCATATTTCTATTTTGTAGCCATTTTCATTCTAAGATTTAAAATATAATTTTTTTAATCAGAATAATATCTTCTTCAATTGTTTTATTTGTTTGATTAAAGTTATTTTTAACATGAGAACAAAATTGTGTAGGTGGATACGTCTCTAAAACTACTAGAGGCAGGGAAACATGTTCTTCAAGGTGAATACGTTTAAATATTTTTCTTTTGAATTAGGACCCTTATTATGGGAATGAGGTAGTGTGACAAACGAGATTTTGTAATTTAATTTTAAATATTTATTGAATTAAATAAATATTTTTCGATGATTTAATTATTAGATTAAATAATTAATTGATAACGTTGTGGTAAATTAATTTAATTATATGTGTTATATTATTAAATTAATGTGGAGAATTTTATTATTCAAAGTATGTTTTTATGTGAGCTTATTGAATTAAAAGAAATATTTAATAAACCTAATATTATTTTAATTAATTAGAGAATTAATAATTTGATATAATTAATAAATGAGAAATTTAATTACGTGACTATGTGAATTAATGAGAAATTATTATATTTTATTTAAAATAAATTAAATAGGATATTTGATTTATTGTGTAAATGGGCGTGACATGATTAAACTATATTATAAAGGATTAATCAAATTAAATGGTTATAAGCATTTTAAGGCTAGCCACACTACAACAAAAAGGCTTATCAGCGACCGGCTATCAGCGACCGCCTATGGTCGCAGATGACTATCAGCGACCACATTCGGTCGCTAATATTAGTTGCAGATAATCTTGTCGCTGGATGGACATCAGCGACTAACAATAGCGACCGCTTTGTCAACGACCGAAGTCGTCGCTATTCCGACTCGTGCTGAGTCATTTATCAACTGTGACGTGGCACACGTGTCCGCGACCGGTAATAGCGACCGAACTTCGTTACGCTAGTTTCCAAGCGCTTATCGTGACCACTTTTCGATATTATAATCGTGCGTCGCGCTAATGTTTTGTTTTTAAAATATTTTTCCTGTTTTATTGATTTCCCAAAATAACCTGCTTTGTACCTGCTTTCTATCCCAACACACAACAATATATATAAGCATCCATCCATGACAGTATATATAATCATCCATCCATGATAACTACCATATGATAAACATTCATCCATGATAACTACTATATGATAAACATCCATCGTAAACCAACACAACACAATACAATCATAAACATCCATATAATAAAATCGTAAACCAATACAATTGTCCAAAGAATGAATCTAAAAGAGTACAAGGCTTTAAAAATCTAAAAAACAAGTCTAGCAAGGCTTTAAAAATCTAACATATATGACTGGGTTAGCTCTTCATGGATCATCCAAATTAGTACCCTGTAATTAACAAAAGAATAAATAATTATGTTACATGTGTTGATACTGCTATTACTTGGGAAAAGCTAAACAATAGACAATGTAGTAAAACATATATATAAGTAAGACAGTGACAGTAACAATATCGATATATAAATTTATACGTCTTCTTCTTTTGACCAAACGTAGCCCTATTGGGAGTTGGGAGCAGTTAACCCTTGATCGGATTAACTGACTACCACAATTGCGCTCAGTTTTTATAAATTTATACAACATCTTCTTCTTCTTTCATTTTTCTAAGTCTGGCAAAGAAAATCATAGAGAGAAATTGAGAATTTTTTAGGGAATTGTGAGTTGTGTGATTGAAGAAGTATCTGAGAAAGGATCATCTCTACTAATTTACACTCTACACTTTGGGTAATCTCTTCAACCTAATTTCTATTTTACGTTATTAAAGTTTTCATGAAAATGGCTTTCAAGTTCTGATAAAATCTCTGTAATTGGAAATGGTAGTGATTATGTGGATATATATGTGATGATATGTTAACATAACATGTTTTTATTATATATTGTATGGTTCCATAACATCAGTTTCATAAAAATATGTCGTATATTGTTGCTACAAAATTACAGTATAGAAATATGGCCATATAGCCCTTACTATAAATTTAATCGTCAAACATATATTGTCTCATAAATTTTATACTTGTATATAATTATGCATGTTAAAACGAAGAAAACAAACTTTGAATGGACTGATTTAGTGTTATAACGAACCTGTAGTGCCAATCTCCATGTTTTGTTTTCAAAACTTTCAAGAACATCAAGAACAGTAAAATTATATAATTTGATTCAAGTAATTATGTGTTTAAACTTGTTAAAATCACTCTATAAAGGTTGGGTAATGATTATGTACAAATTCTAGTATGTGGGTATGTTTAATTTAATGTATTTAATGACCATGAAATGATAATTTCGCCCGACTCTGTGTTCTTCGCGAACTAAAAATTTGAAAACTGGAGTTCCGCCTGCATGCATACCTATGTCTGTGTGTACTTGACCTTGCCTTGAGTCCTGTGCCAAACAAAGACCAAAGCCAAAGTAAACAAGAATAAAGCTTTGGTGGTGCATGACGCCACTCTTGAAATGAAATGTTTTGATTATTCATGTCCATAAAAGTATTAGTAACCTAATCTATTGAACATAAAAATATGTTAGACATATAATAAGATGTTAAAATAGGTTCTTAACATGTCAATAAGGCATTTACATGTTGATTGAATTATTGAACGCATAGTTAGCTTGTTGTTCGTATAGTGTAATATTATGTGAAAACAAGTATGGTAATTTGACTAAGTATAGTCATTATCCGAGTTTAAACAAAAAGAACGAATGTATGACGACTAGTTATGTGATAATTGACTGGTATTGTGAATGTAAATGGTATGTAGGATTAAATCAAGGAACGTGTATAAATTAACGTGTAATCTACGCACGAGGCAAGTTTCCTAACCCTACTCGTTATGATTATACATGTTTATAAATTTACCTCTTTACATCGAGCAAATTCTCGTTATTATTGATCAAGTCCATTTTGTTATATTAAAGTTTATTATTCTTTTCATAGTATGATTTTGTTATACAATACTTATTCTATTGTATACCTTCCTGAGATTGTTATTCGATTTAAATATTAGCTACTGTTGAACCTTGTTAGACTAGCGAACCCTTAATGATTTAACTAGTCCATAGTTGATGAACGTTCTAAATTTCAGAACCCTTGTTGAATTATCCAAACCAAACTTCCTTTGGTGCGGACTCTAATGTCAAACTGAGATGAACAACCCTGTATAGGGGATTACTTATGCATTAGCGTTAAGATATTGTGCATAGTATGGTACTAAGGGTTGATCCCCCTAAGTACGAGAAGAAGAGTCCATAGTCTTATGACTGTTAAAGGTTTCAAGTATAAACACTTGACAACCTAGGACATAGTTCAAGGTCTTATGACCCTCAGAAGTTCTTTTGATTCTTGCTATTCATTCTTGATTCAAAAGCCGAGTTTTTTTATTTCAGAAGTCTTTGATTCATTCGTATATGATTATTTTATTGTTATATTATTATACTTGTGGGTAATCGTGTTCACTCTTGCGTAATAATAACGTTGTAGTTAAGAACGAAAAATCCGACGAGCTTTCCACTAGCAAAGGCAAAGGCAAAGTTAGCAAGTAATGAGGATTCGTTGTTAGTTGATAAAATTTGTTTCAGACTTGATGTTGTTTAAGACTTATTTTTTTATGATTTCGCACAGATGTTTAAGGTTAGTTTAACCTGGGATTGTATTTTTTATTATTATTAAGATGTTGTAACCCCATAAGGGGAGGATTTATTTCTTTCTATTGCATGGTTTGCATTTAATATGGGTAGATAGTTAGATGATATTTGTACAGTGAATACCAAATTCCGCAGAATTGAAGTACCCGAATTTGGGGGTGTCACAGGTTGGTATCAAAGTTGTAGGTTATGAACCTTAGGTGGGGAAACAACCTTAGATAATAGCCTTATAGGAGATCGAGAACATAGTGGTCGTAAACTTTTATCGAGTTCTAAGAAATGAATTCCTTAATTCATTGAAGATAATAAAAGACTTAATGTGCTTATGTGAGAGACTTATGTGCTCGCGAGTACCGATTAGTAACTAAAATTTAAAACTGTGTTGTCAGGATGTCAGATGTTGGAGGAGCTAGTCGAGCTGGGGAGGAAGAACCCCGAGTACCTACGGAGGAGGAACCCCGAGACATTCATGTCGTCAGGGAGCAGTTGTTACAGAGAGAGCCATCTCCGTTGATTACTGTTGTTGGTCAGGAGCATGAGCCTGAGTCTAATCCAGAGGAGGATCCTGAGGAAGAAGAGGAAGAAGATGAGTTCCCACCGAACTCTATTAGTGCTGAGATGTACAATGCGCTTTATGATCGTGACATAGAATTATGAGACACTATTCAGGAGCTGAAGGAGCGGACGGTTATTCAGCAGCTTGCCATCGAGAAGAGGGATAGGGAGATCGTGACTCTTCACACACTTCTGGGAAACGTAGAGTGGGATTTGGTTCACGAGAAGGGTCAAACTGAATAGAAGTCCGAGGAAATAGACAAGTTGAAGAATGAGCTGAAAGAGAGCTCAGCAAGGCTTACCATAGCAGAGGAAGCTTGGGTAAAGGAATCACGTCGTGCTGATTTCGCAGAAGAGGATTGTCGTGCGAAGAAGGCAAAGCTTGGGGAGACGTACTCTACACTTCAAAATGCAATGGATGAGGCCCAGGATCGAGTTATGAGATTCCCAATCCAGTTTGAAGGACTACCATCGTATATGCTAGATCACAGGACGATGTCTCACATTATGGAAGAGGAACGTGGCAAGGCTATTCAGCGCCTTAACAGGCAGTGATATGATTAGTTTAATTATGTGAAAACCTATCTGGTAGTTAAACATGTAAATTCCGATGTGTTTATAAACAAAGGAATATTTTAATGTTTTAAATCCTATAGATTCTTTATCTCGGGATAGTTGATGTAAATAGCAGTGATGCTATCGTATGATGTTAAAACTTTTGATTTGAATAAAATATCAGAGTTTATTGATATAATGTGTTAAGTGATTATGTTTAAATGTTTTAGTTGAGCCTTGAATGTTTAAGGGATTGAATAAAGACCTAATAAGCGTATATTCTTAACAGAAAAATGCAGCCAAGAAGACGACCAAACCGTCAGATGGCCCAAGAAGGGTCAACAAACAGCAACAACGACACCAATGCTAACCTTGTTCAGCAATTGGTGAACCTATTAGATGGAGCAATTAATAATCAACCTCAAGCTCCACCGAATACATCGTTTAAGGATTTCAAGGCAGTGGGACTGCCATAGTTTAAAGGCTCCATGAACCTGATCGAAGCTCAAACCTAGGTTATGGAGATGGAGAAAGTGTTTGATGTCGCCAGAGTAAGAGAGGACCAGAAAACCGCCTACGCGACGTTCATGCTAAAATCCGAAGCCAGTTATTGGTGGCAGGCAAACAAGGTACAGGGAGGAGAAGGTGTGATTACCTGGGAGAGATTCAAGGAGATGTTCTTCGAGATGTATTTTCCGACCAGCTCGCAGAACCAAATGGAGGTTCAGTTTCTGGAGTTGAAACAGGGGAATATGTTCATAGCAAACTATGCCACAAGATTCAATGAGTTGGCTAGGTTCGCCACATATCAAGTGCAAACAGATGAGAGAAAAGCAAGAAGGTTTGAACAAGGACTGAAGCCTTGGTTGTATAGTAAGGTGTCGATGTTTGATTGAAAGGCGTTATTTGGGTAGTCTTGGAGAAAGCCATACTCATTTGAAGGTGGAAGCGATCACGGTAACTAAATATAATCGAGGATCGAAAGAAGAAGAAGAAGAGTGAAAATGAAGGAATTAACAAGACTGGTGGAAGTAACACGGGAGGTAGTAATAATCAGAAGAGAAATTGGTCTGATAACTTATCAACTGGAAATCAGCAAGGAGGGCAGAAGAAGAGGATCGAAGCATGCCCGACCTACGGGAAAGCTCATCTGGGAGTTTACATGAAGGGAAAACGAGTATGCTACAATTATGGTCAGGAAGGCCAAATAGCACCTAACTGTCCTAACCCAAAGAAGGGTGCCTGCTTCACTTGTGGCTCAAAGGATCATCTGGCAAGAGACTGTCCTAAGAAAGGATCTGGAGGGGCAGGATCAGGAAGGAATAAACGAAACAGCGGTGGAAGCACTCTGACTACCACAGGACCAACCGCAACCAACCGATCGACCGCCAGAACATTCAACATGACAGTGCAGGATGCAGTGCAGTCTCGTGATGTGGTGTCAGGTATCATTCCGATCAATAAAGTTAATGCTTATGTATTATTTGACTCGAGTGCTACTTGTTCATTTATATCCGATGACTTTGCTAAGAACTTAGAATTGCCTGAGGATGAGTTAGAATATCCCATGAACATAGAAATTGCAAATAGAGAAGTGATCCCTGTTAAATATGTACACAAGAACTGTAGGGTGGATATTAAGGGTAACATTATGAATGTAGACCTTATCCCTATCAAACTTGGGGAATTTGACGTTATCTTGGGAATGGATTGGCTATTCAATTACGGGGCTATAATTGATTGCCAAAAGAAGCGTATTAACCTTATGACTCCGTCAAAGGTTGTGTTTTATGGTAGCAAGTCTCCAAGACAAGCGAGTTATCTGACGATGATGCAGGACAGAAAGTTGTTAAGACAAGGTTGTGTAGGATATTTAGCTTACATAGTCAACAGTCATAAAGAGAATCCGAAAGTAGAGGAAATACCAGTAGTGAGGGATTTCGTAGTCGTATTTTTGGATGATTTGCCAGGACTTCCACCAGATAGAGCGGTTGAATTCGTGATCGATTTGGCTCCAGGAACGGCTCCAATATCGAAGGCACCGTACCGAAGGGCACCGGTAGAGATGAAAAAACTGATGGTGCAACTACAAGAATTACTGGACAAGAAGTATATCCAACCAAGCGTATCTCTGTGGGGAGCGCCGGTGTTATTTGTGAAAAAGAAGGACGGGACAATACGGCTCTGCATCGACTATAGAGAACTGAATAAGGTCACGATTAAGAATAGATATCCATTACCGAGGATCAATGACTTGTTTGATCAGTTGAAGGGAGCGAGATACTTTTCAAAGATAGACTTGAGGAGTGGTTATCATCAACTGAAGGTGAGACCAGAGGATGTACCAAAGACAACATTCAGAACACGATATGGTCACTACAAATTTTTGGTAATGTCATTCGGTCTAACAAATGCTCCTGCAACGTTTATGGATCTGATGAATAGGGTGTTTAAATCATTTCTGGATAAATTCGTGGTGGTATTCATCGATGACATTTTGGAATACTCAAAAATCAAGGAAGAACTTGAAGAACATTTGAAGGCAACGTTAGAGGCGTTGAGAAGAGAGAAGTTGTACGCTAAATTTTTGAAATATGAATCTGGATTGAAAGAGTACAATTTCTTAGACATGTGATCTATAAGGACGAAATTTAGGTATATCCATCCAAAGTCGAAGCCGTGATAAACTGGGATCAGCCGAGAACGCCGTCGAAAGTACGAAGTTTTCTTGGATTGGCGGGATATTACAGAAGATTCATTCAAGACTTTTCCAAGATCGCAACTCCGTTAACGAATTTGACTCGAAAAAATGGTGAAATTTTTTTGGAAGGAGAAGTGTGAGGAATGTTTTCAAGAATTGAAGAAGAGGTTGAGTACAAGACTTGTGTTATCTCTTCCAGATGATACATGAAATTTTGTGGTTTATAGTGATGCATTGCATAAAGGACTTGGATGTGTGCTTATGCAGAACATTGCGTATGCGTCACGACAATTGAAGGATTATGAGAAGGGGTATCCGACCCACGACTTGGAGTTAGCTATAGTGGTTTTTGCTTGGAAAATTTGGAGGCACTATCTTTATGGTGAGAAGTGTGAAATATATACAGACCACAAGAGTCTGAAATGTATCTTTACACAGAAGGACCTGAATATACGTCAAAGAAGGTGGTTAGAGTTAATTAAGGACTATGATTGTGACATTTTATACCATCCGGGTAAAGCAAATGTGGTTACCGACGCCTTAAGTAGGAAGGGTCGGGAGAAATTAATGATGTTGACCGCTCAGGAGGAGCTAATTTCAGTAATGGAAAAGTTAGAATTGGAAGTGAAGTATCCTATGGAGGTTGACGAGAAGCTGTTCCAGATACAAGTTGGTACAACTTTACTGGATAAAATTAAGGAAGCTCAACTTTAGGACGAAGAATGTGAGAAAGTGAAAAATAAAATATCGGAAGGGACCAACCTAGATTCAAAATAGATGATGTGAGGACTACTAAGATTTGAGAGCGAAATTTTGAACCGCCTTGATGCGAGATTAAGGAAGACATTTTGAATGAGGCTCATAGCTCACGATATTCGATTCACCCTGGTAGTACTAAGATGTACCAAGATCTTCGACAACATTTCAGGTGGCCGAATTTGAAATGAGAGGGTGCAGAGTGTGTTGCCAAGTGTCTGATATATCAGAAAGTGAAAGCAGAACATCAGAGGCCGAGTGGGTTACTACAAACTTTAGAGATTCCAGAATGGAAATGGGAACATATTATGATGGATTTCGTGGTTGGCCTACCGACAACTCAGAAAGGCTATGACGCAGTATGGGTTATTATTGACTGATTGACAAAATCTGCACACTTCCTTTTGATCAAAATCAGATTCAACTTAGACCAGTTGGAAAGGTTATATGTGAAAGAGATTGTTTCAAGATACGGAGTTCCGGTGTCAATTATTTTTAATAGGGATCCGCACTTTACATCAAACTTACGAAAGCGTCTACGAGAATGCGTGATTACGCGATTCAGAATGAGTCGACATATCACCCTCGACGGATGGATGGGCGAGTGAAAGAACGATTCGAGACATTAGAAGATATGTTAAGAGCTTGTATAATGGACTTTAAAGGAAATTGGGATGATCACTTACCGCTCGTTGAATTGATTCTGACAACAATTACCACGCTAGTATTGGCGTGCCACCTATATGAAGCGTTATACTGGCGAAAAGTCTGAGAACTCACTATATCTTTGGGATGAAGTGGGCGAAAGAAAATTACTAGGTCCAGAATTGGTACATCAGATAGCAAAAATAGTCAAAGTGATTAGAATAAGACTGGTAGCAGCTCAAGATAGGCAAAATAAATACGCTGATCCACACCGTAAAAATGTTGAGTTTGAATCAGGTAGTTATGTGTTCTTGAAAGTCTCTCACTGGAAGGGAAAAATCAGATTCAGAAAGAAAGGGAAATTAAGCCCAAGATTCATTGGACCCTTTGAGGTACTACGAAGGATCGGAGAGGTTGCGTATGAGGTAGCCTTACCTCCAGCACTCGAGAATGTCCACAACGTCTTCCATATTTCAGTTCTATGACCCTACGAACCCGATTACAAGCACGTGATTGAATATGAACCCCTATATTTCGAAAAAGATTTATCTTACGAAGAAATTCCAGTTCAGATTATCGACAGGAAAGAGAAAGTTCTAAGAAATAAAGTAATACCTTCTGTTAAGGTAATCTGGAGAAACCACAATGCTGAAGAAGCAATGTGGGAACTCGAATAGCATATGATGAAGAATTATCCCCATTTATTTACTTAATTAAGCGTAAGCGATTCTGGGGACAGAATCTTTATAGGGGGAGAGAATGTAATGAATTCGAATTGATTGAGTCGTGATTATGAGGACAGAATCCTTTTTAAGGGGGGGGGGGGGAATGTGACAAACGAGATTTTGTAATTTAATTTTAAATATTTATTGAATTAAATAAATATTTTTTGATGATTTAATTATTAGATTAAATAATTAATTGATGAAGTTGTGATAAATTAATTTAATTATATGTGTTATATTATTAAATTAATGTGGAGAATTTTATTATTCAAAGTATATTTTTATGTGAGCTTATTGAATTAAAAGAAATATTTAATAAACATAATATTATTTTAATTAATTAGAGAATTAATAACTTGATATAATTAATAAATGAGAAATTTAATTATGTGACTATGTGAATTAATGAGAAATTATTATATTTTGTTTAAAATAAATTAAATAGGATATTTGATTTATTGTGTAAATGGGGCGTGACATGATTAAACTATATTATAAAGGATTAATCAAATTAAATGGTTATAAGCATTTTAAGGCTAGCCAAACGAAGCCCTATTGGGAGTTGGGAGCAGTTAACCCATGATCGGATTAACTGACCACCACAACTGCGCTCAGTTTTATAAATTTACACGTCTTCTTCTTCTTTCATTTTTCTAAGTCTGGCAAAGAAAATCATAGAGAGAAATTGAGAATTTTTGAGGGAATGGTGAGTTGTGTGATTGAAGAAGTATCTGAGAAAGGATCATCTCTACTAATCTACACTCTATACTTTGGGTAATCTCTTTAACCCAATTTCTATTTTACGTTATTAAAGTTTTCATGAAAATGGCTTTCAAGATCTGATAAAATCTCTATAATTGGAAATGTTAGTGATTATGTGGATATATATGTGATGATATGTTAACACATCATGTTTTTATTATATATTGTATGGTTCCATAACATCAGTTTCATAAAAATATGTCGTATATTGTTGCTACAAAATTATAGAGTATAGAAATATGGCCATATAGCCCTTACTCGCAAATTTAATACGTCAAACATATATTGTCTCATAAATTTTACACTTCTATATAATTATGCAAGTTAAAACGAAGAAAACAAACTTTGAATAGACTAATTTAGTGTTATAACAAACCCGTAGTGTCAATCTCCATGTTTTGTTTTCAAAACTTTCAAGAACAATAAAATTATATAATTTGATTCAAGTAATTATGTATTTAAACTTGTTAAAATCACTCTATAAAGGTTGAGTAATGATTATGTACGAATTCTAGTATGTGGGTATGTTTAATTTAATGTATTTAATAACCATGTAATGATAATTTCGCCTGACTCTGTGTTTTTCGCGAACTGAAAATTAGAAAACTAGAGTTCACAATTGCAAAGACCAACTCCATGCCTTAAGTCCCGCATCCGTGATGCCACCATCGTATGCATGCATGGCAAGCAGCCAAGAACAAACTTCTTTGGTGGTGGCGCATGGCACCACTTTCTGATTACCCATAAATGAAATGTTTTTGATATTCAGTCCATGAAAGTATTTGTAACCTAATCTATTGAACATAAAAATATGTTAGACATATAATGAAATGTTAAAATAGGTTCTTAACATGTCAATAAGGCATTTACATGTTGATTGAATTGTTGAACGCGTAGTTAGCTTGTTGTTCGTATAGTGTAATATTATGTGAAAACAAGTATGGTAATTTAACTAAGTATAGTCATAATCCGAGTTTAAACAAAAAGAACGAACGTATGACGACTAGTTATGTTATAATTGACTGGTATTGTGAATGTAAATGGTATGTAGGATTAAATCAAGGAACGTGTATAAATTAACGTGTAATCTACGCACGAAGCAAGTTTCCTAACCCTACTCGTTATGATTATATAAGTTTATAAATTTACTTCTTTACATCGAGCAAATTCTCATTATTATTGATCAAGTTTATTTTGTTATATTAAAGTTTATTAATCTTTTCAAAGTATGATTCTGTTATATAATACTTATTCTATTGTATACCTCCTGAGATTGTTATTCGATTTAAATATTATCTACTGTTGAACCTTGTTAGACTAGCGAACCCTTAATGATTCGACTAGTCCATAGTTGTTGAACGTTCTAAATTTCAGAACCCTTGTTGAATTATCCAAACCAAACTTCTTTTGGTGCGGACTCTAATGTCAAACTGAGATGAACAACCCTGTATAGGAGATTACTTATGCATTAGCATTAAGATATTGTGCACAGTATGGTACTAAGGGTTGATCCCCCTAAGTACGAGAAGAAGATGTCATAGTCTTATGAGTGTTAAAGGTTTCAAGTATAAACACTTGACGACCTAGGACATAGTTCAAGGTCTTATGACACTTAGAAGTTCTTTTGATTCTTGCTATTCATTCTTGATTCAAAAGCTGAGTTTTCTTATTTCAGAAGTCTTTGATTCATTCGTATGTGATTATTTTATTGTTATATTGTTATACTTGTGGGCAATCGTGCTCACTCTTGCGTATTAATAACGTTGCAGTTAAGAACGAAAAATTCGACGAGCCTTCCACTAGCAAGGGCAAAGGCAAAGTTAGCAAGTAATGAGGATTCATTGTTAGTTGATAAAATTTGTTTCAGACTTGATGTTGTTTAAGACTTATTTTTTTATGATTTTGCACAGATGTTTAAGGTTAGTTTAACCTGGGATTGTATTTTTTTTTTATTATTCAGATGTTGTAACCCCATAAGGGGAGGATTTATTTCTATCTATTGCATGGTTTGCATTTAATATGGGTAGATAGTTAGATGATATTTGTACAGTGAACACCAAATTCCGCGGAATTGAAGTACCCGAATTTGGGGGTGTCACAGGTAGTATATATAGTTTTGGATGGTTTTTTTCAAAAATCATGTTTGGTTGCTCTCAAAAATATAATATATATGTAAACATGTTGGATGGTCATATACTGTTTAATTGAATGAGTACAAGTTATTAAATTCGGAGAATCTCTCTTTGATCCTACAATGATTCATTGATGGGTATAAATTTCTAATCTTCTAATAGCTTCCTTTAAAAAGTTGATGAAATTTGGTATAATATCTATAAGCAATATTTCATTAAAGATGGGTACCGGTTCATAACTTCGATTAAGATTGATATAGATGTTTGCATGTTGAATGACCTTGTATGTGTGTGTTTTGTGTGTGTGAGTCACAGTGCAAAAAATTTGTATATTTAGCCGTCATTATAATGTCTTAATTTTAAACAAAGGTGCAATTCATTATTTAAACTAGCCCATGCATTGCATGGACTACCAACTAGTGTGATATAATTTTTAAACTAAATAATTTTCTTGATCATCCTACCTAATTCTAACATTTTGACATTCAAGCTTGAACCAAAAAAGTTACTAAAAGATAAAAACAAAAAACTTGAATTAATAAGGATAGGAAAGATGAGTACGGAAAAGCAATAACTTTTTTTCGCTTATAAGTTTATAAAAGGAAGAAATAACATTAAAACTCAAACTACTACTTTACCCTGTTATTAAATCTCGTTATGTTTGTCAGAAAATCTGAGTTTGGGATGAAAAAAAAAAAGAGAATAAAAACTTAACTTATTATGAAAAAAAGGCTAGAAATATGTGTGTTTTCTTCCCTGTTAGGCTGGTACTGAGTTTATAAGGAAAAAAAAACTTAGTTTCACATTTAAATTATTTATTTGCGCTTATATTAGTTTTATTATGTTTATAATTTTGAGGGTATAATAGAGATTATAAAAGATAATCTTATGTTATTTGGGATTCCGTTCAAATTCTTTCACTTTTGGACGAAAAAATTTAACAAGAAAAATGGTTAAATCTTTCGTACATTTCTTACTTTTCCATTCATTAGAAAACTTGGTTACAAAAGAATTTGACAAAAAACTAAAGTTTTCGTCCATTTCGTTTCTGTACTTTTACGTTCATTTTAAAATTTAAAGTACTCACAAACAAAAGAAATTGCCTAAAAGTTTAAATTTTCAAATTTCTTTTCTATTATGTTAGTTGTATGACACCCAAATAAAAATAAAAGGAAAAAAATACTATCTAAATGAAAATAAGTTCTATAAAACCTAAAATCACGAATAATTTTTCTTTTAAAAAAATGGGTAACTAATGGTGAAATAAGAATTTGAATAAATTTTGAATTTTATATTCTCTCAATTCCAAAATTTAAAATCATAGTTGACTTTTGAAGTCAATATGAGAAATTTTCAAAATCAAATATGATAAATATTAGTTTAATTGAAGTCAATATAATCATAAATACCGTAAATTATCAAAAATTTACTACTAATTGTAAAGTTTATTATTTGACAATTCTTATCAAATTAACTTAATTTTGAGTTTAAAAATTAATATTTCAAACCGGTTTTCAAAAGTCAATAATAAATTTTATAATTCTTATCGAATCTACTTAATTTAGAGTTTAACAATATCTCAAATTAATATTCAAAAGTTAATAATAACTTTATAATTTGAAACACATTATTTAATTTTTCTTTATTTTCCCTCAAGTTTTCAAATTCCAAAATATTTTAACCAACATGAATGGACGAGAGTGAGAGAGATATTGCATGTGATTCATCCCATAAAATTTTATCCATGACTTTAATAAATTTTTAGCTTTCCACTAAGATAAGATCAGAGGGAGGGAGATAAGAAGAAAAGAAAAGAGATAATTACACATAATTCATTCCATTAAATTTTATTCATAACTTATTTCTAGCACATAAGTAAAGAGCATAAAAACTGAATCATTTTTTTATACTAGACGATCCAACCGACTCATTGTCAGATTCCTCCAACTCATTGTCATATAGTCCAGCTTCTATTTTCACTTGCTCCATGGTTTTCCATCGCCGCAATCTGTTAGATATTTTCATTATCTAAAAGTATATAATAAATATATTATATATTATTTATATAACTAACAATTAATATTTGTTTAGTTGGATAAGAGAGAGGTTTTGATATTAAGGATTTGATTTCAAGTCATAGCAACAACATTCTTATATCTATTTAACGATAATATGTTACAAATCCACCCAAATTACTCAATGAAAAATATTCAATCCCTTCCAAGTTCTTAAGAAAAATTATTATTCTATATATTTTTTTTGTTATAATTTTCTTCTTTCATTTATAGTTTAACACTAGATTTGTTCCTACACAACAAATTCTAGTACATAATAAAATCTGGGCCTGTCTTATCTTGGAAAACTAATTCGCAGTAACCCTGTGTAGAAAGAGTAAGGGGCGAATATAGTCTTAAGGAAAGAGTGGTCAACCATTAGATTCAGGCAGAAATATTGTTGTTCTATATCTTACTATAAAGCAAAGTTACAACAATCTTAATACTATATTACCATGGAGGACAACAATTCAAAAAATAACTTGAATCAAATTAACAAACTTGAGAAATTTGATGGATTCTTCTTCAAACGTTGAAAAAGCAAAATGTATTTTTACTTAACAGCATTAAAAATCTCTCATGTTCTAAATGAAGAAAAAATTGAAGAAAAGGAAAATGAGACACTGACAAAAATGAAGAATCAAATAAAATGGGAACAAATTAAATGACTTCATGTGTAAAGGGTACATTCTAAATGCTCTATCCAATTCGTTGTATGATGGGTATGAAGCCAAATTCATGTAAAAGACGGCAAGAGAATTATGGGAGGATCTTGACAACAAATACAAAATCGAGGACACCGGAAATAAAAAATTTCTAGTAAGTTCATTATTTGATTATCAAATGATAGATAACAAATCTGTTATGCTGCAAGTACATGAACTTCAAATTATTATGAATCAAATTATGTCGAAAAGCCATAGCCTTGACGAAGGGTTTCAAGTATCGACAATCATTTCAAAGTTATCATTTTCATGGAAAGTTTGTCAATGAATTGAAACAAAAGAAAGATGCAATGACTATATATGCAAGAACTTTTATACTAAATTTCTCCAAGTTGAAGAAAATTCTCGAAACTTGGATAAATTGGGAATAGAAAACAAAAGTGCTAAAACTCTTATCATAGAAAATGCATCTAAACCAAGGGACAATAATAAAAGAATGCGCGGTGGTCAACATAGCACTTCTGAAAATAAAAAACCGAAAGATACTTGTTGAAAGTGTGGTAAGTCAGGACATTTCAAGAAATAATATACTTTGTACTTGAAACAAAGGCAACAAAAGAATGACCAAGCAAATATGATAGACAATGAGGATATTGCTACTATAATCATGGAGACTAACATGGTTGGAAATGACATGGAATGGTGGATCGATTCTGGAGCAACCAAGCATATTGCTAAGAATAAAGCAATATTTAAAACCTACGAACCTATGAAGGATAGTCGAGAACTATTCACGGGAAATTCATCAACTGCAAAAGTGATAGGCAAAGGTAATGTGGTTCTCAAGTTGTCATCCGGGAAGATAATTACTCTTAATGATGTTCTTTATGTTCTAGAAATTAGGAAAAACCTTGTATATGTTAGTCTTTTAAACAAACATGGCATAAAAGTCTTGTTTGACGCTAATTGTATTGTATTGACTAAGGGTGGTATGTATATTGAAAAAGGATATGAATTTAATGGCATGTACAAACTAAATGTTATTAATGAAACAAAAAGATGTTCTTCATCTTTTGCTTATATGATTTTTACTTTTAATGTTTGGCATGCTAGATTAGGATATGTAAATTATAAAAGCATGTGTAACATGAGTAATCTTAGTTTGATTCCTAAGATTAATTTTTCTGATTTAGAAAAATGTGCTATATGTGTTAAATCTAAAATTGCCAAGAAGCCTTTTAAAAAAGTAGAAAGAAATTCACAATTATTAGAATTAATTCATTCTGATATTTGTGATTTTGAGGGCATATTAACTAGGGGAGGTAAAAGATATTTTATAACATTTATAAATGATTGCTCTAAATACACTCAAGTTTATTTGTTAAGGACTAAAGATGAGGCTTTAGAAAAATTTAAAATCTACAAGGCTGAAGTTGAAAATCAATTAGATCGAAGAATTAAAATTCTTAGATCAGATAGAGGAGGGGAATACTTCTCTTATAATGATTTTTGTGAGAATTATGGTATAATTCATCAAACTATACCTCCATATAGTCCTCAACAAAATGGAGTGGCAAAACGAAAAAATAGTACACTTGAAGAAATGATTAATACATTACTTCTTACTTCTGGTTTGCCTAAAAATTTATGGGGAGAAGCATTAATGACTGCTTGTTATATACTTAATCGTATACCCCATAAGAAAACTAATATTACACCTTATGAATTGTGGAAAAAGAGAAAATCCTCTCTTGACCATTTAAGGGTGATGAAAAATATTAGTAAGGTTAACTGATCCTAAAAAGCCTAAACTTGGTGTTAAAGCAATTGAGTGTGCTTTTATAGGCTATGCACAAAATAGCAAAGCCTATAAATTCTTGACCATGGAGTCTACAGATTCTGTTAGCTAAAATATAATTTTGGAGTATAGAGATGTTGAGTTCTTTGAGAATTCTTTCTTTAGGAAAAGGTCAAGAGAAGATACTGATAAAGAGGATCAAGAAATAGTTCATTATGGAACAAATGATGAAATAGAAATTACTACATCTACTAAAGAAATAGAACCAAGATGAAGTAAAAGAGCAAGGATAAAATAATCTTATGGCCCTGATTTCTACATGTACCTAGTAGAAGGAAACATGGATGATATTGTTTCTTCTAGTATTTTTGTGACTGAGCATGATTCTAGTGATAGAGATCCATTAACTTTTAGAGAAGCTATGTCCTCTCAAGATTCAAATTTTTGGCAAGAAGCCATTAATGGATTCTATCATAGGTAACAAGACTTGGGTCTTGGTGGATTTACCTCCTGGTTGTAAACCTATTGGCTGTAAATAGATCTTTAAAAGGAAAAGAAAATCAGATGGATTCATTAATAAGTATAAAGCTAAACTGGTAACCAAAGGTTTTAAGCAAAAGGAAGGAAATGGTTATTTTGATACATATGCTCCAGTAGCAAGAATTAGTATCATTAGGTTTTTAATTGCATTAACATCAATTCATAAACTTGTTATACATCAAATGGATGTTAAAACTGCTTTTTCTAAATGGTGACTTAGAAGAGGAAGTCTATATGGAACAATCTGAAGGGTTTATTTTGAAAGGTCAAGAAAGAAAAATTTGTAAACTTATTAAATCTTATATGGCCTAAAATAAGCACCTAAGAAGTGGCATGAAAAATTTAAACAAATGATTATTTTAAATTGATTTAAAATAAATGAATTAGATAAATGTGTTTATTCTAAGTTTAGTAAAAGTTTTGGTGTTATAGTTTGTTTATATGTTGATGATATTCTTATTTTTGGTACTAGTGAAAAGGTAGTATTAGAAACTAAAATATTTTTGTCTGCTACTTTTGATATGAAAGATATGGGGGAGACTGATGTAATTTTAGGTATTAAAATTGTGCGGTCTTAAGATACTATTTCTTTAACTCAGTCTCATTATATTGAGAAATTGTTAAATAGTTTAATCACGAGAATTTTAAGATAGCCTCTACCCCATATGATCATTCTGTTAAATTATTTCCAAATAACGGAAATAACATATCTCAGTTAGAGTATGCAAGTGTAATTAGTAGTTTAATGTATACAATGCGGTATACTAGACCTGATATAGCATTTGCAGTAGGAGCATTGAGTAGGTTTACTCATAATCCAGGTTAGGTTCATTGGGATGAAATATCAAGGATACTTAAATATCTTAAAGGCACAATGAACTATGCATTATGCTATAGAGTATACCCAGCTATGGTAGAAGGGTACACGGATGCAAATTGGATAACGGATTCAGATGAAATAAAGTCTACAAGTGGATGGATATTCACTTTAGGAGGAGGGACAATTTCTTGGGGTTCCAAGAAACAAACCTTGATAACACATTCAACTATGGAATATGAGTTTGTTGCATTATCAACTGCTGTAAAAGAAGCCGAATGGCTTAAGGATTTATTATTTGAGATACCACTTTGGCCCAAACTAATGACAGTTATCTCAATATATTGTGATAATGAGGCAGCATTATCACGATCTTATAACAAGGTTTATAACGGGAAGTCTAGACACATAAGTTTAAGACATAGTTATGTAAGGGAGCAAATCAATAAAGGGGTTGTTACCTTTAACTATGTCAAGTCAAAGGAAAATTTGGCAGATCCTTTTACAAAAGGCCTAGGCAAGGATGTAATATGTAAGACTTCCAGAGGGATGAGTTTAAAGCCTTTAAATGAGAGGTAATCTATAAATGGAACCCAACTAAATACTAGAGTAACATCTGGTATATTAGTTCAATGAAAAATACTTAGAGTAATAACCAGTTATACACTAGACAAGTATGAAGAAAAAATTCTTCAAAGCCATTTCAAAGATAATGTATGCTTGTATGGAGAACAAAGAGGGAAGGGTAAACCTTTAATGAATCTATCTCCGGTTTAGAGGATGCAGGTCATACAAGTGCATCTAATTAGATTCACCTATGTAAGTGAAGGAAGTGTGCCGCTTCTGTGAGACATAAGACTTATCTCTAAATCACTTACGAAACCCAAGAGGTAAACACAAGGCCATAAATGTGTTGGGTTTCCTTAAACTATAAGAGATATAATATATGTCTATAGAGCAAGATATCATTTTAAGATTTTTTAGTTCAAAGCTAACGCTACTAAAAATTCAGATATTTTTTGAAATATCTATTTAAAGGTTCAAGTCGAAAGACACCTATTACTTATGTATACTATATTTAATAAGAGAAAGAAGAATGTCAAAGGAAAAGGATTGAAGGATTGTGAAAATGGGGGAGGATTGTTGGGTATTTTCTTAATCTAAAAATATATAATAAATATATTATATGGTATTCATGTGACCAACAATTAATATTGGTTTAGTTGGATAAGAGAGAAGCCTTGATATTAAGTACTTGTTTTCAAGTCATGGCAACAATATTCTTATATATATATATATATATATATATATATATATATATATATATATATATATATAATTAATAAAATTATAAAAGGCCAACAATAATAAAGTAACGGTAATATTTCCAACGGACGGGCCAACGGTAATATTCCAACAATTTCCAATGGTAATATTTATATCCCATAATTGGGATGCCATGTATCAACATAACTCTTCAAATGAGTGTTTAGAAACCTATAAATAGGGTTACAAATCCACCCAAATTACTCACTGAAAAATATTCAATCCTTTCCAAGTTCTTAAGAAAAAATATTATTCTATATATTTTTCTTGTTATAATTTTCTTCTTTCATTTATAGTTTAACACTAGATTTGTTCCTACACAACAAATTCTAGTACAGAATAAAATCTGGGCCTGTCTTATCTTGGGAGATTAATTCGCAGTAACCCTGTGTAGCAAAAGTAAGGGGCGAATATAGTCTTAAGGAAAGAGTGGTCAACCATTCGATTTGGGAAAAAATATTGTTGTTCTATATCTTACTATAAAGCAAAGTTACAACACAATCTACTGCCATTCGTCTTCCGATTCTTTGTTCAAATACAGCACAATGTCGTTCTCAAAATCTTTATTCTCTTCCCATTGCGAATTTACTGGGGTTGCATGTTGACATGATGATACTTAATTTTTGTGGTTTAAGGGAGTATTTGTTTAGAGCTGAATGACTGAATGGCTGAATCGATCAGTGCGTTTGTTTTGGCCTGAATGGCTGAATCGGTAAGATGGACGAACTGAATGGCTAAGTCAGATTTTTTTAGCTGAATGACGGAATGAGTAGCTGAATGAAAAAAAAATTTAAAAATATAAAAGTTAAAAAAAATATTAACTATTATATTAAGTAATATTAAATAAATTTACAATAATTTTGAATTTTTTCAGAGGGATAAAATAATAAAGTTTTATTATTCAGATGTTTCAGACATGTCAATTATCAAATAGCTTTTTTCATTCAGATTCAGATTCAACTTATTCAGATTCAGATTCAGTTCATTCAGATTCAGATTCAGATTCATTTAGTTTTTATCAAACACCCCCTAAGACTCTTATTTTTGAGGTGCAGGAAACTATTGATGTATGATGCATGAGTTATATATATACTGTTAGTGTTGTGAAATGATAGATAAAGTAAATTAAGAAGATAACAAAATATATATTAATAATCTCTTGCATTCAAGTGGTCATCCACAATTCTTTTGATATCAAATCAATTTCTTGGATGTGGTGTCTCTGCCCAAAACTTCTCTCTGCGGCTCTCTCTATACAAAATATATATAACACCAACTAACATTTACATTTCAATAACTTAAGTTGCATTAAAGCAACTTAATGGCTTAAGTTTCCACCATATATTTTGGAGGTTACTTTCTTCCAATTAATTCATTTCTAACACTCCCCCTTAGATGACCACTTCTTAAGAATATGTCTCGTTAAAAACCTTACCAAAGAAAAATCCTGTGGGAAAAAAATTGGCTAAAGAAAAGAGTACAATATTCTTGTATAACTTCTAGTGCCATAGGATTGCCTCATTAAAACCTTGCAAAGGAAACCCCGATGGAAAAAAACCTTAGCGAAGGAAAAAGAGTACAATCAGCACATATCCTTCAGAAAATTTACTCCCCCTCATGAGTACCACTGTTCATGGTAAAAATATCCTTAAGTCGACGCATGCCAATATTGTGCCTCATCTTTTTAAAAGTCGTAGTTGGTAATGGCTTAGTGAATATATCAGCCAAATTATCATATGATCGTATCTGCTTTACATCAATATCACCAATCTTCTGGAACTCATGTGTATAAAAGAGTTTTGGTGCAATATGCTTGGTTCTATCACCATTGATATAACATCCCCTAATTTGAGTGACATAAGTGGCATTATTCTCATATAATATTGTTGGACTATTTATAATTGATGATAATCCACAGTTCTCACAAATATGCTGAATTACCGATCTTAACCAAACACATTCACGACTCGCTTCATGAATTGCAATAATCTCTGCATGATTTAAGGAAGTAGCAGAAATTGTTTGCTTAACAGATCTCCATGAAATAGTTGTATTTCCATAAGTAAATAAATATCCTGTTTGTGATCGGCCTTTGTGTGGATCAGAAAGGTAACCCCCATCAACATATCCAATTAACTGTGATTTTAATCCATTTGGATAAAATAATCCAAAATCAGTAGTCCCACGAAGATATCGAAAAATATGCTTAATTCTATTCCAATGTCTTCGAGTTGGTGCAAAACTATACCTTGCTAGTAAGTTAATTGCAAATGCTATATCAGGTCTTGTGAAATTTGCAAGATACATCAAAGCACCAATTGCACTAAGATATGGTACTTCAGGACCAAGAGTTTCTTCATCATTTTCTTGTGGTCGAAACGAATCTTTCTTAATATCAAATGACCAACTCACCATTGGAGTGCTTAAAGGATGAGCTTTATCCATATAAAATTGCTTCAGAACTTTTTTTGCATATGTTGATTGATGAACAAGAATTCCATTCGGAAGATGTTTAATTTGTAGGCCAAGACAAAATTTTGTCCTGCCAAGATCTTTCATCTGAAATTCATTTTTTTAAATAATTTGCTATTTTTGTTAACTCTTCTGGAGTCCCTATAAGATTTAGATCATCAACATATGCTGCAACAATAGCAAATTCGAATTCTGATTTCTTGATAAAAACACATGGACAAATTAGATTATTTTTAAATCCTTCTTTCGAAAGATATTCACTGAGGCGATTATACCACATGCGTCCGTATTATTTTAACCCATATAAGGATCTTTGTAGCTTGATAGAATACATACTTCGAGATGTAGAATTATATGCTTCAGGCATTTTATATCCTTTAGGGATTTTTATGTAGATATCATTATCTAATGATCCTTATAGATATGCTGTAACAACATCTATTAATCGCATATCCAAATTTTCTTTTGCTACCAAGCTAACTAAAAATTTGAATGTAATTGCATCCATTACAGGAACATATGTTTCTTCATAATCAATACCGGGTCTCTACAAGAAACCTTGTGCTACAAGTCGCGCTTTGTACCTTCTAATTTCATTTTTCTCATTTCGTTTATGTACGAATACCCATTTATATCCAATAAGCATTACACCTTTTGGTGTTCGGACTACAGGTCCAAAAACTTCACGTTTACATAGTGAATTTATTTATTCTTGAATTGCCTTTTTCCACTTTGGCCAATCATTTCTTCTTTAGCATTCATCAATGGTTTGTAGTTCATATTCATGATCATCACTTCTGGTGATATCGAGAGCAACTTTGTATGAAAATATATTATCGACAACAATTTTATTTCTATCCAATTCTTCTCATGTATGTGTATAATGTATTAAGATCTCATTATTTTCATGTGTCTGATTCTTTTCGGGAGATAACTCATCTGTTTCAACGGATAACTCTTCAAGAGTTTTATTTTCAGGAGATTTTTATTCATAAATTTCGGATTGATCAATTATCTCTGTGGTTTGTTTAATGGGTATAACCTCTTTATAGGTTGCAACTTGTTTTTCTTGTACTTTCCTCTTCCGGGGAATTTTATCTTTAACACCGATCGGTCTTCCACACTTTAGGTGTGGCTTTGATTCATTTGCTACAGTATTAATTGATTGTCCTACAGGGACTTCAATCCGTGCTAGAGTATTAGCAGCTAGAATGTGAGATTTCACTATTTTCTTATTATCAGTGAATACATCTGGTAATTGATTTGCAATTCCTTGCAAATGAATAATCCTTTGAACTTCCAGTTCACATTGATTTGTACGAGGATCAAGATGAGATAACGTCGAAACATTCCAAGTAATCTCACGTCGTGCTTTAGGCAACGATTTTTCTCCCCCTAATTGTGGAAAAATTGTTTCATTAAAATGACGATCCTCAAAACGTGCCTTAAAAACATCACCAGTTAGAGGTTCAAGATATCTAATGATAGATGGGGAATCAAAACCCGTATGAATTCCAAGTCTACATTAAGGACCCATCTTTGTGCGTTGTGGGGGTGCAATAGGTACATATACAGCACAACCAAATGTGCGTAAGTGAAAAATATTTGGTTGTTGGCCAAGCACAAGTTGCAATGGTGAGAATTTATGATAAGCAGTTGGCCTAATGCGAACTAATGATGAAGCATGTAAAATAGCATGACCCCAAGCAGAAATCGGTAATTTTGATTTCATAAGCAAAGGTCGAGCAATAATTTGAAGTCTCTTGATAAGAGATTCAGCTAAACCATTTTGAGTATGTGTATGAGCAACAGGATGTTCAACATCAATTCCAATTGACATGCAATAATCATCAAAAGCTTGAGATGTGAAATTCACCAGCATTATCTAAACGAATTTTCCTAATTGGATAATCAGGAAATTGTGCTGTCAACCTAATTATTTGAGGAAGAAGTCTAGCAAATGCAATATTTTTAGTAGAAAGTAAACATACATGTGACCATCTGGTTGATGCATCAATTAAAACCATAAAATACTTGAATGGACCACAAGGTGGGTGCATTGGTCCACATATATCACCCTGAATTCTTTCTATGAAAGATGGGCACTCAAAAACAATCTTTGAATGTGATGGTTTGATAATTAATTTACCTTGAGAACATGCACTACATGAATAATCAATAGTTAAAAGAATCTTCTGATTCTTTAAGGGATGTCCGTAGGAGTTATCAATAATTCGACGCATCATTATAGATCCTGGATGACCAAGATGATCATGCCAAAGCATAAAAACCTTTGGGTCAGAACACTTCTGGTGTATTGCAACATTTGTTTCAATTGTTCTCATTGTAGTATAATATAACCCAGAAGAGAAAATAGGCAATTTTTCTAGTATGAGCTTCTGGCCCAATACAATTGAAGTAATATAAAGAAATTCTTCACTGCCTTCGTTATTGGTTTCAATATGATAACCATTATAACGTATATCCTTAAAGTTGAGTAAATTTCTTCTTGGTTTAGAAGAATACAAAGCATCATCAATACAAAGTTGTGTGCCCTTTGGCAATATTATAATCGCTCTTCCAGAACCTTCAATCAAGTTCGATGCACCTGATATGGTATTTACATTGGCTTTGCATAATTTTAAAATTTTAAAATATTTTTTATCTTTGAGTATCGTATGAGTTATTGCACTGTCCGCTAGTCAAAAATCTTCCATAGTCATCTTGGAATTGATTTTACCAGTTGAACCCATGCATCTTCATATATACAAAACATAAATTAAATTTTATAAAAATACTTATTACCTTTCCATAATATAATAAAAGAAAAATAATTATTTGGTTTAGACATTTCCATCATCAATCATACTTATTAAGATGCAGTAAAAGAAAATAATTAATTGGTATGAACATTTTCATCACCAATCAAATTGTCAAATTTTCCATCAACATTCTCATAGAAATCAGTGGCATCAAGATAAGTCATATCCACTCAATTTTGAAGATCCAGATAATTCATGGGATCCTCAACATCATTATGACCAATAAAGTTTGTTTCAATTCCTTTTCCCTTTTCTTTTATAGAGGCTTGGTACAACTCTACCAAATGTTTAGAAGTACGACAGGTACATGACCAATGACCTACCATTCCACACCTATAACACTTATTTTCATGGCCATTTGATGGTTTATTTTGTAAACCCTTGCCATTTTTATTCTTCTGATGGTAAGGTGTGTTATTCCCTTTTGAAGAATTATGAGTACGATCCTCTTTATATTGATTATTCCTTCCACGCCAATGATAATTACCACGCCCACGAACATAATTTTTTTTATGTTTATCAAATGAGGTTCCATTCGTTTCAGGGAATGGAGTAGAACCGGTCGGGCAAGATTAATTGGTGGTTTTTCAGCAAAAGCTCATTATTTTGTTCAGCCACTAGAAAATATGATATTAGTTCAGAATATTTTGTGACCTTACGCTCTCGATATTGCTGCTGCAGGAGCATATTCGAGGCATGAAATGTAGTAAATATTTTCTCTAACATATCTTCATCAGTGATTTTCTCCCCACATAATTTTAATAGAGAGATTATTTTAAAAAGTGCAGAATTGTACTCAGTACTCACACTTTTAAAATCTTGTAACCTCATGTGCAACCAATTATAACGAGCTTTTGGAAGGATTATAAATTTTTGATTCTCATATCTCTCTTTTAAATCATTCCACAAGACAAGAGGATCTTTCACAGTAAGATACTTAGATTTTAATTCTTCATGGAGACGATGGCGAATAAAAATCATTGATTTTGCATGATCCTGCAGGGATGCGTGATTGCCAACCTTAATTGTATCTCCAAGATTCTTTGTCTCTAGGTGAATCTCAGCATCAAGGGTCCATGACAAGTAATTCTTGTTCGAGATGTCAAGGACAGCAAATTCAAGTTTTGTAAGATTTGTCATCTATTAAAAAAAACACATGCAATAATATAAAATACTACTAGTTAGTAATAATTAAAAATATCTAAAAATGATGGTAGATATAATATTCAGGTCAGGTGATGTGTAGCCTACTGCATAGCACATACTATTATATATAGTAGTAACATATATATACATATATGATGTATATATATGCCTGTAATTTTCAATGTTTATTAATGATAAAAACATTGATATGGACATACTTGGTCATGTTACATAAACCCCAAAGAAGTATATATATATATATATATATATATATATATATATATATATAGAGAGAGAGAGAGAGAGAGAGTATATATTTTTTTTGGTATAGGTATCCAAATCACGCCTAAAATATTGTATTATAAAAAATTTCGAGTTCCATAAAATATTAAATTTTTTTTTTTTTTAGTTGTTTTAAAAAAAGCAAATATATATATATATATATATATATATATACACACACACACACACACACACACACACACACACACACTATGTTTTATCATATTTAATTTTACTAAAATAATACTATATATATACATGATCAAATTTAATAAAACAATACTTACAGTGAGTTAAGATAATTTCCTTTTCAAAATTCTGTAGAACTTCGTGCTGATAACGTGTTGTGAAATGATAGATAAAGTAAATTAAGAGAACAAAATAGATATATTAATAATCTCTTGCATTCAAGTGGTCATCCATAATTCTTTTGATATCAAATCAATTTCTTGGATGTGGTGTCTCTGCCCAAAACTTCTCTATGCGGCTCTCTCTATACAAAATATATATAACATCTACTAACATTTACATTTCAATAACTTTTGCATTAAAGCAACTTAATGGCTTAAGTTTCCACCATTTATTTTGGTGGTTACTTTCTTCTAATTAATTCATTTCTAACAGTTAGAAAGCATTAATCATGCAAAAATGGGTGGATAAATTTTGGCTTGATGAATGACACGACATAATTTTGCAGATATGATGCCTCAATTCAAGTTATTTGGTTGATTGAAAATAATTTTAGGATTGCGCTAATATTTTGTATTGTGAAGTTATGGTAAGTTTGAAGGGATGAACTTAATTGCAGGAAATTGTGCTATCAATTTCATTTTTTTGAAAATTTTATTTTCAGTTTTTTTGACGATCAAAAAAAATAATCTTCCAGGAAATTAAGTTATAAAACTATTACTAAATTTATGATCGTATAGTCCCAAATCAAAAAATTTATATCAATTTTGAGTATTAAAATGAATTTAATTAACTTTAAAAGGTCAATACTAATTTTACATTTCAGAAGGGAGAAAGAATTAGTATATAATATGATACCTCAATTCAAGCTGAGTGGACAATTTTTGATTGACTGATGAAAAAAATATAGATTGCGCTAGAATTTTGTTATATGAAGTCATTATAAATTTGAAAGGATGAACTTCCTGGAAATAAAATTCTCCCTTCTATTATATAATACTAGTTAATAGTCCATGCAATGTACGGGCACGGGTCAATTTGAATAATAAATTTAATAATTTATCCAATATTTATGTCAAAAAAGACTGGAAGTACACAATCTATGCACCAACGTTAACTCATATCACGCCATTTCAAATCATTCTTCTTTTTACGCACTACAAAAATAAATAGCTGATTTACACTACAATGACAATTATTGTTACAATTATTAAAAAATATATACATAATGATATTCACCTCTTTTGCTGCTGATGAATAAGTGCTTAACCGCTGAAGTATACATTGGATTTGGACCCTCTGTAATTGGGAAAAAAACATAAATACTAAAGTCTCGAAAAAAGACCATAAAATATAATAATCCCTAATATTATCTAAAACGATCCAGATAATCCCACCTCAAACACTATTAGTTTTTTTATTGAAAATGTTGGATCAACATTTTCTAAATAATGAATCAAAAAACTATATACACTTACTATGATTGGATGCCAAAATCTTGTTCAAATCTATTATTATATATACTAAAACACAGTACATGATACTATAACTTGACATCTGTCATTTTCACAATTCAACACGTGTCATGTCTAATTAATGTTCCTTAAGACTCTTAACAAAACTGTCCAACTAACCTAACAAATGAGGATGAAAAACAAATCTTAATTCATTCCCCTAAATTTTAGATCTATAATCTCCTAAAACATTACAAATCTAAACTGTTTTGATAATATCAACTATTTTGATGTTATCCTTTGTAATTTAATTATTATTTAATAAAACCACTACTTTATGCTATTAATTAATTTTTTTTAGATTTATAATCTTCTAAATCACTACAAATCTAAAAAGTTAATAGTATAATGTCATTCTCTTAATTTTTAGATTTATAATCCCTAAATCATTAAAAATCTAAAACTGCTTTTGATAATATCAACTCTTTTGATATTATCCTTTGTAATTTAATTATTATTTAATAAAATCACTACTTTATCTCAACAATACCCTTTACAATGTATATTTATCTGTTTTGTCTAAATAAAATTTGATCATCGCACAACAATCTACCATGTTCTTATTATATTTTAATTTATTAATTATACGTACATATTTATTATTAAAATATCAAAATAATTAAAATCGCAACGTTGCAGGAGTTTTAGATCTAAAGAACTATAAAAAAAAACAGTCTAGTTCAAAAGTCAGGGATACAAAAGAAGTACTAGACTAGTACACCATTCTATTATTTATACTTTACATTATAATAAGACAAAAAAAATGAGTTTATGTTGAGTGAATTTAATAATTTTGATCTTTCGATTTTAGTTAAAAATATATATAACTATTTAATACTGCACATGGATTAAATTTTTTTTATTTAATATTATTATTTAACAATTAAAATTTATGTAAAATTTTATTACTACCACTTTATGAGAAGTTAGAAACTACTAATAAAGAAAAATAATAAGACCATGTGCTTTGCAATTAATTAGTTGTATAGTTTTTCTAGAAACAATCAATATAAGATCATCTTATATAATATTGAGTTGTTTTTTTATTAAAAATATATACATATTAATACAGACTTATTTAAAAATTGAAATTTAGTTTCGTAGTTTTATAAGAAAACGAGAATTAGTAGTATAATTGTATAAGGAAATAATAAAAATAAAATCACCGCGTCTAATATTAATTGATTTCTTTTATTCAAATATATATACAATAATACAAGTTTAAATAAAATTATATTTCCATTTAGATAAAATAGTTTGACAAGAAAAAATTATCATAAAAATAATCCAAATAACTTTAATTTGTTATTATTATTAAAATATAAGTATAATAATAGTTTCAAGTATAAATGAGATATAATAATTATTTAGATGGTATAATTGTTATTGTTATTAAAATAAAAATATAATATAGTAATTGACCATATGATTCAATTATTAAATAAAAAAATTAATTACTCTATCCAATAAGAATTTATAAAAAAAATTAAAACGACAATAATATTATAAGTCTTCAAAAAGACATTCGTTCAGTTCAACCAAATCAAAAATAAAATTATTAATATAATTTCTAAGGAAACCATTATAAGATCATATTACTTAATATTAATTTGTTACCATTATGAGATAAAATTTTATTACAACTTAGATGATATGGTTTTAAAAAATAATTTTCACATAAATCGTCTTATTTAATTTGAATTTGTTACTTGTTATTAAATATAAGTGTATACTTATATTCAAGTAAAAATAAAATAATTTTAGAAAGAAAATATTTAGTTATTAGAACTATTTTACCTAATAAATCTAATACTATATTTATAATTTTTTATAATATCATAACTTTATAGTAAAAACCCAATGTTTTGCATGGGTGAAGTTGCTATTATTCATCGTGCTATGTGCCTAAATTTGTTAATTTTTCTAAATTGTTATTATTTTCTAATTATGTAATTTATCTATCTATCTATACTATACTATAATTAAGTAGATAATTTGGTTCATCTTCCTTTTTTGGTTTCATTTTTTGACTTTTTCTAATTTAATTCAACCTAAATTATTTATCAATCTAAATTAAAAAGCTGAAATTAGTATCGTAATTTTATAAGAAAACAAGAATTAGTAGTATGATTTTATAAGGACACAATCAAATAATAAGATCAGTATTATATATATTATTTCTTTATTATTATATATATATATATATATATATATCTATATATATATATATATATAGACACACACACACACAAACACACACACACTATAATTAAATAGACAATAACCAACTTTGAATATTTATCAATCTAAATCAAAAACTATATTTAGTAACATAGTTGTTATTTCCCAGAGGCACAATAGAGATCTAGAAGAGGGTGAATAAATCTTTAAAAGTTCTTCAATTACTTATTTGAGTATTACAAATTAAATAATTAATTAATCAAGATTATCTATTCACGGAGGAATATAAGTTTGAAAACTTCCCATGAAGATTTACTAAGAAATCACAGTTCTTAATACAAGTTCTATGAATAGATAAAAACATAACAGATATGACAGTTATAGTTTGCATAATGTAAATGACATAAAGCAAAAAATTCAGCAAATTTTAAGTGGTTCAGAGACTAAACAAGTCCTACTCCACTCTTCTACTAAACTACTCCACTCTTCTACTAAATGAGTAGGATATCTACTAGGGATATAGGCCCAACAGACCATTTTACAACTGAATGACTAAGGTTCATTCGAGTCATAAAGTCTCAAAAATTCAGTCACTAAGACAATGATCCTCTGACCCAATTTGACCACTTAGACCAGAATCATCTGACCTCAATTCGGTCACACACACACACCAGGATCCAACAACCCCAATTCGGTAGACCAGGATCCTCTGACCCCATTTCCTGTTTGTTGTAGTATATTGTAACGCCCCCATATCTATACTCCCACGGTATTCGATATGGTGCTTACTAAGAATCAATATATAATGCATTTTAATCTACCCATGGTATCTAATTACAAGATTACATTAAATAGAGGGACTATCAGATATAATTCTCATAGATCCAAAATTCACAATATCCCATAACAAATGTCAATTCTCAAGAGAAATACTACTGTGTTTGGATACCGGCCCTCACTTGAATATATGAACTGTATCTGTGACCAGAGTCTATCTATCCGAAATTCAGAGTACCAGTAATAACATGAACAGTCCATATTACCAATACCCTCACCCAGATGTATAGTTTATGCTAAGCGAATTTATACTATCGTATCGATAGTAACTATCTATCCGAAATCCAGAGTATTAATAACAACATGAACAGTCCATGTTATTAATACCCTTACTCAGATAAATAGTTCCCAAGGATCTCAACTAGATTCGAAGAATTCTAACTTTACATCTATATATGTAAAAAAATACGGTTGCGAAAATAAAAGATATTATATATATATAAAATATAATATAAAGATTCGATTACATGATTCTAATAATGAGTTTCTTATTACAAGGTATTCAAACAGACAAGAATATAATCTAATCTATGTGGGGACGCTTTCCTTTATCTACTCCAGATGTTCCAGAATTACCATCTAAAACTGCAAAGGGAATAATTTGCAAGGGTGAGCTATGGCATGCTCAGCAAGTTTTGTATTTATAACAATATATGAATTGAAGAAGTACAACAATTCAAAGTTCGACTGATAGTTGTCACCATTTCACTATGGATTTATATTTCTGTCAGTCACACAGACTTAGAAATTTTATTCAGATATGAGATAGGGGATCAGCCTATTCAACATCCTAGGAGTATGCATCTCATCCTACCAGTGCTCAAATGCACCCAACTTAGTGTCAATTTATATATCGACCGAAGATCCCTTACGGGATGTCCAACTTCAGAATAGGATGTCTTACCAAACAATTTGGTTTGACACAACAATTTAAGCTTAGCAATTCATATGAATAAGCAGTTCATTTCTTAGTTATGCTGAAGCTATAGCAATAACCTTATAATAAAAAGGTAATTCAATTGTAGGTGTAGTATATTATATCAACTGCATATCAAGATAAATATCTTGTTCAACGAGTAAATAGGTTTAAGAAATTTGCATAATGAAGAAATAAGTTTAGGGTTTAGGAAACTTGCCTGAGCGTAGATCAGTCAAGTTATGCTATTCAATCGTTAATAAATACCTACGATGTTCATATATATAAATCTAACACGTTAGTATTGATAATAATACGCAAATATAACATTTATATAATATCGGGTTACATTCAATAGAGTTTCGGTGTTTAATACATTACCGAATATTGAATAAGTTGATAATGAAAGTAGTATGCACACAAGCCAATCATGTTTGATGATAAAGCATATACTTTGTAACAATCTTATTCATTTATTAATAAAAAGTATTAATTTATTAAAGGCTTTTAATTATCTACATGATCTTTGTTTTATAATATGTGATAAACTCATAGTTTTAAGCAATGCTTTTAGAATAATGATGATGATCATTCTAATGAGATCTAAATTCTTAGAAAGCTTAAAACTAAAATAGTTCCCAATCATTGGATTACTAAATTGGGGATTAGTGAATCTGGATAGATTGGTACATATGTTGGTTGCTTTCATTGGATGAGGATGATTGATCTCATGATCATTTGTGTGGAGACACTAAAGCAAGTATGTAGGTGCTTATTAGAGAATAAGTTCAATTTGACGCATTGGCTCGCTAAGGAATACCTAATGGAGTTTTACTTGCATTTCATCGATAGGAATTCTGTGAGTGATAGTAGTCAAGTGATCCTTAGACTTGAGATCATCATAGTATCTTGTGTATGATGAGTTATACTTTGACTTATTCCTTAAGACCCTTAGGGTATATCAAAGGGTATGCTTGGGTATAATAAGTTGTACATGGAGATAATGTATGGTCAATAAAGAATCTACCACTTCTATTAAAAGAAGAGAAATGTCCTATGTGATTCGATAAATGACAATCCAAAGAGTCCTTGGCAATAGCGAAATGAAATTAGAAAGGAGTTTCTAATTTGCATTATTTGGAGTTGTGCATTTAAGGATCGAAATACATATAATTAAATAAAATAAGACTTGACAGTAATTTCATGTCTTATATTTAATTGGGATATTATATGGTGGAATGATTGAATTGTACGGTAACTATTTACTCAAAGGTTCTTTAATGATTAATGTTGAAATCTATATTATCTGGAAAGTCGTTGATCGCTAGGGAGGCTTATCCCTATTGTAGAATAAATATTATCTATTTAAATAAATTAATTATTTAATTTATTTATTTAAATAAGATTAGAATTGTTCTAATTGATTTATTCACAACCGGTTTAATATGGAGAACCTAAAGAGTCACACCATAAAAGGAAGAATAATTATTTAAGAAGTTAATGGCATAATCGTAATAATATGTTAAGTATATTTAATTTAATCTATGGTGATGGAATAAATTAAATAGCTTAATATTATTATTTAATATTTTAGAAATATTAAATATAAATTAATAAGAGGAGTCTTATTAATATTATTACAATTATTATTATTTTAATTTCTAAAAGAGTTTAGGAATTAATTTAATATAAGTACTCTCATTTATTCCTAATAGGATTAGGAGGGAAAATTAATTAAAGGAGTTTAATTAATTATCCCTAATAAGATTAGGGAGCCCATTTAATTAAAAGAGTTTAATTAAAAATACCTTATTTTAATAGGGTTACTTGATATCTTTATAAGAGGAGTCTTATATCAGATATTAGATATACGTTATTCCAATTGTTGGAGAGTACGCTCTTTTTCTATAGAGATAGAAAAACTAGGGTTTAGCCAACCACCCATCTTCTTGAATTCTTTTTCTTCCTTGGTGGATCACCTCTAGAGGCCAAACACTTGGGTGGCTAATGTTGATCAAAGGAAGGAACCAAACCCGGTGGATTCAAGTTGAACACGAAAAGGATTGGAGGTGAACATGTACCTGAGGAAGCTCGGATCTTCAAGGGTATGTTTGTTCTTCATATCTTTTCGTTTAATTAATAATTGTGCATAAAGGGTGATCCGGGTATATGGTTTGTAAAAATTTTAAACTCTGATTTTACACGTTTTCGCACTTTTTATGCAATTTGATTGCGTTCTTGAATATTACAAACTAAATTTTATTTACAGAATTTATTATATCATTTATAATAATTTTATAAGTTCTAGGATATTTTTAAAACATTTATTTATCCTTTAAATCATTTATTTCTATTTTTAGGTAATTAATATTTACTTAAAATTTTACAAAAACCTTGTTTATTATTTTTAAATAATTTATAATCATTTATTATAATTTTATATCATTAATGTTATTTTTCCATAATTATTTAATATTTATAAATAAATACTCTAATTTCTTTATTAATAAGTTAATTATTAATAATATCTAAATAAAATAAAATAATTATTGAATTTATGTAAAAATATCAGAATTTAATTATAATTATTTAATATAATTTTTAAAACTATTTTTATATTTATTTATTAATTATTTCTAATTTTTTATCATTTATTTTTAGAAAAATTAATTTCTGTTTGTCGCTAAAGCCCTTCAGTGACAGAAAGTGTCGCTGTAGGTGTTCTTGAGTTCTGGGCAATAGTTCAGTCATGGTCGAGTGACCAGTTTGACCACTAAATAAAATGATACTAATAATGATTCTTGGTTTGTTCAAGAGTTGTTGTTGTAGTACTCACACAGTAGTACAACATGAATCAAAATATAGGCTTTAACCTACATATAACAAGAAGTTATAGAGGCTCAAAGTCACCGCCGTCGAGTGTTTCTTGAGTTTACGGGTAACCCGAATGCAGTGAGTCAATAAATTGGTCGGTCGAGGTTTTGTGGGCTTAAATATCTTTGATTCTGTGTATTTGATGTGTGTTGTGTTTGTTGTAACATGTAGTATATATGTCAGGGTACATATATATAACATTAACATGAACAAAACATAAATCTAAGGTCTCTAATTATGCTGGTCAAAGTACAGCCAAACGTTGTTCTTCGTATTCTTCAGTTTTCTGGGCAGCCTACAAAACTTGGTCAAGCTCGGTCAACGGATTTTGACCATTAATTCCAGTAAACCTATACGTTGTTTGTTCAATTTAAGATCATAGATATGTAGTAAATATGTCAAAGTATTGATCTATAATAAAACATTACAAAATTAATAACCAGAAAACGATTAAAAAGGTTGGTCAAGGTAGCCGATTTGATTGTTCTTAAGTTTTCTGGGTAACCCAAAAAACTGCAATCCGTGAACGGTCAACCCACTTTGACTACTTATAACTTGAAATCTATGGTTCAAATGAACCTGTTTTCTTTTCCAGATTAAAGACCTACTAACAGGCTACAAATACCAAACAATTAACAGACCAAAACATAAACACATATGAATCTATAGGCCCTTACATTCGACTGTCAGACTTAGTTTTCAAAATTTTCAGATTTCTTAAAACACTTAATTAAGGCATCTAGATGTTATGAAATTGTGTTCTACCTCTAATTATGAACTAGGGTTTGTACCTTTTCTTGAATGATTTTTGATTCTAGCTTCTGATTTGGTTGCTGCTATCACCCAGGCTTGATTTGGTAAGTTTATAAGTATATCTAGGCTTAGAAATTTTGTGAGTTTGCTCAGCCCTAAGGTTCCTATTTATAGAATTCTTCAACTTGGCTTTTCGGTCATTTTTGAGCAACTTGCCTCCATAAATATCTGATCTGATGACTATTGTCTTGCTTGGGAGTTACAAGCATGTCATGTGTAGCCTAGGGACTCTAATGGTGACTCCTAACCTACTTGTGAGCTAGTTAGGTTTGTTTAGTAGCTTATTAGGCTTTAATCTTCACTAATCTTGATTAGGGTTTTGTTTCTAATGATTAGGATTGTTAAGTAATGTTAATTAGTACCTAATTAAAGTTTACTAACCATGATTAGGTGTTATAATAATCTAATTAGGATTAGATTAGCTAATTAGAGTTTAGTTTATAAATTAGAGTTAGGGTTTGTTAATCTAGGGTTGTTAACCTAAATTTCTCACTAATCCTAACAAGCAAGACAAGGCGTTTTGTCAGTGTAAGCACGACAAAGCAACTTGTCAAAATAATTTTTACCGAAAAGTCCGATTATGTAAAAAAAATTAAGCATGAGGTGTCAAGCACGGCGTTTTTTGGACAAAAATTTATTTGGTCAAATTTGTTAAACAAAGTATATATTAACACATAACATATTCAGAACGGAGAAATTTTATTTATATAACGGGATTTTACACATACGAGTCTTATTAGGGTTTTGGATTTTTACATGTATGCTCTTCATCTTATGGCACTTAACAACATTGTTCATCATCTCCTAGGTGCTTGTTGAACTTTGTTGTTTCAGTTCAAACTCTTTTGATTATCACTAGTTACTCATGATCATGGTTTATGTGTTGTTAAATTCAATTAAGATCTATATCTTTTGTGCTTAGCAGCCTTGAACACTTTTTGGGACGTAGAATTCTGCTCTAAGTCTTTGGCTGGTTGGTTCCTCCGCTTTAATTCATTAAATTATTATCGTCTTCTTGAAAGTAAAATTGAAATACTTCCAATCTCAGAATTCATATAGATTCACTTTAATTTTAGTCAATAAAATGATTAATATTTTTAATTAACAAAAAATAAATATCACCAATTACAAAATTTATTAATTTATAATCTTAATCTAATCTATATTAATTTGTTATTAAAAAATATTTTAAATTAACTTTTAAAAAATTAATAAAAATATTATAATTTAGAACGGAATGATTATAAAAAAGAAATAAAAGAATAAATAAACTCATAAAATTATCAAAGACCTTTAGTATTTAGATGCTTTCATCATTGAATGTTTGTGAAATACCACCGCACCAATTCACCACATGTATCACTAACACCAAACCAATACTATCGTGCCACATCATTGCCAAGGAAAGCCAAATTACCTAAGTACCCTTTTTAACAAAATCATATTTAAAGGAATAGATAATAATTTAATAATTTTTTTATACTTTGTTGTGATTTCATGTTATCACCCTACTATCATATAATTCAAGAATACATATAAACAGTGGTGGATCCACCTTAAGGCAGAGGGGCCAATTGACCCCATCCTCTCCCAATTCTCTATATAAAGTGTTTATCTAAAATATTAATGAATGTCTCAAATTTGTAAACACTTTATTCTTTCTTTTTCAGTCATCTAGACACAATATTAACCCATCAAAGAAAAATTCTTTAAAGCATATTGTAATTTGTTTTTTTTATATTTTCACAAATTTAATAATTGTTTGTGAATTTTTGCAATTATTTAAAATGAGACTATCATGATATTTTTACAACAACGCCGACTCATAAAAAAAATATTCAAAGATGAATGAATGAATGATTTTTTAGTAACTTACATTATTGAACATGATATTTTTGTAGCTATTGAAAATGAGAATATCATGTAACAATTTCAAGTTATGGAGTCTCGAAAAATGTTATTGTAAACAATATATGAGCATTCACTACACCCAAAATGGCCTTTAGTGAAGGACAAATCCTTCACTAAAAGCCCTATATCACTCACAAGTGATTTATTACGAAGAAATATTTTCTTCACATGAGTCTTCGCGTTAGACCTCTCCTCACAATTGGGTATCGCCCGTTAAGTAGTAACTAAATATTTTTTGTGAAGGATATATTGTGAATAACTTTTTATTCACAAATTGTATTTAGTAATGGAATATTGTTATTTAGTGAAATATTGGTTTCCTTCACAAATAATATTTTAAGGACTATTTGAAATTAGTGAATAACTTGATTCCCTCACAAATAATATATTATGAAGAACAAATTTATTTAACGAGAGAATATTTTCCTTTACTAATTATAAATTGAGAATCTTTCTTCAAATTAGTGAGAGAAAAAATCATTCACAAATTATAAATTTGTAAATAAAAAATTAATTGCTAAATAATCAAAATTCATTGAAAATTATAATAAATTTTTAAATCATTGATTTCATATTTATTATTATTATTATTAATCTCTATAAGAAATATTAAATATATTTTTCAAGTAAATATAAATATTGCCATACTTTTTTCAAACTAATTGATAAGCTAATGCATAAAGAGCTAACAAAATTAAAACTTCACATATAAATAATCATAATACTCGAGTCACAATAACTACAAAATTTGTTATTGTATCTTGGTCTCCCAAGGACCATAATACATACAAAATTTATTAACTAACATAAGAAAACTGAAAGAATAACAATGAACTAGAAGGAATAAAGTGTGACATGTTAGATCCGTTTCATCATCATTTTCTTCAAGAAAATCAAGGTTGGGCATGTAAACTTCATGCTACAAGAGAAACACAAAAATTCAATTTCAATAAGACAGGAATAAGAAAAGATGAAACTGACGAACTTAAATTAAAAAAAGAAAATAAAATAAAAACCTCTTCTGGCAACAGACAATGATCCTACACTAGTACAGAGAACTCACCATGAAACTGGAGTTGGCTGCACAACTACTTTCTCTAGCTGCAATTACATAAAGTGAAAAATGTTAAATATGAAAAAAAATAGAAAGATAGTTAATCAAGTAGTAAAATTTAAGGGGAGAAAAACAAAAGGAATAGGTAATGAGGTAATAAAATTTGGGGCCATTTTCTATTTCTGTTTCCAGAGATTTACGCCAATAAGGAACTACTGCTCTAATCATTTAGTACTACTGATCCAAATTAGCAATGAAACTTCTTCAGGAGAAACTGGCTATAAATCAGTAAATCCAATGAAAGAATAATTCTCTTAAATTTTCCTTTGAAAAGAATGTTCCTCCTTTAATGCACATTTTAGAAGGTACTACAAGAAAATATACATAGCTTCAGTATGACTACCTTACAAATGTAAATTTTAAAAAGCTTTTTAGGATAAAACATAAATAAAACCAATAGAATGTACAATAGCCAACAAACAGAAAATATTATAAGCAAAAAATTTCAAACATGATTCCAAAGGCAGGAAAGCTCAAGTCTCAAAAACTACTATCTAAACCACAACCAGTTAGCCACTCACCAGGCTATTCCCAAAAGGCCAAACAAGTAGAACACAGATTCCCAACCAAAATTTTGAATCAATGGAAGTGCCAAAAGAAGCCTGCAAAATGTTCAACATTAGAAATGAGTCAAATGACCAACAAATACATCCTATTGACTACACAGAAAATTTTCCAAATTACTTGACAGACTACATTCAAACTCAGCATGCCATTGGAAAATTGTCGTAAAGAATACTTTCAGTTTTGAAATCAATAAGCATAGATAAGGCAATGGCATAACCAAATTAAAACAGAAAAATTAGTAATAAGTTCAAGAGTTCATAATTCAAAATTTCAATTCCCTTCACCAAGTTTCCATCAACTACAAAGAATTATAGAGAAGTAATATTGAATTTAACCTCTGCAAAATCAGATTGCTGGCCTGGATTATGCTGAGACTCGGGTCGAATCTCGATATCTACACCAACACCTATTTATGGTCTATATTGTTGCCGTGAATTAGTAGAGTAAGGGTTACGGGGCTGGTGTGTGCCATGAGTAAGAGAATGCACTGGACTTAATGGCCTATGAGATTAGATAGCGTGGATGCAAATAGAGGAAAAACAAAATTATTTTAAATATGAATCGAGTCATACAAAGAGGCAAAACACTAAACAAGGAACAGAAGCAAACATATTAAGCTCTTCGGCCAGTTAACACTATTGATATTGAACACTACTACACTTAACATAAGATTTCAATGCATTTATGCATAATATTTTATCTTTAAAATAAGTCAATAACACAACAAAGACTCAATTAACAGTAAATTATTTCAGAAAATACAAGCACAAGATGCAATATCTTGTGGAACAGAGACTAATTAATGAATCCATTAGAACATAGCCAAAAAATATTTCAGTGTTCAAGAAGGCACAATATATGCTGCCTTAACCAAAGAAATTACTAATACAGAAACAAACCTGCATTAACACCGCATGAATAGTTGAATTTAATGTTCATACATCATTTGCATCAAATATTAAAAAAATTTAGAAATAATACATTCCTCAACACATACAAAGATTAAAACTTTAGTTCCAATAACTAAAATTCAGTAGACATTAAACAAAACAAGCTTCTACTAATTAAAACTCACATTCAATATCCAAATTTTGCCCAATTTTGGATCATCATATTAAAACAAAAATAATATCAACTTGAACTGAAAAATCAAAAAAACCCTAGAGAGATAGAAAGGCTGAGTTAAGGTAGTACCTTTTGCTTGATCTCATGGATAGGGTTATGAGAGTCTTCGATGTCAGGGGAGAAGGAAAAAGGGACCCGGCCCGGGTCCGTAAAAATGGCGAGGACGTAATTAGAGACGCACATGATGGCGACGGCGGTAAAAACGACGGCGTTCATGATTCCGGGCGAGGACCCAAGATCGAACCACCTGTCTATGAAAACTAAAACCGTAGAGAAGTAAATGTAAGCGATGCCGGCTGCAACAACGGTGATTGGGAATGAGAAACTCGCCATTTTCACCGAGAGCTGTTAAAATTTTGAGTAATAATTACAAAAGATGATGGGTTGCATGTTGGGATTCGTGCAAGAGGTGGTGATTGGACGGTGTCGGAGCCACCGGCGTATTGGGGGTTACGAAGGTGTCTCCGGTGTGGTTTTGATGTCAGTTGGCGGTGGAGAGTGGCTCTGCTCGTGCTAGCTGGTATATAAAATGGAATCAAGCTGCTGACGAACCAAACCCTTCTCTTCAAAGTAAGCACTGATCACAGACCAAGCATCTTCTTGAGTTATATCTTCTTCTTCATCGTCGTTGAATGACGGATCGTATTCTTCTTCCAAATCCATTTCTGGGTTTTACCGAACTGTTAATAATCCCGCGCGGAGTTTTGTTGTTTTTTCAGAGTGGTGGAGTCAAATAGAGGGAATTGGGTTTTGACAGAAGTGTGGTTATTTATTGAAGACGAAGAGGAGGGTTTTGACTTTTGAAAGAGGGCGTGGACTTCTGAGCCGCTTTCTTCTTGGTCGCGTAAGACACCATCTAATTCACATAAACAACCAAAATCAAATTCAAAACCGATTAAAAAACCCTTAGAACATAGAACAATTGAATTGAAAATAGAATGTACCTTGAGATCTGGTGCGAGTTTGAATGCAAGAAAAAGGAGTTGGAAACAAAATTGGGGAATAGGGCTGAATGTATTTTGAATGTATTTTCTATTACGATGGAGTGATAGGAATACTCATTTGTTCCAAACACAAAATTTAGATAATATTTTTTAAAAAAAAAAACAAGTTAGTTAAAAAATGTAATTATTATAAGTAAATTTATTACTACTATAAAAAATTAATGTATTTATATTACAATTTTTATTCACCATAATTAATTATAGAAAATTATTTAGAATAAAATAGCGACCAATTTTATCTCTTGAAAAAAACTTCTAAACAATAATATATAGTGAGTAATAATTCCTTCACTAAATATATTTTTTCCTCGCAAATTTTTATCATAAATTTAACAACAAAAATACTTCTATCACCTCAATTTTGCGAGAGAAAAAATATAAATTGTGAAGGATGTTTCTTTCGCTAATAACTATATTGTCACTATATTTTTTTCTTCACTGTTCCTTCGCTATAAAACTCCTCATGTGAAGGAATAAATTCATTCACAAATTTTTTTTCGCTACATCCCTATTTTGGTGTAGTGATTATTTAATTTTTAATTTATTGTATTATATTTTTATTTCTTATTGAAATTTTTCCTTCAAAGATTTGACCTCACTAAACCAAGGGGCAAGACCTGTCCTTGCTTCTATGAGTACTTCATAATAGATGGGATAAAGTTGAATGCAATACAAATTCATTACAGCTTGTGAAATTGTTGAAGAAATATTCTTTAATTGTGTCTCATATTTTACCCTTAATAGTTGGTGATATTTCTTATTTAGGTTTTTGTTTACTGTTTGCAAGATTAGGAAGGTTCCTAGGTGTATGTTCGTTAAAACTAGGGAAGTGATATCTTCAGTATATTTTGATATTTATGTAGTGAATCCTAATTTCTAACTAAGTTTTTTTTATTTTTATCCAATTTAACCTTATATTATACATATTGTCACAGGGTGCACAATCAGACACTAAATTTTTCGCGTCTTTGTCCTCCTTGTGATGAACTGGTTCGCTCAACCAGTCAGCAACCTGTCAGTCACACAAGCACAATCTGTTTATATAAGCCACGCACACAAGCATACACAGTGTTTACAGGACAACGTCCCAACCTTTTATTGCTCACTCAATAACAAGGAATACAATATATGACTAGGGCTCGCAGGCTACACTTGTTCAGTGATCTCACATGCCTTGCTGAGCCCTTAGCTACACATATTTATACACATTAGGCTGCAGTTGGCACCCCTAACTGCTAGGTCATTCAGAACCAATAGGAAATCAACATTTTGAATCGTGAAGTGCACGCTTGTTTGCCACCAGCAGAGAAGGTGTCGTCCCATGATGTGTAAACTGCCCATGAACTTCTCCTCAACTGCCCACTAGCAGTTGTGTGCGCTCCATGATGTGCAACTGCTCATCAACGGCCAACCAACAGGTGTTAGGCGCCCATGATGTCAATCGGTACGAGATGCCCGATCGTATGCATGGAGGTTACTATCGACAATCGCCTCAATCGCCGGTCGGTTGGGTGAAAGCTCGATCATCCAGGTCCAAAAGCGCCCACGATGTCAACCTATCTTTTGATGTCCTTCCTTCACTAATGTGTCAGCCCACATTGTTGATGTCTCAGCCCACAAAGTCGCCCAATCATGTCGCCCAATCATGTTGCCCAATCAAGCTGTCCATTTGGTCCATGAATTTCCACTAGCCCGGCACTTGCGCGAGTCTTTGTCCAGTTTCTTTATGCCGTCCGACCCGTGCGTACGTCCCGTGCATTACGCGCTTCGATACATGTTGGGCTCTGCCCATGCCATGCCTTGACATGCTAGGCACATGCCATGCCATTCCCAACCGATGTCACGCCTAGGAAAACGTTCTTGCTTGTTCATGCCCGCCCATGAACAAGTCTTTGATTCGATCCAAGCCTCCCAATTCGATGTTAGACATTGTTGTAGGGGAGCCCAACAATGTCCCAACGTCCAGCACTCATCGTCCATGGCACCTGCCCATGGTCTCGGGTGACCTTCACGGAGCACCCCCCCTATAGTAGCACTTATGAAAATTTCCAAATGCACCTGCACTGACATCGACCACATCTAAGGAAGCATAATCTGAAACCATGTAGATTTGCTAGTTTTCGACATAGCCCATTTGCTTGCATGATGACCCACTTAACGCTTAATGTATAGCTTTTGTTGCCTGTGCCGCTTCATTGCCTCAAATAACTAAGTGTCAAAGCTCGTTTGCCGACCTTGTGTGCAGTGCCCTTATGCGCGCCGACAAAGGCTTCTTCACCATCACACACTATCACACATACACGCCTTACCCCACAAATGAGTGTCAAGGCTTGGCTTGGCATGCTATCTGGGCGTCCCGCATGCCAAGCTCGTTTCAACCCTCTAAGGGGCTAACAAACCACCCCCACCAGAAGAGCCCAACGTCCTCATCGGTGGGTGTGCCCAATACTCTGCAATCTATTTTTCAAACTGCCACAAAGTTACATCTCTTTCCCAACTCGCGTCTACCTCATCTTCCCCTTTCCAATGCACCAAGTAGTCTGTCCTTCAATTTTTCTTGCTAATACCTTCAGTTTTATGAGCTAAAATCTTCTCAACATCCTTGTCAAATTGCTTTCTGATCACTGGCGGAGCCCTCTTGGCTTGCTTTCGGCCAGCATCAAGCAACTCTTGCTGGAACGGCTTGGGGTAACTCACATGAAAAGTTGGATGCACCTTCAATCTGTCTAGAAGCTTCAGTCTATAAGCCACAACCCCAACCTTCTATAGCACTTCGAATGGGCCGTCATACTTCAGAACCAATCCTCTATGCACAGTCTTACTACTAATCTTCTTCCAAATCTGAGGTGTTAGCTTCAGTAACACCATGTCTCCCACTTTAAACTCCAGCGGCCTTCGATGTGCATCCGCATACTTTTTTATCCTTCTCACTGCCTTGCTCAGGCTGTCTCGTGCCTCCTCTAGCAACTCTGTTCTAGCCCTTGCATAATGATAGGCAGCAGGACAATTTCCTCCCGTACGCTGCACAACCACATCATTTGGAGTCCTTGGCTGAAAACCCATACTCATTTCGAAAGGACTCATACCGTTCTGAAAGATTGATGCAAGTTGTAGCAAAATTACTTATTTGTTAAAAGCAACTCCAACCAATTCTTTTGACTTGCAGTCACATAATGTCGCATATACTCCTCAAGCAGCTGATTCATTCTTTCAGTCTGACCATCTGTTTGTGGATGGTTCGCCGTACTGAATTTCAATTCTGACCCAACCAAGCCAAACAGAACGGTCCAAAACCTGCCTGTGAACCGTGTATCTCGATCACTTATAATATCTTATGGCAACCCAAAGTACTTCACCACGTTTTTGAAAAATAATCCAGCAGCCACATCTGCTCTGCAAGCATGAGGTGTAGGGATGAACACCGCATACTTGGAAAACTGATCAACCACAACAAAAATTGATCTCATTCCATCAACCTTCGACAATCCAGAAATGAAGTCCATTGACACGGACTGCCAAGGTCTGTCAGGAATGGGAAAAGGCTGCAACAAGCCTGCTTCACTCTTTTTCTCAAGCTTGTCTACTTGACACACAAGACAAGACTTGACATACGCCTCCGCGTCGTTCTCCATCTTTGGCCAGTAGTATGAGCGAGATAGAAATGCCAACATCCTTTCTATGCCTGGGTGACCAGCCCATTTTGTATCATGCGTCTCATGCATGATCTGCCTCCTCAGTCCCCCTCCACTAGGGACATACAACCTATTGCCCTTTGCATATAGCAAATCATCTTCAATCCAATACCTTCGAACCAGACCTTTTTGCACTTGCATCCGAAGTTTTTGGTAAACAACATCATTTAGGGACTGTTCTTTGATCTTGTCTAGGTACTCGGCCTCAACCACAGTGAGAGCAGCAACAAAATCCTGGACAACTTTATGACTTAATGCATCAGCCATTGAATTGTGAAAGCCCGACTTATGTACCCATGCAAAATCAAATTCTGCCAAGAACTCCTGCCAACGTGCCTGCTTCGGAGACAGCTTTTTCTGAGTTTTGAAGTAGGTGTTGGCAATGTTGTCAGTCACCACCACAAAATTCGTGCCCAGTAGATAATGCTTCCAAGTCTCTAAACAGTGCACCACTGCAGTCATTTCTTTCTCGTGAGTCTTGTCATGCACGTTTCTCGGCATCTTTAACCGACTCTCATAGGCAAATTGGGTGACCATCTTGTACTAATACCCTTGATAGCATGTCGACGCATCGATGTGTACTTTAAAAGGAACTTCAAAGTCTGGGAGTCTCAGCACCGACTTAGACGACATTGCAACTTTTAAATTGTCAAATACCTCTTGACACCCCACTGACTAATCCCACTTATAATTCTTCTTCAGAAAATCAGTTAAAGGAGCCACCTTCTTTGAGTAGCCCTTAATGAACTTTCTATAATAGTTCGCCAGTCCCAAAAATGATCTTAATTCAGCAACTTTTGTAGGAGCAGTCCATTCAACAATGGCTTGGACTTTCCTCTCATCCATTCTGACTCGTCCTTAGCTAATCCAATGCCCAAGGAACATTACTTCAACCCTACAAAACTCGCACTTCTCCTTTTTAACATATAATTGATATTCCCTTAACTTTTGGAATACCAATCTCAGATGTTCCACATGACCATCTAGTGTTTCGCTATACACCACAATATCATCTAGATAGACTACCATAAATCTATCTAAATATTCATAAAATACATCGCTCATAAGATTACAAAAAGTTGCTGGAGCATTGGTTAAGACGAACGACATTACGAGAAATTCATATGAACCATACCTCGTCACACATGCAGTCTTAGCTTCATCACCAGCAGAAATTCTCACTTGCCAATAGCCTGTTCTCAAGTCCAGCTTTGTAAAATACTTGGCTCAGGACAGTCGGTCGAATAAATTAGCAACATTCAGAATAGGGTACTTGTTTTTGATAGTAACCTTATTCAGTGCCCGATAATCGACACACATTCTCAAGGAGCCATCTTGTTTCTTCTGAAACAACACTTTGAGAACCGCCGTAAGGAGCTTTTTGAGGGTCGTGAAAACCGAGATCCAACAATTACGTGGGTTGTTTCCTCAACTCAACCAACTCGGCGAGGCCCATCCGATAAGGGGCTTGAGCGGGGGTCTCGCACTTTGAAACTCGACTCAATCTTATGATCAATAGCACGCCTTGGAGGAAGGGTCTTTGGTAGTTCTGGAGGCATTACATCCTTGAAGTCATCCAGTACTTTAGCAACAATATCTGGCACCTCTTGGGCTACACTAGGCTTGATCTCAATCAAGGCACACAAATAGGTTTCTTCGCCTCTTTCAAGCCCAGACTCAAGTTGCACCGCAGACAACAAACTAGCCTTCTGTTTGCCTTTCTTCCTCTCCAAATTTGGGTATATAGCATTCATAAATCCTGACATCTTTTCATCTGTGATCATCAATCCACCAAGATGAGGCATCACCATACATTTAGCCGACATCAGAAACTCCATTCCTAGGATGAGATCAAAATCATCCAAAGGAATAGCCATCAAGCTGCACTTCCCTTCCCATGGGCCAGCCTTCAAATCTGCCACCGTTGTGCCACGAATTGGTCTGGCCTCAGAATTCATAGCCTTGATTTTACTTGCATTCTCTTGCAAGTTCAACTTCAGTTTGTCCACTTCCTTTTTTACAACAAAGTTGTTGGTAGCACCCGTGTCTACCATAGCCAACACTTCCTGGCCATTCACAACCACTGACACATACATCAGTCCTCGTGGAGTGGGTGTCTTTGCCTTTTGGGTTTGCAAAGCACCCAACAATTGCAAGGGGCTTATTCTCGGACCATCTGACGTTCCTTCATTCGAGTCATTCGCAACCAGGGCATTCACTTTCTCTTTCTTTGGGCATTCCCTCATCCGATGGGGACCTCCACATATGAAGCAACCTTTGCTTTTGTTGTTCTTGGACTGTCTATCACCTTTAGGCTTTGAATGCTTGTCAGCACCTTTCTTTGATTTCTTGTCCTTCTTGCCATCTTTAGAACTGCCCTTATCTTTCTTACCCATCTGCTTCTTCTTACCATCAGCAGCATTGGGACCAGAGTACTTATAGTTTACTAGACTATCAGCCGCTGCAATTGTTGTAGGCAGGTCTTTGACACCATGTCTACGCAATTTAGTCTGCGCCCACTGTTGTAAACCCGACATGAAATTGAACAATTTGTCTTCCTCAGACATGTTCTTAATGTCAAACATCAAAGAACTAAACTCCTTCACATACTCCCGAACAGATCCTGTCTGTTTCAAGTGCTTCAAGGTATCTCTTGCCAGCCACGAAGTATTAAGAGGTAGGAACTAATCCTTCAATTCCTTCTTGAGAACTTCTCACGTCTCAATCTTTAGCACTTTGCCTTTCAGACTTCACATCATCCTCGGTCAAGAAGTTCGCCACCAAAGCTTTGCATCTTCCTTCAGTTATATGCTTGTAATTGTGACCTTCTCTCGGTCTAGGATGTGAGCAGCCACGAAGTATTGCTCCATGTCCCATAGGAAATTTTCCAATTCCTTGGCATTTCGACTGCCCCCAAAGGATATGGGTTCAGGGACTCTCAACTTCTGGTGGTGTCTATCTCCGCTCGCTGAACCACCAGCCACAGCACGTTTGACCAGTGCCATGTCTTCAGCCATTCTTTTGAATCGTTCAGAAACTTCTAGGGTCCAATTCGTGATAGCCAACACGTCAAGAGACATGTCTTCCAAATTCTTGTTGAACTCCACGACATGCTCAGCAACTTCAGCACGAAGATTCTCCAGTAGAGCATGTGATGCTCTGAACTGGTCCGCCAACGAACCTTCTTCGCCCACCAACCGTGTGCCCACATAAGTTTCTAGCGCCTGCAACTTCTCTTGCAGTTCATTGATCCGAATAGTATTGTTTGCCATTGTTCTCTAACGAAGCTCTGATACCAATTGTCACAGGGTGCACAATCTGACACTAAATTTTTCGCGTCTTTGTCCTCCTTGTGATGCACTGGTTCGCTCAACCAGTTAGCAACCTGCCAGTCACACAAGCACAATCTGTTTATATAAGCCACGCACACAAGCATACACAGTGTTTACAGGACAACGTCCCAATCTTTTATTGCTCACTCAATAACAAGGAATACAATATATGACGAGGGCTCGCAGGCTACACTTGTTCAGTGATCTCACATTCCTTGCTGAGCCCTTGGCTACACATATTTATACACATTAGGCTGCAGTTGACACCCCCAACTGCTAGGTCATTCAAAACTAATAGGAAATCAACATTTTGAATCAGCAAGTGCCTGCCAACTGCCCACTAGTAGAGGTGTGCGTCCCATGATGTGCAAACTGCCCATGAACTTCTCCTCAACTGCCCACTAGCAGTTGTGTGCGCCCCATGATGTGCAACTACTCATCAACCGCCCACCAGAAGGTGTTAGGCGCCCCATGATGTGCAACTGGCTGGAGACATGCCAGTAATGTGCATGGAGGTTACTGTCAGCAATTGCCCTCAACTGCCAATCAGTTGGGTCAAGCTCCAGTCATCTAGTCCAAAACTGCCCACAGTGTCAGCCCATCTTTTGATGTCCTTCATTCACTAATGTGTCAGCCCACATTGTTGATGTCTCAGCCCACAAAGTCGCCCAATCATGTCGCCCAATCATGTTGCCCAATCAAGCTGTCCATTTGGTCCATGAATTTCCACTAGCCCAACACTTTCCCAAGGTGTTGTCCAAGTTTGCTATGCACGTCCAGCCCATGCGTCTGTCCACGTGCATTCGCATTGTTACATGCTGGGCTCTGCCCATGCCATGCCTTGACATGCTAGGCGCATGCCTATGCCATGTCCAACCGATGCCACGCTCAGCAACGTTCTTGCTTGTTCATGCCCAGCCCATGAACAAGTCTTTGATTCGATCCAAGCCTCCCAATTCGATGTTAGACATTGTTGTAGGGGAGCCCAACAATGTCCCAACGTCCAGCACTCATCGTCCATTGCACCTGCCCATGATCTCGGGTGACCTTCACGGAGCACCCCCCCTATAGTAGCACTTATGAAAATTTCCAAACTGCCTGCACTAGACATCAGACCTGTCTAAGGAAGCATAATGCAAACCATGTAGATTTGCTAGTTTCTGACATAGCCCATTTGTTTTTGATTAATGACCCAACTTAACGCTAGTGTTGCCCATCTTTTCAACGCCGCTCTCATTGCCTCAAATGACTAAGTGTCAAAGCTCGTTTGCCAACCTCGTCGCCAAAGGTGCCTTATGCCACACGATTGCCCCACATCTGCTTTGCACATTCTTTGACATACACACCTTGCCCCACAAATGAGTGTCAAGGCTTGGCTTGGCATGCTATCTAGGCGTCCCGCATGCCAAGCTCGTGTCAACCCTCTAAGGGGCTGACACATATCCAATATTAACGCCAAGATTCGTTCACGCGCCTAAATCACCAATAACACGTCCAATCCTGCACAGAAGCAAAGTCACATATGAAGCTTGACAGCTTGGACTGCTAGGGGATAACTTCGGTGTGAGAATAAGTACAGGCTGAATAAGGTTTTAACAATGGAGGTTTTATCCTATAATGATGAAAATAATGTCGTGTACATGATAATTAGATTATAGCCTTGTATTTATAGTGATCACACCACCTCCTCTAAACTCTTCCCCGTATAGAAATAGGATTCCTCATTAGGTATGGTTCCTTAATGGGATTGAATTGAATCTCCTTAAAGAAAGGAAGTTAGATTATATTCTGACACTTTCCTTAGGAGTTGGAAATTATATGCAATTAGGAATATTTGATTCCTTAAAATACTCAACTGCCAAATCAGATTCCTACGTAGGGTAAATACCTCTACATGGACTTTGGCCAACCATATAATTTAAAATAAATTATACAATCCACTATTTAAACTAACCACCATATTAATTCTGAGGATGATCGTGTTAATAAATTATACAATCCATTATTCAAACTAACTTGTGCATTGCATGGGCTACCAACTAGTGATAATAAAATTATAATAACAAACTTGAGGACATTGTGTTATTTTATACTATTATCCATGAAAAATCTATTTACATTATAAACAAATTTAGTCCTTTTGAAATTATGATGATAAATTTGAGGAAATTGGTTATATTTCACACTGAAAATGTTTCAATTCGAACACTATGTTTACAGAAGTATACAATCTGATCCTAGTTTGTGAGGATTCAGGTGTTCAATTGTTTGTTCTTGGGACATATATACAATGATTTGTTAATTGGATTTCTCAAACCCGATCCCCTTTTAATATGTTCTTAATTGTATTCACACAAAAAATAAAACTAAAAAAAGATGGGTTATCTATTTGCCACAATACCTAATGGTCTATAGAGTGGTTTTTATGGATCCGATTATCATGAAATTAACTTTATAGTAGATTGGTTAATTGACCAATACAGTACTGACATACAGAGAGAGATATCACCTCCCGGCCTGCGTGTCGACACTGTATTAGTCAATTGACCAAAGTTAAATTCATATTAACCACTCCCGATTTTTACATCCACTAAACTAAACTGTCTCAGAAAACACGCTTTGTTCTTTACTCATCACACGTTACATCAGTGTAGGAATAGAAAGATTTAACTCTGCTAAATGAGTGTGCTTGTTCAAAACTGAAGAGAGCTAGTTGTATTTTAACAAGTGAATATCTAATATGATGAAACTGTAGTTATTCTCTTAGTTTTTCCTTATTAACTAATTAGTGACAAAAAATATTAAAATTGTTAAACCGAGTCAAATACTTTGCGATATATATAAGGGACTGATCCATAACAAACGTTGTCAACTTAAGGACATCCTTATAACACATCATGAGCGTCTATCCAATGATCTAACGGTTGAATAGAGGTCTTGTCCACAGTTTAGTTTCCAATAATTCGCAGTTTAGTACCGCGGACTGGAAAAATGTCCAAAATACCCTCCTTGTTAAAGTCTTTCTTCCGCAACATTAAACTATAGACGCTTAGTATTTTTGGCCAATTGAAAAACGATGTTGTTTTTTAATAAGTATCGTCACAACGAAGGCTAAGTTGATTTTTTTTTACATTCTTCCTTCATTTTCTTTCTTTCTCCATTCTCTCTCCTCCCCTTACTCTTAGAGCATTCACAACAGATTCTCCAATAGACTCTCTATCCCCACATTTGAAGAATATATCAATAAATCAATATCCAACAGTTTCCTTATCCTTATATAATTCTCTATTTTATTCCCTATATATGATTTGACTCCTCAGGGTGAGGGAATCAAAAGAGCGTTCCCTATTTATGTAAAATGACATTTCACACCCTATTTATTGCGATTTTATGTTGGTTAAAGGATCTTTATCTCACTTAATTGCTGATTTGGGTATGCATGCCTATCAAATTCACTCATTTTTATTTTTTAAACAGAGGATTTAGAGAAGAAAGAGAACTATAAAAAAATTAAAAATCAGTCAAATTTTGATTTTGATCATTTTTGTAAAAAAATTACTACAAATTATAATTTTTATTATTTTATAATTAAGATAATGTTGTTTTAGTTCTCATAAATACATAATGATCGTTTGCACATTTTGATTTCTAGCAATATTTATTTTAAATTAAAATAATTACAATTTTAAATTCAAACAACAATTACTTTTAAATAAAGAATAGTTACAACATTCAAAAACATGATTTGATTGTTGGAACTTTCAAATTTTAACTTTTAAATTTTAAATTTTAAATTTTAAATTTCAAAATTTAATATTTAAGGAATCAATATAAAGGAACACTGTTAACATAGTGAAAAATTGAATCCCTATCCTATGAATGACCCGATAAAGACTTCTACAGTAGAGATAGAGATAAGGAAACTGTTGCGAATGCTCTTATCATTCACCTCATGAAAACCAAAACCACACGAATATGATAAACATGGTATATATTTTTCAATAGAGGATTCATCCAAAACTAGAAAGCTTTAGATAAAACTGAAGCCGAACCATATCTAGTCACATGAGATTTGTCCAAAAGGGGTTCATGCAAGTCGGGTTTTACATCCATTAATGATTCTGATTCTCTTGTCACAATGATCCCATTAGATCCTTTAATGGACACAATAAAAAGAAGAACTAATAATGGAAGAATTACAATTAAAATTATACCAAACTTGATTTGAATTCTGTTTTTGATTCTCTCTCCAATATCAAGCCTAAGCCTTCTTAGATAGATCTCATAAATTGTTTCTTTTTAGATTTGGATTCTGTTTTTGATTTGGAATTATTGCTGAAAGATCTATTATTTAGCATCCACAGGTTATACTACAGAGCTTAGAAAACAAAAGAAAAATTGAATTTGACTTAAAAATGACGTCGTTTCTCAATTGGCCAACGTCCAAAGTTTAATAACCAGAAGAGAAAAATAAAGAAAATTTGAATTTGTCTTAAAAACGGCATCGTTTCTCATTTGGCCAGCGTCTGCAGTTTAATACTGCGGATGAGAGACTTTTACAAGGAGGGTATTTTGGACATTTGTCTCGTACGCAATATTAAACTTCAGAATACTGAAAACTAAATTTCGAATGAGAGCCATATTAATCATTAGATATTCCGATGGACGATCATTATTTGTTGTAAAGCTAGACTATTTTTTACAACATTAGCTATGGATTAGTCCCCATATATATATATATATATATATATATATATTTGTACAATTAGTTATGTTTAAATTATTCAAAAAAGGTTTTACAGGGTTATATTGGTAAAATATTTTTATTCAGATATTTTATACAAATAAGTTATCAAACACAAATTTTCATTCATTATCTATTTTAAACAGACACTTTATTTTATACACATCTAAATTATACGATCTTAATTATAAAATTTTATGAAACACCACAAAATATAGAAATCAAAAAATTATAGACAGCCAAAATATAGACAGCTGGCATTGGGAATACCTCATATTAACATTAGTTTATCAAATGATTTAGTAGAAAGCTACATGACTTCAACTTTTGTCTGTTTTAAATTCCTACTAGCTACACAGGCTAATTTGAATAATGGATTGTATAATTTCTCAAACATTCATGTTATATCTTAGCAAAATATTAGCTTAATTGAAGATGAAAATTCAAAACTTACAATGAGATTTGGGAAAGAGAAATAGTACATTTTTAAGGGAATCCATAGTAGGTTTATCAGCAATAGAGATGCAATTGTACTGATTTGGTTTGGTTTCACCCCACCCATCCAGAACCACCATAGCTATGATCTTCCCTTTTGGTAACTTTAGGTGATCCTCCAATTTCATGAGAATCTTAAGCTACCCATTTCTCGTTTCTATATGTATATTTCACAATCTAATCAATATCCTTCACAATAACAAAAATTAACATCCAAAAGTTCATGATTCTTTCCGCAATATTCCTATAATACATACCCATTATAACCTATTTTTCAATCACATGCAAATACTTGGTGTTGCACACACCAAAAGCACGACTGCAAACCCAAAATATAAAACTTAAACACAAAACAGGAGGAAAAATAAATAGAAGCCTACATGTAAACATTCTCACAATTCAAAATCCTGATTCATTACCCAAAAATAATTTTCAAAATACACTCAATCAAAATCCCATACAAATAAAATCCAAGCTTAGACAAAGTGGCTATTGTATTGCAAATTGCAACATAAACATTTACTAAAAAGACTACTAGAAGAGGTTCAAAATTATCATACAATAAAACAATTAAAAGGATATGAATTAGTACTCCTCGAATTTGCCTTAACAAACATGAGACGTGCAAAACAGTTCTTAAGAATGTATAGTTCTTTCAAAGTTCTCAAAGTTCAATGTGATTCAAGCAGTTTGGATTCATAACACTATGAATTTGAAGTGCCCATAACACCATCTCTTTATATTATAGGCTTCTTTTATTACAACAATAAAATTTATAAGCTCCATAAAAGACTAATAACCAAGAGACTTTATTAATTCAGATACATAAATACTGGTAAGGGATAAAGGCACGTGCTAAGTCATGAACTGAGTCAAAATAAACATCCTAAATGTTAAAACTTAGGTAGCAATATTGTAACACTGTCAAAAGAATACCTTTATATTTACTGTGGCAATGAAGTTATGACAACATATCCTTAATTCTATCTTGAAAAAGTTTCCCACAAAGTTCTCAAGTAATCCAGATTCATCACACTATAAATCTGAAGTGCACATGTTGCTTCCAATGTCATTACCCCGTTAGTCCAAATAGATTTTGAAGAGTACAACAATTTGAGATTTGAGGCAACATTATAGATATATAAAATTCATCAACCACCTTGAGAATTTTTCCTATTATTAAATATATTAAGAAATTAAAAAATATATGAAACTCTAACCGATCATAAGTGGGTTTAATATCTATTATATGGATACTTTTAGATTTACTATTTTACTATCTTTAAGTAATTTTTAGTGCATTTTATTTATTTTTATGTTATTATGTAAGAAGATGCAAAGAAGGAGTCTAGCAGAAGAGTGACAATTTGGTAATTCTGGAGGCTTGCAGTGGATATAGAGGCCATGGATTGATGAAGCTTGGAGATAGAAGACTTGCGGAAGACAGTTTTTCTTCTCTAAACATTTATTTTTGTCTTTTATTAATGTTGAATATTTTGTGATTATAATTTTATCTGCTATGAACAAGGTTTTAATATAAGAATTTTAATGGAATCTCATGTGTAGTTTTAAATAGAATTTCTTTCTATTTGTTTGGCACCATATGGATTGACTTATCATATTTTGTGCGTTCATGTATTAATTTAATAGCTAGTAATTAATGGGATAATCTATGTGAAATTGGGAGATGGATTATAGATTTAGATCTGAATATGATAATGTATGCTTGTGTTTTTTGCATGTGATGGAATTCATGATTCGTGTATAAGATATGGATAAACCTATATACCATGTGTAACCAATTGGAGAATCTATGCTTAAAATCTTTGTTAATTTAATTCATATAGGAATATAGTGAGTTATTTAGCTAGGATGTTCCTTTCCGATTCTATTCCCATTGTTTAGAAATGATATGTTTATATGACCATCGGAAGAGGCGTATAAAAACTAGTGAATTCTCGATTAACAGTTCATCGTGATCGTATAATTAAATGGAAAGCTATGATATTTGAATGAAGCATGGGATGAAATTAAATTCTTAAATATATTTATCTATGTAATTATATTTTATTATTTAGTTATTTATGTTTAATATTTAGGTTAATTGTTAATTAATTCATCCGTTTAAATAAGATTGACTTGATATAAAATTGGTACTTGGAAAACATTAGAAATGATTTCTCATGAGAACGATATTCTACTTATACTTTATTACTTGCTCACCGTGTATACTTGAACGTATTAATTGATTACTAAATCAACTAACAAGTTTTTGGCACTGTTATCGGGGAATTATTTTTCTAATATTTTTCCAATATTGATTTCAATTAAGTTGATCTTAATTTAAACTTATATATTTGTTGTAATTAATTTGATAGAATTATCAAGATATTTGCAAAGAGAACAACAAGGGAAACACGAAGAAAATTTCAGAAGCTAAAGATCAAGTGGAGGATTGGGAGCAATTTGACAAGTTCTTCTAATCTTTTCTCTAATTCTTCAACTTTGTAATTATCTGGGATGTTTGGATTATTAATTTGGATGATATTTTCTTTTATCATTATAAACTAAATTTTTAATTTAGATTGCAATGAAACTTGGTATGCAGTTTAATTTAATCCTTCCCATTGAATAAAAGTTAGTTTTTATTGAATCGTTTATTATATCTTGTGCTTATTGATTAATTATTTGCCCAATAATGACTATGATAATCTATATAAAATTAGAAAATAGAGTATAGATTTAGATTTTAATATAATAACATATGTTAATATAATCTAAATAGGGTTAATATTATTAGAATGTAGGATATGAATATAAATATGTGTCTTTTGTATCCATTGAAATAATTTGTGCTTAAATGTCTAATTAACTTGATTCACATAAGAATATAGTGAGTTGATTGACTATGGTGTTTCTTGTAATTCGTCTTAAAGATCGGGATTAGGAGGATTTGTTCACGTGTTTTTGGAAGAAGTGCGTGAATAATATAAATCATTCTTGGATAACGATTCATATTAATTAATTGAATTAAATGGGAAGCAAATTTATTTAAATGAAATATCATGGGAAGTTATAATCTTAACCTATTTAATCTGCAGTTACTATTTTCAAATTTTGATCTTAATTATTAATTTTATTAATTTAAATTTTCATATTACAAATATTATTTCATAGTTTAAAGTAATATTAATTGATTTAGAATTAATAATTGATAAATATTAATCTATTTTCTCATGGAAACGATATCATTGCTTGCTAAGTACTACAAATGAAAGTGTATACTTGCGTGAGAAGTGTTAGTAAAAAATCAGGTAACAAGTTTTTGGCGTCGTTGCTTGGGGAATTATTTTTCTAATATTTTTCCAATATTGATTTCAATTAAGTTGATCTTTAATTAAACTTGTATTTTTGTTGTAATTAATTTGTTTAATTTTTTTGCTTTTCAGATTACGCACCTTAGAAGATAAAAGGAGACGGTTGCGGAGAGCGATAACTGACCTCTTTTCAGGAAAATTCTTGCATTAATTTCTTTTATTGCATACTGTAAGGATACTGTCAGTTTCAAGTTTGGGAGTCTTCCTATATTTTGTTTGCATGTGTAGATCTATGTTGTGATTTTATTTTTGACTTTATTTTTTCATTTTGAATTTTGTGGGTATATTCACTACAAACCCTTACGAGACACAACTCGTCTACTTGGGATAACCTTGGGCTTTAAAGGCTTGTTGCACATTCTAAGTGCAATCGTGTTTTCTATGAAAATGGTGTTATATTGTTTTTAGGTAGTGTCTCTTGGGTAATGAATGAATTGTATATGAAGATTTTTGGTCAATGATAAAATTTTGATTTTTATTTAATAATTCTTAGAAAAGGTATATAAATTGCTTAGTCTAAATTTTTGTTTTTTGTTAGTTTTTGTTCTGTTTGAGACCCTTTAATTCTTTTATGCACATATTCATTTGGTTGAGCTAGTTTTAACTTTGAGGAATGTATATATGTTAAATTCTTATGGAAGATATTTATTAACTTTATAATTTGTTCAATCATAACTTAAAGTGAAAAACGAGGGAGAATATAATTTGGGGAAAATCTTGGTTAATTAAAAAAAATTGGAAATTTTGAACCTTCCGCAGTTGAAAGAATGGATCATGTGGTGGGTTGAGATGGAGCGTAAAACACACCGACTCATAAACATATGCAACGATATGGAGCGTAAAACGCACTCGTTCAATGAAAAGTGAGATGGAGCGTAAAACGCACTCACTAAAAAGTAAAAAAAAAATAAAAAAAAAAAAAAATTGTGTTTTTGATTTCTTGGGAAGGGTTTCAAAAGTGGCGTAAATGTTTTAAAGCCTTGAGATCCTCTATTTATGTTTTTTGTATTTGCTTTAAGGTGTGGATGATAAGCGTATAGAGTTCTGTTGTAATACTAACCTTGATATCTTTTATGATGCATTTGATTACATGAGCTTCTTTGAGTGTTTTTTCCTCTATTTTGATACATTTGGATTCACACACACACACAAGGGGTCTTGAGTGAGGCATGACTAATGAGATGTTGGAATTTTAAGCTTTGCATATTTTTAAAATTTTCTAGGATTAGTTATAATTTAATTAAATCTTTGAGACCATGTTCAATTTCAAACTGGTTCATTGCTTGTTGTATAGTTAGTTATTCATTTTATTTTTAGAGTTTTTTTTTATTGTGTTTTGTTTGAGGACAAACAAGTATTTAAGTTTGGGGGTATTTAATAAGTGAGTTTTATACATATTATTTGGATACTTTTAGATTTAGTATTTTGCTATCTTTAATTAATTTTTAGTGCATTTTATTTTATTTATTTTGTAGGAAGATGCAAAGAAGGAGCAAATCTGAAAATTCTAGCAAAAGAGTGACAATTTGGTAATTCTAGAGACTTGCGGTCGGTATTTATAAATGAAAACTCAAAGACCGAGGCCTTTGGGGTGCAGGATGATATTATTATTCTCTCTCTCAGACATTAGATATTATTTTTTCCTCCATTGTTAACCTTGTGATCGCCGATACTGACTCTCACGCCGGAGCTATCCCCCGACGGTCAAGCCGTCAAGCTTTTGGTGTTGACTTGTTGAACTGTTCAGGATATCGGACGCGTCTTGGTGATTGGGACGTGGAGAAAGATCTTGGCGTTAACATTGGCGCTAGAAGGAGGGCTGAGTTCTAGTGTCCTGAGTATTTTTCAATCACAAATTGTAGCTGCTCTACGTCGGAATCCATGGTGAAGAAGAGTAGAACGATTTACTTCTAAAGGATAGTGATGACTATGACTTCATCTACCTGATGAGTATATGTCGAGGATTGATTGGGTCCTTGAAAGAATGCTCATGCTTTGTACTACTTACAGCGGGTTTACGGGGTTCTCGTTCGAGAACCCAAGGTGATCTTGAAGAAGATTGATTTTTCTTTGCTGGTGAGAAGACACGACCATGGTCGAGAAAAGGGTAGAAGGCATATTGCTTAGAATCCTATATCGAAGTGGTCAGACTGACATACCGATCAAGTTAGAAAGAAGTCTACACTTTAAAGACATGTCTCGAGGCCGTCTTCGGGATTATGGTTGAAGTAGAGTAGATGAAGACCCAACAACCATTTTCCTGATTGGCCGAAGAAGGGTATTCCGTCTATTGGTCTTGAGGATTATGGTCGGCGAGTAGATGAAGACCCAACGGCCCATTTTCTGATTGGTAGAAGAAGGGTATTCCGTCTATTGGTCTTCGGGATTATGGTCGGCGAGAATAAATGAAGACCCAACGACCATTTTCACGATTGGTAGAAGAAGGGTATTCCGCCCTATTGGTCTTGAGGATTATGGTCGAAGCGAGTAGAGCGAAGACCCAACAACCATTTTCTGAATGGCCAGAAGAAGGTATTCCGCCTATTGGTCTTCGGGATTATGGTCGAAGCAGAGTAGACGAAGACCCAACAGCCATTTTCCTGATTGGCCGAAGAAGGGTATTCCGCCCTATTGGTCTTTGGGATTATGGTCGAAGCAGACCCAGAAGCCGCACTCCTGAGAATCCACCGAGGGCACACCGCCCTGTGGATACTCGTCTTCGGAGAGGCCCATCTAAAGCTGTAGGTTCGAATGGAAAAGACAAGACTACTCGGAAGAGACTTTGAGAAGGTCTCTGTCCAAATCGGCAGAAAGATGTTTGCCAATCTTTGAGTGCGTGGAAAAGTAGAAGAGAATGCTAAGGCATTCTAGTGGACTTCGGGCTATGAAGATGCCTTCCAGGGAATAAACAACCTTTCTTTATTCGGTACCTTTGTTGGTGAAGCTTTGATCCTGTAGAGATATATTATTTGTATCCGCAACTAGTTCGATTGTGATGGGGAGCGATTTTGGTGCGAGAAGGTGAAATGCAAGACCCGGTTTGCTATGTAAGCCGTGTCCTTAGGGATGAAGAAATAAGATGATGATCGTTATGGAGAATCTGAAGAGTCCGAAACAAAACCGCTTGCGATGCTTGACGAGAATCGAATTAAGTGGGCGTTGTTTGCGGTAATGGTATTCCACTTTGGACCCATCTCCCACTATTGAGGAATTTTGGGTGCCGCCCGAAGCTGCAGATGTTATTCGGAGGGTTCATGTGGATCTTTGTGTCAACTAAATGGTTCGATCCCACATCAGCCACCAAAAAGCTATATTCGATTTTATCTCCTATACCTCTTGCTGTCTGGGGGGTAGTCGTACTTAGTCCATTGCCTAGGGATCAAGTTAACAGACGCCAGCTCATGGGATTGAAGTTTAAAACATTCATGAGGGACTTCGGTAGCTCATCCATAGTCTGACAGGCACAACAAATGCCACCTCGGTGTTAGGAGGTTCGGGAGGACTCGCTGACCATTCGATGGTAGCCTCTTCGGCAGGTGGTCACTTAGACCTTGTCAGGCCCTTCGTGGTAGGAAAGTGTTGTTAGGTTTGTAATATTCAAGAACGCAATCAAATTGCATAAAAGTGCGGAAGCGTGTAAAAATCAGAGTTTAAAAAATTTACAAACCATATACGGATCACCCTTTATGCATAATTATTAATTAAGCGAAAAGATAAAGAATAAATCATACCCTTGAAGATCGAGCTTCCTCGGTACAAGTTCACCTCCAAATCCTTTCGCGTTCAATCTTGAATCCACCGGGTTTGGTTCCTTCCTTTGATCAACGTTAGCCACCCAAATGTTTGGCCTCTGGGGGTGATCCACCAGGAAGAATAAAATTCAAGAAGATGGGTGTTATGGCTAACCCTAGTTTTCTATCTCTATAGAAAAGGCATACTCCTAACAACTTGGAATTATTACGTACTTTGTTAAAGTCAACAACCCATACCACCCATAATAAGACTCCTCTTATTTATAGATGTGGGCAACCCTCCTTAACAATTAAGAAATTGGGTTTTATTTAATTAATTTAATTCTTTTAATTAATTAGGCTCCCTAATCTTATTAGGGATAATTAATTAAACTCCTTTAACTAATTTTCCCTCCTAATCCTATTAGGAATAAATGAGAGTACTTATATTAAATTAATTTCTAAACTCTTTTAGAAATTAAAATAATAATAATTGTAATAATATTAATAAGACTCCTCTTATTAATTTATATTTAATATTTCTAAAATATTAAATAATAAATATTAAGCTATTTAATTTATTCTATCACCATAGATTAAATTAAATATACTTAACATATTATTACGATTATGCCATTAACTTCTTAAATAATTATTCTTCCTTTTATGGTGTGACCCTTTAGGTTCTCCATATTAAACCAAGTTGTGAATAAATCAATTAGAACAATTCTAATCTTATTTAAATAAATAAATTAAACAATTAATTTATTTAAATAATATTTATTCTACAATAGGGATAAGCCTCCCTAGCGATCAACGCGACTTTCCGGATAATATAGATTTCAACATTAATCATTAAAGAACCTTTGAGTAAATAGTTACTGCAAATGCAATTCAATCCTTCCACTATACAATGTCCCAATTAAATATAAGACATGGAATTACCACAAGTCTTATTTTATTTAATTATATGTATTTCGATCCTTAAATGCCTGACTCAAATAATGCAAATTAGAAACTCCTTTCTAATTTCATTACGCCTTAACCAAGGACTCTTGGGTTGTCATTTATCGAATCACATAGGACATTTCTCTTCTTTTATTAGAAGTGGTAGATTCTTTATTGATCATACATTATCTCCATGTACAACTTAGTATACCCAAGCATACCCTTTGATATACCCTAAGGGTCTTAAGGAATAAGTCAAAGTATAACTCATCATACACAAGATACTATGATGATCTCAAGTCCAAGGATTACTTGTACTACTATCACTATAGAATTCCTATTGACGGCAAATAAAACTCAATTAGGTATTCCTTAGCGAGCCAATGTTCGATGAAACTTATTCTCTAATAAGCACCTACATACTTGCTTTAGTGTCTCCACACAAATGATCATGAGATTAATCATCCTCATCCAATGAGCAAGCAACGTATATACCAATCTATCCGGATTCACTAATCCCCAATTTAGTAATCCAATGATTGGGAACTATTTTAGTTTTAAGCTTTCTAAGAATTTAGATCTCATTAGAATGATCATTATCATTATTCTAAAAGCATTGCTTAAAACTATGGGTTTATCACATATTATAAAACAGCATCATGTAGATAATTAAAAGCCTTTAATAAATTAATCCTTTTTATTAATAAATGAATAAGATTGTTACAAAGTATATGCTTTATCATCAAACATGATTGGCTTGTGTGCATACTACTTTCAATCTCCCACTTGCACTAAAGCCAATCGTCATGGTATCTTATACTCTTCTTCTCTAAGTGACGATTATCCTGCTGTTGGATAAGCTTTAGTTAATGGATATGTAATGTTGTTCATGAGAGTCCACTATCTCTATAGTGATTTCCCATCTTTCAATGATTCTAATAATCAAATGAAAGTGCCACAACACATGTTTAGATCCAAGATGAGATGTAGGAACTATTCCTAGTTCTATAATGAACTTTTAATCCAAACAATCAACTTGCAACTTCATTTATAGCTACTTACTTTGTCTTTATCACTAAACCAGCAACTCTTTGCTGTTTGGAACCTTTCCAATTCACTACACCACTGTTCAAGGTAACACTTTACCTTAAAGTAGATTTTCTGTCGTCTTGAGTGCATCTCGAAAAACTTGAGTCATTAAGCCCTCTAGTTTTAATTTAGACCCACCATGAATATGATCACATCCTTAGTGCCTGTTAAGCACTTTAAGATGTTTTTCACTAACTCATAGTGAACTTCTCCAGAATATGACTGATCAACATCAGGTCTCGTATATTTCATTGCATACATGATAGTTACTCATGTGATCTCTCTTTTGGAGTCTATGGGGACTATTAAGAGAGATACACTCTATGGCTCATCAACATGAGACATCTCTTGGAGTTTGCCATGCTAAACAACTTTAGCATCAAATGAATATACGTTCCTTGGGTTAAGTCGAGCATCCTCTTAAATCTATCTATATAGATTTTATCCCCAATTAAGATACTCTTCCAAATCATTCATGGAGGAATGTTTAGACAACTTTATCTTTACTGATTGTAGCATTTGTATGTCATTCCTTATCCGTAGTATATCAACATATAGTACTAGGAATGTCACGATGCTCCCACTGACCCTTTTGTACACACTAGAACTCTTACCTCATCTTATGTAACTCTGGATCATCATCTTCTATGATGCGTACCTCATCATCATCATCTATGATGAATCCATACCTCCCAGGTATCTTGGTACTATTCCGTTTACGATTCAGATTGTGGTATAATAGGTCTATCTCTGAGTTCCTCTTATTTGACTTATAGTATTTTGTGGTTCTTGAACTCTTCAAGATCTATTATCCTCCCACTATCCCCTTTTAATGATAAACACCTTTATCTTAGAAGGCAGCGTGTTTCGTAACAAACACCTTTTGCTAAGTAGAATTATAGAACATATACCCTAAACTTACTTTAGGATGTTCCACAAATCTGTATTTGTCAAATCTTATCCCAAGCTTATCCTTTGAAACCATTTCACATAAGTTGGACAACCCCTTATCTTAACATACTTAAGATTAGGAATCCTCCCTGTCCATAACTTTTATGGAGTCTTGGGGCTGGATTTTGAGGTTACCATTTTCGTGAGATGTCAGTACATTTCTAGGACATGACCTGAAGGATCTTTGGAATGTCGGTAAAATCATTATGGACCGCACTTTCATGTCCAACAAGGTGCGAATTTTCCATTCGGATACATCAATCATTTATTGCGTATCAGGATGTTTCTTGTATGAGAAAACCATTTGAGATGATCTAGAAACATATTGCTCAAGTATTTATTCCTTGATCTAATCAAAGAATCTTAATACATTGCCAATTTGTTTCACTTCTGAATTCTTTGAACCTTTCAAATAATTCACACTTGTATTTCAACAAATACACACATTCAACTCTTTGAATTATCATCTCCTTTTCTTATACTAATTTGTTCAATATGCAAAATTATTTTCATGTAAGTCAAGTATACAAAATTTATTAAGTAATATTCGATTCTATACAAAACATTATTATTATAAATAGAAACAACAATTGTTCTTAATTATAATACCAAAATTTTATTATCCAACAATAAAATGGAAATAATGTTTCTAACAAGAATTGGAATACAATAACAACTTATTGACTTAATAGATTTGCCCGTGGCGATGCTAAACTATAAGTTTCTATAGCTAATGCAACAACCTTTACTTCATTTTCCACACATAGGATTACTTATCTTTGTTTAACTTTCTACTTACCTTGGTCCTTCATAAATCTATATTTATGATAACCAAAGTCGGTATCCAATACCCAAGTAGAACCTTGACTTAAAGAAAAATTTATTTCAATCATGAACAAAAACTATATTATGGCAAAAACTTCACTAAGCTTCCTTGGTTAGCCTCTGCAAGATGCTTCTCATGAGTTTCTTTCCAAAGTGTCCGGGCTTATTGCGGTGGAAGCAAACTCCTTTGCTATCCGTGATCGCTTTTGTTCTTATTATCCTTTGTTTATGCCTTTCTATATACCTTCTTTGAATCGTTCTTCTTTTTTCAAGATCCTTTGGCCCCTACCGGTGAAGACTCGATCTTTCTTGGTTGGAAAGTGACTCTCAACATTTTTCAATATGTTAAGCAAATCGGTGAGGTGATATCTAGCTTGTTCATATGAAAAATTCACAACAATGTGAAAGGAGTCCGGGAGTGAGTGCAAGATCAAATCTTGGCTCAACTCTCCATCCATGATAAAACTTCGTTGTCTAATTGATCAATCAAATTGATTATGTTAAGAACTTTTTATGCATACTATAGTGTCATCTACCATTCTAGATCGGAAGAGCTCCTTAGATATCGATATCTATCAATCCTACTTTCCTCACCATCAACTACTTGATGTGCGGGAATATAGTAGAAGCATCCATAGTTTAAATCTTGTGCAGCTCGTTACTCGTGGATGCGAGCATGATGCGTTGAGCCAATCATGTGCATCATCTTGCCACTTTCTAAAAGTAGAAATCTCTTCCTCGGAGGCATTATGCGCAACCATTGCGAGGATAGGCGACATTAAGGACATAAGATAGCTTTTCAGCCATGAGAACTATTCTCAAATTCCTTAATCAATCCGTTTAATTCGGTCCGATTAAATAGCATCTAATATGCTTCGCAGTGATAGTAATTAAGACATTGTAAAATTTTGTAAATGAATTTGTAATTAACAACATTTTAACATACATTCTTTTATTAATTACCAAAATAAATTAGGTCTTGTTTTAAATTGGTATCTCCCACTATTTTCTTCAAACTATATTACCCTCACTTATATAGTTAAAGCAAAAATCTAATTAAAGATTTGCTAGTGAGAATAAGGATCCCATTTCAAATGTATATAGCCTTGTGGTGACACAACAAACTATATATAAATAAATAGGTAGACAACTTTTTGTCAATTACATCAACTATGCAACTCCTTGTATTTACTCCTCTTAGGTTATTTTGATCAAGTGGTGGCACATCCAAATCAAAATTATCCAAGTTAAGTCCGACTAGCACTCCATATATTCAAAAAGAAAAATATCATCCTTGTGGTGACACAACAAAACAATATTGTTCAATTTTTTTATAAGCATCAAATGTGATAAATTAACATCTTAAATACTTAATACTTGCCTTGTGGTGATACAACAAACTCATATTAAATATTTAATACTCTATTAATTTTATCATGCTAGAAAGGCGACGTTCGATATTCCAAATATCTTTGAACGCTTAGGACTTAATATAAAAAATTGAGGGGTTTGTTATTAATTTGTCTCATCTTGTTTAAGCGGCATTTACATATATATATAAAAAATGGCGTCGTATTAATGAACATCTGAAGCATGTTTGCATAATATATAATATATATATAGTATAAGCATGCATATAGAATACTATATTCTACACCGGATTGATTATGGACTTTTATTCTAGTTTGGTTCACTAGAGCCACCAAGTGAACCAAAAGGTCAAACCCTAGAGGTGCAAGAAATAATATTTAAATATAACTATTACATTTAAACCCTGCTCCATTACAAACCGGGTCTTCATGCGCTTCTTGTCCTTGATCTCCAATTCTTCAAAATAATTCTAACTATTCCTATTATAAAACTATTTAAAATAAATAGAAACCTTGATCGTGATCGAGGGAAGTACATAGGAGGGAGGTAGAATTTACACTAAGAAAAAATTAGAGAAGGCGAGTCATGAGACCCCATTTAATAAAACCCATACATTCATGCATCCAACTAAAATAAAATCCAATCATATTGGTCAATAGTCCAAAATCAATCCCATTTATTATCATACACATCACCATATGCATCAATAAATAACATTCATCTCATGAATAATAAACATTTAATATATATATTGATATCATTTAATGGGCAAATTTAGTTAGTATAAAATCTAATTTTGAATCAAAATAAACTCCTTTATTTTAATCCAAATTTAAATCAAAATAAAACTATTTTATTTTAATTTATCCAATTTTGAATAAAATAAACTATTTTATTTTAATCAAAATTTTAATCAAAATAAACTCTTTTATTTTAATTAATTATGGAATCCAATTCCATATATAAAAATCTTTAATTAAAATAAACTCTTTTATTTTAATTAATTATGGAATCCAATTCCATGTAAAAAAAAAATATTAAAAGGAAACACGGATTATCTTTCCTATTCACAAATAAACTCCTTTATTTTGAATAATATGAAATCTTATTTCATATTTAAATAAACTCCTTTATTTAAGGAAACATGGATTCTCTTTCCTATTCACAAATAAACTCTTTTATTTTAGGAAAAATAAAATCCAATTTCAACTCCAATTAGTTATTATGGAATCCAATTCCAACTCTAATTAGTTAGCATGAAATTCTAATCTTAAAATTAAAATAAACCTTTTTTTATTTTAAGATTAAAATAAACCTTTTATTTTAAAATTAAAATAAACTTTTATTTTAAGATTAAAATAATTATATATATATATAATATTCAATTTTAAAATTAAAATAAACTCTTTTTTATTTTAATATTAAAATAAACTTTTATTTTAAAATTAAAATAAATATTTTATTTTAATTATAAAAGAATTAAGAATAATATATATATATATATATATATATATATATATATATATATATAACTATTATATATATATATATATATATATATAATCATTATATAATCATTAGATAATCATTAGATAATCATTAGCCAATCATCCAATCATGCCATCATTAGCTAATCTTCCCTTGATTTCCGTGCACTTGATTTCCGTGCGTGCATGTGTTGATCATGATTACATGTAATGATTGCTAATGATTAATCTGTCCTTGATTTCCGTGCTGGTGTATAATCATTAGATTATCATGTTTCATGTAATGATTGCTAATGATTAATCTGTCCTTGATTTCCGTGCTGGTGTATAATCATTAGATTATCATGTTTCATGTAATGATTGCTAATGATTAATCTGTCCTTGATTTCCGTCTTTGGTGGTCTGCTTGAACTTGATTTCGCAGTGCCTACTTACTTCTTTTTTTGTATCACGGATAAAAAAAAACAAAACAGTTTTTTTTTTTTTATTTATTTAAATTTTATATAATAAAATTATGCCCAATTAAATTGTTCTAAACACATATCAATATACATATCAAATTAAACAATTAATAATTTGCATAAAGGTTTGGCTCGATGCCCTTTATTAGGTTTGTAATATTCAAACCTTGATCAATTTGCATAAAAAGTGCTGAGCGTGTAAAATCGAGTTTAAAAATTTATAAACCATATACGGATCACCCTTTATGCGTAATTATTAATTAAACGAAAAGATAAAGAATAAATCATACCCTTGAAGATCGAGCTTCCTCGGTACAAGTTCACCTCCAAATCTTTTTCGCGTTCAATCTTGAATCCACCGGGTTTGGTTCCTTCCTTTGATCAACGTTAGCCACCCAAATGTTTGGCCTCTGGGGTGATCCACCAAGGAAGAATAAAATTTCAGAAGATGGGTGTTATGGCTAACCCTAGTTTTCTATCTCTATAGAAAAGGCATACTCCCAACAACTTGGAATTATTACGTTACTTTGTTTAAAGTCAACAACCCATACCACCCATAATAAGACTCCTCTTATTTATAGATGTGGGCAACCCTCCTTAACAATTAAGAAATTGGGTTTTATTTAATTAATTTAATTCTTTTAATTAATTAGGCTCCACTAATCTTATTAGGGATAATTAATTAAACTCCTTTAACTAATTTTCCTCCTAATCCTATTAGGAATAAATGAGAGTACTTATATTAAATTAATTTCTAAACTCTTTTAGACATTAAAATAATAATAATTGTAATAATATTAATAAGACTCCTCTTATTAATTTATATTTAATATTTCTAAAATATTAAATAATAAATATTAAGCTATTTAATTTATTCTATCACCATAGATTAAATTAAATATACTTAACATATTATTACGATTATGCCATTAACTTCTTAAATAATTATTCTTCCTTTTATGGTGTGACCCTTTAGGTTCTCCATATTAAACCTATTGTGAATAAATCAATTAGAACAATTCTAATCTTATTTAAATAAATAAATTAAACAATTAATTTATTTAAATAATATTTATTCTACAATAGGGATAAGCCTCCCTAGCGATCAACGACTTTCCAGGATAATATAGATTTCAACATTAATCATTAAAGAACCTTTGAGTAAATAGTTAAATATAATTCAATCCTTCCACTATCTGATGTCCCAATTAAATATAAGACATGGAATTCTTGTCAAGTCTTATTTTATTTAATTATATGTATTTCGATCCTTAAATGCACAACTCCAAATAATGCAAATTAGAAACTCCTTTCTAATTTCATTACGCCTTAACCAAGGACTCTTTGGGTTGTCATTTATCGAATCACATAGACATTTCTCTTCTTTTATTAGAAGTGGTAGATTCTTTATTGATCATACATTATCTCCATGTACAACTTAGTATACCCAAGCATACCCTTTGATATACCCTAAGGGTCTTAAGGAATAAGTCAAAGTATAACTTATCATACACAAGATACTATGATGATCTCAAGTCCAAGGATTACTTGTACTACTATCACTACAGAATTCCTATGGAAAGCAAATAAAACTCCATTAGGTATTCCTTAGCGAGCCAATGCTCAAAGGAACTTATTCTCTAATAAGCACCTACATACTTGCTTTAGTGTCTCCACACAAATGATCATGAGATCAATCATCCTCATCCAATAAGCAAGCAACGTATATACCAATCTATCCGGATTCACTAATCCCCAATTTAGTAATCCAATGATTGGGAACTATTTTAGTTTTAAGCTTTCTAAGAATTTAGATCTCATTAGAATGATCATCATCATTATTCTAAAAACATTGCTTAAAACTATGGGTTTATCACATATTATAAAACAGCATCATGTAGATAATTAAAAGCCTTTAATAAATTAATCCTTTTTATTAATAAATGAATAAGATTGTTACAAAGTATATGCTTTATCATCAAACATGATTGGCTTATGTGCATATCACTTTCAAGTGTCATCCTTAAGACGTTGTCAGGCCCTTCGTGGTAGGCAATTATCGACACTTAGACCTTGTCAGGCCCTTCGTGGTAGGCAAGTGTCATCCTTAAGACGTTGTCAGGCCCTTCGTGGTAGGCAAGCGTCATCCTTAAGACGTTGTCAGGCCCTTCGTGGTAGGCAATTGTCGACACTTAGACCTTGTCAGGCCCTTCGTGGTAGGCAAGTGTCATCCTTAAGACGTTGTCAGGCCCTTCTTGGTAGGCAATTGTCGACACTTAGACCTTGTCAGGCCCTTCGTGGTAGGCAAGTGTCATCCTTCAGACCTTGTCAGGCCCTTCGTGGTAGACAAATGTCATCTTTTGGTTTTGTTAGGCCTTTTGGGGTAAACAAATTCCCAATGAAGCAGATCTGTCTCACACTTCATTCGAGTTGAGTCCATGAAAGAGTTTGTGCATCTTTCCAGTTGAATTAATATTGAAGTATTGGCAGAAAGTAAATGCACCGAAGTCATAAGGAATGAAACCACATTTCATTAATATTTAATCTGATTACAAAATCAGGAACTTTTTACACAGTCCTATAAATTAAAGAAAGTAAAATTATCTTCAAACAACAGCTTCATCTCCGGAGTCTAGCAAGGACGGATCCAGTTGGGTCGCCACTAGCTTTTCCTTGCCCCGACTTCGGCAATCTTCGTACCCTTCATAATATACTTTCAGAATTTCTGCGCCAAGCTCGTCAGATGAACGATAATCTGCTTGTATCTGCTTGACCAATTTTTTGGTCAGGGGAGGGTCCCGTTCTTGAAGTACCTTTATCTTGCCACGAAGCATACGACGCTTGGCCTTATGGACTTTCCTATCAGACCGAGCCTTCGTCTGAACTTCGCTGAGTTGTGTTGATAAGTTTTGATTGGCTACAGCAAGCCCCTCTTTGGTAGTCTTCAAAGCTTCGGTCTCTGCAACAAAACGGACATTCATGGTAGCTAATTTTTGTTCGCTAGCTTTTGTCGTCTTCAGTTCTTCTCTGACCGAGCTCAGCACGTCATAAGTTTCCTTCATATCCTCCTTGGTTTGGGCCAATTCCTTCTGAAGACTTTCATTGGCATGAAGAACAGATTCACGTTCCTCTCTCTCTCGAGCCAATGTAGCCTTTAACATATTGTTCTCCTTCCTCAGAGTCTCCTCATCGGACTCGGCGTTTATATGCCTGGGACGTAAACGCTCAAGATCATTGCTTTTGCTGCGCATATATTCGATAGTATCCCATCAATTTCAAATATTTAGGCAAGTAAAGAAATGTTTAACTGATAAAACCCTCACTTACCTTTGCGAGATAACTCATGCCTTCATCAAGAAAATTCCCATTCGTATGATTATCAAATCGGTGATCATCATTTTCCGAACAAAAGGCATCAAAGAGCCGGAAGGAAAGTTAACGTTATCTGAGGCCATTAAAGTTTGCGCCCAAAGGCCTCATCATGGAATTCTGTGATGAGGGCCTTGGGGGGAAGGCATCGGTTGGTCGTGAATGGGAGAAGGATCCATATAGATATTTTCGGGGAAGAAGATTGAAATGAGTAGGATCTCGAATCGGTAGAATTACAGCGTTGATCCAGGGTGGGCATCGGATGGTTGTTTTCTCTTTTCGAGATTGTCTTTGCAATGAGTTCGATTCTTTCTTTTTCATTTGCAGTTAAAATCTCCACAGGGTTTGTTGGAGGATGAACAGTTGAAGAAGTTACTCTAAGCTCATCGGGAGTTAAGGGAATGACTTTGGTTCTCAACTTTTTGATTCGAAGAAGTTGCCTACGATCATTTGCAGGTAGATCTAATAAACTTGTTCGAACGAATACCAGATTGGCATTTGGTGGTGTTGGATCAACAGTTGGCGGTATTAGGTCGGCGGTTGGTGGTGTTGGATCGATATCTGGTGGTGTCGGATCAACAGTTGTGTCGGATCAACAGTTGTTTCAGATTCAGAAAGAGCTTCAGAATCTGAGGGGATGGAAATTAGTCGAGGCCTTCGGATGGCTCTTTTCTTTCGTCGAAGTTGGAGGACTCTTTCCGAGAGAAGGGGTTCGTCGTCTATGGGTGCATGGGTTGGAGGTTCATCAGCTGGTGATTCAGTAGGTGGGTTGAATTTGGAGGAGGCTTCCGGTTGTGAAGGTTCAGCATCGACATATCTGCAGATTTTTCGACTGCATTGTCTTCGGATGGGATTTCATGTTGTGAAGAATCGACGGTGGCTTCTACCGGTTTTCCAGCTAACAAATCCTCTAAGTCTTTCATCTCCGAAGGCGACGGTTTGATCAAAGTTACTACAGAAGATTAACAGTTCTACATTAGAATCCATATCACAAAATTTTCAAATATTCATAAAATGAATTTGTACTTACGTTTGTGGTCGTACAACCACGCTTGATTGGAAAGAAATCTATAGTTCCATTCCTCCCTCGGGAAATTGTCCAAAAGCTCTATCATCTCGGCCTCACGTTCTTCTGAGACGTCTCCGAAGTCCGTAGAAATCTTTTCATCAGTGGCCCAGTCCGGTAAAGAAATGATTTCGGGTCCTTTGACGAAAAACCATCTTTCATGCCATCCTTTGTTGCTTGAAGGAGTATTCACTAATGAGCGTCTCTCGAACCTTTCTCCTGGTTTTGAAGAATGCTTGCTTATAGTCTTAAATCCATTCTCTCTGGAATGGCCGACCTTGTATACAGTAAAGAAGAAGTCGAGCGCAGGTTCGACACCAAGTTCGTGGCATAAAGCTATGAATGCTAAAATATGAATATAAGAGTTCGGCATTAGTTGGGCGAACCCAACACCCAGGAACCTTAATAAAGTTACTATGAAAGCGTGAAGGGGGAATCGGATCCCTTTCTCCAGGATGGTCGTCGTAACAGCCATCCATCCTTGAAGCGTTGGTACATCCGCTCCCCGGACACGGGAGCTCTCACCAAATGGGTATCCTAATGTGGCAACGAAGTTGAAGCCTCTCCAAGTCAACCTCTTTAACTTTCGAGGGAGTGTTGGCATGGAGGTCTTATTCTTTATTCTGTAGAATGCGGAAGACCGGGAGAAGATTTCATTATTGGTTTCTTCTTAGTAGTTGCGCTGATGCGATCGAACTTGAAGCATTTTTTGGTAGAGTTTGGGCTTGGAGGAACAGAGCGGATTGGTGTCACTAGCAGGGGATGACCTTTCTCAGAATCTTTAGAAGCCATTGTTAACGATTTGCAGAGAATACAAAGAGGGCTCGAGAAAGAGAAAGAAAGTTTGAAAGTCTGAAATTCGAATTGGCAGGTAAAACTATCAAAATTGGAAAAGTTTACCTTTTATACTGACGGTTACACGGTAATCGAGGGCGGCACATTTAATTCACAGCAATGATGGTGAATTGGAAGAGGTGTCGTCTGATTTTGGGTCTAAATATCTTAACCGGAGTGGACTTATGTCTATTGGGCCTCCCATTTCTGTTTCTGATATCAATTTGGACCGATTTTGTTGGGCTTTGGTGAGTTTCACTTTGGACCTCTTGTGACCTATCATAATTCGTTATATCATGGGCCTATACTGTTTATAGTCTTTCATTAAACACCCTGTTTAATAAAAGACTAGGGGACAATGTTGGGCCATAATCCTTTTCCATATTGGGCCAGACTTAATGGGCTCCTCCCTTGGATTATGTTACTCTTGTCCTGATTGGTCCAAATGATTTGGGTCCAATTACTTGATTATTTCGTTGGGTCCTTTCGGTTGGATCCGATCGTTTGGGTCATTTCCGTTATTTGGGCCTAGTCATTGAATTGGCCCATTATACAAATTGTCACTTAACCCAACTTTGACCGGTAATCATTATGCCAAGTGATAGTTGACTACTATGTCTGCCACCTTTCTGCATGGCATTAATGAGGATGGGACTCAAATGACCGGCGGTGGCAAAGAGTGGTAGCAGGTGAGGAAGTAGGCTACATACTTTCGGCTGAAGTGACCGGGAGTGGGAAAAAGGTGTCGGGTGATGGGTGTACGATGGCCGGGATTGGAGTGCGTATGGGGCTAAGATCACAAAAGAGGTAGGTAACAAAACATTACACACACACAATGATATTATTATTCTCTCTCAGACATTAGATATTATTTTTCCTCCATTGTTAACCTTGTGATCGCCGATACTGACTCTCACACCGGAGCTATCCCCCGACGGTCAAGCCGTCAAGCTTTTGGTGTTGACTTGTTGAACTGTGCAGGATATCGGACACGTCTTGGTGATTGGGACGTGGAGAAAGATCTTGGCGTTAACATTGGCGCTAGAAGGAGGGCTGAGTTCTAGTGTCCTGAGTATTTTTCAATCACAAATTGTAGCATTTCAGAACCCTTAATGATTCGATTAGTCCACAGTTGATGAACATTCTAAATTTCAGAACCCTTGTTGAATTATCCGTACTAAACTTCATTTGGTACAGACTCTAATGTAAAACTGAGATGAACAACCCTGTATAGGGGATTACTTATGCGTTAGCATTAAGATATTGTGCACAGTATGGTACTAAGGGCTGATCCTCCTAAGTACGAGAAGAAGAGTCCATAGTCTTATGGCTGTTAAAGGTTTCAAGCATAAACACTTGACAACCTAGGACATAGTTCAAGGTCTTATGACCCTTAGAAGTTCTTTTGATTCTTGTTATTTATGCTTGATTCAAAAGTTGAGTTTCCTATTTCAGAAGTTTTTGATTCATTCGCAAGATATTATTTTATTGTTATATTGTTATACTTGTGGGCAATTGTGCTCACTCTTGCTTAATAATAACATTACAGTTAAGAACGAAAGATCTGACGAGCCTTCTACTAGTAAAGGCAAGGGCAAGATTAACAAGTGATGAAGACTTGTTCTTTATGTGATTATGTATTTATGTTCAAACTTGATGTTATTTAAGACTTGTTATTTGTTTATGATTCTGCACATATATTTAAGGTTAGAGTGACCTGGGATTGTATTTATTATGCAGATGGTGTAACCCCATAAGGGGAAGATTTATTTATTTCTATCTATTGCATGGTTTGCATTATTATGGGTAGATATATAGATGATGTTTGTATAGTGAACACCAAATCCCACGGAAGTGAAGTACCCGGATTTGGGGTGTCACAGGTTGGTATCAAAGCTGTAGGTTATGAACCTTAAGTGGGGGAACAACCTTAGGTAGTAGCCTTGTAGGAGATCGAGAACATAGTGATGGAAAACTCTTATCGAATTCTAAGAAATAAATTTTTTAATTCATTGAAGATAATAAAAGACTTTATGTGTTATGTGTTAAATTAGGTGCTCGCTAGTGCGACTTAGTAACTAAAACTTGAAACTGTGTTGTTAGGATGTCGGATGTTGGAGGAGCTAGTCGAGTTAGGGAGAAGGAACCCCGAGTACATACAGAGGAGGAGCCCCGAGACATTCATGTCGTTAGGGAGCAGTTGGTACAGAGAGAGCCATCTCCGTTGATCACTGTTGTTGGTCAGGAGCATGGGCCTGAGACTGATCCAGAGGAGGATCCTGAGGAAGAAGAGGAAGAAGAGGAGTTCCCACCAAACTCTATTGATGCTGAGATGTATGATGCGCTTTATGATCATAACATAGAGTTACGAGACATTGTTTAGGAGCTGAAGAAGCGGACGGTTATTCAACAGATTACCATCGAGCAGAAGGATAGGGAGATTGTGACTCTCCCCAAAATAGGTATACATCACCCATTACGAGTTGTCGATACATGATGCGAAACAACTACTGACTTTATTATTACAACAGTAAAAGCTGTGAGTTTGAATACAAATATTATCTTCTAGACAATATCTATACTCAAATAAATCCTCATCACATTTATTGATACATTATTTTACAAAAATGGTGAGGACTACTAAACAATTCTTTCTAAAACCTTCATTCCATACCCAGGCTAAACTTTTTTATATTCTAGCCTCACGAGAAGAAAAATGGAACAAAAAGGAAAAGGGTGAGCTCAACTAGCCCGATAAAAGAATATTATGACTAAGATAATATCTGACAAATTATTACGTTAGTCTTCACGGGGAAAAATCTAATAGAATCTGATAGGCAACAAATTTTAAATCAATATTACGGTGAAATAATAATTCATTAGAAGAGTTAAGTAGAGAATGCAAACTACTATCTTACATGTATGAATTTAAAAGTTCATAAATCTATCTTTTATCCTGTAACATCAATCGATATACATACGGAATCAAATATTCATCTTTTACTTTTCTGAGGCGAAGATATTCATCGATTAGTCGTGTTCATCTAAAAACACATTCATCTTTTGCTTTTCTGACCGAAGATATTCTTGAAAATCATTCATCTTTTTTTCTACGGCCAAAGATATTCAATAATATCATCATTTAAGGCGAGGATGATGAAAAATATTTTTTTAAAGCGCGAATCGATTGAAACAAAATGACAAGGATTAAGGATTAAGGATTAGTACTTTGTTTTATCCATGTTCAAAAATACCTCAAAAATAATCATAGTGGTGTAAAATTCAGAATGATCAAAACATGGATCTGATCAAAGCTAGTATCCGAATAGATATTTTGGACAAAAAAAGAAATTTTATTTTTTTGGTTGAATAGTCTTGCATTATCGTGAATAGTCTTGATCGTATCGTAGTAACTCAAACACACAAAAGATAGAAATTTCCCAAAAAAAACATCTTCACGCTTCATGAATAGTACTACTCGTAACTTCGTGAATAGTAACTTCGTGAATAGTAACTTCGTGAATAGTAACTCATGAATAGTAACTTCGTGAATAATAACTCATGAATAGTAACCCAAATGAAAAAGTTCCAAATTTGATAAAAAGTTTCAACCATATTTGACATAATGATATTGAAGAAATAATATCATTTGAGAAAAAATAACATCCACTTACCTCGAAAGATTAGTACTTCAAATTTGGAATCTAGGATATAGTCTTGAAGGAACTTGCCTTGAGTCTAGCAATACTCAAAGTATACTCAAAATACTCACAAGAATAAACTCGATAATATAGAGAGAAAACTTGATTTACGGTGTGATTTTCAATTCTAACCTAAGCACCTATTTATAGGAAATTGCTTAGAACACAAAAGCGAAAAATTTAATAAATTAATAATATAATTATATAAATTTCCTCGCATGCCTAGAATCTGATTTCAGCCATCAAACACATGCCACATTCTAGAAAAAAAAAGTAAGAAAAAAACGTTTTCTAATTTTAAATATTTTAAACTTCAAAAATCAATTATTTGAACTTGAACTTCAATAATTCATAATAAATAGCCCTTTCATCAGAAAATTCGAATCTCGCGAGTTTTTATAGGAAATTCAATTCTCTACAACTTTGCGGAAAGAAAGTTTTTCCAAATTCCAAATAGAAATTGGCCAAAATCCACAAGCGAGGCGATTTTACAAAATTTATAATCAAATTTGATCGATAAATGGGGTCCATGAGACATGTTTAACATGTTTTAAACATTTATTGCAACAAAAATACTCTTCCTCCTCGTATACTCATATATCCCACATTAGTTGTAAAAATATCACCATTATTATATTATTAAAATATAATAATATATTTAAATGAATTATTTTATCGAGAAAAAGATAAAATTTCAATTTTCAACAATTGTCACATTAAAATTTTCTCCATCTATATCCACATAAAATCAATATTTTCCTCATCATATGAATCAATAATTAATTATTCACAAATAATATTACGAGAATCATGATATTGTGACGAGGCGGTTCAGGAAGAGAGGGCTTTCGATAAAATTTCTCACTTCTTGGCGGCGCGATTAGGTGACCAAACCTCTCCTTAGAGCGAACTTTCTAGACATTGCCAATAATGTTATCTAATAATATTATTAGATATAATATGAATTATTAGCTTCGATAATGAAAAATCTTGTGTAATGAAATTATTGAAACAACGACATATAAAATATCAATGCGCGAATTATTAAATCGATAAAATCTTTGAGCAGCGATTCTTCACATAACCATTATTGAGTAGTGCCTTCTTACGTAAGAATCAATAATTGGTGCAATCTGGTATATCTTCTTGTGTTTTAACCATAGAAGTATTTTAACGATATTAGCAGTAACAACTTCTGTTATTATTTTTAAACAACTTATATTTGTCGTTTTCTTCATCCAATCGCTTTTTTATATATGGGGCCCACACATGGGCTGCTTGCCGTCGTCGAATATTCCCAGAAGCGATGCTGAATATTCCACGACCAAGCGAATATTCCCAAACAACAATGAATATTTTATAACCACTTGCTTATTTTGAAATATTTGCGTATTTTACCCTAACTATCCACATTAATCAAATCAACCCTTACTATTTCAAAATAATAAATAGAAAATTAAATTTCATTAATAATAAGTTGGGGTCTTACAACCTCCCTCCTTATGAAATTTAGTCCTCGAAAATTGGCGTCGTACACAGTGTTTGAAAAGGTGAGGATACCTCGCTTTCATTTCGTTTCAATTCCCGGTCATTTCCTCTATAGCATGATTCCTCCACAAAACTTTAACTTGTGGTATGACCTTTCTTGGCGTGGGACATGCTCCTTCTATCAAAATCTTGGCGGTACCTCCTCATCGTTAAGTCTTGGCTATCTCGTCCGGTCTAACTTCTATAACGTGGTTTTGGGTCTTTCACATATTCTGAAATGCGGATATGTGAAACACATTATGAACACGAGAGCATACTCGGAGATGCTTGCGAGTCTATAGGCTACATTTCCTACTCGGTCGAAAATTTGAAATGGACCCGATAAATGCGTGGATTGAGCTTTCCTCTCTTCCCAAATCTTGTAACTCCCTTCCATGGAAGCAACTTCATGACAATCATGATCCCCACACTAAATTCCACGTCCTTTCGATGAAGATCCGCATAACTCTTTTATCGATCTTGTGCGTTTGTATCGTTGTCGAATCATTTGGATCTTTTAAAAGTGAGTCATACGTACTTAACTTCGGGTCCCAACAATGTTGCTTCACCCACCTCGTCCCAACATATTGGAGAGCGACACTTTTTCCATATAATGCTTGAATGGAGCCACACTATACTTGCACGATAAGCTGTTGTTGTGGGAGAATTCCACCATGGTAAATACTTATCCCAAGCGCCCCCTGAAGTCTAGGACCACGAGTCTTAATAAATCTTGAAGAGTTTGAATAGTCCTTTACGATTGTCCGTCCGGTTTGAGGATGGTATCTTAGAACTAGATAAATAAATCCGTGCCCATAGCTTTTTGCAAGCTAACCCAAAATCTTGAAGTGAATCTTGGGTCACGATCAAAAAACTATGGATCTGGGCATGCCATGCAACCTCACAATCTCATTCACGTCACATACTAGCAAGGCGTTCAGTGAATAAGTCTCCGTGTCGGCAAGAAATGAAGCGAGACTTGGTTAATCTATCAACAATAACCCAAATAGCATTGATGCCTTGAGAAACCGTAGGAAGACCCGTAACGAAATCCATGGTAATGTGTTCCCACTTCCATTTGGAATCTCAAGTGGTTCAGCGGACCCTTAGGTACTAGATGCTCACGCCTTTACCGTTGACAAGTTAAACACATTGAGATAAACTTTGCAATCTCTCTCTTCATATTGTTCCACCAAAATGTATGTAGAAGATCACGATACATTTTAGTACTTCGAGATGGATTGCAAATGGTGTATTGTGTGCCTCCATCATAATCTTGTACTTCAAATCAGTCGTTAGGAACCTGAAGTCTAGAGTGGACTCAAGTATTCCTTCTTCATCAATTCTAAACTTAGGAATAGCTCCTTCTTGTACTTTCTTCTTCATACGCATCGACTCAAGGGTCGGTGGCTTGAAGCAACCTTAACTTTTTCTATTAAAGTTGGCTCTGTCGTATACTTGACATCATCGCTTTTCGTTCCGCATATGATCTTCTACTCAGCGGCGTCGGCTACCACGTTAAACTTTTTCCGGGATGGTATTGAATAGTGTGGTAAGTAGTCTTTTTCAATAGCTCGAGCCAGCGTCATTGCCGCGTGTTGAGTTCTTTTTGAGTGAAGAAATATTTAAGGCTTTTATGGTGCGAATATATCTCCACTTTCTCCCCATATAGATAGTGCCTCCATATCTTTAAGCGCTAAAGCTTATTGCTGCTGACTCTAGATCATGAGTAGGATAATTCCTCTCATACTCTTTAAGTTGTCGCGAGGCATAGGCTATGACTTTCCCGTTTGCATGAGAACACATCCTAACCCTTTGCACGAAGCATCGTTTGTAGATAACAAATCCATCAAGAACGGATGGTATTGTTAGAAACAGTCTTAGAAATAAGTCTCCTCTTAAGCTCTTGGAAACTTTTCTCGCATTCTTAAGCTCCAAGCGAATTTTGTATCCTTAGGAGTTAGGCGAGTTAATGGAGTAGCGATTAGAAAACCGCTTCCACGAATCTCAGATAATAACCGGCTAAGCCCAAAAAACTACGTGCTTGATCCGCAGACTTGGTTGCTCCCAACTTTGTATTGCTTGATCTTGGCGGGATCAGCGGATACTCCATGTTTTGACACCACGTGCCCAAGAATGCTACTTCCTCGAGCGAACTTCGCATTTCTTTAATTTGGCATATAGTTTGTTTTTCCACGAAGCCTTTGGAGTACCGACTTCAAATGGTGCTCATGATCTTCACGACTTTTGGAATATATAAGGATGTCATCAATAAAAACAACAACAAAGCCCGATCCAAATATTCCTTGAATACTCGGTTCATCATATCCATGAAAGCCAGCGAGGAGCATTAGTCGGTCAAAGAAGAGACATGACTAAAATTCATAATGCCCGTCTGGGGAGTTCTAAAAGCGGTCTTTGGAATATCCTCGATTCTAATCTTGGTGATGATATCGAGCGAAGATCGATTTTGAAAAAATTGTGCCCCTTGCAAGTTGGTCAAACAAGTCATCAATCGAGGTAGAGGATACCTATTCTTGATGGTGACATGGTTCGATTCCAGATAGTCGATACAAAATCGCATACTCCGTCTCTTTCTTCTTTACTGAATAAAGCAGGAGCACCCCGAGGAGATGTCTTGGGGCCAATGAAACCGATGTCCAACAATTCACGTAGTTGGACCTTTAACTCTGAAGTTCAATAGGAGCCATTCGATATGGGGTTTTAGAAATGGGCTTTGTGCGGGTTCAATCAATAAAGAATTGACTTCACGTTACGGGGTGAGGCCAGGAAGTTCTTGAAATCGTCGTCGGAAAATCGATAACAACGGGAATATTATTCAAATTTGGCGTGTCTTTATTCAAATCCATAACATGGGCTAAGAAAGCTTGACATCCGTTTTTCAATAAGCGAATAGCTTTATGATTAGATATGATGATGATTGATTTTAATGGTTTAGTTGCTTGAATTAAATACAACGGGTTGGTTAGGAATATGAAAACTAACAACCTTACGAAAACAATCAATTTTGGCATGATGAGTAGTTAACGATCAATCCTAAAATCACATCAAAAGCAAGTATCTTTAAAGAGATAAGGTCAGCGGGTAAGGTGATGGTGCCAACTTGAATCAAACAAGATTTATAAGCGATGGATGGATGTGATGAAAGTTTCTCTAGCGGAGTTTCCACGAGATAGGTCAAAGTCTAATTTCTCGGTCGAGTTTAAGCGTTGAGCACATGCGGGAGAGATAAATGAATGGGTATACACGGTATCAAGTAAGGTATAAACTTAGCGAAATTTATAAATAGCTTACCGTGATCACCTCGTTTGGGTTCCTCGCATTATGACCGGATCACAACAAAGCGCTCTTCCGGAATCGTTGACTTTGACTTTTACGGACGATCTTTTGAGTCACGAATCCCCCCGAACTAGGTTTATTCTTTGTATGCTGATCTCGGCGATATGTCCTTCCTTTCCACAATTATAGCATACCTTGAGCTGTTGTGGGCGGTTTGGTGATATATCCCTCTTTTCGCATTTATAGCATATAATGGGTGGTGGTTCTCCTCCACTAGAACCGATTCTTTTAACTTTGTCGTCTTCACATAGTTAGTTGTTAAATCTCCTCTTTTAAAATCTCCTCTGACTTTCGCTTCTTCTATTTTCATGGCCATGATTACCACAGGAGTGGTTACCATTTTGTCCGTCTTTTTTCTCCATTGGTTATCATTATTACATTGGCTTTTATCTACGATGCGATCCACGGTTATGGTCCCTCGGTTGGCCATACTCGTTATCTCGCTCTAATAATTGAGCCACATTTACAACATCTCTGAATATAGAGAAAATTTATGAGAAATGAGATCTTGGCGTATCTTGGGTTTTGAAACCTCCAAAAAACATCCGCGTCATCGTTCCTCATTCTCCACCAAATGAGGTGCAAACACGGATAACTCTGCAAACTTTGCCTCGTCTTTGAGACACTTGGTCGTCATTGTTTTGTTTGTTCTAATCGATGAACTCCACTTCCTTCGTATAGCCGAACACTTTCGGAAAAGTATTTGTCATTAAATAATTCTGAAATGTCTCCCAAGACATCTTTGAGTCTTGGTGGATGGATGGAGTGCAGCTTCACAGACTCCCACCGATGATGCCCTCCATCGCCACGGAACATAAAAAGTGGCGAATGGAACCTTCTGTTCTCCAGTGCATCCCAGACATCGAATATCTTGGTAATTTGCTTGACCCGTGTTTCCGCCGTGATCGGATCGGGCTTTCCCTTAAATTACGGTGGTCCCACTCTTTGAAGCTGCTTGGTTTGTGACAACTTGTGAATTGCTATCATTTCCTCTGTATTTTTGAACACGAGTCTCCTAAATGCGATTTTGCATGAGCTGCAAAAAAGCTTCTAAACATCCCTCGTTCATCATCATCGCTTTCGGTGGTGTTGTTGTTCACGGGAGGAACATTGCCCGACTGTTGCCGTTCTCCTCGTTGGTGAGTCTGAGCGTCTCCACGGTCTCATTTCCATTGTTAATATTCTCGATCGACATTCTCAAATCTTGTCGTAAAAAACAGGGTTAATTAAAATCAAATCAATATATCACATAATATCCTATATCTTGACCAACTAAAAAAAAAAGCTTAGGTAGGACACCTTTAGCGAAGGATTTACTCGTCTCTCCCTCTGGTTCTATTCCCGATCTCACTTGGAGATCATATCCTAAGCTACGATACCAAGCTGTGCGCCCCAAAAATAGGTATACATCACCTATTACGAGTTGTCGATACGTGAGTATGCGAAACAACTACAACTTTATTATTACAACGATAAAAGCGTGAGTTTGAATACAAATATTATCTTACAGACAATATCTATACTCAAATAAATCCTCATCACATTTATTGATACATTATTTTACAAAAATGGTGAGGACTACTAAACAATTCTTTCTAAAACCTTCATTCCATTACCCAGAGCTAAATACTTTCATTTATATTCTAGCCTCACGAGAAGAAAAATGGAACAAAAAGGAAAAGGGTGAGCTCAACTAGCCCGATAAAAGAATATTATGACTAAGATAATATACAACAAATTATCGTTAGTCTTCACGGGGAAAAATCTAATAGAATCTGATAGACAACAAATTTTAAATCAATATTACGGAAAATAATAATTTCATTAGAAGAGTTAAGTAGAGAATGCAAACTACTATCTTACATGTATGAATTTAAAAGTTCATCGTCTATCTTTTATCCTGTAAACATCAATCGATATACATACGGAATCAAATATTCATCTTTTACTCTGAGCGAAAGATATTCATCGATTAGTCATATTCATCTAAACACTGTTCATCTTTGCTTTCTGACGAAGATATTCTTGAAAATCATTCATCTTTTTTTGGGCGAAGATATTCAATAATATCATCATTTAAGGCGAGGATGATGAAAAATATTTTTAAAAAAGCGAATCGATTGAAACAAAATGACAAGGATTAAGGATTAAGGATTAGTACTTTGTTTTATCCATGTTCAAAAAATACCTCAAAAATAATCATAGTGGTGTAAAATTCGAGAATGATCAAAACATGGATCTGATCAAAGCTAGTATCCGAATAGATATTTTGGACAAAAAGAAGAAATTTTATTTTTAGGTGAATAGTCTTGTTATCGTGAATAGTAATAGTCATGAGTATCGTGAATAGTAACTCAGACACCAAAGATAGAAATTTCCCAAAAACATCTTCACGACTTCATGAATAGTACTGCGTGAATAGTAACTCGTGAATAGTAACTCGTGAATAGTAACTTCGTGAATAGTAACTCGTGAATAGTAACTCATGAATAGTAACCCAACCCGACAAAAAAGTTCCAAATTTGATAAAAAGTTCCAACCAATATTTGACATAATGATATTGAAGAAATAATATCATTTGAGAAGAAAATAACATCCACCTACCTCGAAAGATTAGTACTTCAGGTTGGAATCTGGGATATAGTCTTTGAAGGAACTTGCCGTCTAACAATACTCAAAGTATACTCAAAATACTCACAAGAATAAACTCGATAATATAGAGAAAAACTTGATTTACGGTGTGATTTTCAATTCTAACCTAAGCACCTATTTATAGGAAATTGCTTAGAACACAAAAGAAAAATTTAATAAATTAATAATATATATATATAAATTTCCTACGCATACCTAGAATCTGATTTCAGCCATCAAACACATGCCACATTCTAGAAAAAAGTAAAAAAAACGTTTTTCTAATTTTAAATATTTTAAACTTCAAAAATCAATTATTTGAACTTGAACTTCAATAATTCATAATAAATAGCCCTTTCATCAGAAAATTCGAATCTCGCGAGTTTTTATAGGAAATTCAATTCTCTACAACTTTTTGCAGAAGAAAGTTTTTCCAAATTCCAAATAGAAATTGGCCAAAAATCCACAAGCGGGCGATTTTACATTTATAATCAAATTTGATCGATAAATGGGGTCCCATGAGCATGTTTAACATGTTTTAAACATTTATTGCAACAAAAATACTCTTCCTCCTCGTATACTCATATATCCCACATTAGTTGTAAAAATATCACCATTATTATATTATTAAAATATAATAATATATTTAAATAAATTATTTTTTATCGAGAAAAAGATAAAATTTCAATTTTCAACAATTGTCACATTAAAATTTTCTCCATCTATATCCACATAAAATCAATATTTTCCTCATCATATGAATCAATAATTAATTATTCACAAATAATATTACGAGAATCATGATATTGTGACGAGGCGGTTCAGGGAAGAGGGGCTTTCGATAAAATTTCTCTCTTCTTGGCGCGCCAATTAGGTGACCAAACCTCTCCTTAGACGAACTTTCTAGACATTGCCAATAATGTTATCTAATAATATTATTGAGATAATATGAATTATTGCTTCGATAATGAAAAATCTTGTGTAATGACAATTATTGAAACAACAACAATATAAAAATATCAACGCGCGATTATTAAATCGATCGATAAAATCTTTGAGCGATAATTCACGTAACCATTATTGAGTAGTGCCTTCTTACGTAAGAATCATTGGTTGGTGCGATCTGGTAATCTTCTTTTTAACCACACCAAGAGTATTTTAACGATGATTATTAGCATAACAACTACTGTTTATTATTTTTAAACAACTTATATTTGTCGTTTTTCTTCGTCATCGATCGCTTTTTCGTTATGGGGCCCACACATGGGCTGCTTGCGATCGTCTGAAATATTCCCAAGCGATCTGAATATTCCACGACCAAAACGAATATTCCCAAGCAACAATGAATATTTTATAACCACTTGCTTATTTTGAAATATTTGCGTATTTTACCCTAACTATCCACATTAATCAAATCAACCCTTACTATTTCAAAATAATAAATAGAAAATTAAATTTCATTAATAATAAGTTGGGGTCTTAATACTAGTTTGTTCAATTTGTAAAATTATTTTCACGTAAATCAAGTATATAAAATCCATTAAGTAATATTTCAGTTCTATACAAAACATTATTATTATAAATAGAACAACAATTGTTCTTAAATATAATACCAAAGATTTCATTGTCCAACAATAAAATGGAAATAATGTTTCTAACAAGTACTTGAATCTGATAACAACTTATTGACTTAATAGATTTGCCGTAAGCGATGCTAAACTATAAGTTTCTATAGCTAATGCAGCAACCTTTGCTTCATTTTTCACATATAGGATTACTTATCTTTGTTTAACTTTCTACTTCTGCTTGGTCCCTTCATAAATCTATATTTATGATAACCAAAGTCGGTATCCAATACCCAAGTAGAACCTTGACTTAAAGAAAAATTTATTTCAATCATGAACAAAAAGCGTATTATAACAAAACTTCACTAAGCTTCTTTGGTTAGCCTCTGCAAGATGCTTCTCAGATTTCTTTCCGATGTCCAGAGGCTTATTGTAGTGGAAGCAAACTCCTTTGCTATCACGTATTAGTTTTGTTCGTATTATCCTTTGTTTATGCCTTTCTATTTACCTTCTTTGAAACGTTCTTCTTTTAAGAAGATCCTTTGGCCCCTACCAGTAAGACTTGATTTTTCTTGGTTGGAAAGTGACTCTCAACATTTTTCAACATGTTAAACAAATCAGCGAAGCTGATATCTAGCTTGTTCATATGAAAAATTCACAACAATTGTAAAAGGAGTCTGGGTGTGAGTGCAAGATCAAATCTTGGCTCAACTCTCCATCCATGACAAAACCAGTTGTCCTAATTGATCAATCAAATTGATTATGTTAAGAACTTTTTATGCATCTTATAGTGCCATTGGCCATTCTAGATCGGAAGAGCTCCTTGAATATCGATATCTATCGGTCCTACTTTCCTCACCATCAACTACTTGATGTGCGGGGAATATAGTAGGAGCATCCATAGTTTCATCTTGTGTTTGAAGCTCGTTACTCATGGATGCGAGCATGATGCATTGAGCCAATCGTGCATCATCTTGCCACTTTCTAAAAGTAGCAATCTCTTCCTCGGAGGCATTATGCGCAACCATTCACGAGGGATAGGCGTATTAAGGACATAAGATAACTTTTTCATTATGAGAACTATTCTCAAATTCCTTAACCAATCCGTTTAATTGATTACGATTAATTTAGCATCTAATATGCTTGCAGATGATAGTAATTTTAGACATTGTAAAATTACTATAAATGAATTTATAATTAACAACATTTTAACATACATTCTTTTATTAATTACCAAAATAATTTAGGTCTTGTTTTAAATTGGTATCTCCCACTATTTTCTTCAAACTATATTACCCTCAATATATATAGTTAAGCAAAATCTAATTAAAGATTTGCTAGTGAGAATAAGGATCCCATTTCAAATGTATATAGCCTTGTGGTGACACAACAAACTATATATAAATAAATAGGTAGACAACTTTTGTCAATTACATCAACTATCAACTCCTTTTCTTTTGCCTCTTAGATTATTTTGATCAAGTGGTGGCACATCCGAATCAAAATTATCCAAGTTAAGTCCGACCTAGCACTCCATATATTCAAAAAGAAAAATATCATCCTTGTGGTGACCAACAAAACAATATTGTTCAATTTTTTTTATAAGCATCAAATGTGATAAATTAACATCTTAAATACTTAATACTTGCCTTGTGGTGACACAACAAACTCATATTAAATATTTAATACTCTATTAATTTTATCATGCTAGAAAGCTGACGTTCGATATTCCAAATATCTTTGAGCGCTTAGGACTTAATATAATTATTGAGGGTTTGTTATTAATTTGTCTCATCTTGTTTAGCGTGCATACACATATATATATAAAATACGCGTCGTATTAATAAACATCTGAAGCATGTTTGCATAATATATAATATATATAATATAAGCATGCACATATAGAATACTATATTCTACGGATTGATTATGGACTTTTATTTTAGTTTGGTTCACTAGAGCCACCAAGTGAACCAAAAGGTCAAACTCCCAAGGGTGCGAAATAATATTTAAATATAACTATTACATTTAAACCGGGGCTCCATTACAAAGCGGGTCTTCAAGCGCTCCTTGCTCCTTGATCTCCAATTTTTCAAAATTAATTCTAACTATTCCTATTACAAAACTATTTAAAATAAATAGAAACCTTGATCGTGATCGAGGGAAATGCGTAGGAGGAGTTAGAATTTACATTAAGAAAAAATTAGAGAAGGCGAGTCTGTGAGACCCCATTTAATAAAACCCATACATTCATGCATCCAACTAAAATAAAATCCAATCGCATTGGTCAATAGTCCTTAATCAATCCCATTTATTATCATACACATCACCATATGCATCGATAAATAACATTCATCTTATGAATAAAAAACATTTAATATATATATTGATATCATTTAATGGGCAAATTTAATTAGTATAAAATCTAATTTTGAATCAAAATAAACTCCTTTATTTTAATCCAAATTTAAATCAAAATAAAACTATTTTATTTTAATTTATCAAATTTTGAATAAAATAAACTATTTTATTTAATCAAAATTTTTTAATCAAAATAAACTCCTTTATTTTAATTAATTATGGAATCCATTCCATATATAAAAAATCTTTAATTAAAATAAACTCTTTTATTTTAATTAATTATAGAATCCAATTCCATGTAAAAAAAAATTTTATTAAAGGAAACACGGATATTCTTTCTGTTTCACAAATAAACTCCTTTATTTTGAATAATATGAAATCTTATTCTATATTTAAATAAACTCCTTTATTTAAGGAAACACGGATTTTCTTTCCTATTCACAAATAAACTCTTTTATTTTGAATAATATGAAATCTTATTTCATATTTAAATAAACTCCTTTATTTAAGGAAACACGGATTTTCTTTCCTATTCACAAATAAACTCCTTTATTTTGATTAATATGAAATCTTATTTCATATTTAAATAAACTCCTTTATTTAAGAAAACGCGGATTTTCTTTCCTATTCATAAATAAACTCCTTTATTTTAGGAAAAATAAAATCCAATTTCAACTCCAATTAGTTATTATGGAATCCAATTCCAACTCTAATTAGTTAGCATGAAATTCTAATTTTAAAATTAAAATAAACTCTCTTATTTTAATATTAAAATAAACCTTTTATTTTAAAATTAAAATAAACTTTTTATTTTAATTATAAAATTATTAAAATATATATATTATATATGTAATACTTATATAATATATATATATATATATAATATAAAACTAAATATATATATATATATATATATATATATATATATATATATATATATATATATATATGTAATACTTATTAAAATCAAGTGCCTTCCTTGAAATAAATCACTTGAATTCATATGAATTCCTTTGCCTTCGATTTCCGTGCTAACATATGATAAACCTAAACACATCTCCTTTTTTTTTTTTTTTTTTATTTCCGTGCAAAACTTTTTTTTTTCTGAATGAATATAATATCTTGGCCTGATTGCCTGAAGCATGCAATCCGTAAAAAAAATAAAACAGCAACACGGTTTTTTTTTTTTTTTTATTTTATACGATAAAATTATGCCCAATTAAATTATTCTAAACACATATCAATATACATATCAAATTAAAATAATTAATAATTAGCATAAAGGTTTGGCTCGATGCCACTTTTAGGGGTTGTAATATTCATATGCAATCAAATTGCAAAAAGTGCTAAAGCGTGAAAAATCGAGTTTAAAATTTACAAACCATATACGGATCACCCTTTATGCATAATTATTAATTAAGCGAAAAGATAAAGAATAAAATCATACCCTTGAAGATCGAGCTTCCTCGGTGCACAAGTTCACCTCCAAATCCTTTCGCGTTCAACTTGAATCCACCGGGTTTGGTTCCTTCCTTTGATCAACGTTAGCCACCCATATGTTTGGCCTCTGAGGGTGATCCACCAGGAAAAATAAAGATTCAAGAAGAAGGGTATTGGCTCAACCCTAGTTTTCTATCTCTATAGAAAGGGCGTACTCTCCAACAAATTGGAATTATGTCGTTGTAAAAGTCAACAACCCCTATCACCCATAATAAGACTCCTCTTATTTATAGATGTGGGCAACCCACCTTAACAATTAAGGAATTGAGTTTTAATTAATTAAATTCTTTTAATTAATTAAGCTCCCTAATCTTATTAGGGATAATTAATTAAACTCCTTTAACTAATTTTCCTTCCTAATCCAATTAGGAATAAATGAGAGTACTTATATTAAATTAATTCCTAAACTCTTTTAGAAATTAAAATAATAATAATTGTAATAATATTAATAAGACTCCTCTTATTAATTTATATTTAATATTTCTAAAATATTAAATAATAAATATTAAGCTATTTAATTTATTCTATCACCATAGATTAAATTAAATATACATAACATATTATTACGATTATGCCATTAACTTCTTAAATAATTATTCTTCCTTTTATGGTGTGACCCTTTAGGTTCTCCATATTAAACCCAGGTTGTGAATAAATCAATTAGAACAATTCTAATCTTATTTAAATAAATAAATTAAACAATTAATTTATTTAAATAAATAATATTTATTCTACAATAGGGATAAGCCTCCTAGCGATCAACGACTTTCCGGATAATATAGATTTCAACATTAATCATAAAAGAACCTTTGAGTAAATAGTTCTTGAATCTGAATTCAATCCTTCCACCATACTGATGTCCCAATTAAATATAAGGCATGGAATTACTGTCAAGTCTTATTTTATTTAATTATATGTATTTCGATCCTTAAATGCACCACTCCAAATAATGCAAATTAGAAACTCCTTTCTAATTTCATTACGCTTTAACCAAGGACTCTTTGGGTTGTCATTTATCGAATCACATAGGACATTTCTCTTCTTTTATTAGAAGTGGTAGATTCTTTATTGATCATACATTATCTCCATATACTGACTTATTATACCCAAGCATACCCTTTAATATACCCTAAGGGTCTTAAGGAATAAGTCAAAGTATAACTCATCATACACAAGATACTGATGATGATCTCAAGTCCAAGGATTACTTGTACTACTATCACTACTGAGAATTCTATTGACGGAAAAAAAAAACTCCATTAGGTATTTCTTAGCGAGCCACGTTCAGTGAACTTATTCTCTAATAAGCACCTACATACTTGCTTTAGTGTCTCCACACAAATGATCATGAGATCAATCATCCTCATCCAATGAGCAAGCAACGTATGTACCAATCTATCCGGATTCACTAATCCCCAATTTAGTAATCCAATGATTGGGAACTATTTTAGTTTTTAAGCTTTCTAAGAATTTAGATCTCATTAGAATGATCATCATCATTATTCTAAAAGCATTGCTTAAAACTATGGGTTTATCACATATTATAAAACAACATCATGTAGATAATTAAAAGCCTTTAATAAATTAATACTTTTTATTAATAAATGAATAAGATTGTTATAAAGTATATGCTTTATCATCAAACATGATTGGCTTGTGTGCATATTACTTTCACCGTATTCGTGAATAATGCCGTATACGTGAATAGTAATTCCTGCATAAAAAGTTCCAAATTTGATTAAAAAGTTCACCAATATTTTGGCATAATGATATTGAAGAAAATAATATCATTGAGAAGAAAATAACATCCCTTACCTCAAAATAACGGTACTTCTGATCGGAATATCAGATATAAAGCTGAAGGAAGCTTGTACCGAACAACAACTCTCAAAGTATATAAATACTCACACAAATACGCTCGATAATCTAGAGAGAAAGAAAACTTGTTTATAGTGTGATTTTTAATTCTAACCTAAGCGCCTATTTATAGGAAAATGCTAGAACGCCATAGGAGACTAAAATAATAATTTATTTCATTTTTTCTCTTATGCAACCTAAGTTGCCAACAAAGACCAGCCACCTTTGCACCAAAAATCAACAGCCCACATGTGTTAAAACAAAAGTGGGTCCCACCCATAATTTAATAAAAATTAATTTATTTTCTGAAACTTCAGTAATTCATAGAAAATAACCCGTTTATCAGAAAAATACAAATATTATGTCCATTCCACATGAAATTGAATTCTCTACAACTTTGTAACTTTGAGTTTTTCCAAATTCCAAACAGAGAATATCCGAAATCCACAAACGGATGATTTTTAATACCTCCACTCCGACAAAATACTGATAAAACACCTCAGCATTAATTCCTTCATTAATAACCACATAAAATAAATAAATCCATCATTTATATCCACCTCAAGTAAATATTTCCTTATCATATAAATCAATAATTAATTATTCACAAATAATATTACAAAATCACAATTATGACAACCAGGCCATTTCCAAGAAAGAGGGGGCTTTCCAATAAGGATTTCTCCTTACTGGCGCGCAATTAGGTGACCAAACCTCACCTTGACAGAACTTTCTAGACATTGCCAATAATGCTATCTAATAATATTATTCAAATAATATGAATTATTGATCTGATAATGGGAAATACTATGCAGTGATAATTATTGAAACAACAATAATATAAACTATCAACGCAACAATTATTGAATCAATAAAATAACATATTGAGCGATAACTCACATGTAACAATTATTGAGTAGTGTCTTCTTACGTACGAATCAATAATTCAACAATCTTCGTGTCTGTCTGGTATCTTCTTGTGCCACCACGCGCAGATTCATCGTATTTTAACCACCGAGTAACCCAACAATGTTAATTGATAATAACTACTGTGAGTTATTTATAAAAACTCAAACTTTTTCGTTTTCTTCATTTGACAGTTATTCCGTTATGGGCCCACAATTGACTGCGCCGTCGTACGGATATTCCCGACAAAAATAATATTCCACGATCAAATGAATATTCCACGACATAATGAATATTTTATAACCACTTGCTTATTTTGCAAAATTTGCACATTTCACCCATAACTAAAGCATTATATCAAATTAACACCTTATTAATTTAGAATAATGAATAGAGGAAAATTCAATTTTATTTTTAATAAGTTGGGGTCTTACAACCTCCCCTCCTTATAAAATTTCGTCCTCGAAATTGACGTACGTACCTGGTGTTTCGAACAGGTGAGGGTACCTCACTTTCATTTCTGATTCCAACTCCCAGGTCATTTCCTCAATAGCATGGTTCCTCCACAAAACCTTAACTTGTGGTATAACCTTGGTGCGTAGGACATGCTCTTTCCTATCCAAGATCTTAACAAGTACCTCCTTGTACGTTAAATCTTCGGCTATCTCGTCTGGTTCTAACTCAATAAAGTGGTTCGGGTCTTTCACATATTTACGAAGCATAGATATATGAAAAACATTTTGAACACGAGACATGTTTGGAGGTAATGCGAGTCTATAAGCTACATTTCCTATTCGGTCAAGAATCTCAAATGGACCAACAAATCTTGGATTGAGCTTGCCTCTCTTTCCAAATCTTGTAACTCCCTTCCATGGAGCAATACGTAATAATACATGATCCCCAATATTAAATTCCACGTCCTTTTGATGAAGACCAGCATAACTCTTTTGTCGATCTTGTGAGGTTTGAATACATTGTCGAATCATTTGGATCTTTTCTGTAGTCATGCGTACTAATTCTGGTCCCAACAACGTTGCTTCTCCCACCTCGTCCCAGCATACTGGAGAATGACACTTTTGTCCATACAACGCCTCGAACGGAGCCATGCCTATACTTGCTTGATAACTATTGTTGTGGGAGAATTCCACCAGTGGCAAGTACTTAACCTAACTTCCATTGAAATCTAGGACATAGAGTCTTAATAGATCTTTAAGGGTTTGAATAGTCCTTTCCAATTGCCCGTCCGTTTGAGGATGGTATACTAAACTGAATCGTAAATCCGCGCCCATAGCTTTCTATAGGCTAACCCAAAATCTTGAAGTGAATCTTGGGTCACGATCCGAAACTATGGATACTAGCATGCCATGCAATCTCACAATCTCATTCACGTACATACGAGCAAGACGTTCAGGAATAAGTCTCACGTGTCGCCAAGAAATGAGCAGACTTGGTTAATCTATCAACAATAACCCAAATCGCATCTATGCCTTGAGAAACTTTGGGAAGACCTGTAACGAAATCCATGGTAATGTGTTCCCACTTCCATTCCAGAATCTCAAGTGGATGAAATGGACCTTTTGGCACTTAATGCTCCGCCTTTACTCGTTGACAAGTTAAACACCTCGAGATAAACTCCGCGATCTCTTTCTTCATATTGTTCCACCAAAATGTGTGTCGAATATCATGATACATTTTGGTACTCCCAGGATGGATTGCAAATGGGGTGTTGTGTGCCTCCATCATGATTCTATGCTTCAAGTCAGAATCGTTAGGAACGTAAAGTCTAGAGTTGACTTGAAGTATTCCTTCTTCATCGATTCTTGCTTCTGGAATAGCTCCTTCTTGCACTTTCTTCTTCATACGCATCAGCCCCAGGTCCGTAGCTTGAGCAGCTTTAACTTTATCGATTAAAGTCGGTTCTACTCGTATATTCGCCATCATCACGTGGGTCCTTGGAGTCTTTAATTCTATCTCCATCCTTTGCAAGTCATACAAAATGGGCCTTTGTGTTGACAATATCGCTTTTCGTCTTTCGCATATGATCTTCTACTAAATCGTCACCGCTTCGTTCACTTTTTCGGATGATATTGAATAGTGTGATCGTAATCTTTCAACAGCTCAAGCCAACGTCGTTGTCGCATGTTGAGTTCTTTTTGGGTGAAGAAATATTTGAGGCTTTTATGGTCCGTATAAATCCCCACTTTCTCCCCATACAGGTAGTGTCTCCAGATTTTCAACGCTTAAAACGATTGCTTTAACTCTAGATCATGAGTAGGATAATTCCTCTCATATTCTTTGAGTTATCGTGAGGCATAGGCTATGACTTTCCCATGTTGCATGAGAACACATCCTAACCCTTTGCACAAGCATCGTTTGAGATAACAAATCCATCCGTACTAGATGGTATTGCCGAGCAGTCTTAAAATGAGTCTCCTCTTAAGCTCTTGGAAACTGTTCTCACGTTCTTCGCTCCATACGAATTTTGTATCTTTCCGAGTCAGCTGAGTTAACAGAGTAGCGATTCGAGAAAATCCTTCCACGAATCTCTAATAATAGCCAACTAAGACCGAGAAAGTCACAGTACTTGATCACCGAAACTTGGTTGCTCCCAACTTTGTATTGCTTGATCTTCGCTTAATTCAACGATACTCCATGTTTTGACACCACATGCCCAAGGAATGCTACTTCCTCAAGCGAACTCGCATTTCTTCAGCTTGGCATAAAGCTTGTTTTCACGAAGCCTTTCAAGTATCAGCTTCAAATGGTGCTCATGATCTTCACGGCTTTTGGAATAGATGAGGATGTCATCAATAAAGACAACAACGAACTTATCCAAATAATCCTTGAATACAACGGCAGAATATATATAAGTTTGAAAACTTCCCTTGAAGATTTAATAAAAAATCTCAATTCTTAATATAAGTTCTATGAATAGATAAACACATAGCAGATATGACATTTATAATTTGCATAATGTAAATAACATAAAGTAAAAGACTCAAGAGGTTTTATGTGGTTAGAAGCCTAAACAACTTATACTCCACTCTTCTACCCAATGAGTAGGATGTCCATTATGGATATAGGCCTAACAGATCATTTTACAACTGAACCACTAAGGTTCCTTCAAGCACTATGTCTAGGCAATTCGGTCACTAAGACCACAATCCTCTGACCCCAATTCAGTTACTTAGATTAGGATCCTCTGAACCCAATTTGGACACACACACTAGGATCCAACGACCCCAATTCGGTCATTTAGATTAGGATCATCTGACCCCACTTTCTGTTTGTTATAGTATGTTGGAGGTGCTGCTAAAATGACTTGTATACTCTTCATCTTAAGATACTTAGCAGCATTATTGATCATGTCTTTGGTACTTGATGAACTTTGTCGTTTCAGCTCGAACTCTTCTAATTATCAACAGCTACTCATGATCATGGTTGATGTGCTACCAAGCTATTCAATTAAGCTTTACATATTTTATGCTTAGCAGCTTTGAACACTTTTTGGGATGTAGATGTAAGACCCCGAATTTTATGAAATAAAAGTATTCAATTTTTCTTATAATTATTATTCAGTAAATGGTTAAATTGATAAAATTTTAAAGTTAAGGGTGATATATATAATTTTTAAAATACGCAAGTGGTTATAAAATACTCATTTCTGTTGGGGAATATTCGTTTCGTCGTGGAATATTCTTGTTGTTGAGAATATTCGTATGACTACTGCATAGCGATCATTTATGGGCCCCATAATGAAATAACTGCTGGATGAAGAAAACGACTAATTTGAGTTTTTATAAATAACGGCGTAGTAGTTACCGTTAACACTATTGGAATAACCGGTGGTTAAAATATAGTAATACGTGTGGTTGCACAGTAGCACATGGTATTGCATAATAATTTTGAATTATTGATTCTTACGTAAGAAGGCACTACTCAATAATTGTTACGATAATTATCTTTATTCAATATTTTATTTTATTGATTCAATAATTGCTGCGTTGATATTTTATATTATTGTTATTTCAATAATTGTCACCACACAATATTTCCCATTATCAAATCAATAATTCATATTATTTGAATAATATTATTAGATAGCATTATTGGCAATGTCTAGAAAGTTACATCGAGGAGAGGTTTGGTCACCTAATTGCGCGCCAAGATGGAGAAATCCTTATTGAAAGCCCCTCTTTCACAGGAACCGTCTGTTGTCATTATTGTGATTCTGTAATACTATTTGTGAGTAATTAATTACTGATTTATATGATAAGGAAATATTTATTTGATGCGGATATAAATGATGGATTTATTTATGTGGTTATAAATGAAGGAATTAATGTTGAGGTATTTTTATCAGTATTTTATCGGATTGGAGGTATTAAAAGATCAAATAGGTGTTCTTAAAGCTCTATTGCGTGAGTTATAATTTTAATCCGACCATTGGATCGTTGTGATTTTTGGATATGTTATACATATATAAGTTGAGTATATATCCACAAATTTTGAACCGTTAAAAATTAATGCATGATTTGTTATGAATTTTAAAAGTTGTTGAAAATCATCTATTTATGGATTTCAGATATTTTTTGTCTGGAATTTGGAAAAACTTAAAGCTACAAAGTTGTAGAGAATTCAATTTCGTGTGGAATGGACATAAAATTCGTATTTTTCTGATAAACGGGCTATTTTCCATGAATTATTAAAGTTTCAGAAAATAAAATAATTTTTATTAAATTATGGGCGGGACCCACTCTTGGTTGGTGTACAAAAATGTGCTAGAATTAATTTTCAAAGTTGATGGGCTGATGTCTTTCCAAAATGGTGCGTGGAAGATAAGAAAATTAATATTATTATTTTATTAATTTAGTCTCCTTTGGCGTTCTAGCATTTTCCTATAAATAGGTGCTTCTGTTAGAATTGAAAATCACACCAGAAACATAAGTTTTCTCTCTCTATATTATCGAGCGTATTTTTGTGAGTATTTAGATACTTTGAGAATTGTTATTCAGTGCAAATTTCCTTCGGCTTTACATCCGATATTCCAGTCAGAAGTACTGCTCTTTTGAGGTAAGGGATTTTAAGGGTTATTATGTTTTTCAGACCTTCAAAAATTCTGGAAAAATTTAAAATGATAATTGGATGAGTTTTCTTGATTGTGTCCAAAAATGACGATTTTTGGATGTATAGATTATGAGTTATGAATTTTATGGGAAAAGACTATTTTAAAAGTAAATCCTTATAACTCCTTGTGGTTAACTCCAAAATTGGTGAGATTTTTATTGGGAGTACATGTATATTACAGAAGTATACTCTGTAAATTTCAGAATTTTTGGACAAAAGTACAATTATGATAAATGTCTAAATATTCGGCAGTTTTGGCCATATGAAAAATAGTAAATGAATTTTAAAAATTCAGAGAAAAATATATGTTCAATATGGGACTATATTCTGCTAAATCCCAGAAAAAAAAATTTGTTTGTACTGATTTGGTATTTTTCATGAAAATGGACTAGTTATGAGTAAATGTATTAAATATGTTATGTGAAGTAACAAAATTGGAAAATAGAATTTTATGGCTTGGGAATCCTATATAAGGTATATGCAGACTTTTGATGAGGGTTTTGGTTTTTGGTGATGAAATCTTATGAGTTTGACATTTTAGGATGATTAAATTCATTAATTAGTAAAGTGTAAACAATTAAAATAAATTGTTTATAAGTTTAAGAAATGATTAAGATATTGTGGTAATATTAATAATATTAGATTATGAGATTATTAAGTGATTTATAACATTTGGATTAAGGTTTTATGAAATCATTGATTTATGAATCTTACTTTTAAAATTAAATGCAGTTGTTGATCATATTATTTTTATTATCATATATAACATTTTTATAATCCTGGTGATGAAATTTCTCTTTAACTTAAGTGTAAAGATGGGTAAATTATTGGTATGATCGTGACTATGGGTTCTCTTTGGCTAGTAGTGCAAAGTTGAATCATTGAATGGTATGATCATGACCATTGAATTTACAATTAAATATTTTTAGCTTAAGTGCAAAGGTGAATTGATCAACATGATTATAATTATGGTTTATATAAATTCTGAGATGATTGTATGTTTCTTTGAGATATGAATATCTTTGGCCTGTAGTGCAAAGATCAATTATTGATGAATATCTTTGGCCCGTAGCGCAAAGATAACCTGTTGTTGAATATCTTTGGTCTGTAGTGCAAAGATGAACTGTTGATGAATATCTTTGGCCCGTAGTGCAAAGATGACCTGTTGTTGAATATCTTTGGCATGTAGTGTAAAGATGAATTGTTGATGAATATCTATGGCCCGTGGTGCAAAGATGAATTTATTAGTATGATTATGAATAGGAATTGTTATTTGGTATAACCATGATCTTTGATGTTTCAGGTAAAAACATGTGCTGAAAATTATCTTCGTCTTGGATGAGAAGAGGAAATTAGAACTACAATTATGATTATGAGTTATTCACATGACTGTGAATAGGATCTGTTGATTTATGTTACAGGGTTAAAACATTGTTGGTGGACTTTTAACATGGAGAAGATAATTGACTTTATAGTCTATTTGACTCTTCTAATGGATTGCTCGTTCTGCTGCAACTATGGTTGAAAAGTTTTATCATCTACCATATGTTCTAAATCTTTGATTTATTACTGATGAAGGCTATTGATTATTTAATTATCTTTAGTCATGATATTCTTTGCTGAGCTAGTTATGCTAACCCTTTTGCTTCACAATTCCTTTCAGGTAATAAGAGTGATGCCGGGTCGAGTGGGGATAACAGGGGAATAGAACGGTGGTCTATAGCTGTTGAGGTTCTCCCTAAATAGTATGGAAATAATTTTATTGAGAACTTTAGATAAGTGTGTCGTATTGTATACGTCATTTGATATTTAATTTTGGTGAACCGAATAGGGTGAGGCGAACCCAACTTTGGAAGGGTGTTTTGTCACTATCATACAAGATGTCTAATGACATACATCCTCATGTTATCATAAGACAGGGTTGTGCACATCCACTTGCTGAGTATATCTACGAGCACTACCTATATGATCTTGGAGTTTAGTTGAAACATAATGTTCAATTGCAGACGGTGGAGATAGTTATATGTCAAGAGAAGACTCACCATTGGAAGGAACATGATAGTAATCTTCTCATTTTTCTTTGGGGTCTATTGGATCAACCAAGGATAATTCTCTGGGCATATGGTATCTATCATAACTTAGATTTATGGCCTTCTATGTACGAAGGTTTCCTTGAGCATTTTCCAAAGATTTTAATTTATAAAACAGTTATTGACTGTACCTTTATGTAAGGTATCACTGTGAGGTGCTATCCATGGTTGGGACATGAGTCACAGTTGGTATATATTTGTATTAAAACTCACAACATATGAGTTGTTGTATTTTGCACGACAATTGTGTTAATAAAGTTGTAGTTGTTTTCTGTACCATGTATTTGGCGACTCAGAATAGGTCGGATGGATTGGAACTATTTTGGGGGCATCACAGTTTGTATCAGAGCTTAGGGATATGATCTCTGGCTGAGATCCGGGATTATAACTAGGAAGGGAGAGACGAGTGATATCCTTTACTAGTGTGTGTCCTACCTAAGCTTAATTTTCTTACTTAAGTTGACAAATTGTGATATGTCAATTAACCTTCGTTTTGAAGCTGTATTCTAGAATGATATCTAAAATACAGAAGATGAGCAATGGAGAAATCATGATGACAGGGAAGATGGAATCTGAAAAGAAAGCAATGTATTCTCAAATCTTTGAAATACCAGGTATATAAATTTCGAGGACGAAATTTTATAAGGAGGGGAGATTGTAAGACCCCGAATTTTATGAAATAAAAGTATTCAATTTTTCTTATAATTATTATTCAGTAAATGGTTAAATTGATAAAAGTTTAAAGTTAAGGGTGATATATATAAAATTTTTAAAATACGCAAATGGTTATAAAATACTCATTTCTGTTGGGAAATATTCATTTGGTTGTGGAATATTTTTGTTATCGGGGAATATTCGTATGACGGCGCAGCCATTTGTGGGCCCCATAACAGAATAACTGTCGGATGAAAAAAACAACAAGTTTGAGTTTTTATAAATAACGGCGTAGTAGTTCTGAATTAACATTTGTTGGAATACCCGGTGGTTAAAATACGATGTCTGGCGTGTATTGCGTAGTACACGGTATTGCATAATAGTTTTGAATTATTGATTCTTACGTAAGAAGGCACTACTCAATAATTATTACGATAATTACTTGCTCAATATTTTATTTTATTGATTCAATAATTGCTTTGCGTTGATATTTTATATTATTGTTGTTTCAATAATTGTCATTTGCATGATATTTCCCATTATCAAATCAATAATTCATATTATTTGAATAATATTATTAGATAGCATTATTGGCAATGTCTAGAAAGTTCTGTCAATGAGAGGTTTGGTCACCTAATTGCGCTCTAGTAAGGAGAAATTCTTATTGGAAAGCCCCCTCTTTCTTGGGAACTGTCTGGTTGTCATTATTGTGATTCTGTAATATTATTTGTGAATAATTAATTATTGATTTATATGATAAGGAAATATTTATTTGATGCGGATATAAATGATGTATTTATTTATGTGGTTATAAATGAAAGAATTAATGTTGATGTGTTTTATCAGTATTTTATCGGATTGGAGGTATTAAAAGATCAAATCGGTGTTCTTAAAGCTCTATTGCGTGAGTTATAATTTTAATCTGACCATTGAATCGTTGTGATTTTTGGATATATTATACATATATAAGTTGAGTATATATCCACATATTTTGAACCGTTAAAAATTAACGCATGATTTGTTATGAATTTTAAAAGGTGTTGAAAATCGTCTATTTATGGATTTTGGATATTTTCTGTCTGGAATTTGGAAAAACTTAAAGCTACAAAGTTATAGAGAATTCAATTTCGTGTGGAATGGACATAAAATTCGTATTTTTTTTGATAAACGGGCTATTTTCTATGAATTATTGAAGTTTCAGAAAATAAAATAATTTTTATTAAATTATGGGTGGGACCCACTCTTGGTTGATGTACAAAAATGTGCTGGAATTAATTTTCAAAGTTGATGGGCTGATGGCTTTCCAAAATGGTGCGTGGAAGATAAGAAAATTAATATTATTATTTTATTAATTTAGTCTCCTTTGGCGTTCTAGCATTTTTCTATAAATAAGTGCTTATGTTAGAATTGAAAATCACACCAGAAACATAAGTTTTCTCTCTCTATATTATTGAGCGTATTTTTGTGAGTATTTAGATACTTTGATAATTGTTATTCAGTGCAAATTTCCTTCGGCTTTACATCCGATATTTTTGGTCAGAAGTACTACTCTTTTGAGGTAACGGATTTTAAGGGTTATTATGTTTTTTAGTTTCGTAATTTTTCAGACCTTCAAAAATTCTGGAAAAATTTAAAATGATAATTGGATGAGTTTTTTGATTGTGTCCAAAAATGACGATTTTTGGATGTATAGATTATGAGTTAATAATTTTTTGGGAAAAGACTATTTTAAAAGTAAACCCTTATAACTCCTTGTGGTTAACTCCAAAATTGGTGAAATTTTTATTGGGAGTACATGTATATTACAGAAGTATACTCTGTAAATTTCGGAATTTTTGGACAAAAGTACAATTTATGATAAATGTCTAAATATTCGGCAGTTTTGGCCATACGAAAAATAGTAAATAAATTTTAAAAATTTCGAGAAAAATATATGTTCAATATGGGACTATATTATGCTAAATCCCAGAAAAGAAAATATGTTTGTATTGATTTGGTATTTTTCATGAAAATGGACTAGTTATGAGTAAATGTATTAAATATGTTATGTGAAGTAACAAAATTGGAAAATAGAATTTTATGGCTTGGGAATCCTATATAAGGTATATGCAGACTTTTGATGAGGGTTTTGGCTATTGGTGATGAAATCTTATGAGTTTGATATTTTAGGATGATTAAATGCATTAATTAGTAAAGTGTAAACAATTAAAATAAATTGTTTATAAGTTTAAGTAATTATTAAGATATTGTGGTAATATTAATAATATTAGATTATGAGATTATTAAGTGATTTATAACATATGGATTAAGGTGTTATGAAATCATTGATTTATGAATCTTATTTTTGAAATTAAATGCAGTTGTTGATCATATTGTTTTTATTATCATATATAACATTTTTATAATCCCGGTGATGAAATTTCTCTTTGACTTAAGTGTAAAGATGGGTAAATTATTGGTATGATCGTGACTATGGGTTCTCTTTGGCCAGTAGTGCAAAGTTGAATTGTTGAATGGTATGATCATGACCATTGAATTTATAATTGAATATTTTTAGCTTAAGTGCAAAGGTGAATTGATTAACATGATTATAATTATGGTTTATATAAATTTTGAGATGATTGTATGTTTCTTTGAGATATGAATATCTTTGGCCTGTAGTCCAAAGATCAATTATTGATGAATATCTTTGGCCTGTAGTGCAAAGATAACCTGTTGTTGAATATCTTTGGCCTGTAGTGCGAAGATGAACTGTTGATGAATATCTTTGGCCTATAGTGAAAAGATGATGTGTTGTTGAATATCTTTGGCATGTAGTGCAAAGATGAACTGTTGATGAATATCTATGGCCCGTGGTATAAAGATGAATTTATTAGTATGAATATGAATAGGAACTGTGATTTGGTACAACCATGATCTTTGATGTTTCAGGTAAAGACATGTGATGAAAATTATCTTCGTCATGGATGAGAAGAGGAAATTAGAACTACAATTATGATTATGAGTTATTCACATGACTGTGAACAGGATCTGTTGATTTATGTTACAGGGTTAAAAAATTGTTGGCGGACTTTTAACATGGAGAAGATAATAGACTTTATGGTCTATTTGACTCTTCTAATGGATTGCTCGTTCCGCTGTAACTATGGTTGAAAAGTTTTATCATCTACCATATGTTCTAAATCTCTGATTTATTACTGAAGAAGGCTATTGATAATTTAATTATCTTTAGTCATGATATTCTTTACTGAGCTAGTTGTGCTCACCCTTTTGCTTTACAATTTCTTTCAGGTAATAAGAGTGATGTCGGGTCAAGTGGGGATAATAGGGGAAAAGAACGGTGGTCTATAGCTGTTGAGGTTCTCCCTAAATAGTATGGAAATAATTTTATTGAGAACTTTAGATAAGTGTACACGTCATTTGATATTTAATTTTGGTGAACCGAATAGGGTGAGGCGAACCCAACTTTGGAAGGGTATTTTTTCACTATCATACAAGATGTCTAATGACATACAACCTCATGTTATCATAAGACAGGGTTGTGCACATCCACTTGCTGAGTATATCTACGAGCACTACCTATATGATCTTGGAGTTTGGTTGAAACATAATGCTCAATTGCAGACGGTGAAGATAGTTGTATGTCAAGAGAAGACTCACCATTGGAAGGAACATGATAATAATCTTCTCGTTTTTCTTTGGGGTCTATTGGATCAACAAAGGATAATTCTCTGGACATATGATATCTATCATAACTTAGATTCATGGCCTCCTATGTACGAAGGTTTCCTTGAGCATTTTCCAAAGATTTTAATTTGTAAAACAGTTATTGACTGTACCTTTATGTAAGGTATCACTGTGAGGTGCTATCCACGGTTGGGACATGAGTAACAGATGGTATATATTTATATTAAAACTCACAACATATGGGTTGTTGTATTTTGCACGACAATTATGTTAATAAAGTTGTAGTTGTTTTCTGTACCATGTATTTGGCGACTCAAAATAGGTTGGATGGATTAGACCTATTTTGGAGGCGTCACAATAGACTTTTGTTCTAAGTCTTTAGCTAGTTGGCTCATCCGCTCTAATTCATAAAATTATTACTGTCTTCTTGAAAATAAAATTGAAATATTTTCAATCTTATAATTCATATAAATTCACTTTAATTTTAGTCAATAAAATGACTAATATATTAAACTAATGAAAAATTAATATTACCAATTATAAAATTTATTGATTTATACTTTTAATCTATTCTATATTAATTTGGTATTTAAAAATATTTTAAATTAATTTTTAAAAAATTAATAAAAATAATTTAAATTGAAACGGAATGAGTATAAAAAAAGAAATAAAACAATAAATAAACTCCTATAAAAGAATCAAGGACCTTTCGTACTTAGATGTTTTCATCATTGAATGTTTGTGAAATATGACCGCACCAATTCACCATATGTACGAGTAACACCAAATCAATACTATTGTGCCACATCGTTGTCAGGGAGAGCCAAATTACCCTAATGCCCTTTTCCCTTAACAAAATCATATTTAAAGGAATGAATAGTAATTTAATAAATTTTATATACTTTGTTGTGATTTCATGTTATTTTCCTCCTATAATATAATTCAAGAATACGTGTAACGAGTGGTGGATCCACCTTAAGGCAGAGAGGTCAATTGATTTCACTAAATTTTCAGTGGTAAATTTGTCATCCTCTCTCAACACTTTATATAAAGTGTTTACTTAAAAAAATTAATGAATGTCTCAAATTTGTACACATTTTATTCTTTCTTTTTCAGTCATCTAGCCACAACGTTAATCCATTAAAAATAATTATTTAAAACATATTGTAATTTTTCTTTTTTATAATTTCACAAATTTAGTAATTGTTTGTGAATTTTTTCAATTTTTTAAAATGAGGCTATCATGATATTTTTGCAACAACATTCACTCATAAAAAAAATTCAAAGATGAATGAATGATTGTTTAGTAACTTACATTATTGAACATGATATTTTTGTAGCTATTGAAAATGAGAATATCATGTAACAATTTCAAGTTATGAACTCTTGAGAAATATTATTGTAAATAATATATGAGCATTATTTAATTTTGTAATTTATTGTATTATATTTTTATTTCTTATTAATATTTTTTTTTTCAAATTTGACCTCACTAAACCAAGGGGATAGATCCACCCTTGCTTCTATGAGCATTTCATAATAGATGGGATAAAGTTGAATGCAATACAAATTCGTTACAGCTCGTGAAACTGTTGAAGAAGTATTCTTTAATTGCATCTCCTATTTTACCCTTAAAAGTTGATGACATTTCTCATTTGGAAACTGATATTTTCACACGATTTTTTGATATTTTCACATGAAAATCGGTGTTGTAGATCATATAGCAACAATTTTTACCGTCGCTATAAATCTATAGCGATACTTTTTATGTATAAATTTCAAAAATTCATGTGAAAATATCAATTTTCTTCTTATTTAGGTTCTTTGTTTACTGTTTGCAGGATTAAGAAGGTTTCTAGGTGTATATTCGTTACAACTAGAGAAATGATATTTTCACAATATATTTTGATATTTTTGCAGTGAACCCTACTTTCTAACTAAGTTTTTTTTGTTTTTGTCCAATTTACCCTACTATTTTACATACCCACCTCTCTCTTCTCTGTAACTCACGGTTTTGCCCTACCCTTCACACCACTATCATCTCATTTCTGTCATCGGGCTACAACGAAACCCATTAATTAATCCCCATTCCTTTTCTTCAATTATTGAGAGGGTAAGTTGAGTTGATTTCAATTTTAAGGCCCCCAATAGGACATAATCGCATAAAGTGTTCTTGTTTCTATTCACCCATAATTTATCGGACCTTCCCCCTATAATTTGATTTCATCATTGGGATAGTCGAAGAGGATGCTTCAAATGAAACAACTACAAAGAAGAAAATAAAGCACAGACCAACTGAAAAATGGATGGGGTGTCCCCAGTAAATCTTAACCCAATTGAAGGGTTTAGGTGGTTAGAGATAATTTGCAGTGGCCGGAGGAGGGTGACAAAATGGTGATTGGAAGTGTTTTAGGCATTACAAAGTATCGTCGTTCTATAAAAAAATTAGGATATCAATCACTAAAACTACTGGTGGAATTTGATGGGTCCTGGGCATGAAGGTATGTAACGAAGATTAATTTTGAAATAATTGGAGTGCTGGTTTTTCAAAAAAGGATAATGGTTGTGATGCCCCAAAATAGGTCCATACAACCCATTCTGAGTCGCTAAATACATGATATATGATTCAAATACAAACTTAATTTATACAATACGACAAACGTAAGCTGAGAGTTTCAACACCAATATTGTCTCATAGACAATATCCAAACTCAAATGAAGTCTTCATTACATTTATTATCACACTATTTCATAGAATAGTGAGGACTACTATAGCCACCATCTTGGACCATCACTCCATTCCCCGATTAGTCCCAGCTACATTCTCATTTCCTCAAGAAAACGATGAAAGAAAAAATTGAAATTCAATTTCCCAGTATTGAATATTAGAATAAATTATCCATATTCTTCAACAATATAAAAGCGATAGAATATAATGACAACAAGTTTAACTGCAATGAACAAGCGAATCCATTGTAAGAGAAAAAGAGTAGAGGCGTGATGTCCTATTATCTTCTATGATTTAAAAGTTCATCATTAATATTTTATTTCACGTATACATTTCAATAAATAATCCACATCATTTGAATGATCCAATGCACTACGAGTAGAAGGATATTCGTTATTATCACCGGAGGTCATGATGATGCCAAACAACAATCCATCAACGTGATACTTGTTTCAACGATGATGACTTTTTACCATATCATTTGTAATATTACGGTTTATGATTATATCGATACATAATTCCTAGTTATAATCATACCAATCAACAAATTCATCTACGCATCTTTCTGCCAAAAACGACTTTACATTCATGAATATAAGCATGAGGATGATGACAATTGTGACGCCCCCAAAATAGGTCCACACAACCATTTTTGAGTCGCCAAATACATGGTACAAAAAACAACAACAACTTCATTATTACAATTATCGTGTAAAATACAACAACACATATACTGTGAGTTTAAATACAAATATTATCTTCTAGACAATATCCACACTCAATAAAGTTCTCATTACAATTATTGATACATTATTTTATAAAAATAGCGAGGACTACTAAAATAACTATCTTGAAACATCACTATATACCCCGACTAGTTTCCGCTATATTCTCGTCTCCTGAGAAGAAAAATGGAACAAAAAGAAAAAGGGTGAGCTCAACTAGCCCAGTAAAAAATATTATGACTAAGATAATGTACAACAAATTATCGTTAGCCTTCAATAAATCACAAAAATACGCTCGATATTGTAGAGAGAAAACTTCTGATTCTGGTGTGATTTTCATTTCTAACTAAGCACCCTATTTATAGGAAAAACTTGTGATGCCCCCAAAATAGGTATACATCACCCATTCTGAGTCGCCAAATATATGGTACAGAAACAACTACAACTTCATTAATACAATTATCGCACAAAATATGACAACACATAAACTGTGAGTTTAAATACAAATATTGTCTTCTAGACAATATCCACACTCAGATAAAGTTCTCTTTACAATTATTAATGCACTATTTTATAAAATAGCGAGGACTACAAAAACAACTATCTTGAATCATCACTCCATACCCTGACTAGTTCCTGCTAAATTCTCACCTCTTGAGAAAAAAAATGGAACAATAAGGAAAATGGTGAGCTCAACTAGCCCAGTAAAGAATATTATGACTAAGATAATTTACAATAAATTATCCTTAGTCTTCAACAGGAAAAAATCTGATAGAATATAATAGACAACAAGTTTTAGATCAACAACTGCAGCGGAAACAACAATTCATTAGAAGAGTTAATTAGAGAATGAAATTTACTATCATCTATGAATTTAAAAGTCCATCATCAATATTTTATCCATGTAACATCAATCAATATACATCTTGAATCAAATATTCATCTTTGCACTGTGGGCCAAAGATATTCATTTGTATCACCAGTTGGTCATGTTCATCTCAACACCTGTTCATATTTGCACTATGGGCCAAAGATATTTATCAGGTAATTATTCATCTTTGCACTACATGTCAAAGATATTCAGTTATATCATCATTTAGGACTGAGGATGATGAAAAATATTTTTAAGAAACGAATCCAGTGAGACAAAAGAACAAAAATTAGGGATTCGTACTTTAGATAATCCAAGTTCAAACACACTCCATAATAAACCATAGTGGAGTAAAATTCAAGAACGAAGATCAAAACATGGATACAATCAAAGATAGTAACCATAATAGACATCTGGGACAAAGAAGAGAAAATTTTATTTTTCGGTGAATAATGTCGTATTCGTGAATAGTGCCATATATGTGAATAGTGCTGTATACGTGAATAGTAACCTCGACATAAAAAGGTAAAAATTCAACAATAAAATTCATACTTATATTTCAGCATAATGATATTGAAAGAAATAATATCATTTATGGAAAAAATAACATCCCTTACCTCAGAAGAACAATACTTCTAACCATAATATCGGATATAAGGCTGTAGGAAACTTGCACTGAATAGAAACTCTCAAAGTATTTAAATACTTACAAAAATACGCTCGATATATAGAGAGAGAAAACTTCAGTTTCTGGTGTGATTTGTAATTCTAACTAAGCACCCTATTTATAGGAAAAGCTTAGCATGCCAAAGCTGACAAATTAGCCTCTGATGGCTTCTATGCATCCAACTTTGAAAATTTAGCCCACCACTTTTGAAAAACATTTCAACACATTTCTCACCAACCAAAAGTGGGGCCCACCATATTTTTAATAAAAATATTTATTTTCGAAACTTCAATAATTCATAATAAATAGCTCTTTTATCAGAAAAATACGAATTTTATGTCCATTCCATAGGAAATTAAATTCTTTACAACTTTGTAGATTTAAGTTTTTCCAAATTCCAAACGAAAAATGACCGAAATCCATATAAATACAATTTTCAACACCTCTATTCTGATAAAATACTGATAAAATATCCCAACGTTAATTCCTTCATTTATAATAACATAAAATATATATTTCCATATCCTTCATTTATATCCACATAAAATAAATATTTCCTTATCATATAAATTAATAATTAATTATTCGCAAATAATATTACAGAATCACAATTATGACAACCAGGTTGTTCCCAGGAAAGAGGGAACTTTTTGATAAGGATTTCTCTTTACAGGCGCGCAATTAGGTGACCAAACCCCTTTCTCTGGGTGTGTGGCTTGAGCATCTTTAACTTTATCGATTAAAGTCTGTTCTACTCATATGTTTGATATCATCACGTGGGTACTTGGAGCCTTTAACTCTATCTCCATCCTTTGCAAGTCGTAGAAAAAGGGTTTTTATGTTAACAACATCGCACTCGTATCCGCATATGATCTTCTACTCAATGCGTCAGCTACCACGTTCGCTTTTCCAGGATGATATTGAATGATATGGTCGTAATCTTTCATCAGCTCGAGCCAAAGTCGTTGCCACATGTTGAGTTCTTTTTGGGTGAAGAAATATTTGAGGCTTTTATGATCCGTATAAATCTACACTTTCTCCCCATACAAGTAGTATCTCCAGATTTTCAACGCAAAAATGACTGCTGCCAACTCCAGATCATGAGTAGGATAATTCCTCCCATATTCTTTGAGTTGTCGCGAGGCATAGGCTATGGCTTTCCCATGTTTCATGAGAACACATCCTAACCCTTTGCCTGAAGCATCGCTGTAGATAACAAATCCATCCGAACCAGATGGTATTGTCAGAACAGGTGCCAAAATGAGTCTCCTTTTAAGCTCTTGGAAACTCTTCTCAGATTCCTCGTTCCATATGAATTTTTTATCTTTTCGAGTCAGCTGAGTTAACGAAGTAACGATTCAAGAAAATCCTTTCACGAATCTCCAATAATAACCAGCTAAGCCCAAAAAGCTACGTACTTCGGTCACCGATCGACTTCGGCTACTCCTAACTTTGGATTGCTTTAATCTTCGATAGGTAAATAGATACTACATGTTTTGACACCACATGCCCAAGGAATGCTACTTCCTTAAGCCAGAACTCACATTTCTTCAACTTGTCATATAGCTTGTTGTCACGAAGCCTTTGAAGTACCAGCTTCAAATGCTGCTCATGATCTTCACGGCTTTTGGAATAGATGAGCATGTCATCAATAAAGACACTAACGAACTGATCCAAATATTCTTTAAACACACGGTTCATCATATCCATGAAAGCTGCAGGAGCATTAGTCAATCCAAAAAATATGACTAGGAATTCATAATGCCCGTACTGAGTTCTGAAGGCAGTCTTTGGAATATCCTCAGTTTTAATCTTCAGCTGATGATATCTAGAACGAAGATCAATCTTTGAAAAGAATTACGCTCCTTCCAACTGGTCAAACATGTCATCAATGCGAGGTAGCGTATACCTATTCTTGATGATGACATGGTTTAATTCCCTGTAGTCAATACAAAGTCGCATACTCCCGTCTTTCTTCTTTACGAATAAAATAGGAGCACCCCAAGGAGATGTACTAGGATGAATGAAACCGATGTCTAAAAACTCCTGAAGTTAGACCTTTAATTCCTGAAGTTCAATAGGAGCCACTCGATATTAGGTTTTAGAAATGGGTTTTGTACCCGGTTCAAGGTCAATAAAAAATTCAACTTCACATTCTAGGGGTAGACCGAGAAATTATTCTGGAAATACGTCAGGAAATTCACTAACGACAGAAATATTATTCAAATCTGACGTGTTTTTGTTCAAGTCCATAACATGGGCTAAGAAAGCTTGACATCCATTTTTTAATAAACGAATGGCTTTATGGCTTGATATGATAGTGATTAACTTTAGTGGTTTAGTTGTTTGAATTCGCATAACAGGTTGGTTAGGAATATAAAAACTAACAACCTTACGAAAACAATTAATTTTAGCATGATGAGTGGTTAACCAATCAATCCCTAAAATCACATCAAATGCAAGTATCTTCAAAGAGATAAGATCAACAGGTAATGTGATGGTACCAACTTAGATCAAGCAAGATTTATAAACAACGGATGTAATGAATGTTTCTCCTAACAGAGTTTCCACATATAAGTCAAAGTCTAATTTCTCCGGAGTCAAGTTTAAATGTTGAGCACAAGTAGGAGAGATAAAAGAATGGGTAGAACCGGTATCTAATAAGGTATAAACTTTGCAAGAGTTCAAAATTAGCTTACCCATGATCACCTCATTCGGGTTTCTCACGTTTTGGCCAGTCACGACAAACGCTCTCCCTTGAACCATCGACTTTATTTTGTCCGTAGTTTCCTTTGGTGCCGCTGTCCCAACTGGACTTGACTTCGCTACCGGAAAAAATTGAGCTATATGATCGTCTTTTCCATAACTGGAAGGCTGTGAACAGTTTGGACTTATGTGTCCCTCCTCTCCGCATCTGTAGCATCTAACTGGCGGTTGTTCTCCTCCCCTAGAATTTGTTGCTGGTGCTGCTGCTGATGTCTTCCCGTCATTGTTGAATCTCTTCTTTTTGACATTTCCACTTGACTCACCTCTCCTATTATTATGGCCATGATTACCACCAGAGTGGTTACTTCTTTTGTCTGTATTTTTCCCTCCCCGCTGGTTATCATTGCTTCGATGACTGATGTCACCGGTATGACCTTGGTTGTGGTCCCTCGGTTGAACATACTCATTATCTCGCTCTAATAATTGAGCCCTTTGACAACATCTGAATATAGAGAAAATTTGTGAGAGATAAGGTATTGATGAATTTCGGGGTTTAGACCTCTCAGAAACATCCGCGTCATATGTTCCACATTATCTACCAAATGAGGTGCAAACCTGGATAACTCTGCGAACTTCGCCTCGTACTGGGACACCATCATGTTGTTCTATTCCAGTCTAATAAACTCTACTTCCTTCATATGAAGAATACTTTCAGAAAATTACTTGTCATTGAACAATTTTTGAAATGTTTCCTAAGACATGTTGAGTGCGGCTGGCTGGGTACGCTTCACAGATTCCCACCAGTAATTTGTCTCACCACGGAACATAAAGGTGGCGAATGGAACCTTCTGTTCCTCCGTGCATCCCAGGACATCGAATATCTTAAAAATTTGCTTGACCCAAGTTTTCACCTTAATCGGATCCAGCTTTCCCCAGAACTCTGGTGGTCCCAACTCTTTAAACTGCTTGGTTGTGACAAACCGCGCGTTGCTATCATTTTTACCCATATTTAGTACATGAGTCTCCCTCCTCTGATTTTACATGAACTGTAAAAAGCTTCTAAACATCCCATCATTCATCGTTTGTTCGGTAGTGTTGTTTACAGGAGGAATATTGCCTTCTTATTGCACATTCTCCTGGTTGGTGATTAAAGGTGTCTCCACGTTCTCATACACTCCATTGTTAATATTCTCAGCTGCCATTCTCAAATACTGCCCCAAAACAAGGGTTAATTAAAGAAATTGACATACCACATAATACCCCTATATTCTGACCGACCAATAAATAAGCTTAGGTAATACACATTAGCGAAGGATTTACTCGTCTCTCCCCTCCTAGTTCTATTCCCCGATCTCTGCCAGAGACCATATCCCTAAGCTCTTATATCAACTGTGACGCCCCCAAAATAGGTATACATCACCCATTCTGAGTTGCCAAATACATGATATAGAAACAACTACAACTTCATTAATACAATTGTCGAGCAAAATACGATAACACATAAACTGTGAGTTTAAATACAAATATTATCTTCTAGACAATATCTACACTCAGATAAAGTCCTCATTACAATTATTAATGCACTATTTTACAAAATAGTGAGGACTGCTAAAACATTTATCTTGAATCATCACTCCATACCCCGGCTAGTTCCTGCTAAATTCTCACCTCCTGAGAAGAAAAATGGAACAAAAAGGAAAAGGGTGAGCTCAACCAGCCCAGTAAAGAATATTATGACTAAGATAATGTACAACAAATTATCCTTAGTCCTCAACAGGGAAAAATCTGATAGAATATAATAGACAACAAGTTTTAGATTAACAACTGCAGCGGAAACAACAATTCATTAGAAGAGTTAATTAGAGAATGAAATTTACTATCATCTATGAATTTAAAAGTCCATCATCAATATTTTATTCATGTAACATCAATCAATATACATCTTGAATCAAATATTCATCTTTGCGCTGTGGGACAAAGATATTCATTTGTATCACCAGTTGGGCATGTTTATCTCAACACTTGTTTATCTTTGCACTACGGGCCAAAGATATTCATCAGGTAATCATTCATCTTTGCACTACAGGCCAAAGATATTCAGTTAAATCATCATTTAGGACTGAGAATGATGAAAAATGTTTTTAAGAAACGAATCCAGTGAGACAAAAGAACAAAGATTAGGGATTCATACTTTAGATAATACAAGTTTAAAAACACTCCATAATAAACCATAGTGGAGTAAAATTCAAGAACGAAGATCAAAACATGGATACAATCAAAGATAGTAACCATAATAGACATCTGGGACAAAGAAGAGAAAATTTTATTTTTTGGTGAATAATGCTGTATTTGTGAATAGTGTCGTATACATGAATAGTACCGTATACGTGAATAATAACTGTAAGACCCCAAATTTTATGAATAAAGATTAATTTTTCTCAAAATATATTTTTGAATATTATGGTGTGGATTTGATATAATGTTATAGTTGTGGGTAATATTTATAAATTTTGTAAAGTAAGCAAGTGGTTATATAATATTCGATTGGTCAGGGAATATTCATTTTAATAGGGAATATTCGTTCGATGGCACAATCATTGGTGGACCCCACAACGGAAGTATTGTCGTAGTTAGAAAATGAAAAAAAATTATCTTTTTATAAAAATAACGACAAAAGTTTTACCGTTAAACTATTGAACTATCCGGTGGTAAAAGTACAATAATACGCATGGTTGTATAGTAGCACACGGTATTGATTATTGATGCTTATGTGAGAAGTCACTCAGTTATACTCAATTATTGCTACAGTAATTGCTGCATAATATCTCTCATATTATTGATTCAATTATTTTCACAGTATCAATATTTATATTATTAAATCAATAATTGAGACGACAAAGTTATTCATATTATTATTTGCAATATTGATGATGTCTAAAAAGTTCTGTCGAGGAGAGGTTTGGTCACCTAATTGCGCGCCAATAGGGAGAAATCCTTACCGAAAAGCCCCCTCTTTCTTGAGAATGATCTGGTTGTTAAATATTGTGAGTTATAATATTAATGATGAATAAGTTTGTGTTGATTAAAGATGAAATTGATAGTTCCATTGTGTTGGGATTATTAGTGTTAGTGAAAATCGATATTTATTTCGATAATAAATGATTTTTGGAGGTTATATTGACCAATCGGGTAATTAATCGGATAAATGAGCAATTAATTCACATGATTATCACTATTTGTTCACATGTGTGTACTATTGATTCACATGCATGTACTATTAGGGGAGGTGGTGCAAGATTGATAATACTTGCATGACTAAATTAAAAATGGAGGTATAGATGAAGGTATTATACTGTAACTATTTTTTTTTCACATGTATAGAACTATTGATTCACATGAATGTACTATTGATTCATATGATGTACTATTAGGGGAGGTGTTACAAGTTTGATAATAATTGTAGGACTAAATTAAAAATGAAGAAAAAGATGAATTTATTATACTGTAATATTTTGAGCCCCAAAACGTGCAATTATCGAAACTATATTTTCCTATAAATAGAAGCTCATTCTTCTTTTATTGTCATGAATTCACTAAGACTCACAAGAGCAATTATAGAGAGAGAAGCTATACAGAGAAAGAAGAAGAGAAGTCTGCTACCTCACTATTCTAGTATCCAGTATTCTTCTGAGGTAAGGGATATTATTTTTGTTCAGTATTCATAAGGAATAATATTTTCTTCCATACTCTGTAGTATGTGAGTAATATTATTTCATTTCATATTCCTAATTATACCCTCATTCTATTAAAGTATTGCTTTTATACTCCGCTAAATTAGTAGAATATCCTTGATATTTGCGCTTCATCCAGTATTTTTTCATGGAAATATTATTCTGAGATTTATTGATAATTATTGATCTTTTCATGCCGGAATATTATTCATGAGTTACTATTTACGGGTTACTATTCACCCAGTTACTATTTACTCAAATATTATTCACTCGGGTATTCGGGGCACTTTTCACGAGGGAGTACTATTCATGAGTTACTATTCACTAGTTACTATTTACTCGAATATTATTCACTCGAATATTTGAGGCACTTTTCATGCCGGGATACTATTCATGAGGTACTATTCCCAAAGTACTATTCACAGGGTACTATTCATGGGGTACTATTCACCCAAAAAATATATTCCTTTTCTATCCAAATTATTTTTGATACATGAATATTATTCTTGAATTTTACTCCACAAAGCAGTATCATGTTGACAATTTAGATATTTTTAAACTCTGGATAAATTTAAAGTCTTTAATATTTATCCTTGATTTCATTTGATTAATACTTATATCATTGTCATCATCCTCATGCTTATATTGTGATGAAAGTCATCTTTGGCTTACGTGCATAGATGGACTGTTGATTGGTATGATTATGAGCAGGGATCATTCGGTATAATCATGACCCGTAATGTTATAAATGATGTGGTAAAAGTCCTCATTGGCCCGTAGTGCATTGATGGATAGTTATTGGTATGATTATGACCAGGGATTATTTGGTATAATCATGACCATTGATGATTAGATGAATATCCTTGGCCCATAGCGCAGGGATGATTCGATGATGTGGTTTATTTATTAAGCTGAGTCTCAGCGATAAAGTTGATGAAAAACTTTTTAAATCATAGAAGATAGTAGATATCATGCTCTACTTTACTCTTCTAATGGATTATTTGTTCCACTGCAGTTAAACTTGATGCTTATTGTATTTTATCAGTTTAACACTGTTGAAGACTAATGATAATTTATTCTGCGTTATCTTACTCATAATATTTCTTACTGGGCTAGTTGAGCTCACCCTTTTGCTTTCATTGTTCTATTCAGGAAATGAGAACGTAGCCGAGACTAGTCGGGGAACAGAGTGATGGTCCGAGATGATTATTTTAGTAGTCCTCACTACTTAGTGTGATAATAAATGTAATGAGGATTGAATTTGAGTTTGGATATTGTCTAGAAGATAATATTCATGTAAAAAATTAGCTATGTTTTGTCGTATTTTTACACGACAGTTGTATTAAAGAAGTTTGTATTTTATTTCTGTACAATGTATTTGGCGACTCAAGATGGGTGATGTATACCTATTTTGGAGGCGTCACATTTGATATCAAAGCTTAGGGATATGATCCCTGGCTAAGATGTGAGATAAGAACGAGGAGGGGAGAGATGGGAAATTCATTCGCTAGTATGACCTACCTAAGTTATTTGGTATTTAATTGGTCGGTCAGAGTATAGGGATAATATATGACATGTCAATTAACCCTTGTTTTGTGGCAGTGTTTAAAAATGGCATCTGAAAATGTTGAGATCAGCAATGAAGCACATGAGACAGTTGATTCACCAACTATCAATACCCAGGATAATGTGAAATAGGAAGACAATAATCCTCAGGTAAACAACAACACCGATCAAATGATGAATGATAGGATGTTCAGAGGCTTTATGAAATTCATGCAACATCAAGTGAGAGCAGCTCCTGTTCAAAATGCAGGTGGAACCACTGGTAAGTCTCGGATGGTCACCGCTAAGCAGTTCAAGGAGCTGAGACCACCGGAGTTTTTAGGAGAGCCAAAACCACTTAAGGCAGAGACGTGGATAAAGCAGATCACCAAGATATTTGATGTCTTAGGATGCTCCGAGGAGCAAAAGGTTCCCTTTGCCACCTTCATGTTGCAAGGAGAGGCAGATTACTGGTGGGAATCTGTAAAGCGTACTCAGCTTGCCACACTAAAGATGTCTTGGGAGAAGTTCTAAGAACTATTCAATGACAAGTACTTTCCTGAAAGTATTCATCACATGAAGGAGGTAAAGTTCATCAAACTAGAGCAAAACAATATGACCGTGTCGCAGTATGAAGCTAAGTTTGCCGAGTTGTCCCGGTTTACGTCACACTTGGTTGATAATGAGGAGAGAATGACACGGATGTTTCTAAGAGGTTTGAAACCCAAGATACATCAATACCTTATCTCTCACAAACTGTGTTTGTATTCAGATGTTGTAAATAGGGCTCAGTTATTGGAGCGCGATAATAAGTCAACCCAACCAAGAGAGAGTAGCCGACAAGTCGATAATACCAATGGTAGCAGTCATCGAAGCGGTGAAAACAAACGTGGAGGGAATCAATATGCCAGAAATGGTGACCACTTCGGTGGTAATCATGGCCAAGATAATAGAAGTGGAAATTTCAAGAAGAGGAGATTCAATAATGATGGAAAGACGTCAATACCAGCACCTGTTGTTAAGGAAGGACAATGACTATGAGACCCCAAATTTTATGAATAAAGATTTAAATTTCTCGAAATATTTTTTTGAATATCATGGTGTGGATTTGATATAATGTTATAGTTGTGGGTAATATTTATAAATTTTGCAAAGTAAGCAAGTTGTTATAAAATATTTGTTGTGTCGGGGAATATTCATTTTAACAGGGAATATCTGTACGACGACACAATCATTGGTGGACCCCACAACGGAAGTATTGTCGTAGTAAGAAAATGAGAGAATTATCTTTTTATTAAAATAATGGCGAAAGTGTTACCGTTAAAACTGTTGAACTACCCGGTAGTAAAAGTACAACAATACGCGTGGTTGCATAGTAGCACACAGTATTGATTATTGATGCTTACGTGAGAAGTCACTTAGTTATACTCAATTATTGCTACAGTAATTGCTGCATCATATCTCTCTTATTATTGATTCAATTATTGTCACAGTGTCATCTGCATAATATGTTATATTATTAAATCAATAATTCAGACGACAAAGTTATTCATATTATTATTTGCAATATTGACAATATCTAGAAGTTCTGTCAATGAGAGGTTTGGTCACCTAATTGCACGCCAATAAGGATAAATCCTTATCGGAAAGCCCCATCTTTCCTGGGAACGATCTGGTTGTTAAATATTGTGAGTTATAATATTAATGATGAATAAGTTCATGTTGATTAAAGATGAAATTGATAGTTCCATTGTGTTGGAATTATTAGTGTTAGTGGAAACCGACATTTATTTCGATAATAATTGATGTCTGGAAGTTATATTGACCAATCAGATAATTAATCGGATAAATGAGTAATTAATTGCTATTAATTCACATGATTATAACTATTTGTTCACATGTGTGTACTATTTAATCACATTCATTTACTATTAGGGGGGTTGGTGCAAGTTTGATAATACTTGCATGACTATATTAAAAATGGAGGTATAGATGAAGGTACTATACTGTAACTATTTTTTCACATGTATAGAACTATTGATTCACATGAATGTACTATTGATTCACATGATGTACTATTAGGGGAGGTGGTGCAAGTTTGATAATACTTGCAGGACTAAATAAAAAATGAAGTCTGCTCATTTCTTATCGATACGAAAAACTTATACACTTGAACATTTTTTTTGTATGTACATAAACGAGATTGTAAGATTGCATGGTATACCAGTATCCATAGTTTCTGATCGAGATCCAAGATTCACTTCAAGATTTTGGGTTAGTTTACAAAAAGCTATGGGCACGGATTTACGATTTAGTTCAGCATATCATCCTCAAACGGACGGGCAGTCGGAGAGGACTATTCAAACTCTTGAAAATTTGTTAAGACTATGTGTTCTTGACTTTAAAGGAAGTTGGGAAAAGTTCTTACCATTAGTGGAGTTTTCCTACAACAATAATTATTAAGCAAATATTGATATGGCTCCATTTGAGGCATTGTATGGATGAAAGTGTCGTTCTCTAGTATGCTGGGATGAGGTGGGTAAAGCAACGTTGTTGGGACTGGAGTTGGTACGTATGACTACGAAAAAGATTCAAATGATCCGATAACGTATAAAAATCTCACAAGATCGACAAAAGAGCTATGCTGATCTTCATCGAAAGGATGTGGAATTCAATATTGGAGATCATGTGTTGTTTCGTGTTGCTCCGTGGAAAGGAGTTACGAGATTTGAAAAGAGAGGAAAGCTCAATCCTCGATTCATTGACCCATTTGTAATCCTCGATCGAGTAGGAACTGCGGCCTATAGACTCGCCTTACCGCCAAGTATGTCTCATGCTCATAACGTTTTTCACATATCTATGTTACGTAAATATGTGAAAGACCCGAACCACATTATTGAATTAGAACCAGATGAGATAGTAGAAGATTTAACGTATGAAGAGGTACCTGATAAAATTTTGGATAAGAAGGATCATATTCTACGCTCCAAGGTTATACCTCAAGTTAAAGTTTTGTGGAGAAACCATGATGTTGAGGAAATGACCTGGGAGTTAGAATCTGAAATGAAGTCAGGGTATCCTCACCTGTTCGACATACCAGGTATGCACCCTAATTTCGAGGATGAAATTTTATAAGAAGGGGAGGTTGTAAGTGAAAGTAGTATGCACACAAGCCAATCATGTTTGATGATAAAGCATATACTTTGTAACAATCTTATTCATTTATTAATAAAAAGTATTAATTTATTAAAGGCTTTTAATTATCTACATGATGCTGTTTTATAATATGTGATAAACCCATAGTTTTAAGCAATGCTTTTAGAATAATGATGATGATCATTCTAATGAGATCTAAATTCTTAGAAAGCTTAAAACTATAATAGTTCCCAATCATTGGATTACTAAATTGGGGATTAGTGAATCCGGATAGATTGGTACATCGTTGCTTGCTCATTGGATGAGGATGATTGATCTCATGATCATTTGTGTGGAGACACCAAAGCAAGTATGTAGGTGCTTATTAGAGAATAAGTTCATTTGAACGTGGCTCGCTAAGGAATACCTAATGGAGTTTTACTTGCTTCGTCAATAGGAATTCTGTAGTGATAGTAGTACAAGTGATCCTTGGACTTGAGATCATCATAGTATCTTGTGTATGATGAGTTATACTTTGACTTATTCCTTAAGACCCTTAGGGTATATCAAAGGGTATTCTTGGGTATAATAAGTTGTATATGGAGATAATGTATGATCAATAAAGAATCTACCACTTATTAAAAGAAGAGAAATGTCCTATGTGATTCGATAAATGACAACCCTAGTAGTCCTTGGCGGCGTAATGAAATTAGAAAGGAGTTTCTAATTTGCATTATTTGAGTTGTGCATTTAAGGATCGAAATACATATAATTAAATAAAATAAGACTTGACAAAAATTCCATGTCTTATATTTAATTGGGACATTGTATGGTGGAAGGATTGAATTGTACCAGAACTATTTACTCAAAGGTTCTTTTATGATTAATGTTGAAATCTATATTATCTGAAAAGTCGCTTGATCGCTAGGGAGGCTTATCCCTATTGTAGAATAAATATTATTTATTTAAATAAATTAATTATTTAGTTTATTTATTTAAATAAGATTAGAATTGTTCTAATTGATTTATTCACAACCTAGGTTTAATATGGAGAACCTAAAGGGTCACACCATAAAAGGAAGAATAATTATTTAAGAAGTTAATGGCATAATCGTAATAATATGTTATGTATATTTAATTTAATCTATGGTGATAGAATAAATTAAATAGCTTAATATTTATTATTTAATATTTTAGAAATATTAAATATAAATTAATAAGAGGAGTCTTATTAATATTATTACAATTATTATTATTATTTTAATTTCTAAAAGAGTTTAGGAATTAATTTAATATAAGTACTCTCATTTATTCCTAATTAGATTAGGAAGGAAAATTAGTTAAAGGAGTTTAATTAATTATCCCTAATAAGATTAGAGCCCTTTTAATTAAAAGGTTTTTAATTAAATAATACCTTATTTTAATAGGGTTACTTGATATCTTTATAAGAATAGTCTTATATCAGATATCAAGACAACGATATAATTCCAAGACTTGGAGAGTACGCTCTTTTTCTATAGAGATAGAAAAACTAGGGTTTAGCCAACTACCCATCTTCTTGAATCCTTCTTCTTCCTTGGTGGATCACCTCTGAGGCCAAACACTTGGGTGGCTAACGTTGATCAAAGGAAGGAACCAAACCCTAGAGATTCAAGTTGAGCGCAAAAAAAGGATTGAGGTGAACTTGTACGAGGAAGCTCGGATCTTCAAGGGTATGTTTCTTATTCATCTTTTTCGCTTTAATTAATAATTGTATGTAAAGGGTGATCCGTATATGGTTTGTAAAATTTTTAAACTCTCGATTTTCCACGTTTAAAACTTATTTTTGCAATTTGATTGCGTTCATGAATATTACAAACCTAACAGTGGTATCACAGCCAAACCTTTATGCGAATTATTAATTGTTTTAATTTGATATGTATATTGATATGTATTTAGAATAATTTAATTGGGCATAATTTTATTGTATAAAATTTAAATAAAAAAAAATTCCGAAAACCTGTTGAAACCGCGAACTGATATTTCATTTTTTTATTGCTTGTGATTCGCTGTCATGGGGTTATATATATATATTCAATGTACAGCAACAAGGTGATTATTCAAAAGGTTATTTGATTATAATCATTCTTTCTGGAAAAATCACGTGGCCATCCTCTTGAAACTTTGACAGCAACATGTTTACATGTTAACTTTTAATTAGAAATATTTTAATGATTACAAGTTAATATGTTTACATATTTTATTTAACTTTGAAGGGATTTCAAACTGCAGGAAACAAAAGGTTGTCACGTGATTGGGGTACACGGATTATATATAAATTAAGGTATAATATATATGCTTTATACATATATATATAATATGTTCTCAATTATTTTATAATTAAAATAAAAGTTTATTTTAATTTTAAAATAAAAGATTTATTTTAATTTTAAAATTGAATTTCATGCTAACTAATTAGAGTTGGAATTTGATTTCATGATAACTAATTAGAGTTAAAATTGTATTCCATCTTTCCTTAAATAAATGAGAGTTTATTTAGATATGAAATAAGATTTCATATTATTCTAAATAAAAGAGTTTATTTATGAATAGGAAAAGAGAATCCGTATTTCCTTAAATAAAGGAGTTTATTTAGATATGAAATAAGATTTCATATTATTCAAATTAGAAAGGAGTTTTTTTTTTTTGGAATTGGATTCCATAATTAATTAAAATAAAGGAGTTTATTTTGATTAAAGATTTTGATTAAAATAAAATAGTTTATTTTATTCAAAATTGGATAAATTAAAATAAAATAGTTTTATTTTAATTTAAATTTGGATTAAAATAAAGGAGTTTATTTTGATTCAAAATTAGATTTTATACTAACTAATTTTGCCCATTAAATGATATCAATATATATATTGAATGTTTATTATTCATAAGATGAATGTTATTTATTGATGCATATGGTGATTTGTATGATAATAAATGGGATTGATTATGGACTATTGACCAATGTGATTGGATTTTATTTTAGTTGGATGCATGAATGTATGGGTTTTATTAAATGGGGTCTGCATACTTCGTCTTCTCTAATTTTTCTTAATGTAAATTCTATCTCCCTCCTATGTACTTCCCCTTGACTGCTGATCAAGGTTTCTATTTATTTTAAATAATTTTGTAATAGGAATAGTTAGAATTAATTTTGAAGAATTAGAAATGAAGGGACAAGGAGCGTGTGAAGACCCGTTTGTAATGGAACTCGGGTTTAAATGTAATAGTTATATTTAAATATTAATTTTTGCACCCCTAGGGTTTGACCTTTTGGTTCACTTGGTGGCTCTAGTGAACCAAACTAGAATAAAAGTCCATAATCAATCCAAGTAGAATATAGTATTCTATATGTGCATGCTTATACTATATATATTATATATTATGCAAACATGCTTCGCATGTTAATTAATATGACGCGTATTTTATATATATATTTGCATGCGCGCTAAACAAGATGAGACAAATTAATAACAAACCCCTCAATTTTATATTAAGTCCTAAGCGTTCAAAGATATTTGGAATATCAAACGTCGCCTTCTAGCATGATAAAATTAATAGAGTATTAAATATTTAATATGAGTTTGTTGTGTCACCACAAGGCAAGTATTAAGTATTTAAGATGTTAATTTATCACATTTGATGCTTATAAAGAAAATTGAACAATATTGTTTTGTTGTGTCACCACAAGGATGATATTTTTCTTTTTTGAATATATGGAGTGCTAGGTCGAACTTAACTTGGATAATTTTGATTCGGATGTGCCACCACTTGATCAAAATAATCTAAGAGGCGAAATACAAGGAGTTGCATAGTTGATGTAATTGACAAAAGTTGTCTACCTATTTATTTATATATAGTTTGTTGTGTCACCACAAGGCTATATACATTTAAAATGAGATCCTTATTCTCACTAGCAAATCTTTAATTAGATTTTGCCGAACTATATAAGTGAGGGTAATATAGTTTGAAGAAAATAGTGGGAGATACCAATTTAAAACAAGACCTAATTTATTTTGGTAATTAATAAAAGAATGTATGTTAAAATTTTTTAATTACAAATTCATTTATAAATTTTACAATGTCTAAATTACTATCATTATGAAGCATATTAGATGCTAAATTAACCGAATCAATAAACTGATTTGGTTAAGGAATTTGAGAATAGTTCTCATAGTGAAAAGCTATCTTATGTCATTAATACGCCTATCCTCGCAATGGTTGCGCATAATGCCTCCGAGGAAGAGATTGCTACTTTTAGAAAGTGGCAAGATGATGCACTGATTGGCTCAATGCATCATGCTCGCATCCATGAGTAACGAGCTTCAGCGTCAGCTTGAAACTATGGATGCTCTTACAAAATTCTCGCACATCAAGTAGTTGATGGTTGGGAAAGTAGGGTGATAGATATCTGATATCTAAGGAGCTCTTCCGTTCTAGAATGACCGATGAATCTACAGTACAGATAAAAGTCCTTAACATTATCAATTTGATTGATCAATTAGGACAACATGTTTTGTCATGGATGGAGAGTTGAGCCAAGATTTGATCTTGCACTCACTCCCGGACTCCTTTCACAATTGTTGTGAATCTTTCATATGGACAAGCTAGATATCAGCCTCGCTGATTTTCTTAACATGTTAAAAAATGTTGAGAGTCACTTTCCAACCAAGAAAAACAAAGTCTTACTGGTAGGGGCCAAAGGATCTTCTGAAAAGAAGAACGATTCAAAGAAGGTAAATGAAAAGGCAAAAACAAAGGATAATAAGAACAAATTGATACGGATAGCAAAGGAGTTTGCTTCCACTACAATAAGCCTGGACACTGGAAAGAAACTGCGAGAAGCATCTTGCAGAGGCTAACCAAAGAAGCTTAGTGAAGTTTCTACATAATACGCTTTTGTTCATGATTGAAATAAATTTTTCTTTAAGTCAAGGTTCTACTTGGGTATTGGATACCGACTTTGGTTATCATAAATATAGATTTATAAAGGGACCAAGCGTAAGTAGAAAGCTAAACAAATATAAGTAATCCTATGTATGGGAAATGTAGCAAAGGTTGCCATATTAGCCATAGAAACTTATAGTTTAGCAATGCTACGAGCAAATCTATTAAGTCAATAAGTTGTTATTGTATTCCAGGTTCTTGTTAAAATATTATTTCCATTTTATTGTTGGACAATGAAATCTTTGGTATTATAATTAAGAACAATTGTTGTTCTATTTATAATAATAATGTTTTGTATAGAATCGGAATATTACTTAATAAATTTTGTATGCTTGACTTACATGAAAATAATTTTGCATATTGAACAAATTAGTATAAGAAAAGGAGATGATCATTCAAAGAGTTGAATGTGTGTATTTCTTTGAAATACAAGTATGAATTATTTGAAAGGTTCAAAGAATTGAAGTGAAACAAATTGACAATGTATTAAGATTCTTTGATTAGATCAAGGAATAAATACTTGTGAAATAAGTTTCTAGATCATCTTAAATGGTTTTCTCATAATGGACGCCTCCTGAAATGCAATAATTGATTGATGTATTTGAATGGAAAAATCGTACCTTGTTGGACATGGTGCGGTACATAATGATTTTACCGACATTTCAGTATCCCTCTAGGGGCATGTCCTAGAAATGGCTGCATATCTACAAAAAAGGTAACCTCAAAATCCGGCACCAAGACTCCATAAAAGTTATGGATAGTGAGAATTCCTAATCTTAAGTATGTTAAGATAAGGGGTTGTCCAACTTATGTGAAAAGGTTTCGAAGGATAAGTTTGGGACAAGATTTGACATGTATAGATTTGTGGGACATCCTAAAGTAAGTTTAGGGTATATGTTCTATAATTCTACTTAGCAAAAGGTGTTTGTTACGAAACACGCTGCCTTCTAAGATAAAGGTGTTTATCATTAAAAGGGGCTAGTGGGAGGATAATAGATCTTGAAGAGTTCAAGAACCACAAAATACTATAAGTCAAATAAGAGGAACTCAGTAGATGTAACCTATTATACCACAAATCAATCGTAAATCTGAATAGTACCAAGATACCGGAGGTATGGATTCATCATAGATGATGATGATGAGGTACACATCATAGAAGATGATGATCCAGCTACATACGATGAGGTAAGAGTTCTAGTGTGTACAAAAGGGTCGATTGGGAGCGCGTCGTGAAATTTCTAGTATTATATGTTGATATACTACGGATGAGGAATAACATACCAATGCTACAATCAGTAAAGATAAAGTTGTCTAAACATTCCTCCATGAATGATTTGGAAGAGTATCTTAATTGGGGATATAAATCTATATAGATAGATTTAAGAGGATGCTCGACTTAACCCAAGGAACGTATATTCATTTGATGCTAAAGTCGTTTAGCATGGCAAACTCCAAGAAATGTCTCATGTTGATGAGCTATGGAGTGTATCTCTCTTTATAGTCCCCACAGACTCCTGAAAAGAGAGATCGCATGAGTGACTATCATATATGCAATGAAATATACATGATCTAATGTTGATCGGTCATATTCTGGAGAAGATCACTGTAAGACAGTGAAAAACATCTTAAAGTTTTTAACCGGCACTAAGGATGTGAGCATACATGGTGGGTCTGAATTAAAACTAGAGGGCTTAACAGACTCAAGTTTTTCGAGATGCACTAAGATGATGTAAAAATCCACTTTAAGGTAAAGCGTTATCTTGAACAATGGCAGTTGAATTGGAAAGGTTCTAAACAAAGAAAAAGTCATTTGGTTTAGTGATAAAGACAAAGTATATAGCTATAAATGAAGTCGTAAGTTGATTGTTTGTATTAAAAGTTCATTACGTAACTAGGAATAGTTCCTAAGTCTCATCTTGGATCTAAACATGTGTTGTGGCACTTTCATTTGATTATTAGAATCATTGAAAGATGGGAAATCACTATAGAGATAGTGGAATCTCATGAACAACATTACATATCCATTAACTAAAAGCTTATCCAATGTTAGATAATCGTCACTTAGAGAAGAAGAGTATGAGATACCATGACGATTGGCTTTAGTGCAAGTGGGAGATTGAAAGTAGTATGCACACAAGCCAATCATGTTTGATGATAAAGCATATACTTTGTAACAATCTTATTCATTTATTAATAAAAAGTATTAATTTATTAAAGGCTTTTAATTATCTACATGATGCTGTTTTATAATATTTGATAAACCCATAGTTTTAAGCAATGCTTTTAGAATAATGATGATGATCATTCTAATGAGATCTAAATTCTTAGAAAGCTTAAAACAATAATAGTTCCCAATCATTGGATTACTAAATTGGGGATTAGTGAATCCGGATAGATTGGTACATACGTTGCTTGCTCATTGGATGAGGATGATTGATCTCATGATCATTTGTGTGGAGACACTAAAACAAGTATGTAGGTGCTTATTAGAGAATAAGTTCACTGAACGTGGCTCGCTAAGGAATACCTAATGGAGTTTTACTTGCTGTCAATAGGAATTCTGTAGTGATAGTAGTACAAGTGATCCTTGGACTTGAGATCATCATAGTATCTTGTGTATGATGAGTTATACTTTGACTTATTCCTTAAGACCCTTAGGGTATATCAAAGGGTATGCTTGGGTATAATAAGTTGTACATGGAGATAATGTATGATCAATAAAGAATCTACCACTTCTATTAAAGAAGAGAAATGTCCTATGTGATTCGATAAATGACAACCCGGTAGTCCTTGGCAAAGCGTAATGAAATTAGAAAGGAGTTTCTAATTTGCATTATTTGAGTTAATACATTTAAGGATCGAAATACATATAATTAAATAAAATAAGACTTGACAGTAATTCCATGTCTTATATTTAATTGGGACATTGTATGGTGGAAGGATTGAATTGTACGGTAACTATTTACTCAAAGGTTCTTTTATGATTAATGTTGAAATCTATATTATCTGAAAAGTCGATGATCGCTAGGGAGGCTTATCCCTATTGTAGAATAAATATTATTTATTTAAATAAATTAATTGTTTAATTTATTTATTTAAATAAGATTAGAATTGTTCTAATTGATTTATTCACAACCGGTTTAATATGGAGAACCTAAAGGGTCACACCATAAAAGGAAGAATAATTATTTAAGAAGTTAATGGCATAATCGTAATAATATATTATGTATATTTAATTTAATCTATGGTGATAGAATAAATTAAATAGCTTAATATTTATTATTTAATATTTTAGAAATATTAAATATAAATTAATAAGAGGAGTCTTATTAATATTATTACAATTATTATTATTATTTTAATTTCTAAAAGAGTTTAGGAATTAATTTAATATAAGTACTCTCATTTATTCCTAATTAGATTAGGAAGGAAAATTAGTTAAAGGAGTTTAATTAATTATCCCTAATAAGATTAGGGAGCCCCTTTAATTAAAAGGGTTTAATTAAATAATACCTTATTTTAATAGGGTTACTTGATATCTTTATAAGAATAGTCTTATATCAGATATCAAGACAACGATATAATTTCAAGAGTTGGAGAGTACGCTCTTTTTCTATAGAGATAGAAAAACTAGGGTTTAGCCAACCACCCATCTTCTTGAATCCTTCTTCTTTCTTGGTGGATCACCTCTAGAGGCCAAACACTTGGGTGGCTAACGTTGATCAAAGGAAGGAACCAAACCCGGTGGATTCAAGTTGAACGCGAAAAGGATTGGAGGTGAACTTGTACCTGAGAAAGCTCGGATCTTCAAGTGTATGTTTCTTATTCATCTTTTTCGTTTAATTAATAATTGTGCATAAAGGGTGATCCGGGTATATGGTTTGTAAAATTTTTAAACTCTGATTTTCCACATTTCCGCTTATTTTTGCAATTTGATTGCGTTCATGAATATTACAAACCTAACAGTAAGACCCCAACTTTTATGAATAAAGATTAATTTTTCTCGAAATATATTTTTGAATATTATGGTGTGGATTTGATATAATGTTATAGTTGTGAGTAATAATTACAAATTTTGCAAAGTAAGCAAGTGGTTATATAATATTCGATTGGTCGGAGAATATTCGTTTTAATAGGGAATATTCATACGACGGCACAATCATTGGTGGACCCGCAACGGAAGTATTGTCATAGTTAGAAAATGACATAATTATTTTTTTATAAAAATAACGGTGAAAGTTTTAAAGTTAAACTATTGAACTACCCGATGGTAAAAGTACAGTAATACGTGTGGTTGCATAGTAGCACACAGTATTGATGCTTACGTGAGAAGTCACTCAGTTATACTCAATTATTGCTATAGTAATTGCTGCATAATATCTCTCATATTATTGATTCAATTATTATCACAATATCAATATTTTATAAATATTTTATATTATTACATCAATAATTGCGACGACAAAGTTATTCATATTATTATTTGAAATATTGACGATGTTTAGAAAGTTCTGTCGAGGAGAGGTTTGGTCACCTAATTGCGCGCCAATAGAGAGAAATCCTTATTGGAAAGCCGTCTCTTTCCTGGGAATAATCTGGTTGTTAAATATTGTTAGTTATAATATTAGTGATGAATAAATTCATGTTTATTAAAGATGAAATTGATAGTTTTATTGTGTTGGAATTATTACTGTTAGTGGAAATTGACATTTATTTCGATAATAATTGATTTCTGGAGGTTATATTGACCAATCGGGTAATTAATCGGATAAACGAGCAATTAATTGTTATTAATTCATATGATTATAACTATTTGTTCACATGTGTGTACTATTGATTCACATGCATACACTATTAGGGGAGGTGGTGCAAGATTGATAATACTTGTATGACTATATTAAAAATGGAGGTATAGATGAAGGTACTATTAATTAATTCATAATAAATAGCTCTTTTATCAGAAAAATATGAATTTTATGTCTATTTCATAGGAAATTAAATTCTCTACAACTTTGTAGATTTAAGTTTTTCCAAATTCCAAATAAAAAATGACTGAAATCCACATACGGACGATTTTCAATACCTCTATTCCGATAAAATACTGATAAAATACCCCAACATTAATTCCTTCATTTATAATCATATAAAATAAATATTTCTCTATCCTTCATTTATATCCACATAAAATAAATATTTCTTTATCATATAAATTAATAATTAATTATTTACAAATAATATTACTGAATCACAATTATGACAACCGGTGTCGCTCCTCGAGAAAGAGGGGGCTTTCCGATAAGGATTTGTCCTTCATCGGCGCATGATTATGTGACCAAACCCCTTTCCTAGACAGAACTTCCTTAGACATTGCCAATAATGCTATCTAATAATATTATTCAAATAATATGAATTATTGATCTAATAATGGGAATTACTGTGTAGTATTATTAAAATAACAATAATATAAAATATCAACGTAGCAATTATTGAATCAATAAAATAAAATATTGAATAGTAATTACTGTAACAATTATTGAGTTCTGCCTTCTTACGTAAGAATCAATAATTCAAAAATATTGTGCAATACCGTGTGCTACTGTTCAACCAAGCGTATTACTGTATTTTAACCACAAGGTAATCCAACAGTGTTAACGGTAACAATTACGCCGTTATTTATAAAAATTCAAACTTGTCATTTTCTTCATCCGACTGTTCTTCGTTATGGGGCCCATAAATGGTTGCGCCTTCGTACAAATATTCCTCGATAGCAAGAATATTCCACGACCAAACGAATATTTCCCGACAACAATAAATATTTTATAACCACTTGCTTATTTTGCAAAATTTGCACATTTTACCCATAACCAAAGCATTATATAAAATTAACTCTTTATTATTTCAAGATAATGAATAGAGACAAATGAACCAACGTATGATTCATTCTCAGCATACTTGTTTTGAAATTTCTTCAGCATGCCAAAAAGGACTCCAAGCTTTCCCACCCACCACATGTTTATATATATATATATATATATATATATATATATATATTAAAACATTTATAATTATTAAAAGGAATTCATAATAAAAAGCCCTTTCATCAGAAAAATACGAATTTTAAGTCCATTCCTTAAGAAATTTAATTCTCTACAACTTTGTACAAGAAAGTTTTTCCAAATTCTAAACAGAAAATGACTGAAATCCAAATACGGATGATTGTTAATTCCACTATTCTGACAAAATACTGATAAAACACCTCAGTATTAATTACTTTATTTATAACAATATAAAATAAATATTTCCTTATCATATAAATCAATAATTAATTATTCATAAATAATATTACAGAATCACAATAAATGACAACCAGGTCGTTCCCAAGAAAGATGGGGCTTTCTGATAAGGATTTCTCCTTCTTGGTAGCATTATTAGGTGACTAAACCCCTTTCCTGCATGTAACTTTTTAGATATTGCTAATAATGCTATCTAATAATATTATTCAAATAATATGAATTATTGATCTGATAATGGGAAATACTATGCAGTGACAATTATTGAATTAACAATAATATAAAATATCAACGTAGCAATTATTGAGTCAATAAAATAAAATATTGAACAGTAATTACTGTAATAATTATTGAGTAGTGCCTTCTTACGTAAGAATCAATAATCCAAAAATATTGTGCAATACCGTGCGCTATTGTGCAACTACGCGTATTACTTTACTTTAACCACCAAGTATTCCAACAGTGTTAACGGTAAAAACTGCGTCTTTATTTATAAAAAAACTCAAACTTGTTGTTTTCTTCATCCGACCATTTTTCGTTATGGGGCCCACAAATGGTTGCACCGTCGTACGAATATTCTATGACCAAACGAATATTCCCCGACTATAATGAATATTCCATGACCAAATGAATATTCCCTGACAACAATGAATATTTTATAACCACTTGTTTATTTCACAAAATTTACACATTTTACCCATAACTAACCACATTAATCAAATCCACCCCTTACTATTTCAAAATAATGAATAGAGGAAATTCAATTTTATTTATAAAATGTTGGGGTCTTACAACCTCCCCTCCTTATGAAATTTTCTCCTCGAAATTGACGGACGTACCTGGTGTTTCGAAAAGGTGAGGGTACCTCGCTTTCATTTCCGATTCCAACTCCCAGGTCATTTCCTCAATAGCATGGTTCCTCCACAAAACCTTGACTTGTTGTAAGACCCCAACTTATTATAAATAAAATTAAATTTTTTCTATTCATTATCTTGAAATAATAAGGAGTTAATTTGATATAATGCTTTGGTTATGGGTGAAATATGCAAATTTTGCAAAATAAGCAAGTGGTTATAAAATATTCATTTTTGTCGGGGAATATTCAGTTGGTCATGGAATATTCTTGTTGTCGGGGAATATTTGTACGACGGCACAACCATTTGTGGGCCCCATAACAGAATAACTGTCTAATGAAGAAAATAACAAGTTTGAGTTTTTATAAATAACGACGTAATTGTTACTCAAGTAACACCGTTAGATTACCCGTTGTTAAAATACGAATACGTGTGGTCAATAAAGAGTATACCAGATTGCATAATATTTTTTTGAATTATTGATTCTTACTTAAGAAGGCACTACTCAATAATTGTTACAGTAATTACTGTTCAATATTTTATTTTATTAATTCAATAATTGTCATGTTGATATTTTATATTATTGTTGTTTCAATAATTGTCACATCGCATAAAGATTTCCCATTATCATATCAATAATTCATATTATTTGAATAATATTATTAGATAGAGTTATTGGCAATGTCTAAGGAGGTTCTATCTAGAAAAGGGGTTTGGTCACCTAATTGCGCGCCAGTAAGGAGAAATCCTTATAGGAAAGCCCCCTTCTTTCCTGGAAATGATCTGGTTGTCATAATTGTAATTCTTTAATATTATTTATGAATAATTAATTATTAATTTATATGATAAGAAAATATATATTTTTATATGGATATAAATGAAGGAATTAATGCTAAGGTGTGTTATGAGTATTTTGTTGAAATGAAGAATGAAATTTAAAAATTTTCAGAAAATTAGTTTATTACTTGATTTTGAAAAATCTATAACTCTTTGTGTATAATGAGTTAGCAGATGAGCTATATATCAAAAGAAAGCCCTGGAAGTAAGCTAAACGTAGAAATTTGAATCACCCAAAAAATTCTTTGTGGATTTTTCGTGGTGACTGTTTTGAGTGAAACTGGTATGAGGGACTTATAGTCCGAAAATCAAATCAGTGTTTTTAAGCTCTATTGAGTGAGTTATACTTTTGATATGACCGTTGGATCGTTGTGATTTTTGGATATGTTATAAATATATAATTTGAGTATATGTCCACAAATTTTGAACCATTAAAAATTAACATATGATTTGTTATGAATTTAAGAGGTGTTGAAAATCGTCTGTATGTGGATTTCGGTCATTTTTCGTTTGGAATTTGGAAAAACTTTCTTCTATAAAGTTGTAGAGAATTCGATTTCCTATGGAATAGACATGAGATTCAAATTTTTCTGATAAAATGGCTTATTATTATGAATTATTGAAGTTTCGTAAATAAATATTTTTATTAAAAATATGGGTGTGCCCCACTTTTGGTTGTTGTGGAAGTTGGCTAATTTTTGGTGGGCCCCACTTGTGGTGGCTGAGTTTTGTTCAAAGGTGGCATGCGTAGAAGAAGAAAAATATATATAATATTTTATTAATTTAGTCTTATTTGGCGTTCTAGCATTTTCCTATTAATAGGGTGCTTAGTTAGAATTGAAAATCACACCAGAAATAAGTTTTCTCTCTCTATATTATCGAGCGTATTTTGTGAGTATTTAGATACTTTGAGAGTTTCTATTCAGTGCAAGTTTCCTTCAGCTTTACATCCGATATTCCGGTCAGAAGTACTATAATTTTGAGGTAAGGGATGTTATTTTTTTCGTAAGTGATATTATTTTCTTCAATAACATTATACCGAAATATTGTTATGAATTTTATTGTGGAATTTCTACCTTTTTGTGTCAGGGTTACTATTCACGTATACAACACTATTCACGTATATGACACTATTCACAAATACGACACTATTCACCAAAAAATGAAATTTTCTCTTTTTTGTCCCAGATGTCTATTATGGTTATTATCTTTGATTGTATCCATGTTTTGATCTTTATTCTTGAATTTTACTCCATTATGGTTTATTATGGAGTATTTGTAAAACTTGAATTATCTAAAGTACGAATCTCAAATATTTATCCTTTTATCTCACTGGATTCGTTCTCTAAAATGTTTTTCATCATCCTCAGTCTTTAATGGTGATACTTGATGAATATCTTTGGCCTCTAGTGCAAAGATGAATGATTACCTGATGAATATCTTTGCCCCGTAGTGCAAAGATGAACAGGTGATGAGATGAACATGACCAACTGGTCATACAAATGAATATCTTTGGCCCGTAGTGCAAAGATGAATATTTGATTCAAGATGTATATTGATTGATGTTACAGGGATAAAATATTGATGATGGACTTTTAAATTCATAAATGATAGTAGATTTCATTCTTTACTTAATTCTTCTAATGAATTGTCGTTTTTGCTGTAGTTGTTGATCTAAAACTTGTTGTCAATTATATTCTATCAGAGTTTTTCCTGTTGAGGACTAAAGATAATTTATTGTACATTATCTTAGTCATAATATTCTTTACTGGGCTAGTTGAGCTCACCCTTTTCCTTTTTGTTCCATTTTTCTTCTCAGGAAGCGATAATATAGCAGGAACCAGTCGGGGTATAGAGTGATGGTCCTAAACAGTTGTTTGAGCAGTCCTCACTATTTTTGTAAAATAGTTCATCAATAATTGTAATGAGGACTTTATCTGGGTGCGGATATTGTCTAGAAGATAATATTTGTATTTAAACTCACAGTTTATGTGTTGTCGTATTTTGTACGATAATTGTATTAATAAAGTTGTAGTTATTTCTATACCATGTATTTGACGACTCAGAATGGGTGGTGTATACCTATTTTGGGGGCGTCACACTTGTGGTATAACCTTTGTGCGTAGGACATGCTCCTTCATATCCAAGATCTTGACAGGTACATCCTCGTACGTTAAATCTTCAGCTATCTCGTCTGGTTCTAACTCAATAATGTGGTTTGGGTCTTTCACATATTTACAAAGCATAGATATGTTAAAAACATTATGAACACGAGACATTCTTAGAGGTAATGCGAGTCTATAGGCCACATTTCCTATTCGGTCAAAAATCTCAAATGAACCAACAAATCGTGGATTGAGCTTTCCTCTCTTCCCCAATCTTGTAACTCTCTTCCATGGAGCAATACGTAACAATATATGATCCCCAATATTAAAATCCACATCCTTTAAATGAAGATCCGCATAACTCTTTTGTCAATCTTGTGAGGTTTGTATACGTTGCCAGATCATTTGAATCTTTTCCGTAGTCATGCGTACCAATTCTGGTCCCAACAACGTTATTTCACCCATACAACGCCTCGAATGGAGCCATGTCTATACTTGCTTGATAACTATTGTTGTAAGAGAATTCCTCCAATGGCAAGTACTTATCCTAACTTCCTTTGAAATATAGGACACAGAGTCTTAATATATCTTTAAGAGTTTTAATTGTTCTTTCTAATTGTCCGTCCGTTTGAGGATGGTATGCCGAACTAAATCGTAAATCTGTGCCCATAGCTCTCTGCAAACTAACCCAAAATTGTGAAGTGAATCTTGGGTCATGATCCAAAACTATGGATACTGGCATGCCATGCAATCTCACAATCTCATTCACGTACATACCAGCAAGACATTCAAGGGAATAAGTCTCTCGTATCGGCAAGAAATAAGCAGACTTGGTTAATCTATCAATAATAACCCAAATCGCATCTATGCCTTGAGAAACCTTTGGAAGACCTGTAACAAAATCCATGGTAATGTGTTCCCACTTCCAATTTGGAATCTCAAGTGGTTGCAATGGAAGCTTTGGCACTTAATGCTCTACCTTTGCACGTTGACAAGTTAAACGCGTCGAGATAAACTTTGCGATCTCTCTCTTCATATTATTCCACCAAAATGTATGTCAAAGATCATGATACATTTTGGTACCCCCGGGATGGATTGTAAACGGTGTGTTATGTGCCTCTATCATGATTCTATTCTTCAAGTCAGAATTGTTAGGAATGTAAAGTCTGGAGTTGACTCGAAGTATTCCTTCTTCATTGATTCTTGCTTTTGGAATAACACCTTGTACTTTCTTCTTCATACGCATCAGCTCTGGGTCTGTGGCTTGAGCAGCTTTAACTTTATCGATTAAAGTCGGTTCTACTCATATGTTTGATATCATCACATGGGTACTTAGAGCCTTTAACCCTATCTTCATCCTTTGTAAGTCGTACAAAATGGGTCTTTGTGTTAACAACATTGTACTCGTACCCGCATACGATCTTCTACTCAATGCATCAACTACCACGTTTACTTTTCCAAGATGATATTAAATGGTATGGTCGTAATATTTCAACAGCTCGAGCCAACGTCGTTGCCGCATGTTGAGTTCCTTTTGGGTGAATAAATATTTGAAGCTTTTATGATCCATATAAATCTCCACTTTCTCCCCATACAAGTAGTGTCTCCATATTTTCAACGCAAAAATGACTGTTGCCAACTCCAGATCATGAGTAGGATAATTCCTCTCATATTCTTTGAGTTGTCACGAGGCATAGGCTATGACTTTCCCATGTTGCATGAGAACACATCGTAACCCTTTGCTTGAAGCATCGTTGTAGATAACAAATCCATCCGAACCAAATGGTATTGTCAGAACAGGTGCCAAAATGAGTCTCCTCTTAAGCTCTTGGAAAGTCTTCTCAGATTCCTCGTTCCATAAGAATTTTTTATCTTTCCGAGTCAGCTGAGTTAACGGAGTAGCGATTCAAGAAAATCCTTCCACGAATCTCCGATAATAACCAGCTAAGCCCAAAAAGCTACGTACTTCGGTCACCGATCGACTTCGGCTGTTCTCAACTTTTAATTGCTTCAATCTTCGCCGGGTCAACAGATACTCCATGTTTTGACACCACGTGCTCAAGGAATGCTACTTCTTTAAGCCAGAACTCACATTTCTTCAGCTTGGCATATAGCTTGTTGTCACAAAGCCTTTGAAGTACCAGCTTCAAATGGTGCTCATGATATGCATGACTTTTGGAATAGATGAGGATGTCATTAACAAAGACAACAAAGAACTTATCCAAATATTTCTTGAACACACGGTTCATCATATCCATGAAAGCAGCAGGAGCATTTGTCAATCCAAAAGATATGACTAAGAATTTATAATGCCTGTACTGAGTTCTAAAGGCAGTCTTCGGAATATCCTCAGTTTTAATCTTCAGCTGATGATATCTAGATCAAAGATCGATCTTTAAAAAGAATTGTGCTCCTTGCAACTGGTCGAACAGGTCATCAATGCGATGTAGCGGATACCTATTCTTGATGGTGACATGGTTCAGCTTCCAGTAGTTAATACAAAGTCGCATACTCTCGTCTTTCTTCTTTACAAATAAAACAGGAGCACCCCAAGGAGATGTACTAGGATGAATGAAACCGATGTCTAACAGCTCCTGTAGTTGGACCTTTAACTCCTGAAGTTCAATAGGAGCCATTCGATATGGGGTTTTAGAAATGGGTTTTGTACTAAGCTCAAGGTCAATAAAGAATTCAACTTCATGTTCTAAGGGTAGGCCAGGAAGTTCTTCAGGAAATACGTCAGGAAATTCACTAACATCAAAAATATTAGTCAAATCTGACGTATTTTTGTTCAAGTCCATGACATGGGCTAAGAAAGCTTGACATCTGCTTTTCAATAAACGAATGGCTTTATGGCTTGATATGACAGTGATTGACTTTAGTGGTTTGGTTGCTTGAATTCGCATAACAGGTTGGTTAGTAATATGAAAACTAACAACCTTACAAAAACAATAGTAGTCTGTTCTACTCATATGTTTGATATCATCACGTGGGTACTTGGAGCCTTTAACTCTATCTCCATCCTTTGCAAGTCGTAGAAAATGGGTTTTTATTTTAACAACATCGCACTCGTATCCGCATATGATCTTCTACTCAATGCGTCAGCTACCACGTTCGCTTTTCCAGGATGATATTGAATGATATTGTCGTAATCTTTCAACAGCTCGAGCCAAAGTCGTTGCCACATGTTGAGTTCTTTTTGGGTGAAGAAATATTTGAGGCTTTTATGATCCGTATAAATCTACACTTTCTCCCCATACAAGTAGTATCTCCAGATTTTCAACGCAAAAATGACTGCTGCCAACTCCAGATCATGAGTAGGATAATTCCTCCCATATTCTTTGAGTTGTCGCGAGGCATAGGCTATGGCTTTCCCATGTTTCATGAGAACACATCCTAACCCTTTGCACAAGCATCATCAGAGATAACAAATCCATCCGAACCGGATGGTATTGTCGTAACAAAGCCAAAATGAGTCTCCTTTTAAGCTCTTGAAACTCTTCTCGATTCCTCGTTCCATATGAATTTTTTATCTTTTCGAGTCAACTGAGTTAACGAAGTAGCGATTCAAGAAAATCCTTTCACGAATCTCCAATAATAACCAGCTAAGCCCAAAAAGCTACGTACTTCGGTCACCGATCGACTTCGGCTACTCCTAACTTTGGATTGCTTTAATCTTCGACAGGTAAATAGATACTACATGTTTTGACACCACATGCCCAAGGAATGCTACTTCCTTAAGCCAGAACTCATATTTCTTCAACTTGTCATATAGCTTGTTGTCACGAAGCCTTTGAAGTACCAGCTTCAAATGCTGCTCATGATCTTCACGGCTTTTGGAATAGATGAGCATGTCATCAATAAAGACAATAACGAACTGATCCAAATATTCTTTAAACACACGGTTCATCATATCCATGAAAGCTGCAGGAGCATTAGTCAATCCAAAAAATATGACTAGGAATTCATAATGCCCGTACCGAGTTCTGAAGGCAGTCTTTGGAATATCCTCAGTTTTAATCTTCAGCTGATGATATCTAGAACGAAGATCAATCTTTGAAAAGAATTACGCTCCTTCCAACTGGTCAAACATGTCATCAATGCGAGGTAGCGTATACCTATTCTTGATGATGACATGGTTTAATTCCCTGTAGTCAATACAAAGTCGCATACTCCCGTCTTTCTTCTTTACGAATAAAATAGGAGCACCCCAAGGAGATGTACTAGGATGAATGAAACCGATGTCTAACAACTCCTGAAGTTAGACCTTTAATTCCTGAAGTTCAATAGGAGCCACTCGATATTTGGTTTTAGAAATGGGTTTTGTACCCGGTTCAAGGTCAATAAAAAATTCAACTTCACATTCTAGGGGTAGACCGAGAAATTATTCTGGAAATACGTTAGGAAATTCACTAACAACAGAAATATTATTCAAATCTGACGTGTTTTTGTTCAAGTCCATAACATGGGCTAAGAAAGCTTGACATCCATTTTTTAATAAACGAATGGCTTTATGGCTTGATATGATAGTGATTAACTTTAGTGGTTTAGTTGTTTGAATTCGCATAACAGGTTGGTTAGGAATATAAAAACTAACAACCTTACGAAAACAATTAATTTTAGCATGATGAGTGGTTAACCAATCAATCCCTAAAATCACATCAAATGCAAGTATCTTTAAAGAGATAAGATCAACAGGTAATGTGATGGTGCCAACTTGAATCACGCAAGATTTATAAACAACGGATGTAATGAAAGTTTCTCCTAACGGAGTTTCAACAGATGAGTCAAAGTCCAATTTCTCCAAAGACAAGTTCAAACGTTGAGCAAAAGCAGGAGAGATAAAAGAATTGGTAGAACCGGTATCCAGTAAGGTATAAACTTCGCAAGAGTTTATGATTAGCTTACCCGTGATAACTTCATTCGGGTTTCTCTCCTTTTAGAAGTTACGAAAAGCGCTCTCACTTGAACCACTGACTTTGACTTGTCCGGGACAACCTTTAGTGTCATCATTACCGCTGGAATTGACTTTCACTATAAGGCATAGTCCACCCTTAACTGCTTCATCATACTCCTGCTCCATGATCTGAATCATTAATCTTCGATCCATATCGAATTGGGGTTGATCGCAATGTACAGGGTAATTCAAAACTCGATGTTGGGTTCTCCCAATTACTGTCCAAAAAGAGAAATACATATCATCTATTTTAGCCTTCTTGGATCGGACTTCTCTTTCCACAATATCAACGCGTCGTGCGACTTTTACCCATGCATCCTTCATTCTCACTCGTTAAGTTGTTTCTTCTTTCAGCTGCTCCTTGACATTTGAATTCTATTCCAACTTTAATATCGTATACTCTGCCAAAGAGTGCTTCTGTTCAAGCATCACATATCGGGTAACACAATTTTGAATTGTTGTATCCATTTCCTCTATGACCGCCTGCCGTTCTTTAGCTTGCTTTTCTAACTCATAAATATGATTTTTCAATTCTACATTTCAATCATAAAGTTCTCCTAATAAATCCTCATAAGGTTCCTCTTCTTCATCACTCTCAATTGCTACCTCTGCGACTAGCTCGGGTGCAACTATTAATTCTTCACTCACCACATGGATATCTCTAATTTCTTCTTCACCCGACATCCTACAATTAAGTTTAATAACTTAATTAGTACTCCCTAATAAAATCTTTGTTATAACAAAATACTATACTCCAATATTTATTCTTTAAATGAATCTCCTCGATTCACCACTTAAAACTCTATATGAGTTCATCTTTTGGTTTTTAGATGTTATTTTCAAATAATACCACAAAACAAGGGTTAATTAAAGAAATTGACATGCAACATAATATCCTTATATCCTGACCGACCAACAAATAAGCTTAGGTAGGACACACTAGTGAATGATTTACTCGTCTCTCCCCTGTTAGTTCTAATCTCAGATCTCCACCAGAGATCATATCCCTAAGCTCTGATACCAACTGTGACGCCCCAAAAATAGGTCCACACAACCCATTCCGAGTCGCCAAATACATGGTACAGAAAATAACTACAACTTCATTATTACAATTATCTTGCAAAATACGACAACACATGTACTGTGAGTTTAAATACAAATATTGTCTTCTAGAGAATATCCACACTAAAACAAAGTGCTCATTACAATTATTTATACACTATTTTACAAAAGAGTGAGGACTGCTAAAACAACTATCTTGAAACATCACTGTATACTCTAACTAGTTCCCGCTATATTCTCGCCTCCTGAGAAGAAAAATGGAACAAAAAGGAAAAGGGTGAGCTCAACTATCCCAGTAAAGAATATTATGACTAAGATAATGTAGAACAAATTATCGTTAGCCTTCAATAAATAAGATAAAATATAATGGACAACAAGTTTTAGATCAATATTCACAGCGGAAATAACAATTCATTAAAAGAGTTAAGTAGAGAATGAAATCTATTATCTTCTATGATTTAAAAGTCCATCATCAATATTTTATCCCTGTAACAACAATGAATATACATCTTGAACCAAATATTCATCTTTGCTTTACGGGCCAAAGATATTCATTTATATCACCAGTTTGTCATGTTCATCTCCACACCTGTCCATCTTTGCACCACGACCAAAGATATTCATCAGCTAATCATTTATCTTTGCACTACAGGCCAAAAATATTCAGTTATATCATCATTTAGGATTGAGGATGATGAAAAATATTTTAAAGAAATGAATTCAGTGAGATAAAAGGACAAAGATTAGGGATTCGTACTTTGGTTTATCCAAGTTAAAAAATACTTCATAATAATCAATTGTGGAGCAAAAATTCAAGAATGAAGATCAAAACATGGATACAATCAAAGATAGTAACCATAATAGTCAACTTGGACAAAGAAAAGAAAATTTAATTTTTCTATGAATAGTGCCGTATTTGTGAATAATACCGTATACGTGAATAGTAACCCTAACACGAAAAGGTAGAAATTTCATAAGAAAAATTATACTTTGTGAATAGTACCGTCTTCGTGAATAGTTTTGTATACGTGAATAATGCCGTAAACGTGAATAGTAACCTCGACCTGAAAAGGTAAAAATTTCATAATAAAATTCATACTAATAATTTGGTATAATGGTATTGAAAGAAATAACATCATTTACGAAGAAAATAACATCCCTTACCTCAAAAGAATAGTACTTCTGGCTGAAATATCGGATATAATGCTGAAGGAAACTTGCACTGAATAGAAACACTCAAGATATCTAAATACTCACAAAAATACGCTCGATATTATAGAGAGAGAAAACTTATGATTCTGGTGTGATTTTAATTTCTAACTAAGTACCTTATTTATAGGAAAAGCTCAGCACACCAAAGTTGACAAATGAACCAACGGATGATTCATTTTCAGCATACTTGTTTTGAAATTTCTTCAGCATGCCAAAAAGGACTCCAAGCTTTCCCACCCACCCCATGTTATATATATATATATACATATATATTAAAACATTTATAATTACTAAAAAGAATTCATAATAAATAGCCCTTTTATCAGAAAAATACGAATTTTATGTCCATTCCATAGGAAATTTAATTCTCAAAATCTTTGTTGAAGAAAGTTTTTCCAAATTCCAAACAGAAAATAACCGAAATCCACATACGGATGATTGTTAATACCTCCATTCTAACAAAATACTAATAAAACACCTCAGCATTAATTCCTTCATTTATAACCATATAAAATAAATATTTTCTTATCATATAAATCAATAATTAATTATTCATAAATAATACTCCCTCCGTTCCTTAATATAAGTCGTTTTAGAGAAATATTTTTGTTCCTAAATATAAGTCGTTTGAGAATTTCAAGTAAACATTAATTGCTTAGTTTCAAATATTACCCCAAGTAATAAATATAATTTTGGTTCTCTCACTATTTTTTGCCCAAAAAATAACACTCTCTTCTTCCAATATAAGGGTAATATAGACAATTGATAATATATTTAATGTTATACAATCATTTCCTTAATACTTGTGTACAACTCTAAAACGACCTATATTAAGGAACGGATGGAGTATTACAGAATTACAATAATGACAACCAGGTCGTTCCCAGGAAAGAGGGGGCTTTCCGATAAGGATTTCTCTCATCTTGGCCAAGAATTAGGTGACCAAACCCCTTTTACATGAGAACTTCCTTAGACATTGTCAATAATGCTATCTAATAATATTATTCAAATAATATTAATTATTGATCTGATACTGGGAAATATTGTGCAGTGATAATTATTGAATTAACAATAATATAAAATATCAGCGTAGCAATTATTGAATCAATAAAATAAAATATTAAAAAGTAATTATTGTAACAATTATTAAGTAGTGTCTTCTTACGTAAGAATCAATAATCCAAAAATACCGTATGCAATACCGTAATACATCTTTAAGCAACCACGCCAGATTCGTATTACTTTTAACCACCAAGTATTCCAACAGTGTTAACGGTAACAACTACGCCGTTATTTATAAATAACTAAAACTTATCGTTTTCTTCATCCGACTGTTTTCCATTATGGGACCCACAAATGGTTGCATCGTCGTACGAATATTCCCTGACCACAAGAATATTCTATGACCAAACAAATATTTTCCGACAACAATGAATATTTTATAACCACTTGCTTATTTCGCAAAATTTGCATATTTTACCCATAACTAACCACATTAATCAAATCCACCCCTTACTATTTCAAAATAATGAATAGAGAAAATTTAATTTTATTTATAAAAAGTTGTGGTCTTACAACAATGATATAAAAATTCAATTAAGTGAGATCAAGGATAAATTTTAAAGATTTATAATTTAATTTATCCAGAGTTTAAGAATGTCCAAATTGTTAACATGATAAACTGCTTTGTGGAGTAAAATTCAAGAATAATACTCATGTATCAAAAATAATTTTGACAGAAAAGAAATTAATTTTTTTCGTGAATAATACCTCGGGTGAATAGTACCTGAGTGAATAGTATCCCATGAATAGTACTTCATGAATAGTACCCCGTGAATAGTATCGTATATATGAATAGAATCATATGTATGAATAGTGTCGTGTGTATGAATAGTACCTATGAATAGTACTCCGACATAAAAAGATTAAAATTTAACAAGAATGTCCAAAAAAATATTTTAGTGAAACGATACCAGATGAAGCGCAAATTTCAAGGATATTATACTAATTTCAAGGAGTATAGAAGCAATACTTATCAAAATAAGTGTAGATTTAGGAATATGAAATGAAATAATATTACTTATATACTACAGAGTATGGAAAAAAATATTATTGCCTACGAATATTGAACAAAATAATATCCCTTACCTTAGTAGGAGAGTAATTCTGTCTGGTATAACGGAGATATTCTTAAAGAAAACTTGCACTATTTTCTATACTCAAAGCTTCCTTAAACTCAAAAGAAATACACTCAATATTATAGAAGAAGAATTATCTGATTCTGGTGTGATTTTCATTTCTAAACTAAACATCGTATTTATAAGAGAATGACAGGATATTTTTTAAGAAAATAATCACGGACTGCACAGGAAAAAAATCACGAACGCAACTCATCAGCATACCATTTGAGGCAACTAATAAGGGAGTACCCTCTTGTGAAGGTAACTAGAATTTTGGAGATATGGACCAATGAGGGAGCACCCTCATTCATAAATCAGTGAACAGTAGCTTCAAAATTGAAAATTTTGGCCAAAACATCCGTTCTTTGCAATTTCATAATCTGCCAAATAGATAACCTTATTTGAAGGTAATTGAGGGCTACCCCTCCGTAAATAAATCTGCATATCTCAAAATCAAATAGAATAAATACCAATTTAACAAGATAATTGAACAAACATCTTCCACTTATCAATTATTATTCTTATCTTTAATCAACACAATCTTTCAATAATTATTCATTATTAATATTATAACTCATAATATTGACAACCAGATCATTTCCAAGAAAGAGGGGGCTTTCCGATAAGGATTTCTTCTTATTGGGGCGCAATTAGATGACCTAACCCCTTTCATTGACAGAACATTTTAAACATTGGTAATAATGCAAATAATAATATGAATAATTATGTCCTCTCAATTATTGCTTTAATAATATAAAATATTGTGCAGATGATACTGTGACAATAATTGAATCAATAATATGAGATACTATGCATCAACTACTATTTCAATAATTGAATAAAACTGAGTGACTTCTCACGTAAGCATCAATAATAAGAGATACTGTGCAACCACACGTATTACTGTACTTTTATCACCAGATATTTTAATAGTTAATGGTAAAAGTTTTGTAGTTATTTTATAAAAGGTTATTTTTGTCGCTTTCTATATCCGACAGTAATTCCGTTGTGGGGTCCACCAATAATTATGCCGTCGTACGGATATTCCCCGACAAAAAGAATATTCCCCGACCAAACGAAAATTTTATGACAACGTGCTTACTTTGCAAAATTTGTAAATATTACCCACAACTATAACATTATATCAAATCCACACCTTATTATTCAAAATAATATTTAGAGAAAATTAAATTTTTATTCATAAAAGTTGGGGTCTTACAACCTCTACTTCTTATGAAATTTTATACTCGAAATTGGTGTACGTACCTGGTATATCGAAGAGATGAGGATACTTTGTTTTCATTTCAGATTCTAACTCCCAGGTCATTTACTCAATATCGCGGTTTCTCCATAAAACTTTGACTTGAGATATAACCTTTGAGCGTAGAATATGCTTTTTCTTTCCAAGATTTTAACAGGTACCTCTTCATACGTTAAATCTTCTGCTATCTCGTCTGGTTCTAATTCAATAATATGGTTCGGGTCTTCCAGATATTTATGTAACATAGATATATGAAAATGTTATGAACACGAGACATACTTGGCGGTAAGGCGAGTCTATAGGCCATAGTTCTTACTTGATCGAGGATTTCAAATGGGTCAATGAATCGAGAATTGAGCTTTTCTATTTTTCCAAATCTCGTAACTCTTTTCCATGGAGCAACACGTAACAATACATGATCTCCATCATTGAATTCCACGTCCCTTCGATGAAGATAAGCATAACTCTTTTGTCGATCTTGTGAGGTTTATATACTTTGTCGGATCATTTGAATCGTTTCCCTTGTCATGCATACCAATTCTGGTCCCAAAAACGTTGCTTCACCCACCTCATCCCAGCATACTAGAGAACAACACTTTCGTCTATACAACGCCTTGAATGGAGCCATGCCTATACTTGCTTGATAACTATTGTTGTAGGATAATTCCACTAATGGCAAGAACTTGTCCCAACTTCCTTTGAAGTCTAGGACATAGATTCTTAATAGATCTTCAAGAGTTTGAATAGTCATCTTCGACTGCCCGTCCGTCTTAGGATGATATACTGAACTGAATCGTAAATCCGTGCCCTTAACTTTCTGCAAACTAACCCAAAATCGTGAAGTGAATCTTGGGTCTTGATCAATAATTTTGGATACTGGCATACCATGAAGTCTTACTGTGACATCCCCAAATCCGGGTACTCCATTTCTACCGAATTTGGTGTTCACTATCCAAAACCATTACATCTAACTACCCATCATAAAGGATAAAGACATAATTTAAATAACTTAAACAATAATCTTTCCCATTAAAACAATCACATGTAATCTAACCTTAAATTTATTACATCAGTTCGCGGAATACATCGTAAAATAAAACAAGTCTGGTAACATAAAAAAATTTAAATTAATTTCAATAAGTCTTCAACACTTGGACAGCTTCCCCTTTCCTTTGCTAGTGGATGACTCATCAACTTTCTCCAATTTAGCTGCAATGTTAATTGCAAGAGTAAGCAAACAAATGCTCACTGATATAGAAGGTAGTAATGATAACAACACGAGAATGAACAACGGATGCTGAACAACAATGAACTTGTTCTACGAATCAAAAATAGAAAACAAGTTCGAACTTTAATATCTGAGGGTCTTAAGACCACGAACTATGTCTCCGATATTTAGGTATTATTACCTTAACCTTAACAGCCATTAGACTATACAGACATTTCTTGACATACTTAGGGGGATTAGCCCTTTGTACCATGTATTGTGCACAAACATCTAAACGTTACACGTACAAAATCCCCTATGTTAGGGTTGTTCGTCTCAGTTTGAATTTAGAATTTCCGCACTAAAGAAAGTTTAGTTTGGAACTAGCTTATCAGTGTTTCTAGAATTTTAGAACACTATTCAATTTCCATCAATAAAGGTTTAATACAAGAATGTATAACTGAACAAGGCTATAAAAGTCAAAGATCGGATATCAACAATATAAATAATTAAATAAACACGATATACATGAAAAATGCTATAACCAAAAGAGTTAGAACAATCTCATTTGAAGCGATGTATTAGAACAACATTTACTTTGAATAATAATATCAAGGTTTAGAAAAGTAAAACTCACTTGAGGTAACAAATTAAGTTACAAGTGCTTATTCAATCGTAGATAATGATAGAATCAATAGTCTTGCTCAATAGAATTTAGGAACTTGCATTCATTAATAAAAGAATGAAGTTAGAAAGCTGGCTCAATATAAAGAGTTAAGGTTTAGGAACTTGCCTTATATGTAAGCTACATAAGTGTAAAATAATCTCCAATTACCCTACATACATCATTAAAATCGCAACAACAATTAGTTGTATGAATATTAACTTTAGGGTTTAAACCATCATTTGGGTTATAACCCTAACCTAGCACCTAACCATTTAGGTTAACATACTTAATGCCTCTAAAATCACACATTAATCAACATAAACCTTATCGTTTATCTACAAGTTTTGAGAACATCACTTTTAGTTTCCATTACCTAGCTTATTCATGTAATCACTTAAATTTTTTTACACTTTATATTACAACACATGACAATCTGTTATTGTAGTTTATAGTATGTCTTAACATCATTAACATGCTTGCTTAGCTAACATAAGTCCATTACATGACTTCGCAAATAAGCGAGACTTCACTTTAACTCGAGACCAGGATATGGCATGTAAAGGCTATACTTAAGCTTCGGTCCCAAGAGATTCACGCTTATTTTTGGCCTTGGCACTAAGCGGCATTTACTTATTTGGTGCAATGTATTTAACCGTAAACGCAACAATAGTACTCCATTTTTATCCCAACTAACACGAATTTCACCATCAAATTAGTGAAATTAGCACATCCAATTGATATAAAACTAACACAAACATGTTTCCTAACATATTCATCGACTTAGAACAATCAAACATCAAATTAAACTAATTTAATTCTTTAAATTTCCTTTTTTCACACAAAAACTCATTTTTAACACCTTTAGCGAATTCAATCACCACGAAATCGTTTCTTAACCAATTGACACGATTCGCACTACGCCACCTTCGTTTCTTAAAATACTATCATAATCTAACATCAATTTGCGGAATATATCACATATAGGGCATACAATTTTATACTTACTAAAGCCAATTTTCATGTAAAAACACTGTGATTTGAAATCTTCTACTACAACCAACTTACACAAATTTTATAACTACTACAAAACTCATACATGATGACTACAAATTCTACAACATAATCCACACCATATACACAATGTTTGAACAACAAATTCATAAAATCAATTTACAGAGAACTTAGATAAAAACTAAAACTTAGAACTTTAGGAATGAATTATACCTTAATCCTCTTGATTATAGGCTAGAACAAGATGGTGAATCTCTTATTTCTCTTGGCAAACTCATAGAGATTACTCTCTCAATTTCTCACTCTCAATACTCTGCAATTCTCTCTTCCTCTGTTATCTAGTAAGCCTCAAAAAATAATACGTGAAATAACTCACAGCGCTTAAACACTGATAATCGTGACTATCAGTTTATTAAGCCAAGCGTCTTTGGCAGTTATATTTACACAGAATTTCCATAGTAGATTATTATTATAATATTTTTATTATATAGTTTCACTTGTCACGCATGCAACCCATTAAATAGCTTATAATTTATAATTATAATAATTATAATCTTATTATAATTATACTTATAATAAATAAATAATTATATATCTAATTTTAATTAATAAATTAGAAACATCACTTTATTTAATTTATTCATTTAATATTAAACAATTCACTTAATTTAATTATCTTCTTAAATATTAAGCAATTGATTTAATTTAATTATTTCCTTAAATTAAATCCATTAGATAAAATTATCATTACTCAATTTAATTAACATTAATTAATTTAGTTACCAAATTAATTCACCATAATTCATCAATTATTTATTTTTTTCTCAATAAATAAATTATTTAAAATATTTATTTAATTCAATAAATATTTAAATTAAATTACAAATTTCTCGATCATTACATCCTTCCATCCTTAAAAGGATTTTGTCCCTAGAATCACAACTCGAAAAATTTATTCATTACATTCTTCCCTCCTTAACAAGATTCTGTCCCCAGAATCGCTATACAAGATCAAGCAAATAACTGAGGATAATTCTTCATCATAACGCTTTCAAGTTCCCACGTAGCTTCCTCAGCATTGTGGTTTCTCCAGATTACATTAACAGAAGGTATCACCTTATTCTTCAATACTTACTCTTTTTTATCAACAATTTGAATAGGGACTTGTTCATATGGAAAATATTTCTCAAACTGTAAGGGCTCATATTCTATAAAATACTTATAATCAGGCTTATATGGCCTCAATACTGATATATAGAAAATATTATGAATATGCTCCAACTCCAGAGGAAAAGCTACCTCGTACGCCACTTCACCAACTCGTCGAAGCACTTCGAAAGGTCCTATAAATCTAGGGCTCAATTTCCCCTTCTTGCCAAACCGAATTTTCCCCTTCCAAGGCGACACTTTCAAGAAAACCTAACTACCGACATCAAATTCTCTATTTTGTGTATGCTGATCGGCATATTTCTTCTGTCTATCTTGTGCAGCTATTAATCTCACTCGAATAACCTTGATGATCTCGACATTCTATTGTACCAATTCTGGACCCAATAGCTGACGTTCACCTACCTCATCCCAGCATAACGGAGTTCTGCATTTTTTGCCGTATAACGCTTCGTAAGGAGGCATGCCAATACTCGCGTGATAACTATTATTATAAGAAAATTCCGCCAATGGTAGATGGTCATCCCAATTTCCCTTGAAATCCATGATACATGCTCTGAGCATATCTTCTAGTGTTTGAATGGTTCTCTAGCTCTGTCCGTCAGTTTGAGGATGGTACGCTGTGTTCATTCTCAGCCATGTCCCCAAGCACTCTTGTAATTATTTCTGAAAATTAGATGTGAAACGTGGATCTCTGTCTAATACAATGGACACAGGTACACCGTGTCTTGACACAATTTCCTTCACGTAGATTTTTGCTAACCGATCTAGGGTAAATCGAAGCCTAATTGGCAAAAAGTGTGCCAATTTTGTCAATCGATCGACAATCACCCAAATGGCATCGTAACCTTGTTGGGTCGTTGGAAGACCTACCACAAAATCCATTGTGATATGCTCCCATTTCCACTCTGGTATCTCCAACGGTTGTAACAATCTGCTTGGCCTTTGATGTTCAGCTTTGACTTTTTGACATGTTAAACAATTTGCCACACATTCAGCCACATCCCTCTTCATGTTCGACCATCAAAAATGATGTCTAAGATCCTGATACATCTTTGTACTCCTAAGCTGAATCGAATATCTTGAATTGTAAGCTTCTCTCAGAATTTCCTCTTTAACCTCTGATACTGACGGAACCCAAATTCTCTCTTCGAACTGAAGTAACCCTTCTGAATCGATTTTGAATTTGTTTTCCTCACCTTTAGATATTTTATGTTTTATCTTTTCACAGTATCCGTCTTAAAGTTGTGCATTTTTCACCTTATCTATCAACGTTGAACCGTTTCCCATCTGGAACAACTTTTCATCGAATTATGTCGGATATTTAATTTCCAATTCCATCTTAGCCATTTCCGTCACTAGCTTCTCCTGAGCAGTTAACAACATTAACTTCTCACGTCCCTTTCTACTTAAAGCATTAGCAACAACATTCGCCTTTTCGGGATGATAGAAAATCTTACAGTCATAGTCTTTGATCAACTCCAACCATCTTCTTTGTCTCATATTCAAATCTTTTTGTATAAAGATATATTTTAGACTTTTATGGTCGGTATATATCTCATACCTCTCTCCATAAAGATAATGTCTCCAAATTTTCAAGGCAAACACCACTGCCGCCAACTGTAAATCATGAGTCGGATACCCTTTCTCGTAATCTTTCAACTGACGTGATACATACGCAATAACCCTGCCATTTTGCATAAGCACACAACCTAGTCCTTTATGCGATGCGTCACTATACACCACAAAATTTCCTGTATCATCAGGCAATGACAACACAGGTGCTGAACTTAACCTCTTCTTCAATTCAACTTTCCTCACACTTCTCTATCCAAACAAACTTAACCGGTTTCCTAGTTAAATTCATCAACGGAGTTGCGATCTTGGAAAAGTCTTGAATAAAACGCCTATAATAACCCGCCAATCCTAAGAAACTCCTAACATCTGACGGTGTCTTTGGTTGATCCTAGTTTATTATAGCTTCAACCTTTGATGGATCTACCGAAATTCCGTCCTTATCAATAACCTGTCCAAGAAACTGCACACGTTCCAACAAAAATTCACATTTTGAGAACTTAGCGTACAACTTCTCTTTTCTCAATGTCTCCAACGTCAATCTCAAGTGTTCCACATGTTCCTCCTTGGCTTTGGAATATACCAATATATCATCAATAAACACCACCACAAATTTGTCTAAGAATGGTTTAAACACCCTATTCATCAAATCCATGAACGTTGTAGGTGCGTTGGTTAAACCAAAAGACATAACCAGAAACTCGTAATGACCATATCGAGTTCTGAAAGCTATTTTTGGTACATCCTCCGGCCTCACCTTTAACTGATGATAACCACTTCTCAAGTCTATCTTCGAGAAATATCTCGCTCCCTTCAACTGATCAAACAGGTCATCGATTCTACATAATGGATACTTAATTTTAATTGTGACCTTATTCAATTCTCCGTAATCAATGCAGAGACGCAACGATCCGTCTTTCTTCTTAACAAACACCGGTGCTCCCCATGGCGACACACTCGGCTAAATATACTTCTTGTCGAGAAATTCTTGCAATTGCACCATCAATTCCTTCATTTCTACCGGGGCCATTCTGTATGGTGCTTTAGATATCGAAGCCGTTCCTGGTAGTAAGTCAATCACGAACTCGATTTGTCGATCCGATGGAAGACCCGACAAATCCTCTGGAAATACGTCCTCAAAATCTCTTATAATCGGTATTTATTCTAACTTCGCACTCTTCTTCTGTGTATCGACTATGTAGGCTAAATATCCTATACATCCTTGTCTCAACAACTTCTTGGCTTGCATCACCGTCAAACAACTTGCTTGTCGAGGTGACTTGCTGCCAAAGAACACAACCTTTGACGAAGTCATAAGGTTAAAACACTTCCTTTGGCAATCAATTACTGCTCCGTAATTGAATAACAAATCCATTCCCAGTATAATATCAAACTCGCAAAGTCTAATTGGTATAAGTCTACCATCAACTCGTGACCTTTTATAACCACTCTACAATTCTTATATATAAATCTAACAGGAATCACTTCCCTATTCGCAATCTCTATACTTAAGGGAAATTCTATTTCTTCCTAAGGCAAATCTAAATTTTGAGCAAATTCATCGGATATAAATGAACAAGTAGCACCCGAATCAAATAGTACATAAGCATTAATACCATTAATCGGAAGTATACCTGACACCACATGGGACCCCCCCCCCCAAAACAGGTATACATCACCCATCTTGGGTCGCCAGATACATGGTACATAAATTCAAATACAACTTAATTATACAACAGTCGTGTAAAATATGACAAAACATAGCTGAGAGTTTAAATAAGAATATTGTCGTCTAGACAATATCCACACTCAAGGGAGTCCTTATTACAATTATTATCACATTATTCCGTAGAATAGTGAGGACTACTAAAGCCATTTATCCTGGACCATCACTCCATTCCCCGAATCATCCCAACTATATTCTCATTTCCTAAAGAGAACAATGAAAGAAAGGGTGAGCTTAACTAGCCCAGTAAGAAATATTATGACTAAGATAATGGAGAATAAATTATCCTTAGCCTTCAACAGTATAACAACTGATAGAATACAATAGACAACAAGTTTTAGATCAACAACTGCAGCGGAAATAAGCAATCCATTAGAAGAGTCAAGTAGAGCATAAAATCTACTATCTTCTATGATTTAAAAAGTTTTTCATCAACTTTATCATTTGAGACTCAAACAATAAATAAAATCAAATCATCCCCGCACTACGACCAAGGATATTCATGTAATCATCAATGGTCATGATTATACCAAATAATCCTTGGTCATAATCATGCCAACAACTGTCCATCAATGAACTACAGGCCAATGAAGACTTTTACCACATCATTCATCACATTACAGTCATGATTATATCGAATAATCCCTGGTCATAATCATACCAAGTCCATCTATGCACGTAAGCCAAAGATGACTTTCATCACAATATAAGCATGAGGATGATGACAATGACATAATAATTCAATAAAACAAGTTCAAGGATAAATTTTAAAGATTTATAATTTAATTTATCCAGGAATCAATAATGTCCAAATTGTCAACATGATACTGCTTTGTAGAGTAAAATTCAAGAATAATATTCATGTAACAAAAATAATTTAGACAGAAAAGAAATATATTTTTCGGGTGAATAGTACTTCAAGAATAGTACCCCGTGAATAGTACCCCGACACGAAAAGTGTCCCGAATAACCAAGTGAATGATACTAGAGTGCATAGTAATTGGGAGAATAGTAACTCATGAATAGTACTCTGGCACTAAAAGTGTCCCAAATACCCGAGTGAATAATACTAGAGTGAATAGTAACTAGGTGAATAGTAATCTGTGAATAGTAACTCGTAAAAAAATACTAAAGAAAATGATATTCCATGACGAGTACAAAAGAAATGATATCTAAGATGAGTATAATAGAATATACGAAACAGCAAATGGACTTTCGCCCACCATGCGGTAATCCACGTAGACATATCATTTCCACAATTTAACGAATGAATACGAAGGATCATTCACCATGCATGTGGTAATCCACATAGACATGTTATTCTAACAGAATAATAAAGAATGGAATAACAAAAGAATTCACCAGACATGTGATAGGCTGTACAGACAGGTTATTCCAATAGAATAATAAAGAATGGAACTAGGTTATGCGTAATCCACACATACAGGATATTCCAACAGAATAATAAAGAACGGAACCAGGTCATGCGTAATCCGCACAGAAAGGATATTCCAACAGAATAATAAAGAATGGAATAACAACAGAATTTATCAGGCATGTGATAGACCGCATAGACAAGTTATTTCAACAGAATAATAAAGAATGGAATAATATAAGAATTTCACCATGTATGCGGTACTTCGCATAGACAGGTTATTCTAACATAATAATAAAGAATAGAATAACAACCCTTATGAGTATTGAAAGAAAATAACTCTCTTCATGAATACGAAAGAATAATACCCCTTACCTTAGAAGAAGATTGGATACTGGAATAGTGAGGTAGCAGACTTCTCTCCTTCTTTCTCTCTATAATTTCTCTCTATAATAATTGCTCTATATCTTTAGTGAATTGGTGAGAAATAATGAAGGAATGAGCTTCTATTTATAGGAAAATATAGTTTCGATAATTGCACGTTTTGGGCCTCAAAATATACAGTATAATACCTTCCTCTTTTCCTTCATTTTTAATTTAGTCCTGCAAGTATTATCAAACTTGCACCATCTCCCCTAATAGTAAATCATGTGAATCAATAATAAATCATGTGAATCAATAGTTCTAGACATGTGAAAATACGAATTACAGTATAGTACCTCCATCTATACCTCCATTTTTAACTTAGTCATGCAAGTATTATCAATCTTGCACTAACTCCCCTAATAGTAAATCATGTGAATCAATAGTACACACATGTGAACACATAGTTATAAACATGTGAATTAATAGCAGTTAATTGCTCATTTATCCGGTTAATTACCCGATTGGTCAATATAACCTCCAGACATTAATTATTATCGAAATAAATGTCGATTTCCACTAACACTAATAATTCCCACACAATGGAATTATCAATTTCATCTTTAATCAACACGAACTTATTCATCATTAATATTATAATTCACAATATTTAACAACTAGATCGTTCCCAGGAAAGAGGGGGCTTTCCGATATGGATTTCTCCTTATTGGCGCGCAATTAGATGACCAAACCTCTCCTTAACAGAACTTCTAGACATTGTTAATATTGCAAATAATAATATGAAAAACTTTGTCGTCTCAATTATTGATTTAATAATACAACATATTATACAGATGATACTGTAACAATAATTGAATCAATAATATGAGAGAGATGATGCAGCAATTACTTTGTAGCAATAATTGAGTATAACTGAGTGACTTCTTACGCAAGCATCAATAATCAATACCGTGTGCTACTATGCAACCACGAGTATTACTGTACTTTTACTATCGGGTAGTTCAACAGTTTTAACGGTAACACTTTCCCTGCTATTTTTATAAAAAGATAATTCTGTCGTTTTCTAAATACTATAATACTTCCGTTGTGGGGTCCACCAATGATTGTGTCATCGTACGAATATTCCCCGACAAAAAGAATATTCCCCGACCAATCGAATATTATATAACAACTTTCTTACTTTGCAAAGTTTATAAATATTACCCACAACTATAACATTATATCAAATCCACACCATAATATTCAAAAAAATATTTCGAGAAATTTAAATCTTTATTCATAAAATTTGGGGTTTCACACCACATCCTTAGACTGTACAGCATCCTGCATGGTTATATTGAAAGTCCTCGCAGTAGGTCAGCTTGACTGTGCTGGTCTAGTGATAGTCACCTAGCTAAAGATCAACTAATAACAGCTGGGTCCATATCGAGATCAAATATCGCAAGGCTTATGCAATGCACATGTATCTTACTATAAAGTTCATCGCCCACTGCACTTTCTTGGTTTCCTCTAATCCTAGCCAATAACTCAGATGATGATAATGCTTTACCAGCTGTTGCCCCAGCAGCAAAGCCACTTGACTTGCTCTCTACATTGTTAGGCAATTGTTTAGGAGGTTTAAAACTTCCTGTCAATTGAGTATTCATAGTTGAGCCAATAAACAATATTTTACCTTCATGCTGAACTTTTTCTCAAGCTCCCTTATAAGCTTAAGATGAATCTTGCGAAAAGCCTTCCTCAATCAATACAGAACAGTAAATCGGAAACAACTTTGCGATTCCCAGATATATCAGCTTTACCAAATGCGCAAAATGTCTCCGTCCGCTAGTATTCGATTAATTACGAAGAATGGCTGCCGATTTGCTGTAAATGGCTTCTAGGGTTTTCGCTGCAATAACCCAATTCGCATAATGTCACTGGGTTATATGCCCTTTTCCTGTCCGCTAGTATTTGATTAATTTCGAAGAATGGCTGCCGATTTGCTGTAAATGGCTTCTAAGGTTTTCGCTGCAATAACCCAATTCGCAGAATGATACTGGCTAGTATGCCCTTTTCTTTGGCTATTTTGATTTAATTTCAGTCCGCTAGTATGACTAGCGGATGTATATAATGACTAAAGTAAAGGCACAAGGGCATAAAGCGTCTAGAATTTATAATTAATACGTCCGCTAGACTTAGGGGTGTTTCATAAAAACCGAATGAATTTGAATCTGAATGAGCTGAATCTGAATCTGAATGAGCTGAATTTGAATGAAAAAAGCTATTTGATAATTGACATATCTGAAACATCTGGATGACAAAATTTTATTATTTTACCCCTCTAAAAAAATTTAAAATTATTATAAATTTATTTAATATTACTTAATATATTAGTTAATATTTGTTTTTAATTTTTTTTACTTCATTTAGCCATTCAGCTAAAAAAAATCTGACTTAGCCATTCAGCTCGTCTATCTTACCGATTTAGCCATTCAGACCAAAACAAACGCACTGACCGATTCAGCCATTCAGGTTCAGCTCCATTCAGCTCTAAACAAACACCCCTTACTAGCAGACGGTGTTTCTGCAAGTCCTATCGTAACCATTCATTAATTAGACGGATGGTATAGATGCTATATGCCACTTTTTGATCCATAGAAAATAGATGCAATGGATCATTCCCCTATATATATTATCTATATTGTTTATTATATTATGCTTATTTTTTTTTAAAAAAATAATATTTCTTAAACCAATTATTCTTTCGTGAAAAATTAATTCATATCAAATCAAGCACTTAACATATTTATAACATATTCAAATACTCATTACATCGCACGTATTCACGTACACTGCAACATATATTCAATGCCGTATATATAATAAAAAAAATTATTCACCAAATTCTTATTTTAATATATACTGAAAACTATTGAACGCCATTTGAAATGGCGTTGAATTTTTGGATTTTTTTTTGGCTAAAAATCAGAAAGGCAACCAACGCCACTTAAATTATTTTTAAAAAAAAAACAAATTTAAAAAAATTATATTTAATTTTTTTAAAAAAATTTGAAAAACATAATAATGTGATCCAATGTCAAACTAACCAGCATTGTAACTTTTTTTAAAAAATATTTATAAAGCAAATTTGTAAACAAAAAGAGTAAGATGTAACATCACTTTAACAGGCGTTGGAATCTTCTTCTTTTTTTTTAAATTTCTTTGGTCTCTTATACTTGTTTATAAACATCAATATTTTTGTATGTTTATTCTCTGTCATCGACGTTGAAAATGATGGAGTATATAAGACTTCAACTATAAAAAAATAAAAACTAAAATTCTAACGCCAATTAAAGTGATATTTCATCTTACTCTTCTTTTTTACAAATTCATTTTTTTTTAAAAAAATTAAATAAAATAGGGATAAAATTGATATTACATTAATATATGTCAAACTAACTTATTAGGAATGACTTACAAGTCATTTTAAATAATTTTATTTTGTTTTAGTTCATAAAATATAATAAATTTTTCTTCATCTTTTATGTTTTCTCTTAGAATCGATAGTATTATAATTTAATTTTATAATATATTTGGAAAAAAGGTAAAAGGAGAACTAGTAATAACTAGGGGTATACCATTACTATTCTTCTTTTTATGTTTTATTTTGGACTTAAAAATATGTTGTTCATGATTTAAGTTACTCCTCCGCCTAAGAATAAAAGTTCTTATTATTTTATGTAATCTTAAGTTAACTATTTACTTATATTAAATAATCTATTTTTTTTACAATAATTAGTGGGTAATATCCTTAGTATTAAATGTCATATTTTTATTATTTATAAATATTTATATAATATCACTTGTCATGTATAAAAAATATGCAATTAGATGAGAATTTAAATATGAATAATTTTATCATTTGACATTTTTTAAATTTGCATAAAATCAATCATTACTTTCATTCTCGAGTTGAGAGAGTACTTGTAAGTATATATATATATATATTTATAAATTTATCTCTAAATATTCATATAAATATTTATAAACAAATATTCATATAAATTTATCTTTAAAATTTATAAACAAATATTTATTTATAAATATTTCATCTAAAATTTATAAAATTTAGATATGAATATTTTTATAAATATTTATATGAATATTTAGAGATAAATTTATAAATATTTATATGAATATTTGTTTACATATATATTTATATATAAAAATATTCATAGTTACTTTATATAAATTTAGTTTAATGTTGAGATTTGTTTAGTTAACTAATAAATTAGAATGGCTCAGTGGTAGCTTAATGGCCCAAGTTTGAAACCTAGTTGTGATATTTTTGCTTCTTATGTTATATTTTTTTGTGTACTAGATAAATTCTATTACCATCTATATATGTATATACCCATCTTAAATCTCCACATTAAACTAAATATATATAGAATTAGTAACTATGAATATTTATATAACGTAACTATGAATATATATATATATATATATATATAAATATTTATAAACAAATATTTATTTATATATAAAAATATTTATATATAGTTACTTTATATATATATATATTTATATATATACACACACACACATACGTACATATCATATGTGGATGGCTAACGTGGCGAATATTAAACTTTATCCCCAAAAAAAATGGTGATGCAAAGATTCGAACACCAGACCTCCAGATTGGAATATTGATCCAATGACCACCCGAGCACCTGGGCCTAGTTACTATTATTTTGCAAGGATTATTATTATTATTATTATTATTATTATTATTATTATTATTATTATTATTATTATTATTATTATTATTATTATTATTATTATTATTGTATATTATTATTAATGTTATTAGTACTATTATTATTATGACTATTATTATTATTAGTAGTAGTAGTAGTAGTAGTAGTACTACTACTACTACTACTACTACTACTACTACTACTATTATTACTATTAATATTAATATTATTAATATTATTGTTATTATTATTATTATTATTATTATTATTATTATTATTACTACTACTACTACTACTACTATTATTATTATTATTGTTATTGTTATTATTATTATTAGTACTATTATTATTTTAACTTATTATTATTATTATTATTATTATTATTATTATTATTATTATTATTATTATTATTATTATTATTATTATTATTATTGTTATTATTATTATTATTATTATTATTACTATTATTATTATTATTATGGTTATTATTATTATTATACTATTATTATTATTATATATCATTATTATTATTATTATTATTATTATTATTATTATTATTATTATTATTATTATTATTATTATTATTATTATTGTTATTATTATTATTAGTTACTATTATTATTATTATCTTTAATTTAAGGCAACATTTTAATAGTCGTTGCAAAAAGTTGTATAAAATATCTTGAAAAATAAAAATTGTTGTCAATGAATGTGGTCCATATTAGGCAACGTAAATATATCAACAAAAAAAGTTTCGTTTTACTTTATGATGAGGAGAAATCAAGTGGTTAGAAATTTTGCAAATCTATTTATAAATTAATTTTGTTTCCAAATTTTGCAACTACTTATAAATTTTATTGTAAAAAGTGAAAGCTCGACCTAATCAAGCAACAATAATGACAAGTTTCGTTGCTAAACATACTTTTAGGCAACGACTTATAAAGTCGTTACCTAAAAAATCGTTGCTAAAACCCCATTTTTAGCAACAAAAAAACTTTCGTTGCCCACGATGACGGGAAAGCAAGTGGCCGAAAATTTTGCAACAAATTTCTAACGAAATTTTTTTCTGCCAATGAATTAGCAACGAAATTTTGCAACGACTTATGAATTTTGATGCAAAAAGTGAAAGCCTGACACAATCTGCAATAAATGACAAATTTCGTTGCTAAACATATACTTTTAGCAACGACTTATAAAGTCGTTGCCCGAAAAATCATTGCTAAAGGCCCATTTTTTTGTAGTGACCGTGTGCTACTATGCAACCACGCGTATTACTGTACTTTTACTATCGGGTAGTTCAACAGTTTGAACGGTAACACTTTCGCCGTTATTTTTATAAAAAGATAATTACATCATTTTCTAAATACGACAATACTTAGTTGTGGGATTCACTAATGATTGTGTCATTGCATTTAATATTCTCCGATAAAAAGAATATTCCCTGACCAATCAAATATTATATAACAACTTGCTTACTTTGTAAAATTTATAAATATTACCCAAACTATAACATTATATCAAATCCACACCATAATATTCAAAAAAATATTTCGAGAAATTTAAATCTTTATTCATAAAATTTGGGGTATCACAATCTTCCCTCCTTATGAAATTTTGCCCTCGAAATTTCGTACGTACCTGATATGCCGAAAAGGTGAGGATACCTTTACTTCATTTCATATTCCAACTCTTGAGGTATAACCTTTGAGTGTCGAATATGATCATTCTTATCCAAGATTTTAACACGTATCTCATCATACGTTAAATCTTCTGTTATCTCATCTAGTTCTAATACAATAATGTGGTTCGGGTCGTCCACATAATTACGTAACATCGATACGTAAAAAAAAGTTATGAACATGTGACATACTTGGTGGTGAAACGAGTCTATAGGCCACAGTTCCTACTCGATCGAGGATTTCAAATAGACCAATAAAATTAAGGGTTGAGATTTCATCTCATCATCGACTCTTGCTTCTAGAATAATGCCCTCTTGAACCTTCTTCTTCACATTCATCAGCTCTGGGTATGTAGCTTAAGCAGCGTTTAACTTTATCGATTAAAGTCGATTCTACTCGTATATTTGATATCACCACGTGGGTCCCTAGAGTCTTTAACTCTATCTTCATCATTTGTAAGTTATACGAAATGGGTTTTTGTGTTAACAACATCGCACTCGTAAACGCATACGATCTTCTACTCAACGCGTCATCTATAATTTTCTCTCTTCCATAATGATATTGAATGGTATAATCGTAATCTTCAACAGCTCGAGCCAACGTCTTTGGCGCATAATATGTTTGTTCTAGGTGAAGAAATATTTAAGGGTTTTAAAAATGGGTTTTGTACTGGGGTCAATACAAAATTCAATTTCACGCTCTGGGTAGGCTAGGAAGTCTTCAGAGAATACGTCAGGAAATTTATTAACAATAGAAATATCATTCAAAACTGTGACCCTCATCCAAGACTTGGATAACACGTCACATTGATACCTATCAACTTGCCACCGTCATTCACGACGTCGCCTATAGAAAGTCTAGCTTCGGTGTTTTCCAAGACTTAGAAGTCATCAGCGAAAGGCTCGGGGATCATTACTTATAGCTTGATATGACAGTGATTGACTTTAGTGGTTTGGTTGCTTGAATTCGCATAACAGGTTGGTTAGGAATATGAAAGCTAACAACCTTACGAAAAGCATGATGAGTAGTTAACCAATCGATTCCTAAAATTACATCAAAGGCAAGTATTTTCAAAGAGATAAGATTGACAGGTAACGTGAAAGTGTCGATTTGAATCAGCAAGATTTATAAATAGTGGAGGTAACGAAGTTTTTTACTAACGAAGTTTCAACCAATAAGTCAAAGTCTAACTTCTCTGGAGTCAAATTTAAACGTTGAGCGCAAGAAAGAGAGATAAAAGAATGGGTAGAACCGGTATCTAATAAGGTATAGACTTCGCAAGAATTTATAATTAACTAACCCGTGCTAACTTCGTTTGGGTTACTTGCTTATTGAGAAGTCACGAAAAATGCTCTTCCTGAAACCACCGACTTTGTTTTGTCCATATCCGCCTTTGGTGCCACCGTCCCAGCTAGACTTGACTTTGGTGCACGACAAAATCGGGCTAGGTGACCTTCTTTTTCACAATTGTAACATGCTTTGGACTGAATCACGCAGTTTGGACTGATATGTCCCTCCCCTCCGCATTTGAAGCATACAATTGGTGGTCGTTCTCCTTCCTTGAAAACGAGTGTTGGTGCTACTATCTTTCCATCGTTGTTGAACCTTCTCTTCTTGAAATTTCCACTCCTATTATCTTGGCTATGATTACCACCGAAGTGGTTACCATTCTTGGTATGATAATTTCCCCCACGATGGTTATCATTGTTCCAATGGTCACTGCCACCAGTATAATTATTATCGCGTTGTTGGTCGTTGCCTTTTGGTTGTACTAACTCATTATCGCGCTCCAACAACTGAGCCCTATTCATAACATCTGAATATAAAAAATGTTTGTGAGAAATAAGGTATTGACATATTTCAAGTTTCAAATCTCTTAGAAACATTCGCGTCATTCGCATCTCATTATCAACCAAATGGGATGCAAACCGGGATAACTCCGCAAAGTTAGCCTCGTGTTGCGACACGGTCATATTATTTTGCTCCAACTTGATAAACTCCACCTCTTTCATGTGGCGAATACTTTTGGGAAAGTACTTGTCATTGAATAGCTCTTGGAACTTCTCCCAAGACATCTTGAGTCGACGAAAGTAGGTAATGCTTTATAGATTCCCACCAAGATGTCCGCCTCTTCACGCAACATAAAGGTGGCGAAGGAACCTTTTGCTCCTGGAGCATCCCAAGATATCAAATATATTGGTGATCTCGCTTTAACCACGTCTCCGCCTTAAGTGGTTCGCTTTCCCAAAAACTCGCGGCGGTCCAGCTCCTTCAATCGCTAGCGTTGACCAACCGTGGGTTGCCATTATTTCCACATATATTTTGAACAGGAGTCTCTCTTACCTGATGTTGCATGAATTGGATAAAGCCTTTGAACATCCCATCGTTCATCATTTGATCGATGTTGTTATTTACCTGAGGATTATTATTTTCTTGTTGCACATTATCATGGGTATTGATCGTTGATGACTCAACGGTCTCATGTGATTCATTGCTGATCTCAACATTTTTATATGCCATTTTCAAACACTGTCACAAAACAAGGGTTAATTGACATATCACATATTATCCCTATACTCTGACCAACCAATTAAATACCAAATAAACTTAGGTAGGTCATACAAGTGAAGAAATTCCCCGTCTCTCCCCTCATAGGTCTTGTCTCACATCTCAGCCAGGGATCATATCCCTAAGCTTTGATACCAACTGTGACGCCCCCAAAACAGGTATACATCACCCATCTTGGGTGGCCAGATACATGGTACATAAATTCAAATACAACTTAATTATACAACAGTTGTGTAAAATACGACAAAACATAGCTGAGAGTTTAAACAAGAATATTGTCATCTAGACAATATCCACACTCAAGGGAGTCCTTATTACAATTATTATCACATTATTCCGTAGAATAATGAGGACTACTAAAGCCATTTATCCTGGACCATCACTTCATTCCCCGACTCGTCCCAGCTATATTCTCATTTTCTGAAGAGAACAATGAAAGAAAGGGTGAGCTCAACTAGCCCAGTAAGAAATATTATGACTAAGATAATGGAGAATAAATTATCCTCAGCCTTCAATAGTATAACAATTGATAGAATACAATAGACAACAAGTTTTAGATCAACAACAGCAGCGAAAATAAGCAATCCATTAGAAGAGTCAAGTAGAGCAAAAAATCTACTATCTTCTATGATTTAAAAAGTTTTTCATCAACTTTATCATTGAGACTCAGCTTAATAAATAAAATCGAATCATCCTTGCACCACGGCCAATGATATTCATGTAATCATCAATGGTCATGATTATACCGAATAATCCCTGATCATAATCATACCAACAACTGTCCATCAATGAACTACAGGCTAATGATGACTTTTACCACATCATTCATCACATTACGGTCATGATTATACCGAATAATCCCTGGTCATAATCATACCAAGTCCATCTATGCACGTAAGCCAAAGATGACTTTCATCACAATATAAGCATGAGGATGATGACAATGACATAATAATTCAATGAAACAAGTTCAAGGATAAATTTTAAAGATTTATAATTTAATTTATCCAGGAATCAATAATGTCCAAATTGTCAACAGGATACTGCTTTGTAGAGTAAAATTCAAGAATAATATTCATGTACCAAAAATAATTTAGATAGAAAAGAAATATATTTTTTGGGTGAATAGTACCCCGTGAAAAGTACTTCGAGAATAGTACCCCGTGAATAGTACCCCGACACGAAAAGTATCCCAAATACCCGAGTGAATGATACTAGAGTGAATAGTAATTGAGTGAATAGTAACCTGTGAATAGTACTCCGGCACAAAAAGTGTCCCAAATACCCGAGTGAATAATACTAGAGTGAATAGTAACTCGTAAAAATAATACCAAAGAAAATGATATTCCATGACGAGTACAAAAGAAATGATATATCAGACGAGTATAATAGAATATATGAAACTACAAATGGATTTTCGCCCGCCATGCGGTAATTCACGTAGACAGATCATTTCCACAATTTACTAAGGAATGAATACGAAGGATCATTCACCATGCATGCGGTAATCCACATAGATAGGTTATTCCAACAGAATAATAAAGAATGGAATAACAAAAGAATTCACCAGGCATGTGATAGACCGCACAGACAGGTTATTCCAATAGAATAATAAAGAATGGAACTAGGTCATGCGTAATCTGCACAGACTGGATATTCCAATAGAATAATAAAGAACGGAACCAGGTCATGCGTAATCTACATAGAAAGGATATTCAAATAGAATAATAAAGAATAGAATAACAACAGAATTCACCAGGCATGCGATAGACCGCATAGACAGGTTATTCCAACAGAATAACAAAGAATGGAATAATAGAAGAATTTCACCATGTATGCGGTACTTCGCATAGACAAGTTATTAAAACATAATAATAAAGAATGGAATAACAACCCTTATGAGTATTGAAAGAAAATAACTCTCTTCATGAATACAAAAGAATAATACCCATTACCTTAGAAGAAGATTGGATACTGAAATAGTGAGGTAACAGACTTCTCTCCTTCTTTCTCTCTATAATTTCTCTCTATAATAATTGCTCTATAGCTTTAGTGAATTGGTGAGAAATAATAAAGGAAAAAGCTTCTATTTATAGGAAAATATAGTTTCGATAATTGCATATTTTGGGCCTCGAAATATTACAGTATAATACCTTCCTCTTTTCCTTCATTTTTAATTTATTCTTTCAAGTATTATCAAACTTGCACCATCTCCCCTAATAGTAAATCATGTGAATCAATAGTTCTAGACATGTGAAAATACGAATTACAGTATAATACCTCCATCAATACCTCAATTTTTAACTTAGTCATGCAAGTATTATCAATCTTGCACCAAGTCCCCTAATAGTAAATCATGTGAATTAATAGTACACACATGTGAACACATAGTTATAAGCATGTGAATTAATAGCAATTAATTGTTCATTTATCCGGTTAATTACCCGATTGGTTAATATAACCTCCAGACATTAATTATTGTAGAAATAAATGTCGATTTCCACTAACATTAATAATTCCCACACAATGGAATTATCAATTTCATCTTTAATCAACACGAACTTATTCATTTATAATTCACAATATTTAACAACCAGGTCATTCCCAGGAAAGATGGGGCTTTCCGATAAGGATTTATCCTTATTAGCACGTAATTAGATGACCTAACCTCTCCTTAACAGAACTTCTAGACATTGTTAATATTGCAAATAATAATATAAAAAACTTTGTCGTCTAAATTATTGATTTAATAATATAACATATTATACAGATGATATTGTGATAATAATTGAATCAATAATATGAGAGATATGATGCAACAATTATTATACCAATACTTGAGTATAACTGAGTGACTTCTTACGTAAGCATCAATAATCAACACCGTGTGCTACTATGCAACCACGCGTATTACTGTACTTTTACTACCGGGTAGTTCAACAGTTTTAACGGTAACACTTTCGCCGTTATTTTTATAAAAAGATAATTCTGTTATTTTCTAAATACGACAATACTTCCGTTGTGGGGTCCACCAATGATTGTGTCGTCGTACGAATATTCCCCAACAAAAAGAATATTCCTCGACCAATCGAATATTATATAACAACTTGCTTACTTTGCAAAATTTATAAATATTACCCACAACTATAACATTATATCAAATCCACACCATAATATTCAAAAAAATATTTCGAGAAATTTAAATCTTTATTCATAAAATTTGGGGTCTCACACCACATCCTTAGACTGTACAACATCCTGCACGGTTATATTGAAAGTCCTTGCAGTAGGTCGGCTTGACTATGCTGGTCCAGTGATAGTCAATGCACCACCACCATTGTTGTTTCCTTTTCCATCACTTGCACTTCCCGTTGGCTTCTTAGGGTAATGACAAGCCATGTGATCCTTCGAATGGCAGGTAAAGCATGCTCCTTTCTTCGGACTAAAACAGTTCGGTACAATGTGTCCCTCCTGACTATAGTTGAAACACACCCTCTTTCCTTTCCAACATACCCCTGTATGGTTCTTCCCGCACGTCGCACAAGCTACAAACTTTTTCTTCTATCGATTTCCCTGCTGTCCTCCCGTAGTCGAATTCTCGCTCCACTTTATCTTTTGACTGTTACTTCCAACATTACTTCCACCAACCTTATTTTCATTCTCATTCTTCCTCTTCTTTTGTTCTTGATTGTACTTGGTCAAGGCATCGCTTCCACCTTTCGTGATAATTTCCTTTTCTAGTACAGCCGCAAATGTATTCACCTAAAACATTGAAATCTTTCTATACAGCCAGGGTTTCAATCCTTGTTCAAAACTTCTCGCTTTACGCTCATCGATATTGACTTGATAAGTGGCACACCTTGCCAATTCGTTAAACTTCACAGCATATTCAGGCACCGTCATTGTTCCTTGCTTCAGCTCCAGAAATTTTACTTCCAACTGATTCTGAGAACTCACTGGAAAGTACATTTCAAAGAACATCTCCTTAAATCTATCCCATGCTATCACTCCTTGTCCCCCACGTACCTTATTTTCTTGCCACCAGTAGCTAGCTTCAGACTTCAGCATGAACGTTGCGAACGCAGTCTTCTGATCCTCGTTAAACCTAGCAACGTCGAACACCTTCTCCATTTCCATGATCCAGGTTTGGGGTTCCACTGGATTCATAGACCCTTGAAACTCTGGTGGTCCAACCGCTTTGAACTCCTTAAAGGTCGTGACTTGAGTTTGTGGTTGATTCGCAAGTGCACCTGTCAACAGAGTTACCAACTGCTGAACCGAATTAGCGTTGGTCTTGTTGTTATTATTTGTAGACCCCTCAGGAGGTGCTTGCTAACGTGGTTGTCTTTTTCTAGGAGGTATTTTCTGTTAAAATATATGCTCATTAGTTCCTTACTCAACTTCTTGGGTATTTAAAGTTTAACTTAAACATTCCAAGATTAATGCTATATCACATAACATTTTAAATAAACTTTTATTTATTCATAAAGTTTTAGAACATACTAAAGATATCATAACCGCTATAATCATTCAATTTCCTGAACTAGACAAGTTTCATGATTACATACTCATACTATCCCTTTATTCATCTCAAAATAAGGGATTCACATTTTATTTATTCACATAATTAACCACACATTATTATTATTATTATTATCTCTATCTAGACATATTAAGACGTCGTAAGGCTTCTCGACGCTCTTCCTCCATGATTCGATATGCTGTTCTACGATCCATCACGAACCACGATGAGTCTTCAAACTGAGGTGGGTAATAATAGACTCGATCCTGGGCCCTATCAATCGCAGAATTAAAAGCGTAGTCCATCTCGTTCATCTTAGCCTTCTTCACTTGGACCTTAGCCTCAGCACGGTCTGCACGTTGAGTCACCTTCATCCAAGCATCCTCTGCCCTTGCACGTTTAGCTGATTCCTCTTTGAAGTCATCTTTTAATTTCTCCATGTCAGTCTTCATCTACTCGTTTACTACCAATAGGTCCTCATGCTGACCCTTTGTATGAACCAGGTCCCACTCCGTGTTTCCAAGGCGTGAGTCGAGTTCTTGAATCTCCGCATCCTTCTGCTCCATCAAGGCATGATGCATCTCGATCATCTTCTTTAGCTCCTCAACCTCATCCTGCAATTCTATGTTACGGCCGTACAGAGCGTCATACATCTCAGCTGATATGGAGTTTGGTGGAAACTCCTGAGGATCCTCTTCCTCAGCATCCTCCTCTATCTCCTCATAACTATCCTCCTCGGGATTGGTCATAGGCTCATCCTCCTGGATCAACTGCTCCCACACTACGTGAATATCCCGGGGTTCATCGTCTCTATGTACCTGAGGTATCACTTCCCTAGCTGGACTGGATCCTCCTTCGTTAGACATCCTAACAACAAAATATTTTAAGTTTTACTTAACATTTTTTGATACTCGAGAGCACATAAGTTATTAACACATAGCACATAACGTCTTTTATTATTTAGCTTCAATGGATGCCTTAATCCACACCTTAAAACTCGATAAGAGTTGGACACCTCTATGTTTTATGTTTCCTTAAAGGTTACTTCCTAAGGTTTCCCCCACCTAAGGTTCATAACCTAGGGCTTTGATACCAACCTGTGACACCCCCAAATCCGGGTACTCCATTTCTATCGAATTTGGGGTTCACTATGCAAAACTATTACATCTAACTACCCAACATAAAGGATAAAGACATAATTTAAATAAATTAAACAATAATCTTTCCCATTAAAACAATCCCATGTAATCTAACCTTAAATTTATTACATCAGTTCGCGGAATACATCATAAAATAAAACAAGTCTGGTAACATAAAACATTTAAATTAATTTCAATAAGTCTTCAACACTTAATTGGACAGCTTGCCCTTTCCTTTGCTAGTGGATGACTCATCAACTTTCTCTACTTTAGCTGCAGTGTTAATTGCAAGAGTGAGCAAACAAATACTCACTGATATAGAAGGTAGTAATGATAACAACACGAGAATGAACAACGAATGCTGAACAACAATGAACTTGTTCTACGAATCAAAAATAGAAAACAAGTTCAAACTTTAATATCTGAGGGTTTAAGACCACGAACTATGTCTCCGGTATTTAGGTATTATTACCATAACCTTAACAGTCATTAGACTATATAGACTCTTCTTAATGTACTTAGGGGGATCAGCCCTTTGTACCATATATTGTGCACAAACATCTAAACGTTACACGTACAAAATCCCCTATGTTAGGGTCGTCTCAGTTTGAATTTAGAATTTCTGCACTAAAGAAAGTTTAGTTTGGAACTAGCTTATCAGTGTTTCTAGAATTTTAGAACACTATTCAATTTCCATCAATAAAGGTTTAATACAAGAATGTATAACTGAACAAGGCTATCAAAGTCAAAGATCAGATATCAACAATATATATAATTGAATAAACATGATATACATGCAAAATGCTATAACCAAAAGAGTTAAAACAATCTCATTTGAAGTGATGTATTAGAACAACATTTGCTTTGAATAATAATATCAAGGTTTAGAAAAGTAAAACTCACTTGAGGTAACGAATTAAGTTACAAGTGCTTATTCAATCGTAGATAAGGATAGAATCAATAGTCTTGCTCAATAGAATTTAGGAACTTGCATTTATTAATAAAAGAATGAAGTTAGAAAGTTGGTTCAATATAAAGAGTTAAGGTTTAGGAACTTGCCTTATATTTAAGCTACACACGTGTAAAATAATCTCCAATTACCCTACATACATCATTGAAATTGCAACAACAATTAGTTGTATGAATATTAACTTTAGGGTTTAAATCATCATTTAGGTCATAACCCTAACCTAACACCTAACCATTTAGGTTAACATACTTAACGCCTCTAAAATCACACATTAATCAACATAAACCTTATCGTTTATCTATAACTTTTGAAAACATCACTTTTAGTTTCCATTACCTAGCTTATTCAAGTAATCACTTAAATTCTTTTACACTTTATATTACAACGCATGACAATCTGTTATTGTAGTTTATAGTATGTCTTAACATCATTAACATGCTTGCTTAGCTAACACAAGTCCATTACACATGACCTGCAAATAAGCAGACTTCATCGACTCGGACCGGTATATAAGCGCAATGCTTATCATACTTAAGCACAGGACCAATTCTTGTTCTTGTAGTTTTTAGCCTTGGCACCAGCCAGTAATTGCTATTGCAATGCATGAACGAAACCAAAAAATGTAGCAACATTGCTTTGTTTTTAGCCCAACTAACACGAATTTCACCATCGAATCAGTGAAATTAGCATATCCAATTGATATAAAACTAACACAAACATGTTTCCTCACATATTCATCGACTTAGAACAATCAAACATCAAATTAAACTAATTTAATTCTTTAAATTTCATGTTTTCATACAAAAACTCAATTTTAAACACCTTTAGCGAATTCAATCACCACGAATTCGTTTCTTAACCAATTGACACAATTCGAACTACGCCGCTTTCATTTCTTAATATACTAACATAATCTAACATCAATTTGCAAAATATATCACATATAAGGCATAAAATTTTATACTTACCAAAGCCAATTTTCATGTAAAAACACTATGATTTGAATTCTTCTATTACAATTAACTTACACGAATTTTATAACTACTACTGTAAGACGCAAAATTATTAATAAATAAAATTTATTTTCCTCTATTTATTATTTTGAAATAGTAAGGGTTGATTTGATTAATGTGGATAGTTATGGGTAAAATACATGCAATATTTCGAATAAGCAAGTGGTTATAAAATATTCATTCTTGTCGGGGAATATTAAATGCAATGGCGCAGTCTTTTGTGGGCCCCATAACGGAAAGCAATTGGATGAAGAAAACGACAAATATAAGTTGTTTATAAATAACGGCGTAGTTGTTACCGTTAATACTGTTGGAATACCCGGTGGTTAAAACACACTAATACGCGTTGTTGAACAGTAGCACACGGTATTGCACCAATTATTGATTCTTACGTAAGAAGGCACTACTCAATAATTGTTATAGTAATTACTATTCAGTATTTTATTTTATTGATTCAATAATTGCTGCATTGATATTTTATATTACTGTTGTTTCAATAAATTGTCATTACACAGTATTTTCCATTATCGAAGCAATAATTCATATTATCTGAATAATATTATTAGATAACATTATTGGCAATGTCTAGAAAGTTCTGTCTAAGGAGAGGTTTGGTCACCTAATTACGGCCAAAGATGAGAGAAATCTTTATTGAAAGCCCCTCTTTCACGGAACTACCTAGTTGCCAAAGATCTTGTGATTCTGTAATATTATTTGTGAATAATTAATTATTGATTTATATGATGAGGAAAATATTGATTTTATGTGGATATAGATGGAGAAAATTTTTAATGTGACAATTGTTGAAAATTAATATTTTATCTTTTTCTGATAAAATAATTCATTTAAATATATTATTTTAATAATATATTAACGGTGATATTTTTATAATGAATGTGGGATATATGAGTATATGAGGAGGAAGAGTATTTTTGTGGCAATAAATGTTTAACACATATTTTGTGTGTTGGTGGACACAATTATTGACCAAAATTTGATTATAGGCTGTAAAATCGCCCGTTTGTGGATTTCGGTCAATGTTTGTTTGGAATTTAGAAAAACTTTCTTCTGTAAAGTTGTAGAAATTGAATTTCCTATAAAAAGCGCGAGATTTAAATTTTTTGATAAAAGGGCTATTTATTATGAATTATTGAAGTTCAAGTTCAAATAATTAATTTTTGGAAGTTTAAAATATTTTTAATTACAAAAACGTTTTTTCATTTTTGAAACTCATTTAACATGTGATTAGGAGGCTGAATTCAGATTGTTAGTGTGCGTGATGAAGTTGTGGAAAATTATAATATTAATTTATTAAATTTTACGCTTTGGTGTTCTAAGCATTTTCCTATAAATAGGTACTTAGGTTAGAATTGAAAATCACACCGAAATCGATGTTTTCTCTCTCTATATTATCGAGTTTATTCTTGTGAGTATTTTGAGTATACTTTGAGTATTGCTATACGGTGCAAGTTCAAGTCATAGCCTATATCCTTTTCGGTGTAGAAATCTTGATCTTTCGGTAGGTAAGGATGTTATTTGATTCAAAAATGATATTATTTCTTCAATATCATTATGCCAAAATATTGGTTGGAAATTTTATCAAATTTGAAACTTTTTCATGTCGGGGTTACTATTCATGAGTTACTTATTCACGAGTTACTATTCATGAGTACTATTCACGGAAGCGTGAAGATGTTTTTTTGTGAAATTTCTATCTTTTGGTGTCGAGTTACTATTCACGATATCTGCACCTTTACGATATCTGACACTATTCACGAATACGGCACTATTCACCGAAAAATGAAATTTCTTCTTTTGTCCAAAATATCTATTCTGGATACTAGCTTTGATTGTATCCATGTTTTGATCATTCTTGAATTTTACTCCACTCTGATTACTTATGAAGTATTTTTGAACTTGGATTGTTTAAAATACTGAATCCTTAATATTGTTCTTTTGTTTCACTGGATTCGTTTCCTTTAAAATATTTTTCATCATCCTCAGTCCTAAATGATGATATTACTGAATATCTTTGGCCTGTAGTGCAAAGATGAATTATTTCTTGATGAATATCTTTGGCCCGTAGTGCAAAGATGAACAGGTGTTGAGATGAACATGACCTCTTGATTAATATCTTTGGCCCGTAGTACAAAGTCGAGCAGTGTTTAGATGAACATGACCAATCGATGAATATCTTTGGCTCAGAGTGCAAAGATGAATATTTGATTCCTGATATATATTGATTGATGTTACGTGGATAAAATATCGACGATGAACTTTTAAATTCATATATAGAAGATAGTAGTTTGCATTCTCTACTTAACTCTTCTAATGAATTGTTGTTTCACTGCAGATTGTTGATTTAAAACCGGTTGTCTATTGTATTCTATTAGATTTTTCCTTGTTGAAGACTAACGATAATTTGTTGTATATTATCTTAGTCATAATATTCTTTTCGGGCTAGTTGAGCTCACCCTTTTCCTTTTTGTTCCATTTTTCTTCTCGGGAGGCGAGAATGTAGCGAAAATTAGTCTGGGTATGGAATGAAGGTTCTAGAGAGAGTTATTTAGTAGTCCTCACCATTTTATAAAATAATGTATAAATAATTGTGATGAGAATTTATTTGGGTATGTATATTGTCTTGAAGACAATAATTGTATTTAAACTCACAAGATATATATGTTGTAATTATTTTGTACTCGACAAATGTATTAATAAAGTTGTAGTTATTTACGTACCATGTATTTGGCGACTCGTAATGGGTTGGATGGAATGGACCTATTTTGGGGGCATCACGGTTAGTATCGAGCTTAGGGATATGATCTCTGGCGGAGATCGGGGAATAGAACTAGGAGGGGAGAGATGAGTAAATCCTTCGCTAGTGTGTCCTACCTAAGCTTATTTGTTAGTTGGTTAGTATATAGGGATATTATGTGATATATTAATTTCCTTAATTAACCCTTGTTTTATGATTGTATTTGAGAATGTCGACTGAGAATATTAACAGTGGAGTAAATGAGACCGTGGAGATGCATGTACTTACCAACGAGGAGAACGTGCAACAGGCTGGCAATGTACCTCCCGTGAACAACACCACTGAGCAGATGATGAACGAGGGGATGTTTAGAAGCTTTTCACAGTTCATGCAAAATTAGGCGAGGGAGACTCGTGTTCAAAATCAGAGGAAATGATAGCAATTCACGGTGGTCACAAACCAAGCGATTCAAAGAGTTGGGACCACCGAATTTAAGGGAAAGCCCGATCCGATCATGGCGGAAACATGGGTCAAGCAAATTACCAAGATATTCGATGTCTTGGGATGCACGGAGGAACAAAAGGTTCCATTCACCACCTTTATGTTCCGTGGCGAAAGCGTATCTTCGGTGGGAGTCTCATGAAGCGTACCAATCCAAATTCGCACTCAAAGGATATCTTGGGAGACATTTTAGAAACTATTTAATGACAAATACTTTCCTGAAAGTGTTCGTCATATGAAGGAATTGGAGTTTATTAGACTGGAGCAGAATAACATGACGGTGTCCCAGTACGAGGCGAAGTTCACGGAGTTATCCAGGTTTGCACCTCATTTGGTGGAGAATGAGGAACGTATGACGCGGATGTTTTTGAGAGGTTTGAAACCCGACATACGTCAGTATCTCATTTCTCATAAATTTTCTCTCTATTCGGATGTTGTCAATGGGCTCGATTTGTTAGAGCGAGATAACGATAGACGTTCAACCGAGGGACCATAATCGGGATCATATCAAGATAGCGGTCATCGTAATAACGATAACCAAAGCAGAGAAAGAAGAATACGGACAAAGGCGGTAACCACTCGGTGGTAATCGTGGCCATGAAAATAGAAGAAGCGAGTCGGGAGGAGATTTTAAAAGAGAGATTCAACAATGACCATGTGAAGACGTCAACACCAAAGAAGAATCGGTTCCAAGGGAGGAGAAAGATCACCGGTTGTATGTTACAAATGCGGAAAGAGGGACATATCACCCAAACGCCTTACAATAGTTTAAGGTATGCTATAATTATGGAAAAGAAGGACATATTGCTCGAGATTGTACGATATCGAAACCCAGTCCAGCGGGAATGGTGACTCAAAAGGATGTCCCAGAAAAGTCAAAGTCAACGGTTCCTGGAAGAGCGTTTGTCGTGACCGGTCAAAATGCGAGGAACCCGAATGAAGTTAGCACGGGTTAGTTAATTATAAATTCTTGCGAAGTTTATACCTAACTAGATACCGGTTCTACCCATTCTTTTATCTCTCTTGCTTGAGCTCAACGTTTGAACTTGACTACGGAGAAATTAGACTTTGACCTTTTTATGGAGACTCCGTTAGGAGAAAATTTCATTACATCCGTTGTTTAGAAATCTTGCTTGATTCAAGTTGGCACTATCACATTACCTGTTAACCTTATTTCTATAGAGATATTTGCTTTTGATGTGATTTTAAGGTTAACTACTCATCATGCCGAAATTGATTACTTTTGTAAGGTTGTTAGTTTTCATATTCCTAAGCAACTTTGTTATTCGAATTCAAGCAATCAAACCATTGTAGTCAAACATTTTCATATCAAGCCATTAAGTCATTCGTTTATTACGGATGTCAAGTTTTCTTAGTCCATGCTATGGATTTGAATAAAGACACGCCGATTTGAATAATATTCCCGTTGTTATTGATTTTTCCGACGATTTCTGAAGAATTTCTTGGCTTACTCCCAAAGCCCGATATTAAATTTTGTATCGACTTTGAACCCGGTACAAAACTCATTTCTAAAATCTCATATCGAATGGCTCTATTGAACTTCGTGAGTTAAAAATTCAACTATAGAATTTGGTACACGAGTCTTTATCTGGTGACTTCCTTTGTGGAATGCACCGCCGCACTCTCGTAGGGGACACCATATTCGGCGATAGTAAACCGATAGGTGTCATTGTAACGTGTTATCCAAGGTTGGGATATGAGTCACGCTTGAGAACAACCTAAGTCGGTAATCAAAATACGTAGCTTTCTAGCTTAGTTGGTTATTATCGGAGATTCGTTGAAGGATATTCTCGAATCGCTATTCCATTAACGCAGCTAACTCGTAGAGATACAAAATTCGAATGGAGCAAGGAATGTGGGAAGAGCTTGAAGAACTCAAGAGAAGACTCATTTCAAAGACATGTTCACCACCGTGCCATCTTGGAAAAGCGAACGTGGTAGCCGACGTGTTGAGTAGAAGATCGTATACAAGTACGAGTACGATATTGTCAAAGACTCATTTCGTATAATTTACAAATAATAGAGATGGAGATGAAAACTCTAGGTACCTACGTGATGATATACGAGTATAATCAACTTTAATCGATAAAGTTAAAGCTGTTCAAGCTACACACCGGAGCTCATGAATTTGAAGAAGGAGGTGCAAGAAGTTGTTATTTCAAAAGCGAGAATCGGTGAGGTGAGGAAAGCTCAAACCTTCGATTTATTAATCCATTTGAAATTCTCGATCGAATAGGAACTGTGGCCTATAGACTCGTTTTACCGCTAAGTATGACGCGTGATCATTACGTTTTTTACGTATCGATGTTACGTAAATATGTGGACGACCCGGACCACGTCATTGAGTTAGAACCGAACGAGATAGCCGAAGACTTAACATACGAGGAGGTACCTGTCAAGATCTTGGATAGGAAAGAACATGTCCTATGTACCGAGGTTATACCACAAGTTAAGATTTTGTGGAGAAACCATGCTATTGAGGAAATGACCTGGGAGTTGGAAACGGAAATGAAAGCGAGGTATTCTCATCTTTTCAAACACTGTGTACGTGACGTCCAATTTCGAGGATGAAATTTCATAAGGAGGGAGGTTGTAAGACCCCAAATTATTAATAAATAAAATTTATTTTCCTCTATTTATTATTTTGAAATAGTAAGGGTTGATTTGATTAATGTGGATAGTTATGGGTAAAATACGCAAATATTTCGAATAAGTAAGTGGTTATAAAATATTCATTACTGTCGAGGAATATTCGTACGACGGCGCAGTCTTTTGTGGGCCCCATAATGGAAAGCGATTGGATGAAGAAAACGATAAATATAAGTTGTTTATAAATAACTACGTAGTTGTTACCAAGTAATACTATTGGAATACTTTCTGGAGGTTAAAACACACTAATACGCATTGTTGAACAAGAGTAATTTTGCAGTATTGCACCAATTATTGATTCTTACGTAAAAGGCACTACTCAATAATTGTTACGATGAATTACTATTCAAGATTTTATTTTATTGATTCAATAATTCTTTGCATTGATATTTTATATTACTTGTTGTTTCAATAAATTGTCATTACATAGTATTTTCCATTATCGAGACAATAATTCATATTATCTCAATAATATTATTAGAAAAAACATTATTAGCAATGTCTAGAAAGTTCTGCCTAAGGAGAGGTTTGGTCACCTAATAAGCGCAAAGAAGGAGAAATCTTTATTGAAAGCCCCTCTTTCCTGGAAATGGCACAGTTGCCGCCAAGATCTTGTGATTCTCAGTAATATTATTTGGGAATAATTAATTATTGATTTATATGATGAGGAAAATATTAATTTTATGTGGATATAGATGGAGAAAATTTTTAATGTGACAATTGTTGAAAATTAATATTTTATCTTTTTCGATAAAATAATTCATTTAAATATATTATTTTAATAATATATTAACTATGATATTTTTTATAATGAATGTGGGATATATGAGTATATGAGGAGGAAGAGTATTTTTGTGGCAATAAATGTTTAACACATATTTTGTGTGTTGGAGGATACAATTATTACCGAAATTTGATTATAGGCTGTAAAATCATCCATTTGTGGATTTCGGTCAATGTTTGTTTGGAATTTAGAAAAACTTTCTTCTGTAAAGTTGTAGAGAATTGAATTTCCTATAAAAAAGCGCGAGATTTAAATTTTTTGATAAAAGGGCTATTTATTATGAATTATTGAAGTTCCGAAGTTCCGAAATAATTAATTTTTGGAAGTTTAAAATATTTTTAATTACAAAAACGTTTTTTTCATTTTTGAAACTCATTTAACATGTGATTAGGAGGCTGAATTCAGATTGTTAGTGTGTGTATGAAGTTGTGGAAAAATTATAATATTAATTTATTAAATTTTCTGTTTTGGTGTTCTAAGCATTTTCCTATAAATAGGGTATTTAGGTTAGAATTAAAAATCACACCAGAAACTGAAGTTTTCTCTCTCTATATTATCGAGCGTATTCTTGTGAGTATTTTGAGTATACTTTGAGTATTGCTATACGGTGCAAGTTCAAGTCATAGCCTATATCCGGTGTTTCAGCTAGAAGTACCGATCTTTCGAGGTAAGGGATGTTATTTTATTCGAAAATGATATTATTTCTTCAATATCATTATGCCAAAATATTGGTTGGAAATTTTTATCAAATTTGGAACTTTTTCATGTCGGGGTTACTATTCATGAGTTACTATTCACGAGTTACTATTCATGAGTACTATTCACGACGCGTGAAGATGTTTTTTGTGAAATTTCTATCTTTTGCGTTTGAGTTACTATTCACGATATCACGGCTATTTACGATACGGCACTATTCACTTAATACTGCACTATTCAATTTAAAAAATGAAATTTCTTCTTTTTGTCCAAAATATCTATTCGGATACTAGCTTTGATTGTATCCATGTTTTGATCATTCTTGAATTTTACTCCACCACTCGATTACTTATGAAGTATTTTTGAACTTGGATTGTTTAAAATACTGAATCCTTAATATTTGTTCTTTTGTTTCAATGGATTCGCTTTCCTTTAAAATATTTGTCATCATCCTCGGTCCTAAATGATGATATTATTGAATATCTTTGGCTTTAGTAGTGCAAAGATGAATGATTTCTTGATGAATATCTTTGGCCGTGCAAAAGATGAATGTATTGAGATGAACATGACCTCTTCGATTAATATCTTTGGCCCGTAGTACAAAAGTGAGCAGTGTTTAGATGAACATGACCAATCGATGAATATCTTTGGCTCAGAGTGCAAAGATGAATATTTGATTCCTATATATATTGATTGATGTTACAGGATAAAATATCAACAATGAACTTTTAAATTCATATATAGAAGATAGTAGTTTGCATTCTCTACTTAACTCTTCTAATGAATTGTTGTTTCCGCCGCAGCTTGTTGATTTAAAACCGGTTGTCTATTGTATTCTATTAGATTTTTCCTTGTTGAAGACTAACGATAATTTGTTGTATATTATCTTAGTCATAATATTCTTCTATCGGGCTAGTTGAGCTCACCCTTTTCCTTTTTGTTCCATTTTTCTTCTTAGGAGGCGAGAATGTAGCGAGTACTAGTCGGGGTATGGAATGAAGGTTCTAGAGAGAGTTATTTAGTAGTCCTCACCATTTTTATAAAATAATGTATAAATAATTGTGATGAGGATTTATTTGGGTATGTATATTGTCTAGAAGACAATAATTGTATTTAAACTCACAGTATATATGTTGTCGTATTTTGTACGACAAATGTATTAATAAAGTTGTAGTTATTTCTGTACCATGTATTTGACGACTCAGAATGGGTTGGATGGAATGGACCTATTTTGGGGGCGTCACAACTATAACACTCATACATGATGACAACAGATTCTACAACATAATCCACACCATATACACAACGTTTGAACAACAAATTCACAAAATCAATTTATAGAAAACTTATATAAAAACTAAAACTTGGAAATTTAGGAATGAATTATACCTTAATCCTCTTGATTGTAGGCTAGCACAAGATGGTGAATCTCTTCTTTCTCTTGGCAAACTCACAGAGATTACTCTCTCAATTTCTCACTCTCAATACTCCGCAATTCTCTCTTCCTCTGTTATCTAGTAAGCCTTAGAAAATAATACGTGAAATAACCCACATCGCTTAAACACTGATAATCGTGATTATCAATTTATTAAGTCAAACGTCTTTGGCAATTATATTAACGAAAAGCCACAAGGCTTTGTTTGGTTACACCGAATTTTCATAGTAGATTATTATTATAGTATTTTTATTATATAGTTTTACTTGTCACACATGTAACCCATTAAATAGCTTATAATTTATAATTATAATAATTATAATCTTATTATAATTATACTTATAATAAATAAATAATTATATATCTAATTTTAATTAATAAATTAGAAACATCACTTTATTTAATTTAATATTAAACAATTCACTTAATCTAATTATCTTCTTAAATATTAAGTAATTGATTTAATTTAATTATTTCTTTAAATTAAATCCATTAGATAAAATTATCATTACTCAATTTAATTAACATTAATTAATTTAGTTACCAAATTAATTCACCACAATTCATCAATTATTTATTTTTTCCTCAATAAATAAATTATTTAAAATATTTATTTAATTCAATAAATATTTAAATTAAATTAAAAATTTCTCGATCGTTACATCCTTCCCTCCTTAAAAGGATTTTGTCCCTAGAATCACAACTTGAAAAATTTATTCGTTACACTTACAATCTCATTTATCTATATACGAGCAAGACATTCGAGTGAATAAGTTTCTCGTATAGGTAAGAAATAAGCAGACTTGGTTAATCTATCAACAATGACTCAAATTGCATCTATGTCTTGAGAAACCTTGGGAAGATCAATAAGTAAATCCATGTTAATGTGCTCCCACTTTCATTCTGGAATTTCAAGTGGTTGCAATAGACCTTTTGGTACTTGATGCTCCACCTTGACACGTTGACAAGATAAACAACTTGAGATAAACTCCACTATCTCTCTCTTCATATTGCTCCACCAGAATGTATGTCGAAGATCACGATACATTTTGATACTTCCAAGATGGATTGAAAATGGCGTGTTATGTGCCTCCATTATGATTTTATACTTCAAATCAAAGTCGTTAGGAACAAAAAGTCTAGAGTTGACTCGAAGTATTCCTTCTTCATCTATTTTTGATTCTAGAATAGTACCTTCTTGCACTTTCTTCTTCATACATATTAGCTCCGGATCTGTAACTTGAGTAGCTTTAACTTTATCAATTAAAGTAAGTTCTACTCATATATTTGACATCATCATGTGGGTCCCTGAATTCTTTTACTCTATCTCCATTCTTTGCAAGTAATACAAAATGGGCCTTTGCATTGACAATATCGCATTCGTACCCACGTATGATCTTCTACTCAACGCGTCAGCTAACATATTCGCTTTTTCCAGGATGGTATTGAATGGTATGATTTTAATCTTTCAACAGCTCAAGCCAACGTCGTTGCCGCATGTTGAGATTCTTCTGGGTGAAGAAATACTAGAGGCTTTTATGATATGTATAGATCTCCATTTTCTCCCCATACAGGTAATGTCTCCAGATCTTTAGTGTTAAAATAATTGCTACCAACTCTAGATCATGAGTAGGATAATTCCTCTCATATTCTTTGAGTTATCGGGAGGCATAGGCTATGACTTTCCTATGTTGCATTAGAACACATCCTAAACCTCGGCCTGAAGCATCACTATAGATGACAAATTCCTCCGAACCTAAAAGTATTGCCAAAATAGGTGCTGAAATGAGTCTCCTCTTGAGTTCTTGAAAACTCTTCTCACATTCCTCGCTCCAACCGCATTTTGTATCTTTTCGAGTCAGCTAAGTTAATTGAGTGGCAATTCAAGAAAATCCTTCCACGAATCTCTGATAATAACCAGCTAAGCCTAGAAAGCTACATACTTTGATTACTGACTTTGGTTGCTCCCAACTTTGTATTGCTTCAATCTACGTCGGGTCAACTGATATTTCATGATTTAATATCACGTTCCCAAGGAATGCTAGTACTTCCTCAAGCTAGAACTCACATTTATTCAACTTCGCATATAGCTTGTTTTTACGAAGCTTTTGGAGTATCAGCCTCAAGTGTTGCTCATGATCTTCACGGCTTTTGGAGTATATGAGGATGTCGTCAATAAATACAACCACAAAATAATCCAAATATTCCTTAAATACTCGGTTCATCATATCCATGAAGGCAGGAGGAGCATTAGTCAATCCAAAAGACATGACTAGGAATTCGTAATGCCCGTACCGAGTTTCGAAAGCAGTCTTTGGAATGTCATCAGTTTTAATCTTTAACTGATGATATTCGGAATGAAGATTGATCTTTGAAAAGAATTTAGCACCTTAAAATGGTCAAAGAGGTCATCAATGCGAGGCAACAGGTACCTATTTTTTATGGTGACATGATTCAACTCCCGATAATCAATGCAAAGTCGCATACTCCCATCTTTCTTCTTTACTAATAAAACAGGAGCACCCCAAGGAGACGTATTAGGATGAATGAAACCGATGTCTAATAGTTCTTGTAGTTAGGTTTTTAATTTCTGAAGTTTAATAGGAGCCATTTGATATGGGGTTTTAGAAATGGGTTTTGTACCGGGTTCAAGATCAATACAAAATTTGATTTCACGCTCTTGGGGTAGGCCATGAATTTCTTAGGGAATATGTCAGGAAATTTATTAACAATAGAAATATCATTCAAATCTGACGCATTTTTGTTTAAATCCATGACATGGGCTAAGAAAGCTTGACATCCATTTTTTATTATACGAATGGCTTTATGGCTTGATATGATAGTGATTAACTTTAGTGGTTTGGTTGCTTAAATTTGCATAATAGGTTGGTTAGGAATATGAAAGCTAATAACCTTACGAAAATAATCAATTTTAGCATAATGAGTAGTTAACCAATCAATCCCTAAAATCACATGAAATGAAATTATTTTCAAAGAGATAAGATCGACAGGTAATGTGAGGGTGTCAATTTAAATCAAATAAGATTTATAAACAGTGGATGTAATAAAGGTTTCTCCCAACAGAGTTTCAACAAATAAGTCAAAGTCTAATTTCTCTAGAGTCAAATTTAAACGCTGAGCGCAAGTAGGTGAAATAAAAGAATGGGTAGAACCGATATCAAATAAGGTATAAACTTTGCAAGAGTTTATGATTAGCTTATCCGTGATAACTTCGTTCGGGTTCCTCGCTTTTTGGGATATCACGAGAAACGCTCTCCCTTGAACTACCGACTTTAACTTGTCTGGGACGGCCTTTGGTGCTACCATCCTAGCTGGACTTAACTTCACTACATGACAAAATCGAGCTAGATGACCTTCTCTTCTGCAATTGAAACACACTTTGGGTTGCTGCATACAGTTTGGACTGAAGTGTCATCTGTAGCATACGACTAGTGGTGGTTCTCCTTCCTTGAAAAAGGGTGTTGGTGCTACTGTCTTTACATCATTGTTGAACCTTCTCTTTTTAAAATTTCCATTTGACTCATTTCTTCTATTATCTTGGCTAGGATTACCACCGAAGTGGTTACCATTTCTGGTATGATGATTTCTGTGATACCCCGAATTTTATGAAATAAAAGTATTAAATTTTCTTATAATTAATCTATTTAGTAAATGGTTAAATTGATAAAAGGTTAAAGTTAAGGGTGATATGTGAAAATTTTTCAAAGTAAGTAAGTTATCATAAAATAATCGGTGGTAAAAGTACAGTAATATGCGTGGTTGCATAGTAGTACATGGTATTGATTATTGATGCTTACGTAAGAAGTCACTCAGTTATACTCAATTATTGCTACAGTAATTGCTGCATCATATCTATCATATTATTGATTCAATTATTGTCACAGTATCATCTGCATAATATGTTATATTATTAAATTAATAATTTAGACGGCAAAGTTATTCATATTATTATTTGCAATATTGACAATTTCTAGAAATTCTGTTAAGGAGAGGTTAGATAATCTAATTGCGCACCAATATGGAGAAATCCTTATCGGAAAGCCCCCTCTTTCCTGTGAACGACCTGCTTGTTAAATATTGTAAGTTATAATATTAATGATGAATAAGTTCGTGTTGATTAAAGATGAAATTGATAATTCCATTGTGTGAGAATTATTAGTGTTAATGGAAATCGACATTTATTTTGATAATAATTAATGTCTGGAGGTTATATTGATCAATCGGATAATTAACCGGATAAATGAGCAATTAAATGCTATTAATTCACATAATTATAACTATTTGTTCACATTGTGTACTATTGATTCACATTCTTGTACTATTAGGGGAGGTGGTGCAAGATTGGTAATACTTGCATGACTAAGTTAAAAATGGAGGTATAGATGGAGGTACTATACTTTAATTCGTATTTTCACATGATTTGAACTATTGAGTCACATGATTTACTATTGATTCACATGATTTACTATTAGGGGAGGTGGTGCAAGTTTGATAATACTTGCAGGACTAAATTAAATAGGAAGAAAAAGAGGAAGGTATTATACTATAATATTTCGAGTCCCAAAATGTGCAATTATCGAAACTATATTTTCCTATAAATAGAAGCTCATTCTTCCTTCATTTCTCACCAATTCACTAAAGCTATAGAGCAATTATTATAGAGAGAAAAATTAAGAGAAGTCTGCTACCTCACTATTCCAGTATCCAGTTTTCTTCTGAGGTAAGGGGTATTATTTCTTTCAGATTCATGAAGAGAGCTATTGTTATTCCATTCCTTATTATTACATTGGAATAACTTTTGATATGCTAATACCGCATACATGGTGAAATTCTTCTATTATTCCATTCTTTATTATTCTTGGAATAACTCATGCATCGCGATCCTATCGCATGTCTCGTGAATCTCGTTGTTATTTCATTCTTTATTATTCTCATTGGAATATCCCACATGCGTGTGGATTACGCATGACCTGGTTCCATTCTTTATTATTCTGTTGGAATATCGTGTGTGTGCGGATTACGCATGACCTGGTTCCATTCTTTATTATTCTGTTGGAATAACCTGTCTGTGCGGTCTATCGCATGCCTGGAAAATTCTGTTTTTATTTCATTATTTATTATTATGGTAGAATAACCTGTCTATGCGAAGTACCACATACATGGTGAAATTCTTCTGTTATTCCATTATTTATTATTCTGTTGGAATAACCTATCTGTGCAGTCTATCGCATGCCTGGTGAATTCTGTTGTTATTCCATTCTTTATTATTCTGTTGGAATATCCTGTCTATGCGGATTATGCATGACCTGGTTCCTTTCTTTATTATTTTGTTGGGAATAACCTGTCTGTGCGGTCTATCGCATGCCTGGTGAATTCTTCTGCTATTCCATTCTTTATTATTCTGTTAGAATAACCTGTCTTTGTGGATTACCGCATGCATGGTGAATGAACTTTCGTGTTCATTCTTTAATAAATTGTGGAAATGATCTGTCTACGTGGATTACCGCATGGCGGGTGAAAATCCATTTGCAGTTTCGTATATTCTATTATACTCGTTTGAGATATCATTTCTTTTGTACTCGTCATGGAATATCATTTTCTTTGGTATTTCTTTTACGAGTTACTATTCACATGTTACTATTCACCCGGTTACTATTCACTCTAGTATTATTCACTCAGGTATTTGGGGCACTTTTCGTGCCAGAGTACTATTCACGAGTTACTATTCACAGGCTACTATTCACTCTAGTATCATTCACTTCAGGTATTCGGGACACTTTTTGTGTCGGGGTACTATTCACGGGGTACTATTCCCAAAGTACTATTCACGAGATACTATTCACCCAAAAAATATATTTCTTTTCTATCCAAATTATTTTTGGTACATGAATATTATTCTTGAATTTTACTCTACAAAGCAGTATGATGTTGACAATTTGGACGTTATTGATTTCTGGATAAATTAAATTATAAATCTTTAAAATTTATCCTTGAACTTGTTTTATTGAATTATTATGACATGGTCAACATCCTCATGCTTATATTGCGATGAAAGTCATCTTTGGCTTACGTGCATAGATGGACTTGGTATGATTATGACAAGGGATTATTCGATATAATCATGACCGTAATGTAACGAATGATGTGGTAAAAGTCCTCATTGGCCCATAGTGCATTGATAGACAGTTATTTGTATGATTATGACCAGGGATTATTCGGTATAGTCATGACCATTGATGATTACATGAATATCCTTGGCCGTGGTGCAGAGATGATTCGATTTTATTTATTAAGTTGAGTCTCAGGGATAAAGTTGATGAAAAACTTTTTAAATCATAGAAGATAGTAGATTTTATGCTCTACTTGACTCTTCTAATGGGTTGCTTATTTCCACTGCAGTTGTTGATCTAAAACTTGTTATCTATTATATTCTATCAGTTATTATACTGTTAAAGGCTAAGGATAATTTATTCTGCATTATCTTAGTCATAATATTTCTTACTGGGCTAGTTGAGCTCACCCTTTCTTTCAATGTTCTCTTCAGGAATTGAGAATATAGCTGGGACGAGTCAGGGAATGGAGTGATGGTCCAGGATAAAAGGCTTTAGTAGTCCTCACTATTCTATGGAATAATGTTATAATAATTGTAATGAGGACACCATTGAGTGTGGATATTGTCTAGATGACAATATTCTTGTGTAAACTCTCAACTATGTTTTGTCATATTTTACACGACTGTTGTATAATTAAGTTATATTTGAATTTATGTACCATGTATCTGGCGACTCAAGATGGGTGATGTATACCTGTTTTGGGGGCGTCACAATTTCCTTCACGTTTGTTGTCACCGCTTTGATGACCGCTACCACTGGTATGACTATTATCATTTTACCGGGTGTTATCTTTTGGTTGTGTTGACTCATTATCGCGCTCCAATAAATGAGCCATATTTACAACATCTGAATACAAATAAAGTTTGTGAGAAATAAGCTATTGATGTATTTGGGTTTCAAACATCGTAGAAACAATCGTGTCATACGCTCCTCATTATCTACTAAATGGGATGCAAACCGGGATAACTCGATAAACTTAGCCTCGTATTGCAATACGGTCATATTATTTTACTCCAGCTTGATGAATTCTACCTCTTTCATGTGACGAATACTTTCAGGAAAGTACTTGTCGTTGAACAATTCTTGGAACTTCTCCCAAGACATCTTTAGTGCAGAAGGTTGAGTACGTTTTACAGATTCCCACCAATAATCTGCCTCTCCTCGCAACATGAAGGTGGCAAAGGGAACCTTTTGCTCCTCGGAGCATCCCAAGATATCAAATATCTTGGTGATCTGCTTAATCCACGTCTCTACCTTAAGTTGCTCTGGCTTTCCTAAAAACTTTGGTGGTCCCAGCTCCATGAATTGTTTAGCAGTGACCAGCCATGAGTTGCCATTGTTTCCACCTATATTTTGACAAAAGTCTCTCTCGCTTGGTGTTGCATGAATTGCAGAAAGCTCCTAAACATCCCGTCCTTCATCATTTGGTCGGTGTTGTTGTTTACATGAGGATTATTGCCTTCTTGATGCACAATATCCTGATTATTGATCGGTGGTGACTCAACGGTCTCATGTGCTTCATTTCTTATCTCAACATTTTTAGATGCCATTCTCAAACACTACCAAAAAACAAGGATTAATTGACATGCCACATATTATCCCTATATTCTGATCGACCAATTAAATAACAAATAAGCTTAGGTAGGTCATACTAGTGAAGGATTTACCCATCTCTCCCCTCCTAGTTCTAGCCTCAAATCTCAGCTAGGGATCATATCTCTAAGCTTTGATACCAACTGTGACGCCCCCAAAATAGGTCCATACAACCCATTCCGAGTCTCTAAATACATGGTACATAATTCAAATACAAACATAATTTATAAAATATGACAAACTTAAGTAGAGAGTTTCAGCATGAATATTGTCTCGTAGACAATATCCAAACTCAAATGAAGTCCTCATTACATTTATTATCACACTATTTTATAGAATAGTGAGGACTACTATAGCCACCATTTTGGACCATCACTCCATTCCCCGACTAGTCCCAACTATATTCTCATTTCCTGAAGAGAATAATGAAAGAAAATGGTGAGCTCAACTAGCCTAGTAAAGAATATTATGACTAAGATAATGTAGAATAAATTATCCATAGTCTTTAACATTATAAAAACTGATAGAATATAATAGACAACAAGTTTAACTACAGCGGAACAAGCAATCCATTAGAAGAGTCAAGTAGAGCATGATGTCTACTATCTTCTATGATTTAAAAGTTTATCATCAATATTTTATCTCTGTAACACATCTCAATAAATAATCCACATCACTGAATTATCCATGCACTACGGGCTAAAGATATTCATTAGTATCACATCCACAAATCATCCATGCACTACGGGTCAAGGATATTTGTTATTATCACCAGTGGTCATGATCATGACAAAAAACTTTCCATCAATGCACTACGAGCCAATGAGGACTTTTACCACATCATTTGTAACATTACAGGTCATGATTATACCGATACATAATTTCTGGTCATAATCATACCAATCAACAGTCCATCTATGCACTACGGGCCAAAGATGACTTTCATCACAATATAAACATGAGGATAATGAAAATGATATAAGAATTTAATTAAGTGAGATCAATGATAAATTTTAAAGAATTATAATTCAATTTATCCAGAGTTTAAGAATGTCCAAATTGTCAACATTATAACTACTTTATGGAGTAAAATTCAAGAATAATATTCATGTATCAAAAATAATTTGGACAAAAAAGAAACCAATTTTTGTCATGAATAGTATCCCAGGTGAATAATACCTAAGTGAATAGTATCCTGTGAATAGTACTTCATGAATAATACCCTATGAATAGTACCATATATATGAATAGTACCGTATGTATGAATAGTGTCATATGTATGAATAGTACTCATGAATAGTACTCTGACATGAAAAGATTAAAATTTAACGAGAATGTCCAAAGAAATATTTCAGTGAAACGATACTAGATGAAGCACAAATTTCAAGGATATTCTAATAATTTCAAGGAGTATAGAAGCAATACTTATCAAAATAAGTGTAGATTTAGGAATATGAAACGAAATAATATTACTTAATACTACAGAGTATGGAAGAAAATATTATTTCTTACGAATATTGAACAAAATAATATCCCTTAGCTTAGTAGGTTAGTAATTCCGAATGGTCTAACGGAGATATTCTTGAAGAAAACTTGCACTATTTTCTACCCTCAAAGCTTCATTAAACTAAAAAAAACGCTCAATATTATAGAATAAGAATGTTCTGATTTTGATGTGATTTTCATTTCTAAACTAAACATCCTATCTACAAGAGAATGGCAGGATACTATTTAAGAAAATAATCATGGGCTGCACAGGATAAAAATCACAGGCGTAACTCATCAGCATACCATTTGAGACAACCAATAAGGGAGTACCCTCATATGAAGGTTGTAAGACCCCGAATTTTATGAAATAAAAGTATTCAATTTTCTTATAATTATTATTATTTCGTAAATGGTTAAATTGATAAAAGGTTAAAGTTAAGGGTGATATATGAATTTTTTTTAAAAGTATGCAAGTTGTTATAAAATATTCGTTGTGTCAGGGAATATTCGATTAGTCGGGGAATATTCTTTTTGTCCAGGAATATCCGTACGACGGCACAATCATTGGTGGACCCCACAATGGAAGTATTGTCGTAGTTAGAAAATGACAGAATTATCATTTTATAAAAATAACGGCGAAAGTGTTATCGTTAAAACTATTGAACTACCCGGTAGTAAAAGTACAGTAATACGCATGGTTGCATAGTAACACACGATATTGATTATTGATGCTTACATAAGAAGTCACTCAGTTATACTCAATTATTGCTACAGTAATTATTGCATCATATCTCTCATATTATTGATTCAATTATGGCCATAGTATCATCTGCATAATATGATATATTATTAAATCAATAATTGAGACGACAAAGTTATTCATATTATTATTTGCAATATTGACAATGTCTAGAAGTTCTGTCAAGGAGAGGTTAGATAATCTAATTGGCGCTTGATAGGAGAAATCCTTATCGAAAGCCCCTCTTTCCTGTGAAACGACTTCGTTGTTAAATATTGTGAGTTATAATATTAATGATGAATAAGTTCGTGTTGATTAAAGATGAAATTTATATTTCCATTGTGTGGGAATTATTAGTGTTAGTGAAAATCGACATTTATTTAGATAATAATTAATGTCTGGAGGTTATATTGACCAATCGAGTAATTAACCGGATAAATGAGCAATTAATTGCTATTAATTCACATGCTTATAACTATGTGTTCACATGTGTGTACTATTGATTCACATGATTTACTATTAGGAGAGTTGGTGCAAGTTTGATAATACTTGCATGACTAAATTAAAAATGGAGGTATAGTTGAAGGTACTATACTGTAATTAGTTTTTTCACATGATTATACTATTAAGTCACATGAATGAACTATTAATTCACATGATTTACTATTATGAGAGGTGGTGCAAGTTTGATAATACTTGCAGGACTAAATTAAAAATGAAAGAAAAGTTGAAAGTATTGTACTGTAATATTTCAAGCCCCAAAATGTGCAATTATTGAAACTATATTTCCTTATAAATAGAAGCTCATTCTTCCTTCATTTCTCACCAATTCACTAAGTCTCACAAGAGTAATTATTATAGAGAAATTATAGAGAGAAAGAAGAAGAGAAGTCTGCTACCTCACTATTCCAGTATCCAGTTTTCTTCTAAGGTAATGGGTATTATTTCTTTCGTATTCATGAAGAGAATTATTTTCTTTCAATACTCATACGGATTGTTATTCCATTCTTTATTATTCTGTTGGAATAACATGTCTGTGCGGTCTATCGCATGTATGGTGAGTTCTTCTGTTATTTCATTCTTTATTATTCTGTTAGAATAACCTGTCTGTGCGGTCTATCGCATGCCCGGTAAATTCTTCTGCCATTCCATTCTTTATTATTCTGTTGGAATAACCTGTTTGTGCGGTCTATCGCATGCCTGGTGAATTTTTCTGTTATTCCATTCTTTATTATTTTATTGGAATAACCTGTCTGTGTGGTCTATCGCATGCCTGGTGAATTCTTTTATTATTCCATTCTTTATTATTCTGTTGGAATAACTTGTCTATGTGGATTACCGCATGCATGATGAATGATCCTTCGTATTCATTCCTTATTAAATTGTGGAAATGATTTGTCTACGTGGATTACCGCATGGCGGGAGAAAATCCATTTGCAATTTCATATATTCTATTATACTCAGTTGGTTAAAGTTTTGGCTTCTACACTCCATGAAATTATTAGAATATCCTAGATATATTTGCGCTTCATCCAGTATCTTTTCATGGAAATATTCTTCTGAGCATTCTTGAATTTTACTCCACAAAGCAGTATCATGTTGACAATCTGGACGTTATTGATTTCTGAATAAATTAAATTATAAATCTTTAAAATTTATCCTTAAACTTGTTTTTATTGAATTATTATGTCATTATCATCATCCTCATGCTTATATTGTGATGAAAGTTATTTTTGGCTTACGTGCATAGATGGACTTGGTATGATTATGACCAGGGATTATTCGGTATAATCATGACCATAATCTGACGAATGATGTGGTGAAAGTGTTCATTGGCCGGTAGTTCATTGATGGATAGTTATTGGTATGATTATGACCAGGGATTATTCGGTATAATCATGACCATTGATGATTACATGAATATCATTGGCCGTGATGCAGGGATGATTCGATTTTATTTATTAATTTGAGTCTCGGCGATAAAGTTGATGAAAATCTTTTTAAATCATAGAAGATAGTAGATTTTATGCTCTACTTGACTCTTCTAATGGATTGCTTATTCCGCTGCAGTTGTTGATCTAAAAGTTGTTGTCTATTGTATTCTATCAGTTGTTATATTGTTGAAGGTTAAGGATAATTTATTCTACATTATCTTAGTCATAATATTTCTTACTGGGCTAGTTGAGCTCACCCTTTTCTTTTACTGTTCTCTTTAGGAAATGAGAATATAGCTGGGACTGGTCGGGGAATGGATTGATGGTCCAGATGGTTGTTTTAGTAGTCCTCACTATTCTATGAAATAGTGTGATAATAATTGTAACGAGGACTCCATTAAGAGTGGATATTGTCTAGAAGATAATATTCTTGTTTAAACTCTCAGCAATATTTTGTCGTATAATATTCGACAGTTGTATAATTAAGTTTGTATTTAAATTTTGTACCAAGTATCTGGCGACCCAAGATGGGTGATGTATACCTGTTTTGGGGGCGTCATAGTTGGTATCAAAGCTTAGGGATATGATCACTGGCTGAGATGTGAGACAAGAACTAGGAGGGGAGAGACGGTGTGAGACCCCAAATTTTATGAATAAAGATTTAAATATCTCAAAATATTTTTTTGAATATTATGGTGTGGATTTGATATAATGTTATAGTTGTGGGTAATATTTATAAATTTTGAAAAGTATGCAAGTTGTTATATAATATTCGATTGGTCGGGGAATATTCGTTTTAATAAGGAATATTCGTACGACGGCACAATCATTGGTGGACCCCACAACGGAATTATTGTCAGAATGAAAAAACGATAAAAATATTTTATGAAAATAACAACGGAAGTTTTACCGTTAACTGTTGAAACACCCGGTGTTAAAAGTACAGTAATACGCGTGGTTGCATAGTAGCACACGGTATTGATTATTGATGCTTACGTGAGAAGTCACTCAATCTTATTCAATTATTGCTTCAGTAATTGTTGCATAGTATCTCACGTTATTTGATTCAATTATTGTCGATATTTTATATATTATTAAATCAATAATTGAGATGACAGAGTTATTAATATTATTATTTGCAATATTAACGATGTCTAGAAGTTACTGCCAAGGAGAGGTTTGGTCACCTAATTGCGCGCCAATAGGAGAAATCCTTATTGGAAAGCCCTCTTTCCCTAGGAGAACGACACAATTCGATTAATATTGTGAATTATAATAATGATGATAAATGTTGTTAAATATATTGAGGTGTCTTTTTATGAAGTCACTAAAGTTTATATATATATATATATATATATATATAAATTTTATTTTATTAGTATTATTAATGTAATAAAATGTAAAAGCTTTTTATATAAAATAAAATACTTTTATAAAGTTATTTGTTTTATTAGACTATAAATAGAATATGTTATATTCTATTAATGCATAGTGTTTTGCATAGTAAAATCTTTTTATATAAAATGATTACTTTTATAAAGTTATTTGTTTTATTAGACAATAATTAGAATATATTATATTTTATTATGCATAGTGTTTTGCATAAAGGTTCTCGCTTAGTGTTTTGCATAGTAAAAAAATTTTTTATATAAAATGCAGAATACTTTTATAAAGTTATTTGTTTTATTAGATTTTAAATAATATATATATATATATATATATATATATTATATTATATTTTATTGCATAGTATCCTTTCTATTTTCCTATAAATAGGATGCTTATTTAGAATTGAAATCACACCAGAAATTCAGAGAATTCTCTTCTATAATCTTGAGCGTATTTCTTTAGAGTTTAAGAAAGCTTTGAGCGTAGTGCAAGTTTTCTTCAAGTATATTCCCGCCCTACCCGTCGTAGTACTCTTCTTTATAAGCTAAGGGATATTATTTGTTGTACTCGTAAGGGGTATTATTTCTTTCGTATTCATGAAGAGAGCTATTTTTATTTCATTCCTTATTATTTTATTGGAATAACCTGTATATGCGAAGTACCGCATACATGGTGAAATTCTTCTGTTATTCCATTCTTTATTATTATATTGGAATAACCTATATATGCGAAGTACCGCATACATGGTAAAATTCTTCTATTATTCCATTTTTTATTATTCTATCTAATATATCTTATCTGTAAGATTACGCATGACACGTTCCATTATTTATTATTCTCATTGGAATAACTCATGCATGCAATCTATCGCATTTATGATGAATTCTGTTGTTATTCCATTCTTTATTATTATGTTGGAATATCCTGTCTGTGCGAATTACGCATGACCTGGTTCCATTCTTTATTATTCTGTTGGGAATAACCTGTATGTACGGTCTCTATCGCATGTATGGTGAATCCTTCTGTTATTCCATTCTTTATTATGTTGTTGGAATAACCTGTCTATGTGGATTACCACATGCATGGTGAATTATCCTTTGTATTCATTCCTTATTAAATTGTGGAAATGATCTGTCTACGTGTATTACTACATGGCCGGCAAAAATTCATTTGCAGTTTCATATATTCTATTATACTCAGTTGGTTAAAGTTTTTGTTTCTATACTCCATGAAATTAGTAGAATATCCTGGATATTTGCGCTTCATCCAGTATCTTTTCATGGAAATATTCTTTTGAGCATTCTTGAATTTTACTCTCAAGCAAAGATCATCATGTTGACAATTTGGGCGTTATTGGTTCTGAATAAATTAATTCTAGAACTTGTTTTATTGAATTATTATGTCATTGTCATCATCCTCATGTTTATATTATGTTGAAAGTCATCTGTGGCTCAGAGTGCATAGATGGACTTGGTATGATTATGATGAGGATTATTCAAAGATAATCATGACCGTAATGTTACAAATGAAGTGGAAAAGTCCTCATTGGCCTGTAGTGCATTGATGGACAGTTTTTGGTAAGATTATGGCTATGGATTCTCTTCAGCCAAGGGAGTAAAGATGAATTTTTTTATCGCATGATCAGGACCATTGATGAATACACGAATATCCTTGGCCCGTAGTGCATGGATAATTTGTGGTCGTGATACTAATGAATATCCTTGGCCGTAGTGCAGGGATGATTTGATGATGTGGATTATTTATTAAGCTGAGTCTCAGCGATAAAATTGATGAAAACATTTTAAATCATAGAAGATAGTAGATATCATGCTCTACTTGACTCTTCTAATGGATTGCTTATTCGCTGCAGTTAAACTTGATGTCTATTATATTTTATCAATTTAACATTGTTGAAGACTAATGATAATTTAATCTGCATTATCTTAGTCATAATATTTCTTACTGGGCTAGTTGAGCTCACCCTTTCTTTCACTGTTCTCTTCAGGAAATGAGAAAGTAGCAGGGACTAGTCGGGGAACAGAGTGACGGTCCAAATGATAGCATTAGTAGTCCTCACTATTCTATGAAATGGTGTGATAATAAATGTAATGAGGACTCCTTTGAGTGTGGATATTGTCTAGATGACAATATTCTTATTAAAACTCTCAGTTTAGTTTTTTTTGTATTTTACACGACAGCTGTATTATTAAGTTGTATTTAAATTTTGTATCATGTATTTGGCGACTCAAGATGGGTGATGTATACCAATTTTGGGGGTGTCACAGTTGGTATCAAAGCTTAGGGATATGATCCCTGGCTGAGATGTGAGATAAGAACTATGAGGGGAGAGATGGGGAATTCCTTCGCTAGTATGACCTACCTAAGTTTATTTGGTATTTGATTGGTCGGTCAGAGTATAGGGATAATATGTGATATGTTAATTAACCTTTGTTTTGTGACAGTGTTTGAAAATGGCATCTGAAAATGTTGAGATACACAATGGAGCAAAATAATATACTGTATCGCAGTACGAGGCTAATTTTACGGAGTTATCCCGGTTTGCATCCCATTTGGTCGATAATGAAGAGCGAATGACGTGAATGTTTCTAAGAGGTTTGAAACCCGATATACGTCAATACCTCATTTCTCATAAACTTTGTTTATATTCAGATGTTGTGAATAGGGCTCAGTTATTGGAGTTCGATAATGAGTTAGCACAACCAAAAGGTAAAGACCAACAACACGATAATAATCGTACCGGTGGCAACGACCATCGGAACAATGATGACCATCGTGGGGGAAATTATCATGCCAAGAATGGTTACCACTTCGATGGTAATCATGGCCAACATAATTGAAGTGGAAATTTCAAGAAGAGGAGGTTCAATAATGATGGAAAGACAACAACATCAGCACCTGTTTCAAAGGAAGAAGAACGGCCACCGGTCGTATGTTTCAAATGCGGACAGGAGGGACACATTCGTCCAAACTGTACGCAGCAATCCAAAGCGTGTTTCAATTGTAGAAGAGAAGGTCACCTAGCTCGATTTTGTCGTGTAGTGAAGTCAAGTCTAGCTGGGACGGTGGCACCAAAGGCGGATACGGGCAAAACAAAGTCGGTGGTTTCAGGAAGAGCGTTTTTCGTGACTTTTCAAAAAGCGAGAAACCCGAACGAAGTTAGCACGAGTTAGGTAATTATAAATTCTTGCGAAGTTTATACCTTATTAGATACCGGTTCTACCCATTCTTTTATCTCTCTTGCTTGCGCTCAACGTTTAAATTTAACAAGAGAAGTTAGACTTTGACTTATTGGTTGAAACTTCGTTAGGAGAAACCTTTATTACATGTGATATCCAAGTCTTGGATGAGAGTCACAGTTTTGAATGATATTTCTATTGTTAATAAATTTCCTGACGTATTATTGAAGACTTCTTAGCCTACCCCTAGAGCGTGAAATTGAATTTTGTATTGACCCCAGTACAAAACCCTTAAATATTTCTTCAACCAAAATAAAAGTATAATGCGCCAAAGACGTTGGCTCGAGCTGTTGAAGATTACGATTATACCATTCAATATCATTATATAAGAGCGAATGTGGTAGCTGACATGTTGAGTAGAAGATCGTATGCGTTTATTAGTGCGACGTTGTGAACACATAAACCAATTTCGTATAACTTACAAATGATGAAGATAGAGTTAAAGACTCTAGAGACCCACGTGAAGATAGCGAATATACGAGTAAAATTGACTTTAATCGATAAAGTTAAAGCCGCTCAAGCTATATACTCAAAACTGATGAATATGAAGAAAAAGGTTCAAGAGGGCGTTATTCTAGAAGCAAGAATAGATAAAGAAAGGAAATCTCAACCCTTGATTTTAACTGGCCCATTTGAAATCCTTGATCGAGTAGGAACTGTGGCCTATAGACTCGTTTTACCGCCAAGTATGTCGCGTGTTCATAACATTTTTCACGTATCGATGTTACGTAAATATGTGGATGACCCGAACCACGTTATTAAATTAGAGCTAGACGAGATAGCAGAAGATTTAACGTATGAGGAGATACGTGTTAAAATCTTGGATAAGAAAGATCGTATTCAACACTCAAAGGTTATACCTCAAGAGTTAGAATCTGAAATGAAGTTAAGGTATCCTCATCTCTTCGGCATACCAAGTACGTACGTAAATTTCGAGGGCAAAATTTCATAAGGATGGGAGATTATGAGACCCCAAATTTTATAAATAAAGATTTAAATATCTCAATTTTTTTTTAATATTATGGTGTGGATTTGATATAATATTATAGTTGTGGGTAATATTTATAAATTTTGAAAAGTATGCAAGTTGTTATATAATATTCGATTGGTCGAGGAATATTTGTTTTAACAGGGAATATTCGTACGACGGCATAATCATTGGTGGACTCCACAATAGAATTATTGTCAGATTGAGAAAATGACAAAAATATTTTATGAAAATAACGACAGAAGTATTACCGTTAACTGTTGAAACACCCGGTATTAAAAGTATAGTAAAACGCGTGGTTGCATAGTAGCACACGATATTGATTATTGATGCTTACGTGAGAAGTCACTCAGTTTTGTTCAATTATTGCTTCAGTAATTGCTGCATAGTATCTCACGTTATTTGATTCAATTATTATCGATATTTTATATATTATTAAATCAATAATTGAGATGACAGAGTTATTAATATTATTATTTTCAATATTAAGGATGTCTAGAAGTTACGCCAGGAGAGGTTTGGTCACCTAATTTAATTGCGCCCAATAGGAGAAATCCTTCTTTGGAAAGCCCCTCTTTCTCGGGAACGACACAGTCGTCGATTAATATTGTGAATTATAATAATGATGATAAATGTTGTTAAATATATTGAGGTGTCTTTTCATGAAGTCACGAAAGTTTATATATATATATATATTGTTTTATTAGTATTATTAATGCAATAAAACAAAAAGCTTTTTATAAAAAAGAATACTTTTATAAAGTTATTTGTTTTATTAGACTATAAATAGAATATATTATATTCTATTATAAGTAGTGTTTGCATATTAAAATCTTTTTATATAAAATAGAATACTTTTATAAAGTTATTTGTTTTATTAGATAATAATTAGAATATATTATATTTTATTATGCATAGTATTTGCATAGTGGCTCTGCATAGTGTTTTTCAGTATAGTAAAATCTTTTTATATAAAACATAATACTTTTATAAAGTTATTTATTTTATTAGACAATAATTAGAATATATTATATTTTATTATGCATAGTGTTTGCATAGTAAAATCTTTTTATATAAAATGCAGAATACTTTTATAAAGTTATTTGTTTTATTAGATTTTAAATAAAATATATAAATATAAATATAAATATATATATTTTATATTATATTTTATTGCATAGTATCCTTTCTATTTTCCTATAAATAGGATACTTAGTTAGAATTGAAATCACACTAGAAATTTAGAGAATTCTCTTCTATAATCTTGAGCGTATTTCTTTAGAGTTTAAGAAAGCTTTGAGCGCAGTGCAAGTTTTTTACAAGTATATCCCCGCCCTACCCATCGGAGTACTCTTCTTTATAAGGTAAGGGATATTATTTGTTGTACTCGTAAGGGGTATTATTTCTTTCGTATTCATGAAGAGAGCTATTGTTATTCCATTCCTTATTATTCTCTTGGAATAACCTGTATATGGGAAGTACCACATACATGGTGAAATTTTTTTGTTATTTCATTCTTTATTATTATGTTGGAATAACCTATATATGCGAAGTACCGCATACATGGTGAAATTCTTCTATTATTCCATTCTTTATTATTCTGTCGTAATATCATGTCTGTGCGATTACGCATGACCTGGTTCCATTATTTATTATTCTGTTGGAATAACCTGTCTGTGCGATCTATCGCATGCATGGTGAATTTTGTTGTTATTCCATTCTTTATTATTCTATTGGAATATCCTGTCTGTGCGAATTACGCATTTATTATTTTGAGATTTCTTTAAGATATAAGAATATATATGTATATGTATATTTCGATTGATGTCCAAATTTTTGTAAAAGTCTATTCTATTTGATTCAGCTAGACGAATATTGAAAGATGTTCATGAAATTCAAGCGTTTCTTGAGAAGTTATGCCAAACCAAATTATTTTGGTGCGGATTCAGATGTTGAAAAGCTGAGATGACAACCCTTTTATAGGGGATTACGCGGAGGCGTTAAGATGTTTGTGCACAATACATTGTATGAAGGGCTAATCACCCTAAGTACGAGGAGTCCCTATAGTCTTATGACTGTTAAAGTTTAAGTTGAAAGATTACTTATAACTATGGATATACGCATAGCGTTTAAATGTTTTTTTGTGATACATCATCATACTGAAGGGCTTAACACCCTAAGACGGAGTCCCTATAGTCTAATGACTGTTAAGGTTTAAGTTGAAAGAGTACTTATAACCATGGACGTAGTTCAAGGTCTTATGACCCTCAGCATGATTTGGAATCTTTTAAATTCCTGTTGTTCATATTGCTTTCCAATTATTGAGCAATTGTGGAAGATTCTTGTTATTCTGAAAGGTGAAAGTGGAAAGGATGAGAAAATTAAGCAAAACATATTAATTTCAAGAAGAAATTGAAACTCCAGAAAGAAGAGAAATGTAAAACTCTTAGAAGAGGAAGAGGTGATGAATATGATGATCTTAGAAAGATCTTTAGAGAAAGAATTTGGTTGTAGAACCCCATGAATGAATAAAGTATTAACGTAAAATCTATTTTGATAGATTGAATGAATAAAGATTAATAAATAAAATTTTGAGGACGAAATTCTTAGAAGAATGGGTGAATGTAATATCCCGAGTGTTTATGAGTTGAGTATATGATAGCGATCCTTAGAAAAGAAAATGAATGGGTTAAAGAATATATAATACTCAAATATAATTGAGTCTAAGTAAAGGTTATGAAATAAAACTTACAAGAATTTATTATCAAGAATGTTGGGGGTAGGAAATATAAAACCTATATTAAGGTAAAGTGTTGAAGTTATTCAACAAAGAGATTTGATGAAAACCTGAGTAAGGTAGGGTTTTGGTGATTCCGAGGACAGAATCCTTATAAGGAGGGAAGGATGTGACAACCCGAATTTTTATAAGTTATTAAAATAGGAATTTAATAATTAAAATTCTTATTATGTGATGTTTTGAGTTTGAGTGTGAAATACTCATAAACCCGAGTGTTTATAAGTTGAGTATATGATAGCGATCCTTAGAAAAGGAAATTAATGGGTTAAAGAATATATAATACTCAAATATAATTGAGTCTAAGTAAAGGTTATGAAATAAAACTTACAAGAATTTATTATCAAGAATGTTGGAGGTAGGAAATATAAAACCTATATTAAGGTAAAGTGTTGAAGTTATTCAAAAAATAGATTTGATGAAAACCTGAGTAAGGTAGGGTTTTGGTGATTCCGAGGACGAAATCCTTATAAGGAGGGAAGGATGTGACAACCCGAATTTTTATAAGTTATTAAAATAGGAATTTAATAATTAAAATTCTTATTATGAGATGTTTTGAGTTTGAGTATGAAATACTATAATTTGATTATTATGCCTTAATGGCAATGGAATTGTTATGAATTAAATTTCATAAATATTGAGAGTAATTCACTTAATTAAAATAGTGAATTAATGTAAATATATTTATTTTTGAGAGGGTAACGTGTTACATATAAATGTAATATGTTAATGTAATTTAATTGTGAATTTTATAAATAGTTAAGATAATTATCATGTAAAATAAATAATTTAGTTGAGATATTTATTTTATAAAGTAAATATTTGATGGGAATTATTATGGAATAATTTATTCATGTATGATAATATTAAGTAAATTGATGATAAACAATTTTATAATCGATGCGTATTTTATTACGCTAATGGAATGAAAAGGCTCTAATTTAATTAAATAATTAAATTAGATGATGAATAATTTATTAAATAACTTTATTATGATGATAAGGAGTGATTTGATAAATTAAGTTATTAATAAACACAATGTAACTTAATATGAAATTATAAGATTAGGTTTGGTTATGTGTGACAAATGTACTATATAATAGAGGAGTATTAAAATAAATTGAAAAAGGAGATTTTGGGTGCTAGCCAAACATGGCTTAGTGACCCTTTGTTATTGTAACTGAAGAACCCATAATGCATACATATTATGTTTATATCAGTTATATAGATATACGTGTTTTATTCCTAAAGCCTAAGAATAGAGAAAACAAAGAATAGGAGAGAAATTGAGAGAGAAAGAGAAGAAATCCTTTGTTAAATTGAAAAAGGGTGATTGTGAGAATCAAAGAAGGGAGAGGAAGGATAATCAAGCCATTCTCATCCTCTAATTAAGCTTATGGGGAAATTAAAAAGGTAATATTATAGCCCTAGTTCTTAGTTTTATTTTATCAAAACTTCTTCTCTTTAATTGGTTATGGTGCATGATTTGAGTAAAGAATTGGTTTATAAAGATTATTGGGTATGTATAATTTGTTAACCATCATATATTGTTGCTACTTATTTGTCAAATTAGTGAGAATTTGGATTGTAGGAAGGAATTGTAAAAACAGTGTTTATGTTTATAGGATATGGCCTAGAAAGTACAAAATTTCATGATCAATACTTGCTATACTCTGTAAATTGATGTTGGATTATGTTAGTATGTGAAGAAACGAAAACAAAGTAGTTTAAATCATGTTAATTGGTTAAGTAATGAAGTCGTGGCGATCGAATTCGCTAGAGATGTTAAAAACATGAAAGTAGTGTATGAACATGTGTTTTGGGTCAAATTTTAGGTTGGTTAATGTTTTTATAAATTGTTAGAATTCTATTATGTTGTAGTTCTATGAATTACGAATCCATAGAATCGAAAACGGACTAATTTGGATGTGTATTACTCAAGTTATGAAGATTAGTAGGAGAAAAAGGGTCAAAAATCGTGAAGAACAGTATCTTCAGGTCCCGTTTCTGCTAATGGACGCAGCTGCGTTGTGCCCAAGGCTTAATTGGGTGCAGCTGCGCCCAAAGTATGTCAGGTGTGACTGGTTTGACCTATTTTGGAAAAACGGTCATAACATTTTCATACGAACTCCGATTAAGGTGACTCAAGATGATCCGGAACGAGGACGAATAGACCTACAACTTTTATTCTTTAAGGGTTTCAATTTGAGGTCGGAAACAGGGGTCAAAATGGTCATTTGTAGGACTATTGTGTTTTCAGAGGCAATTGGAGGGCGTCGGGTATGCACGTATGCAAGTGTAGTGCTCTTGACGATAAAAGATGTTGTTCTAAGTTATAGAACATGAATATTATGAAGTATAATGATGCTTAACATTAATAAATGATATATTAGAAAAGTTAAATACGCATACTAAGCACACATAAGAGAGACAAATTAGGCGGGTGACGAATAAATGTCGAAACGTCGTGATAAGTGTTAATGAACATAAAAAGTGTTTTAAATCAATTGAAATGAATATTATAAGATATTGAATAGGGTTAATATAAAATCAATAAGTAGTCCTAGCAAGACTTAAACACTTGAATGAACTTCGAATATGAAATATAGTGAGATATAAGTCGAAAGTTAACACAATAAAATTGAACATTGTGTATTGATTATAGGAAGGGTTATGAGATGTAAAGTAAAGTTTACATTATAACTACTATGAATTGCTATGTGACTAGTAGTTGATGTGTATGATTACATAATTGTGTAGGGCACGTGAAGTGCAGATAACTGTAAGTTGTTAAACTGTTATTGGTAAACAACGATCAAGGCAAGTCTTTTAGTTCCTATTTGCTATGTGAACTTGGTGATTAACTATTTTAAATCTTTATTGCAAACAGTATGATGTGTTATATATATGTTGAATGTATGAAATGTTAAAGTTAACTTATGACTACGTTGATTAAGTAAAGCATACTGATTGAGTAAGGAACTCAATCTTTATACATGATTATATGAATTGTAACATGTATGTTATGTTAGTCTAATGTTTATGAGATATATGTTGAGCATGTTATTATGTGCTACGTGATGCATGAAAACTGTTATATTTTGTTGGGCTGTTGAGCTTAACCTTGCAAATAACCACTTTTACAGGTTCAAGATTCAAGGTAAAGTTATGTGTTACTTGAAAGATATGAATCAGATGTGATACATCAAGATTTATACACTTTCGTTGTGTTATTATTATTTGAACCATGTTTAAGGTTCCGAATAATGTATTAATGTTGAATTGTAATATCGTTTTGCGATGTAAACTCTTGTAGTATTACAATGATTCTGAGATATTTAGATGTAAAGGTTGAAAGTTATAGGAACGAGAATAGTTTGTAATAGAAAATTTTAATTATTTCGCAAATTTCAATGGTTGTATTATCGTTTAATGATGTAAAATTAGAGGTTGAATGTATTATTAACGACCGAAGTTAAGAATTAAATTGAATGAATTTTGGGGTCGTTAACTCAAGATAGGTGATGTATACCAATTTTGGGGGAGTCACAGACGGGGAATTCTTCGCTAGTATGACCTACCTAAGTTTATTTGATATTTAATTGGTCAGTCAGAGTATAGGAATAATATGTGACATGTCAATTAACCGTTATTTTGTGACAGTTTTTGAAAATGGCATCTGAAAACGTTGAGATCAGCAATTAAGCGCATGAGACCGTTGAGTCACCAACGATCAATACCCAGGATAATGTGCAATAGGAAGATAATAATCCTCAAGTAAATAACAACACCAATGAAATTGTGAACGATGGGATGTTCAGAGGCTTTATGTTATTCATGCAACATCAGGCGAGAGCGGCTCCTGTTCAAAATACAGGTGGAAACACTGACAACTCTCGGATGGTCACCGCTAAGTTCAAGGAGTTGGGACCGCCGGAGTTTTCAGGAAAGCCAGAACCACTTAAGGCGGAGACGTGGTTAAAGCAGATAACCAAGATATTTGATGTCTTAGGATGCTCAGAGGAGCAAAAGGTTCCCTTCGCCACCTTTATGTTGCGTGAAGAGGCAGATTATTGGTGGGAATCTGTAAAGTGTATGTATTTTGATTCCCAAATGCACAACTCCAAATAAATGCAAATTAGAAACTACTTTCTAATTTCATTTCACCTTGGCCAAGGATTCCTGGGTTGTCATTTATCGAATCACATAGGACATTTCTCTTCTTTTACTAGAAGTGGTAGATTCTATATTGATCATTCATTATCTTCATATATAACTTATTACATCCAAGCATATCCTTTGATATACTCTAAAGGTCTTAAGGAATAATTCAAAATTTAATTCATTATATATAAGATACTATGATGATCTCAAGTCTAAGGATCATTTGTACTACTATCACTACACAAATTCCTATTGATAGGCAAGTAAAACTCCTTTAGGTATTCCTTAATGAGTTATGTTCAATGAACCTATTCTCCAATAAGCACCTTAGTGTCTCCACACACATGATCATGAGATCAATCATCTTCATCTAATGAGCAAGAAACGTATGTATCAATCTATCTGGATTCACTAATCCCCTTTTTAGTAATCCATTGATTGAGAACATTTTAGTTTTAAGCTATCTAAGAAGTTAGATCTCATTCACATGATCTCATCATGATTCTAAAAGCCTTTCTTAAAACTATGGGTTTGTCATATATTATTAAAACAACACCATGCAGATAATAAATGTCTTTAATAATTAATTCTTTTATTAATAAATAAATAAGATTGATTACAAAGTATATGCTTTATCATCATACATGATTGGCTTGTATGCATACTATTTTCAATCTCCCACTTGCACTAAAGCCAATTGTCGTGGTATCTCATACCCATCTTCTCTAAGTGACGATCGAACTGTTGTTGTGTTAATGCTTTAGTAAATGGATTTGCAATATTGTCTTGAGAGTCCACACATGCTCTAGGGTGACGTCTTCTCTTTTAATGATCTCTCTGATCAAATGAAACCGCTGCAACACATATTTAGATTTCTGATGAGACCTGGGTCCCTTAGCCTGTGCAACAGCTTTGGTGTTGTCACAGAATAAAGTTACTGGTCCTCTAATGCTAGGAACCACACCAAGTTTGGTTATGAACTTCTTCATCCAAACAGCCTCCTTCATAGCCTTCACTTGCGCCTATGTACTACTGCCTCATCATTTCAATCAACAATTGTTTGCTGTTTGGAACTCTTCCAACTCACTGTGCCACCATTTAAGGTAAACACATACCCCAAAATAGATTTACTTTCATATTGGTCCATTTAAAAACTTAAGTCTGTGAAGCCCTCTAGTTTCAATTCAAACCCACCGTAGACGAGAAATTCATCCTTAGTTCTTCTTAAATACATTATGATATTTTTCACTACCTGCTAGTGCTCTTCTCCTGGATTCGACGTGTATCTGCTTGTTACACTAAGTGCATGAGCGACATCCGGTCTAGTACATATCATACCATACATGATAGATCCTATTACTAAAGCATAAGGAATCTTACTCATACGGTCTCTCTCCTCAGGTATCTTTGGGGCCTGTTTCTTGGAGAGATTTATTCCATGGCTCATCGGCATGAGACTTCTTTTGGAATCTTCCATGATAAACTTCTTTAGCATCGAATCAATGTACGTTCCTTGGGATAAACAAAGCATCCTTTTAGATCTATCTCTATAAATCTTTATCCCCAAAATATAGGATGTTTCACCCAAGTCCTTCATGAAAAAGTGTTTAGATAACACGATTTTAATCGATTATAGCATAGGAATATCATTCCCTATTAGTAATATATCATCAACATATAATACAAGGAATGAAATAGCGCTCCCACTAACCTTCTTATACACACATGATTCATTCTCATTTTTGATAAAATCAAACTCTTTGATTGTCTCATCAAAATGGATGTTCCACCTACGAGAAGCTTGCTTCAATCCATAAATGGATCGTTGTAGCTTACAGACTTGATTTGTTTTAACATTTGAAACAAATCCCGCTGGTTATGTCATATACACATCCTCCTCAAGTTTCCCATTGAGGAAGGCCGTTTTCACGTCCATGTACCAGATTTTGTAGTCATTGTAAGCTGTAATCGCAAGCAAAATCCGAATGGACTTGAGCATCTCTACTGGTGAGAAGGTTTTGTCATAGTCAACTACTTGTCTTTGTTTGAAACCTTTTGCCACCAGTCGGGCCTTATAGGTCTCTACCTTGCCGTCTTCTCCAGTTTTTCTTTTAAAGACCCATTTACACCCAATAGGCTTAATGCCTTCAGGTGGTGAAACCAAAGTCCATACTTGGTTTTCATACATGGAGTCCATCTAGGATTTCATGGCTTCTTTCCACTTCTCTGAGTCTTTACTACTCATAGCATGCTCATAATTCAATGGATCATCATCATCTATGATGCGTACCTCATCATCATCCTCTATGACGAATCTATACTTATCAGGTATCTTCGGTACTCTTCCAGATTTACAAATAGGGTGTGTTACAATAGGTTCTTCCACTTGGTTAGGTACCTGACTTTGATCCATAGTATTTTGTGGTTCTTGAACTTCTTCAAGATATATCTTACTCCCACTGACCCCTTCAAGAATAAACTCCTTTTCCAAGAAGGTATCATGTTTCGCAACAAACACCTTTTAATTAGTTGGATGATAGAAATAATACCATGATGTTTCTTTAGGGTATCCCACAAATCTACACTTGTCGGACCTAGTCTGTAGCTTATCTTTTTTAAACTTTTTAACATAAGCTGGACAACCCCAAGTCTTAACATGCTTAAGATTTGGTTTCCTCCCTGTCCATAACTCATATGGGGTTCTAGGGGCAAATTTGGTAGGTACATTGTTAAGTAGGTATGCAGTCGATTCTAAGACATATCCCTAAAAGGAAACTGAAAGATCGGTAAAGCTCGTCATGGATCAAACCATGTCCAACAATGTTCGATTTCTCCTTTTAGATACACCATTCATCTGTGGCGTCCCTGGTGGAGTCCATTGTCAGATTATACTATTTTCTTTGAGGCAATTGAGAAACTCACTACTTAAGTATTCACCACCTCATTCTGATCAAAAAATCTTAATACTTTTGCCAGTTTGTTTTTCTACTTCACTTCTGAACTCTTTGAACTTTTTAAATGATTCAGATTTGTATTTAATTAAATACACATATCCAAATCTTGAGTGATCGTCAGTGAATGTAATAAAATAAGAATATATTCCTCGTGCAGTCGTTGTCATAGGTCCACAAACATCTGTGTGTACCATCGCTAATAACTCTGTAAATCTTTCTCCTTTTCCACTAAAAGGAGATTTAGTCATTTTTCCCATGAGACAAGATTCACAAGTTGGATATGATTCATAATTCGATATCTCTAGGAGCCCATCTTCATACAACTTAGATAATCCTTTTTCATTAATATGACCAAGTCTATAGTGCCATATATAGGTATAATTAACATCATCTCTTTTCTTTTTCTTAGTTTGTTCAATTTGAAGTATGTTTTCATGCAAGTCAAGTATATAAAGTCCATTTCACAAATTACCAACACCATATAAAACATATCATTATAAATAGAACAACTGTTGTTCTTTATTATAATGTTAAAACCATCCATATCCAATACAGAGATAAAAATTATGTTTCTACTGATATTCGGAACAAAATAACAATTATTTAAATTAATGAACTTGCCTGTAGGCCTTGCTAAACAATAAGTCCCTATAGCAAATGCAGCAACCTTTGCTCTATTTCCCACTTGTAGGACAACCTCATCTTTGCTCAGCTTTCTACTTCTGACCAGTCCCTGCATATTATTACATATGTGAGAACCACAGCCGGTATCCAATACCCAAGTAGAAGATTGACTTTCAGAAAAATTAATTTCAATCATAAACAAACCTTGATTAGGATTCAAAGCTTCTCCAAGCTTCTTCTACTTTTGGTCTGCAAGATAATCCTTCCAGTTACTTTTTTAGTGACCCAACTTGTTGTAATGGAAGCAAATTCTTTTGCTAGCTGGATCAGGATTCTTTTGATCCTTCACTTTCGCCTTTCCCTTAGCCTTCTTGGATTTTTTCTTTTTCAGAAGATACCTTGGGTCTCTTCCTTTTTTGGAAGAATCATCCACTAGTAATACATGGTTCTTCTTAGATGGGAAGTGACCTTCAGCAGTTTTCAACATGTTAAGTAACTCAGGCAAGCTGATGTCCAACTTATTCATGTGAAAATTCATAATAAATTTTGAGAATATGTCAGGGAGTGATTGCAAGATCAAATCTTGACTCAACTCCCCATCCATGATGAACCCAAGTTGTCCAAGATGTTCAATCAGATTGATCATCTTTAAGAAATGAGTCTCAAAGGTAGCACCCTCGGTCATCCGAGTTTCGGAAGAGCTCCTTAGATATTTCATATCTAGCAGTCCTACTTTGCTCACCATACAGCTCCTGCAGGTGCAGTAGCATAGTAGGAGCATCCATGGTTTCATGCTGACGCTGAAGCTCATCACTCGTGGATGTGAGCATGATTCATTGAGCCATAGATGCATCATCTTGCCAGTTTTTTAAAAGTAGCAATCTCTTCCTCAGAAGCTGTCTCTACAACTTTTACAGGTACGGGCGAATTTAGGACATAAGAAATCTTTTCAGCAGCGATAAAAATTCTCAGACTCCTTAACCAGTCCGTGTAATTTGGCCCGGTCAATTTGTTAGCATCAAGTATGCTTCGTAGTGAAATTAGCGAGTGTGACATTTTAAAATTTCTACATGTGAAAATATAATATTTTAGCAAATATTTATTTAATTAATTACCAAAATAAATTAGGTCTTTGTTTAAATTGGTATCTCCCACTATTTTATTCAAACTATATTATCCTCATCTATATAGTTCGGCAAAATCTAATTAAAACTTTTGCTAGTGAGAATAAGGTTCTCATTTCAAATGTATATAGGGTGACACAACAAACTATATATAAATAAATAGGTAGACAACTCCTTGTCTTTTGCATCTTGGATTATTTTGATCAAGTGGTGGCACATCCGAGTCAAAATTATCTAAGTTAAGTCCAACCTAGTACTTCCATATATTCAAAAAAGAAAAATGTTGTCCTTGTGGTGACACAACAAAATAATATTGTTCAATTTTCTTTATAATCATCAAATGTGATAAATTAACATCTTAAATACTTAATACTTGCCTTGTGGTGGCACAACAAACTCATATTAAATATTTAATACTCTATTAATTTTGTCATGCTAGAAGGCGACGTTCGATATTCTAAATATCTTTTAACGCTTAAGACTTAAAACACAGTACTCCCCCGTGAATCTGAAATTTTTTCCCTCTACCTTGAAAAAATTTATTATTTTAATATTTAATATAAATATATATATATATATATATAAACAAAATTGAGATAACTTCTACCGATAATTTTGAAAAATGGGTAAGAAGGGGTTCATATAATAAGCAAAATTTACAACAAATACTTCATAAAAATCCCTTCAATATTTTTAACAACATTTATTCATCAATAATATAACTTGCAATATTAACAACCAGATCATTCCCAGGATAGAGGGGGCTTTTTGATAAGGATTTCTCCCTATTGGCGCGCAATTAGGTGACCAAACCCTTTTCCTCGACAGAACTTTCTAGACATTGTCAATAATGCAAATAATAATATGAATAACCTGTGATCTCAATTGTTGATTTAATAATATAAAATATTATGTAGATGATACTGTGACAATAATTGAATCAATAATGTGAGATATTATGCATCAATTACTGTACCAATAATTGAGTATAACTGAGTGACTTCTCACGTAAGCATCAATAATCAATACTGTAGTATTTACTTATGCAACCACGCGACATCGTACTTTTATCACCATGTATTTCAATAGTTAACAGTAAAACTTTCGTCGTTATTTTTATAAAAAAGTTATTTCTATCGTTTTATAATTCTGACAATAATTTTATTGTGGGGTCCACCAATGTTTGTGCTATCGTACAAATATTTCCTATTAAAACGAATATTCCCCGACCAATCGAATATTTTATAACAACTTGCTTACTTTGCAAAATTTATAAATATACCACAACAATAACATTATATCAAATCCACACCATAATATTCAAAAAAATATTTCAAAAAAAAATAATCTTTATTCATAAAAGTTGGGGTCTTACAGCAAATCCAACATCGCATCCCTCTTTGAAGATGGAGGTGCATCTTTAAGCTCCTGACCTGGAGTCTCAATTTGAGCTAAAAGATCCGTGGAATCCTATAGAGTACGACCATGATCATCTATAAATTCACTCACATATGTGACAATGTCCTCCACATAGGATATGAGAGCAGTACTATTAGCTACAACAGCAACCCTGGTAGCTCGGGCTTCATCTCTCTTAACAAAAGCAGCATCCTGACCAGATAGGGTCGTCAACATCAATGTCCTCGCCTGATCCCTCTCAAAGGTCAAAAGCCGTATCATTTACTCTAAAGACTCTATAGAACGTGGGGCAATAGTAGCTGAAGAGCTAGGAATGTCACTGACTAAAGCTGCTATCAGACCAGTAAACAACTCATCCTCTGTGGGAGAGATAAGATCCTCTATAGGCTCATTATCGTCCAAATCAGTGCTAGGCTCTAAATAAATAACCATGGATGATGAAATGTCTACCTCTAGCCACATAGAATACTCCGAGGAATGACCCAAATAACTCGATGAAAAATTAGCCATCTCTCGATGGGTCTAGTAATCATAAACTCTAGCTAGGTCATCCTCTAACAAAGATGAAGCTGATTACCATTGACCTAAAGCTCCATCAAAAGCATGGACATCTTGATACTGGTCAAACTATCCCATGATAGCCTAAGGATGATATGTAGTCACTCCTCTCAAACCAACAATGACAAAAAGTCCATACCCACGACATGAGTGACAAAGCTGTAAGGGGAACTGAATCCTGTGCAAGGAAATATGGAAAATAGGATCCTCAATCACGATAAGAAAGACAAACCAAGATACTACATCTACACAATTAGCTGATCAAAAAGAATGAGGCGTAGATATCTCATGTGATGTCTAAAAATGCCTATCGGTCTCAGATGCATCATAAACTAGATGTATAATAATATAGCACTGCCTCTAAAAAACTTAGTAGAATGGGTATAGCAGAACGTGGCTGAAATTTGAGTCTCAACTAAGATCAAAGGAAGGACGGTACAACCCTCCCTCAGAGCCCTCACTATAGTGATCAAGCCAATGTCCAAGTGACACATGTAGAGTGACATATATAGATAGGCAATAATGCACATCAACAAAGTGTGTACTCGGGCAACTCGCCACTCATCCTCAGAAGTAGTAAAATCTCCTGAGTATATTGAGTAGCTGTCTATCGACCCGAAATGATCAATTATGAAATCCAGAGACACAACATGTCTTGAGGTGATCTTGTCCAAGAAGACTGTACGACGTAAACTTGTCAATGTTATGAACTGCTGTCTAAACTCACTACTAGCTACTTCAGCGCAAGGCATGTCCAGCAGAAAATCCGTAATGCGTTCATACTCCTCCAATGTAGGAGTCAACTCATAGGTCCCGAATTTGAAGACCTACCACTTTGGAATCCAGCAGAATAACATCCCCTCTATGAAACCCACCGGAATGTGGAAGGCCAGGAGGGATATAGAATGTCTCAGCATGTGATCAACGGTCATCCGATCTAAAAGAGGCAAACTCTCATACCAAGACCTCAAAGATGAGGCTATCAAGGTGGGCGGGCTATGCTCAATACGGGTGATAATGGATGAAGACATCTGTGAGACCCCAAATTTTATGAATAAAGATTTAAATTTCTCAAAATATTTTTTTTGAATATTATGGTATAATGTTATAGTTGTGGGTAATATTTATAATTTTTGCAAAGTAAGCAAGTTGTTATATAATATTCGATTGGTCGGGGAATATTTGTTTTAACAGGGAATATCCGTACGATGGCACAATCATTGGTGGACCCCACAACGGAAGTATTGTCGTAGTTAGAAAATGACATAAATATCTTTTTATAAAAATAACGGCAAAAGTTTGACCGTTAAACTGTTAAACTACCCAGTAGTAAAAGTACAGTAATACGCGTGGTTACATAGTAGCACACAGTATTGATTATTGATGCTTACGTAAGAAGTCACTCAGTTATACTCAATTATTTTTATAGCAATTGCTGCATCATAACTCTCATATTATTGATTCAATTATTGTCACAGTATCATCTGCATAATATGTTATATTATTAAATCAATAATTGAGATGACAAAGTTATTCATATTATTATTTGCAATATTGACAATGTCTAGAAGTTCTGTCAAGGAGAGGTTAGATAATCTAATCAGCGCCAATAGTGGAGAAATCCTTATTGAAAGCCCCTCTTCTGGGAACGCACCGTCATGTTAAATATTGTGAGTTATAATATTAATGATGAATAAGTTCGTGTTGATTAAAGATGAAATTGATAGTTCCACTGTGTTGGGATTATTAGTGTTAGTGAAAATTGATATTTATTTCGATAATAATTGTTGTCTAGAAGTTATATTGACCAATCGGGTAATTAATCGGATAAATGAGCAATTAATTGCTATTAATTCACATGCTTATAACTATGTGTTCACATGTGTGTACTATTGATTCACCTGATTTACTATTAGGGGAGTTGGTGTAAGATTGATAATACTTGCATGACTAAATTAAAAATGGAGGTATAGTTGAAGGTTATATACTATAATTAATTTTTTTCATATGTTTAGAACTATTGAGTCACATGATTTACTATTGATTCACATGATTTACTATTAGGGGAGGTGGTGCAAGTTTGATAATACTTGCAGGACTAAATTAAAAATGAAGAAAAAGAGGAAGGAATTATATTGTAATTTTTTGAGCCCAAAAATGTGCAATTATTGAAACTATATTTTTCTATAAATAGAAGCTCATTCTTCCTTCATTTCTCACCAATTCACTAAGTCTCATAAGAGCAATTATTATAGAGAAATTATAAAGAGAAAGAAGAAGAGAAGTCTACTACCTCACTATTCCAGTATCCAGTTTTATCTAATGTAAGGGGTATTATTCTTTCGTATTCATGAAGAGAGTTATTTTCTTTCAATACTGTAAGGGTTGTTATTCCATTTTTATTATTATGTTGAATAACTGCCATACATCTGACCGCATACATGGTGAAATTCTTCTGTTATTCCTTTCTTTATTATTCTGTTGGAATAACTTGTCTATGCGGTCTATCGCATGCCTGGTTAATTCTGTTGTTATTCCATTCTTTATTATTATGTTGGAATATCCTGTCTGTGCGGATTACGCATGACCTGGTTCCGTTCTTTATTATTATGTTGAATATCCCGTCTGCGGCGATTACGCAAGACCTTGCCCGCTTTTTTTATTATTCTGTTGGAATATCCTGTTTGTGTGGATTACGCATGACCTGGTTCCATTCTTTATTATTCTGTTGGAATATCCTGTCTGTGTGGATTACGCATGACCTGGTTCCATTCTTTATTATTTTGTTGGAATAACCTGTCTGTGTGGTTTATCGCATGCCTGGTGAATTCTTTTGTTATTCCATTCTTTATTATTCTGTTGGAATAACATGTCTGTGTGGACTACCGCATGCATGGTGAAAGATCCCGCGTATTCATTCCTTATTAAATTGTGGAAATGATCTGTCTACGTGGATTACTACATGGTGGGTGAAAATCCATTTGCAGTTTCGTATATTCTATTATACTCGTCTGAGAAATCATTTCTTTTGTACTCGTCATAGAATATCATTTTCTTTGTTATTTTTTTATGAGTTACTATTCACAGATTACTATTCACCCAGTTACTATTCACTCTGGTATTATTCACTTGGGTATTCGGGGTACTTTTAGTGCCGGAGTACAATTCACGAGTTACTATTCACCCGATTACTATTCACTCTAATATCATTCACTCGGGTATTCGGGAAACTTGTCGTGTCGGGGTACTATTCATGGGGTACTATTCCCGAAGTACTATTCACGGGGTATTATTCACCCAAAAAATATATTTCTTTTCGGTCCAAATTATTTTTGGTACATGAATATTATTCTTGAATTTTACTCCACAAAGCAGTATCATGTTGACAATTTGGACGTTATTAATTTCTGGATAAATTAGATTATAAATCTTTAAAATTTATCCTTGAACTTGTTTTATTGAATTATTATGTCATTGTCATCATCCTCATGCTTATATTGTGATGAAAGTCATCTTTGGCTTACGCATGATAGATGGACTTGGTATGATTATGACCGTGGATTATTCTTATAATCATGACAAGAATGTGACGAATGATGTGGTGAAAGTCCTCATTGGCATGTAGTTCATCGATGGACGGTTGTTGGTATGATTATGACCATGGATTATTCGGTATAATCATGACCATTGATGATTACATGAATATCCTTGCCATGATGCGAGGATGATTCGATTTTATTTATTAAGATGAGTCTCAAAGATAAAGTTGATGAAAATCTTTTTAAATCATAGAAGATAGTAGATTTTATGCTCTACTTGACTCTTCTAATGGATTGCTTATTCCGCCGCAGTTGTTGATCTAAAACTTGTTGTCTATTATATTTTATCAGTTGTTATATCATTTGAAGGCTAAGGATAATTTATTCTCGCATTATCTTAGTCATAATATTTCTTCTTGGGCTAGTTGAGCTCACCCTATCTTTCACCGCTTCTCTCTCTTGAAATGAGAATATAGTCGACGAGTCGGGAACGGATTGACGGTCCAGATGGTTGTTTTAGTAGTCCTCACTATTCTATAAAATAGTGTGACAATAAATATAATGAGGACTCCAATGAGTGTGGATATTGTCTAGAAGACAATATTCGTGTTAAAACTCTCAGCTTATGTTTTGTCGTATTTTACACGATAGTTGTATAATTAAGTTTGTATTTGATTTTTGTACCATGTATTTGGCGACTCAAGATGGGTGATGTATACCTATTTTGGGGGTGTCACAACATCTGTAAAACCGTATCATGAGACCATCCAGGGGTCATTGCTAAACTCATCAAATGCATATCCACGAGAAATAGTGCATGCATCATGATAAAGGATATTGATAAATGACAATATGATGCAAGGAATAGAAAGCATTATACATACATTCCTAGATACATCATCATCTAGATAAAAGTTATATACATCATCTCTATTTACAACTGAAAAAAAGTATAGTGAAATGGGGCACAGCTACCCAATATCTAATAGAGGCCTATCAAAAGAGATAACATGAGCCTATCCAAAGAAATCTATGATGTCTACACCATCCAGCCGATCAACCTTCTATAACTCCTCCTGAGTGACTGTATCTCTGCCAGATGGAACATCGGGTCGATACAGAGGAGGATTTGCTCCAGTGAAACTGTCAAAATATGGGCCATCTAAGGGGCCAGCGCTAGAGCTAGATGGATCAAAAGAATCTACCTCCGATGGATCTCTGCTCAGATACTGGATGAAAAATTACGCCCGGTCCAACCTATGGGTAAAGCTAGTAATATGCTCCAAATGAGTGGGTTCTCTGACACAGGCGATCCGGTCTATCATCATCATGAACCTAGGAACCATGTCCTCCATGACCTGAGTGGCATGGGTCTGAGCTCCAATGGTGCGAGGAGTCCACCAGCGATTGAAAGCGTCTTGGATGTAAGGGCTCTCTGATAAAGTAAAACCATCTACGACCACCAGGGGAATCTCGGTGACTGTCTAAGATAAAGACCAATAGCATTTATCAGGAGGAAGTGGAATAAGAATCTCCCTTGTAGTGCTCTTAATAACACACTCGCCCATGTAGAGCTCTCAGCCTCCCTCCGTCAAGAAAGGGATCCGACGAGTGGATAATATATACTCTAACCCATTCGAAAAACTATCCTCAAAACTAATTGTCAGATGATTGGGGTATAAGGAACCCATGTGATGACATCGACGGTCAACCGCTCTAATTGTAAGAGAGAATTGGTGAACCCCTCTACTATAGGGTCCTCGGCCAAAGTGGAATAATGTCAGTGTCGTCCCTGTGAATAGGTCTCCAGACCTAAAGTAGTAGTTGGGCATAGGCATGGGAGCCTCTCATATGCCAAAAACTACAAATACAAAGTTTAAATATCCTCAGTCATCAAGATTAACACTCGAGTGAGGGAAAATGAAAGATAAAGAGAAACTACTCACCAGCAAAAATGGGTAAAAGCCTAGCCAAGCCTCTGTCACACCCTCTGAGATTAGGCACATCCCTTGAAATAAATAGGTAATGGTGAATGAGCTCCAATCAAAATCTCTGATGTGGTCCACATCACGAGTGGCACTAACCAAAGCAAAAGAGATCGTCAAGGAGTTCTCTGCTAGGAAACAACCCCTGATGATGATAAAAAATAGTCACCGAAGGATGCGATCTCTATACCTTTGATCAGCAGGCAGAGGCTCGAAAAAAGTGCCACTCACATCATCAATGCTCAAATGGCTAGAACGGACAACCTGACCCTTGAGGGCCGAAGCAGGAACTCCCAAGAGGGATCGGACTGCAACCAAGAAAATATTGGCCTCCAAAGGCATTGGCTCTCCTGTAAACTCCATCCGCCTATCCAACAGTGAAATCATCACCTCACACTCTAATAAATGGGGAGACTGGGTATGGCTGAACCATCGCTCAGATAAAGCCCTCAGATAACCCCATGGGCAGCGATGGGGAGGAATGGAAAAGAAGGCCTCAAAGCACTAAGAATGGACAATAGTCAGGTACTCCAGATAAAGGGTCTGATATAAAGAATGAATGCTAAACTAATTCCCCCTGGGCTAAGTAAAGCTAGGAACCTGCATCAAGTTCAAAATCAAGATTAAACCTTTGTCTTGAAAGTGTAAAAGAAGAAAGGAAAAAATAAAAACAACTATTACCTCATTCGCATAAAGATAGATCGATGGATGACGTCTCAAATCATCCAGAAGATCTAGAATCATCGCGTTAATAGCTGGAAGCTCCCGATGAGGAATAGAAGCAGAAGATGGGTCCCCAAGAGGAACATCATCCTCCTCATCTATAGCCTCCGTCCTCTCCACCTGAATGGGATGAATCACTGACTCGGTCAACCAGTGAAGCTTCCAGGCCGGACAAGGTACAGGGAGATCAGAAGCCCTCCTTCTCCTCACGCCTGAGGAAACTCGATAAGAACTACTCAGCCTGTCTAACTCCATGTCTTGAATAAAATCTCTAAATCGCCTCAAAAAGGGCGAGGTACTCTTCAAAATTAAAGCAATTAAATTCAAGTCATTGCATCATGCAAATCCTATGTGAAAACATGCATTAGTATGACATACTTCCCCAGTAAAGTTAAAATTGCATGTATATTAAATTTTCAGACTCTTGAAATTTTTTTGCCAGAGTCTCATTTGTAAAACGGACTATCCGCATGCACATATGCATGACTAAGTGGCCATTTAGTAGAACACCAACCCAAAATCATGAGCATTTCATATGTATGAAAGACATTAAGATTAAACTCACCATCGCAGCCAAATGACCATGTGCATTTTACTTGAATATCTATGCTCATTTGTCCTCAAATAGGATAAATAAAATAGTCAACAAGGGTGTAAAATGATTGTCTTAGAAATCAGTTTTTTTCACATCAAAATGTTCAGCATGGTAAAATACAAACATTTACTAGGCCCATTCATTTTTATCAAGTCAAATGTGCATACGTATTTGATACATTGTGTTTAAAGATTTACTGCATGGAATCTAACATTCTAGCGGTCAAAACTTGAAAAAAAGGATGTAAACATTACCAGTGTTGTGCAGAACATTTGTATGGTGATGGATTTTGCAAAAAGCTACTCGAACTGAGTAGATCTGAGAGAGAATTTTTGGATTTTTTAGTATGTTCAAGTTGAAAATGACTTTTGAAGGGTCAAGGGGAGTCTAAATCCACCTGCGGTCTGCCATGACTCTACCTGCGGCGGCCACAGGTAGGCCTACGGAAACCTAGGATGGGCCCCACCCCCTTCAGCTCGATCAAATATTAGTTATAGTAGAGGCCCCTGAAGCCAAAAAGTTCAATTAGGAAAAAAGGTTCTATGCGAAGTTCAAAGAATCCAAAACTCCAAACCATTGGCGACAACTCCAGCGTAGCACCGGGAAGGACCTATGATGAAATCTATTGTAAAAGAAATATCCATCTGAGGCATCGAGAAGGTTCGGTGACATTGAAATCTTTTTAAACTATCGTTATAGTAGGCACCAAGTGTTGAAGACTTGTTTGATTTTTATTAAATGGTTTATGTAACTGGACTTATTTAAGGATGTGATGTATCTATTTTCCGCACTTGATGATGTTTTTTAAGATTAGATGACCTGAGACTATTTAAGTTTTGTAACCCTTTTAATAGGAAGGTTTATTGCTTAAGTTTTATTTAGCTTGGGTAGTTAGATATAAATATTTAGACAGTGAACACCATATCTTGTGGGAATGAAGTACCCGGATTTGGGGGTGTCACAAAAATAAAGGATAATAAGAACAAAACTAATACGGATAGCAAATGAGTTTTCTTCAACTGCAATAAGCCTGGACATTGGAAAAGAAACTACGAGAAACATCTTGTAGAGGCTAAGCAAAGTAGCTTAATGAAGCTTCGGTTACAAATACAGTATTATTCATGATTAAAATAAATTTTTATTTAAGTCAAGGTTCTACTGGGGTATTGGATACCGACTTTGGTTCTCATAAATATAGATTTATGAAGGGACCAAGCAGAAGTAGAAAGCTAAACAAAGGATAAGTAATCCTATTTATGGGAAATGAAGCAAAGGTTGTTAAATTAACCATAGGAACTTATAGTTTAATATTGCCTACGGGCAAGTCTATTAAGTCAATAAGTTATTATTGTATTCCAGTTCTCGTTAGAAACAATATTTCCATTTTGTTGTTGGACTATAAAATTTTTGGTATTATATTTAAGAACCATTATTGTTCTATTTATAATAATAGTATTTTGTATAGAATTGGAATATTACTTAATGGACTTTGTGTACTTGACTTACATGAAAAATTACTTTGCAAATTGAACAAACTAGTATAAGAAAATGAGATGATCATTTAAAGAGTTGAATATTTGTATTTGATGAAATACAAGTCTGATTCATTTGAAAGGTTCAAAGAATTCAAAGGTGAAACTAATTGGCAAAGTATTAGGATTTTTTGATCGGATTGAGGAAGAAATACTTGTGCAATAAGTTTCTAGATCATCTTGAATGGTTTTCTCATAATGGATGTTTCCTGATATACAATAATTAATTGGTGTATCTTAAAGGATAAATTGTACCATGTTAGACATGATGTGGTCTATAATTATTTTACCAACATTCCAGTATCCTTCTAGGGTAATACCCCAGAAATGGCTGCATATCTATAAAAAGGTAACCTCAAAATCTGACCCCAAGACTTCATAAGAGTTATGGACAAGGAGGATTCCTAATCTTAAGTATGTTAAGATAAAGGGTTATCCAGCTTATGTGAGAAGGTTTCAAAGGAGAAGCTTGGGACAAGATTTGACAACTGCTGTTTTGTGGGACATTCTAAAGTAAGTTTAGGGTATATGTTCTATAATCCTATTTAGTAATAGGTGTCTATTGCAAAACACGATGCCTTCTAAGATAAAGGTGTGTATCATTGAAGGGCTAATGAGAGCATAAAAAATCTTGAAGAGTACAAGAACCACAAAGCACTATAAGTCAAAAAAAGGAACCTGCAGATAGACCTATTATACCATAACCAAATTGTAAATTTGGAATAGTACCAAAGATACCTAGGACGTATGGATTCATCATGGATGATGATAATTAGGTTCGCATCATAGAAGATGATGATCCATTTACATACGATAAGGTAAGAATTGTAGATACTCAGAGAAATGGCAGAAGTCCATAAAATCAAATATGGATCTTTGGAGAAAATGGAAAGGTGGAGACCTATAAGACCAGAACTATTTGAATAAGGTTTAAAATAAAGTCAAGGAGTTGACTATAATAAAACCTTATTACCGATAGTAATGCTTGAGTCCATTTTGATTTTACTTGTGATAGCAGCTTACTATTATTAAATTTGGCAAATTGACGTGGAGACACACTTCCTCCAATATAAATTTTAGAGGAGAATGTATGTATGATACGACTAGATGGATTTGTTTCAATGGTTGAAGCAAATCATGTATATGAGCAGCAACAATCCATTTTTTGGAATGAAGCAAGCTTCACAAAAATGGAAAATTAGATTTGATGAGATAATCAAAAGTGTTTGATTTTATCAAAAAAAAAGAATGAACTTAGTGTGTATAAAAGGGTCAGTGGGAGCGTCATGTTATTCCTAGTATTATATGTTGATATACTATGGATAAGGAATGACATACCAATGCTACAATCAGTAAAGATAAAGTTGTCTAAACATTCCTCCATAAATGATTGGGAAGAGTATCTTTATTGGGGATACAAATCTATATAGATAGATTTAAAAGGATAATATGCTTAACCCAAGAAATGTATATTCATCTGATGCTAAAGCCGTTTAGCATGGCAAACTCCAAGAGATGTCTCATGTTGATAACTCATGGAGTGTATCTCTCCTAATAGTCCCTATAAACTCTTGAAAAGAGAGATCGCATGAGTCACTATCATGTATGCAATGAAATGTATGAGACCTGATGATGATCAGTCATATTCTGGAGAAGATCATTGTAAGATAGTGAAAAACATCTTAAAGTACTTAACCGGCACTAAAGATATGATCATATCCATGGTGGCTCTGAATTAAAAATAGAAGGCTTAACAGACTCAAGTTTTTCAGACTGACAAAGATAAAAACAAATCCACTTCAGGGTGAATCTGTGACAACCCGGAATATCAGATTGTCCAGAATTAGTTATTAATAAAATGAATTTTTATTAATTATATTAAGTGCTATGTGTTTATTAATCATTCTAGAACCTAGGAAGATTTTTAATCAGGAGTATTCTGGCTACGAGCTAGACTGAACGAGTAAGAGTTTTCAAGACAAAAATAAAAAAATTTCTAGAACAAAAATATTTCTGGGAAAAAAGATGAAATTAACACTATTCACCCGACGAAACCCTAAGGGTTAGGGTTTGAATAACCTAAGCTTTTTCGAGTGTTCGGTATATCGAAATGACATTCCGTCAAAAGATTTGATGATAATATATGGTGAAAAGTTACATAAGCCGATAAAAGTTTTTCTCAAAAAACGTGCAGAAATCGAACAAAATAAAAATGACAAAAAGTATTGTTATGTACTTTTCATTCGTTTAACTATGTTAGGGGAAGCGTAAAGGAAAAGGCTTATCGTGGAAAAGTGTTTTTTAATTTTTTGGAGATCCGAAGAATACGTAAAAGTAAATCGGTAAAGGAAAAATGAAATATCCAAAAATATTTGGATTCCGAAAATTGCAGTTTTTAAAACTGTCGGACGAAACTCGAAAGTTGGAAGCACGAAGCTTCCAAGGGAAGCTTCATGAATAGTAATGAGGTGGGAATAGTAAGGAGGTGGGAATAGTAAGGCGGTTTGACCAATTGACCAAAACTCCCCTAGCCTTGAAAATCTATAAAAAGAAGCCTTAAGTTCATTTGTTTGGATTTTTGAAAATCCTCCAACTTGAGAGAGAGAGAGAGAGAGAGAGAGAGAGAGAGTTCGGATGGTAGAAAGAAGAGAAAAAGAAAGAGGAAAAGTTAGCCCAAGTGCACGCTTTGTCCAACGGAGAAAGATTAAAGAAGAGAGGTAATCTGAAAACCTAACTTTTAATAAATTTTCTTTGAGTTTCTATGTTTAAAACACAGCTCAATGAGAATAAGAAGTAAAAGATGTAAGAACGATTTCATATGGTTGAAATCATGAGAAAATGAAGAAATAAGAATTAGAAGTTTAGTTTATTAATTTCTTAAGGAAGTATACGATTCTTAATAAATTTGAGTAATCCGAATGAATCATATGAATGATTCGATGAAATAAGTAAGTAATGGTGTTCCTTAACATCAAAGTCCAAGAAAAAAGTGAAATCTTAATCATAATATCGATTAAAAATGAAGAACGAACGAAGAACACGAAGAACACGCGAAGAACACGAAGAACGTTGTTAATGGACAAATTTAAAACCATCATAGGATAATTGTTGTTGATGGACAAGTTTAAAATCATCACGTATAAGTTAGATGCTTATTGCTTGGTTAGGAACGATATAAACGTTCATGAAAAATGGATTAAAATTGAGCTATAATGAAGTTATGGCAAATTAAAAAGTTAGTAAATGAACCCGAACGTGTAGGGTTTCATAAGAAAATAAGAGAATGTAGAAAACATGAGTCGTGGACTAAAGAACGAATGAATTCCGAGTTCTGATGACCGAACTACGGACGAACAAACGAAGAACGTTAAAAACGTAAAACGAACGAAGGATGAGGATTAAGCCAATTGAATTGCATGTTAACGGATTCAAAACAAAGTTCTGTTTGAGGGTAATCGAATTATGTAAGATAAGGAAGAGAATGGCTGTGGAACGACCTCGTTCTGAGTTATAATGAAGAAGTCATGAGATCGGGAAGTAAACGTCTCAAAATGGATTCAAGACTTAGAAAATTTTTAAAGAAATAAGGCTCGGCACCATAGCGCGAAATAGCATGCGATTGAGAGCGCGGTGCCGCAGCATTTCAACCCCAAAGGTTGGACACCGTGAGAGTGGCACCGCAGTAGCGATTGTTAAAGAAGAAGAACCGTACCGCAGTAACCTAGGTAGGGAAAAAAGCCAGTAATGAGCCTTTAACTACTCAAAACCAAGGGGAAGTGTATCGAGAGCTAATGAACGTGTAGTTCATCGAATGTAACACATAATCAAGGGTTTTAAACCTTTAATAAAGGTAGAATGAAAAGATTAAATGAGATTAAAAGGCAAAGAATGTGAACGCGGGCTACGGATCCAATATCTGGGGACCGTAGTCGCGATAAAAAAACGTGAGGGATTGCTATGATGGTGATTCCTTAGACGTTGAGTGATGAGGGTAACATATAATATTTCGATGTTATGAATTGGTAATGAGAGATGAATGTAAAGCGTATAGACGCTATGAATGCAACATTGTTGCGATGAACGATCCGTCTTAGCATATAGCAAACCGTATGGCTTCTACATTAAGAAAGAATAATGAACATGGGGTTCATGGGTTGGATAATGATTAAAAGCGATTAAAACCTCGAGAAAAGGTTGAACGAGAGACTAAGAGATGAGAAACGTAAATGCTAAATACGTAAACAATTCTCGTGAATCATATTCGCGTTGGACGAGCGTTCTAAGTGTACAATGGTTGTATAACGTAGACGTTAATGAAAATATTAAGTAAGATATGAATTATCAAGAAAGTCGTAACGAACGGTAATAAGATTAATGGAAGCCGAATGTGAATGGATCTAACTCACTGTGAAACTGACAACCGATCTAACTCACTGTGATGGCAGTGTAGACGAGACGGGAACTTATTTGTGGGAAACCACTCAGAGTACCATATGGACTACTAGAAAAGAAGCGATGTGTGCTGAGTCCTAGAGAAATTATAAGAAGAAGATAAGAATGTAAATCATCAAAGATGATGAACGTATAAGTAAGACATCTCCGTATGTCATGAAGCCGTAGAACAGTAATGAAAGTGATTGCATAATCGTAGGTTGCAAGAACGCGAACCCTAAGAAGTAAAGATAAGTAAACCAATGCATAAGTCAAATATATATGACTAATTTGTGTATGTGTTTCCTTATGTGTTATAGGCATTGGAATGAGCAGTTCAGTGTAAGTTGTAGCTGTGCGTAATGCAAGTTTCCTAACTTCATTCATATTCTAAATAAATGCTAGTTTCTTAAACTTCTCAAATGTTAAACTTGAGAAGTTCTGTCTATGTGCGAATGTGTGATATTTGTACAAGGTGGTAGAACGTATGAGGCCTTGTGCCACAATGTGAACACTTCGGTGTTTCTATGAGATGAACTGTTCTGTGATTGAACTATTTAATAAGAGAATGTTCTATTTATACATGATCCATTATTGTTAAGTCTGTGCTAATGATTCTAGCCAGACAGAATGTGCATGAAAAAGGTAGAAGAATGAAAGTTTTTTAAAGTGAATGTGAATAATGTTTTAAAATGATAGGAATCGAGGTTATTCCTGTTATTCAAGTTGTTTCATAACCTTTGTTTAGTTATCAAAAATCTAAAGGAATGTTGGAATTCTAAAAGTTGTTTGTTTAACTGTTATGACTTACTGAGCAATTGAATGCTCACACTTGCATTAAATGAAAAACATTTTTAGTGAACTATGTTAGAAGAACTTAAGGATACCGTGAAGATCAAGCTGATGGTATCCAGATGAATTGTCATTCAGTATGTGAATGATCATGAAGATCAAGTGAAGACTTGTAATGTAGAAAGATGAAATTAAACTATAGATTAGTTAAGGAACGGTTATGTATCCTTGGTAGCGGATAAAAGTCACTCTTGTAAGATGTAAAGAATAATGAAATTATCATTATTTGTAATGAAAGAGGTTATAAGGTATTAGAACCTAGGAATTGAGAATGTATGTTATTATATTTCACTATATAATGATGTATGTTTGGAAGAGTGATGTACTCGTGATGCACGAAATTTGGGTGTGAAAATAGACCGAATTTTGGGGCATTACAAGTTGGTATCAAAGTTGATAGGTTATAAACTTAGGTATGAGTACCTAAGCCTATAATCTTAGAGAGAAGGATAAGAAAATCATTGAGTTAAAAGATTAAGGAAGAAGATCACCACGTGATCATAGTGAATCGTAGTAACAGATGATCTATTAAACGATCAGTGATTCATAGCTAATGCTATGAATGAATGGTACTGCAAAGTAGTACGGGAAGAAGAACTCAGATTGAGTTGTGAAGAATAGCATACGAATTAAAGAAAATTCGTATTAAGTGAAGAGAAAGTTAGAAGTTGTAAAATTTCAATTGAGGACTCATGTGATAGCTGAGTCGTATGAATCTTTGTTATGGGCAGAGGTTTGTGCTTTGGTGTAACAACCACTCAGTTTATTATAGTAATAATCATTGGAATTGGTCGCGCTATCAATATGTATATGATGAGGAGGTGAATCTCTTCTCATGTATATACTTGATAGGTAGAGAAAGATAAGGTAGGTGGGAGTTCTTGTAACTCATACTTATGGTAAGTTCGTGACTCATAATGATATGGTATGTTATTGAACTTCTCAGCGAATGGACGCCTATGGTCTGACTAGGATAGTTTTTAAACTCATATTATTGTGGAAAGTTCCTGAACTCATAAGGTATAGTGATGTTTAGACTGAAAATGAGTTATTTTTAGTAGAATTACCATTGAAGGTGCTAGAGAAAATTAACTATTGTCGCAAGTAAGACAATGAAGAAAGATGGAGAATATGATATTCCAAGTCATGTAGCTATGATAGATTTTGAAGTTTCTTGAAATCGTGCTTATGTGTGTGTTTTGAAAAGGAAAGAATTGGATCAACTTTTGGAATCAATGGATTTTAAAAGAACTATTCTTGGTATGTCTATGCTAGTTGATTCGGCTAGACATAAATTGATTTGAAATATCAAAATAAAATTTATATCATCAGTGCATTTGATGCAAGGATGGAGTTATTAATGCAATTGAACCTGGTGTTGGATGTGATCTTAGGATCGACAACCCCTATTATATGATGTATAATGACGAAGTCATAAAATGACGAAGTCCTCAACATACTGTGAAAAGTACGGTATCATGACGTCATAAAATGTTTTGATGTATTACGAAAGGAATTTAAAGAAGTAGTCGATGTTAATTAATTTGACTAGGCGAATGTTTCAAGTTGATATCCAATTTATTGGTATGGTCTAAGCTACTTGATTTGGCTAAGACGAATGGTATATCATGATTAAAGGAAAATCGAGCTTTCTTTGAAGAACTTGTGCCAAACCAAATTGCTTTTGTACGAAATCTAATGATTAAGTCTGAGGTGAACACACTCCAAAATGGGGTTATACAAGGGTTGATCGCCTACGTATGAAAGAGGTAGTTTAATTTCTGTGTGATTGTAAACTGATTGTGGAAGAAGGTTTACGACGTCATGCTGTTAAACCTAGTAAGAGTTCATGGTCAATTTGACCCCTCAGCAAAAGTATGAAATGTTTTAAAGGAATTTTTATATTCCTCATTGTTCATTTTACTTCATAATTCTTGATAAGTTATAAAGGTGAGGGAATGTTTGAAAGATAAGAACTTCTTTAAAGAGAAGTTGAGAAGAAGGGTAGATTAAAATTTCGAGGATAAAATTTTGTGAAGAAGGGGTGAATGTGATGACCCGGGAATGGGCGTGGTTTTAGAAATTTCGAGGAAGAAATTTTTATAAGGGAGAAAGAATATGACAACTCGAAAAATCAGATTGTCCAGAATTTAAGATTTAAAGAATTAGTTATTAATAAAATGAATTTTTATTAATATTATTATGTACCATGTGTTTATTTATCATTCTAGAACCTAGGATGATTATTAATCGGGAGGATTCTGGCTACGAGCTAGACTAAACTAGTAAGAATTTTCAAGATGAAAATAAAAATTTTCCGGGAACAAAAATATTTTCAAGGAAAAATACGAAATCGGCACTATTCACCCGACGAAATCCTAAGGGTTAGGGTTTGAATAACATAGGCCTTTCTGAGAGTTTGGTATGTCGAAATGACATTCCGTCGAAAGATTTGACGATAATATATCGTGAAAAGTTAAGTAAGTCGATAAACTTTTTTCTCGAAAAACATGCAGAAATCGGACATAATATAAATGACGAAAAGTATTGTTATGTACTTTTCATTCGTTTAACTACATTAGGGGAAAACGTGAAGGAAAACACTTAAAAGGAAAACACTTAAAACACTTAAATCGTGGAAACGTGTTTTTAGTTTTTCGGAGATCCAAAGAATGCTTAAAAGTTAATCCGTAAAGGAAAGACGAAATATCCAAAAATATTTGGATTCCGAGAATCACAATTTTTAAAATTATCGGATGAAACCCAAAAGATGGAAACACAAAGCTTCCAAGGGAAGCTACGTGAATAGTAAGGAGGTGAGAATAGTAAGGAGGTATGAATAGTAAAGCGGTTTTGCCAATTGACCAAAACGCCCCTAGCCTTAAAAATCTATAAAAAGAAGCCTTAAGTTCATTTGTTTGGATTTCTGAAAATCCTCCAACTTGAGAGAGAGAGAAAGAGAGTTCGGATGGGAGAAAGAAGAGGAAAAGCTAGCCCGAGTGCACGCTTTGTCCAACTGAGAAAGATTAAAGAAGAGAGGTAATCCAAAAACCTAACTTCTAATAAATTTTTTGTAAGTTTCTGTGACACCCCCAAATCCAGGTACTTCATTCCCACAAGATTTGGTGCTCACTTATCAAAACTATTACATCTAACTACCCATCACAAAGGATAAAGACATAATTTAAATAACTTAAACAATAATCTTTCCCATTAATGGGCTACATCATAATCTCAAAATAAATCCCAGGTAATCTAACCTTAAAATTAGTACATAAGTTTACGGAATACATCACATATTAAAACAAGTCTTTAACATAATTCATTAAAATAAAATTCTCATAAGTCTTCAACATTTAGACATCTTGCCTTTTCATTTGCTAGTAGACGGCTTATCGACTTTCTCAACTTTAGCTGCAGTGTTAAATGCAAGAGTGAGCAAACAATTGCTCACTGATATAAGAAGTAGTAATAATAACAATATGGAAATGAACAACAAATGCTGAACAATAATGAACTTATTCTACGGATCAAAAATAGAAAACAAGTTCGAAATCAATGTCTGAGGGACTTAAAACCACGAACTATGTCTATGGTATTTAGGTATTATTACCTTAACCTTAACAGTCATTAGACTATACAGACCCTTCTTAGCGTACTTAGGGGGATCAACCCTTTGTACCATGTATTGTGCAAAAACATCTAAACGTTACACGTACAAAAATCCCCTATATTGGGGTTGTTCGTCTCAGTTAAAATTTAGAATTTCTGCACTAAAGAAAGTTTAGTTTGGAACTAGCTCATCAATGGTTCTAGAATTTGAAAACACTATTCGATTGTTGACTGATTTGATCAATAAAGGTTTAATACGAGAATATATAACTGAACAAGGCTATTAAAGTTAAAGATCGGATATCAACAATATATATAACTGAATTTCATGATATACATGCAAAGTGCTATATTCAAAGGAGTTTAGAACAATCTTCTATGAACCAATGTATTAGAACAATATATGCTTCGAATGATAATAAGGAAAATAAAGGTCGCTTTCGACGTAATTTAATTAGGTTACAAGAGCTTGCACAAACATACTCAAGATAAACTAGCTTACTCAACCTTACAAGAATTTTAGGAACTTGTACAATAACGATTTAGGAATGGGAACATACATTCAATATGGAAAGAATGAAGTTAGAAAACTTGCTCAATGTAAAGAGTTAAGGTTTAGGAACTTGCCTTGTTTGTAAGCTACACAAGTGTAAAATAATCTCCAATTACCCTACACATATCATTACAATCGCAACAACAATTAGTTGTATGAATATTAACACTATGGGTATTAAACCATCATTTAGGTCATAACCCTAGCCTAGCATCTAACCATTTAGGTTAACATACTTAACGAATCTGAAATCGCATTACGAGCTAACATAACTTACTCGTTCATTTCTAACTTTTGAAAACATCACTTTTAGTTTCATTGTATAACTCAATTAACAATCACCTAAAATTCTTTTACACTTTGTATTACAACACCTTACAATTTGTTATTGTAGTTCACTTTATGTTTTAATATCCTTAACATGCATGCTAAACTAACCCAAGTCCATTACGCATGACCTGCAATTAAGCAAACTTCATTGTCTGTGACGGGCTACTCACGCTGGCGCCAAGAAGAATACACTGGTAATCATGACGCTTGCAAGACAATGCAATCACCACCTTATATATGTATAGCCACCATCGCCATGACAAATCGTAAGCGCCAAACAAAGATGCCCGTAATGTCTCGGTTCGATTTTTGCATAAGCTCGAAATCAGACTCTGTTTTGGCCAAAAATCCCAATTCTATAGAATATCTCCCAACTTCAACATCTAACACTTTGTCATATTATAGTTATACATGCTAAACACCATTCTATATACAAAAACATTAAATAAACACCATTTTGAAGAATCAAAACTATATTTTCCCCCAAATTTCCTTATTTTATACTTTTAACGAATTTGATCGCCACGAACTCGTTTCTTGATCAATTGACATGATTTAAGCTATGCCTCTTTCTTTTCTTAATATATTATCACAATCCACCAACAAATTACAGATTACATCACATATAGGACAAGAAATTTGATACTTTCTAAGGCCGTATTATAAGAATACTAACACTGATATTTTGATTTCTTTCCTACACACCAATTTTTACGAATTTGATAACAAATAACAAGTATACATGATAATTAACAGAGTTTTGCAAACCTATATGTACATATATATATATACCACATCCTTGGACTATACAACATCCTACACGGTTATATTGAAAGTCCTCGCAGTAGGTCAGCTTGATTGCGTTGGTCCGGAGATAGTCAATGCACCACCACTGTTGTTGTTTTCTTTTCCGCCACTTGTACTTCCTGCTGGCTTCTTAGGGCAGTCACGAGCCATGTGATCCTTCGAATCATAGGTAAAGCATGCTCCTTTCTTTGGACTAAAGCAGTTCGATGCAATGTGTACCTCCTGACCACAGTTGAAACACACCCTCTTTCCCTTCAAACATACCCCAATATGGTTCTTCTCGCACGTCGCACAAGCTTCAAACTTTTTCTTCTGTTGATTCCCCTGTTGTCCTCCCGTAGTCGAATTCTCGCTCCATTTCCTCTTTTGAATGTTACTTCCAACATTACTTCCACCAGCCTTATTCTCATTTTCATTCTTCCTCTTCTTCTGTTCTTGGTTGTACCTGGTCAAGGCATCGCTTCCATCTTCCGCGATAATTGCCTTCTCCAATACAGCCGCAAATGTATTCAGCTAGAATATTGAGACCTTAGTGTAAAGCCAGGGCTTCAATCATTGTTCGAACCTTCTCGCTTTACTCTCGTCGGTATTGACTTGATAAGTGGCAAACCTTACCAACTCATTAAACTTCGCAGCATATTCTGGCACCGTCATCGTTACTTGCTTCAACTCCAGAAATTGTACATCCAGCTAATTCTGAGAACTCGCTGGAAAGTACATTTCGAAAAACATCTCCTTAAATCTATCCCATGCTATTACTCCTTGTCCCCCCACGGACCTAATTTGTTTGCCACAAGTAGCTAGCTTCAGACTTTAGCATGAACGTTGTGAACGTAGTCTTTTGATCTTCGGTAACTCTAGCAACGTCGAACACATTCTCCATTTCCATGATCCAGGTTTGGGCTTCCACTGGATTCATAGACCCTTGAAACTCTGGCGGTCCAACCACTTTAAATTCCTTGAAAGTCGTGACTTGAGCATGCGGTTGATTCGCAAGTGCACCCGTCAACAGGGCTGCCAACTGCTGAACCGGATTAGTGTTGGTCTCGTTGTTATTATTGGTGGACCCCTCAGGAGGTGCTTGTTAACATGGTTGTCTTCTTCTAGGAGGCATCTTTTGTTAAGATATACACTTATTAGTTCATTACTCAACTTCTTGGGTATTTAAAGTTTAACTTAAACATTCCAAGATTAAAGATATAACACATAACATTTCAAATAAACTCTAATATTTTATTTATTCAAAACCCTTTAAAACATACTAAGGATAGCATAATCGTTATAACATTCACTTTCCTGAACTAGACAAGTTTCATGATTACATACTCATACTATCCCTTTATTTATCTCAAAATAAGAGATTCACATTTTATTTATCCACACAATTAATCACATATTATTATCACTTTTATTCTATCTAGGCATATTAAGACGTCATAAGGCTTCTCGATGTTCTTCCTCCATGATACGGTACGCTGTTCTATGATCCATCACGAACCACGATGAGTCTTCAAACTAAGGTGGGTAATAAAAGACTCAATCTTGGGCCCTATCAATCACAGAATTAAAAGTGTAATCCATCTCCTTCATCTTAGATTTCTTCACTTGGACCTTAGCTTCAGCACGGTCTGCACGTTAAGTCGCCTTCATCCAAGCATCCTCTGCTCTTGCACGCTTAGCAGATTCCTCCTTAAAATCATCTTTCAATTTCTCCATGTTAGTCTTCATCTTCTCGTTTACTACTAACAAGTCTTCATGCTGACCCTTGGTTTGAACTAGGTCCCACTCCATGTTTCCATGTTTTGAGTCGAGTTCCTGAATCTCCGCATCCTTCTGCTTTATCAAAGCATGATGCATCTCAACCAACTCCTTCAGCTTCTCAACCCTGTCCTGTAATTCTATGTTACGATCATACAGAGCGTCATATATCTCAGCTGATATGGAGTTTTGTGGAAACTCCTTAGGATCCTCTTCCTCATCATCCTCCTCTATATCCTCAGAACTATCCTCCTCGAGATCGGTCACAGACACATCCTCCTGGATCAACTGCTCCCGCACTACATGAATATCCCGGGGTTCAGCATCTCTAGGTACCTGAGGTATCACCTCTCTAGCTGGACTGGATCCTCCTTCGTTAGACATCCTGACAACAAAATATTTTAAGTTTAACTTAACATTTTCGATACTCGCGAGCACATAAGTTATTAACACATAGCACATAATGTCTTTTATTATTTAGCTTCAATGGATACCTTAATCCATTCCTTAAAACTCGATAAGAGTTAAACACCTCTATATTTTTTATTTCTTTAAAGGTTACTTCCTAAGGATTTCCCCACCTAAGGTTTATAACCTAAGGCTCTGATACCAACCTGTGACACCCCCAAATCCAGGTACTTTATTCCCACAGGATTTGGTGCTCACTTATCAAAACTATTACATCTAACTACCCATCACAAAGGATAAAGACATAATTTAAATAACTTAAACAATAATCTTTCCCATTAAAGGGCAACATCATAATCTCAAAATAAATCCTAGGTAATCTAACCTTAAAATTATTATATAAGTTTGCAGAATACATCACATATTAAAACAAGTCTTTAACATAATTCATTAAAATAAAATTCTCATAAGTCTTCAACATTTCGACATCTTGCCCTTTCCTTTGCTAGTAGACGGCTCATCGACTTTCTCAACTTTAGCTGCAGTGTTAAATGCAAGAGTGAGCAAACAATTGCTCACTGATATAGGAAGTACTAATAATAACAACATGGAAATGAATAACGAATGCTAAACAATAATGAACTTGTTCTACGGATCAAAAATAGAAAATAAGTTCAAAATCAATATCTGAGGGTCTTAAGACCACGAACTATATCTCTGGTATTTAGGTATTATTACCTTAACCTTAACAGTCATTAGACTGTAAAGACCCTTCTTAGCGTACTTAGGGGGATCAGCCCTTTGTACCATGTATTGTCCACAAACATCTAAACGTTACACGTACAAAAATCCCCTATATTATGGTTGTTCGTCTTAGTTTGAATTTAGAGTTTTCGCACTAAAGAAAGTTTAGTTTGGAACTAGCTCATCAGTGGTTCTAGAATTTTAAAACACTATTCGATTGTTGATTGATTCTATCAATAAAGGTTTAATACGAGAATATATAACTGAACAAGGCTATTAAAGTCAAAGATCGGATATCAACAATATATATAACTAAATAACATGATATACATGCAAAGTGCTATATTCAAAGGAGTTTAGAACAATCTTCTATGAACCAATGTATTAGAACAATATATGCTTCAAATGATAATAAGGAAAGTAAAGGTCGCTTGACGTAACGAATTAGGTTACAAGAGCTTGCACAAACATACTCAAGATAAACTAGGCTTACTCAACCTTACAAGAATTTTAGGAACTTGTACAATAACGATTTAGGAATGGGAACATACATTCAATATGGAAAGAATGAAGTTAGAAAACTTGCTCAATGTAAAGAGTTAAGGTTTAGGAACTTGCCTTGTTTGTAAGCTACACAAGTGTAAAATAATCTCCAATTACCCTACACATATCATTACAATCGCAACAACAATTAGTTGTATGAATATTAACACTATGGGTATTAAACCATCATTTAGGTCATAACCCTAACCTAGCACCTAACAATTTAGGTTAACATACTGAATGAATCTTAAATCGTATTACGAGCTAACATAAGTTACTCGTTCATTTCTAACTTTTGAAAACATCACTTTTAGTTTCATTGTATAACTCAATTAACAATCACCTAAAACTCTTTTACACTTTGTATTACAACACCTTACAATCTGTTATTGTAGTGCACTTTATGTTTTAATATCCTTAACATGCATACTAAACTAACCCAAGTCCGTTACGCATGACCTGCAATTAAGCAAACTTCACTGTCATGACAGTTACTCATGTGGCGCAGCCATGAATACACTGGTAACCACAGCGATGCAAAGACGCCCACGCCACCTATATGTAGCGCTACCATGACAACCGCGTGCCAGACATCGCACCCGCACAATGCCTCAATCCCAGTTTTTGTAGAAGCTCAAAATCAGACTCTGCTTTGGCCAAAAATCCCAATTCTACAGAAAATCTCCCAACTTCAACATCTAACACTTTGTCATATTATAGTTATACATGCTAAACACCATTTTATATACAAAAACATTATATAAAGACCATTTTGAAGAATCAAAACTATATTTTTCCCAAATTTCCTCATTTTATACTTTTAACGAATTTGATCGCCACGAACTCGTTTCTTGATCAATTGACATGATTTTAACTACGCCGCTTTCGTTTCTTAATATATTATCACAATCCACCAACAAATTACAGATTACATCACATATTGGTCAAGAAATTTGGTACTTTCTAAGGCCATATTATAAGAATACTAACATTGATATTTCAATTTCTTTCCTACACACCAATTTTTACGAATTTGATAACAAATAACAAGTATACATGATAATTAATAGAGTTTTGCAAACCTACATGTACATATATACATACCACCATTCACTTGATTTCCAATCACATAGAATAGATATACATATATACCGAACTAAAAGTTAGAATGGGGATAGTTTATACCTTGATTAGAAAGAACAATTAGCAACACTCTCTTTCTTCAAATTCTCTGTGATTCTCTCTTCCAAGCTCTCTCTCAACACTCTCTATTTCCTTCTCTCTGACTTAGCCTTAGAACAATAGACGCGTAGGAATTATAAACTGACTCCCACTAACATCAGGTAAAAACCCAACAGGTTTGCGTCAGTTGAATAAGCCAAAGGCCACAAGGCCTTGTTTGGCTAAACACAACACAAAAACCCCTAACTAGATTATTTAAATAATATTTATATCATATAGTTTCTAATTATCACACTTTTAATTTAGTTAATGTAAATAACTTTAGTTTAGCTAATTTAAATAAATACTAATAAAATTCTTATTATCATTATATCTTAGAATTAATAAATAACTATATATCTAATTTAATTAATAAATTAGAAACACCATTTTATTTAATTTATTTATTTCCATTAAATTAAACAATTCATTTAATTTAAATATCTTCTTAAATATTAAGCAATTGATTTAATTTAATTACTTTCTTAAATTAAATCCTTCCGATAAATTATCATTACTCAATTTAATTTACACTAATCAATTTAATTACTAAATTAATTCACCACAATTCATCAATTATTTATTTCTCAAGAATAAATTATTTAAAATATTTATTTAATTCTATAAATATTTAAATTAAATTACAAATTTCTCGATCGTTACTGCTTTTCTATATTTAAAAATAGCTTAATAAGAATATGAAGTAAAAGATGTAAGAATGATTTCATATGGTTGAAATCATGAGAAAATGAAAAAATAAGAATTAGAAGTTTAGTTTATAAATTTCTTAAGGAAGTATAAGATTCTTAATGAATTTGAGCGATCTGAATGAATCATATGAATGATTCGGTGAAATAAGTAAGTAATGGTGTTTTTTAACATCAAATTCCAAGAAAAAGTGAAATTGTAATCAAAATATCGATTAAAAATGAAGAACGAACGAAGAAGCGCGAAGAACATTGTTGATGGACAAATTTAAAACCATCGTAGAATAATTGTTGCTGATAGACAAGTTTAAAACCATCGCGTATAAGTTAGATGCTTATTGCTTGGTTAGGAACGATAAAAACATTCATGAAGAATAGATTAAAATTGAGTTATAATGAAGTTATGGCAAAAATTTTGTAAAAGACGAACGAGAATGAGAAAGTTAGTAAATGAACCCGAACGTGTTGGGTTTCATAAGAAAGTAAGAGAACATAGAAAATGTGAGATGTGGACTAAAGAACGAATAAATTCTGAGTTCGGATGACCGAACTACGGACGAACGAACGAAGAACGTTAAAAATATAAAACAAACGAAGGATGAGGATTAAGCCAATTGAATGGTATGTTAACAGATTTAGGACAAATTTTGGTCTAAGGGTAATCAAATTATGTAAGATAAGGAAGAGAATGGCTTTGGAACGACCTCGTTCCGAGTTATAATGAAGAAGTTATGAGATTGGGAAGTAAGCGTCTCAAAATGGATTCAAGACTTAGAAAAATTTTCAAGAACTAAGGCTCGGCACCGCGACGCGAGCTGTGCATTGGGAGGTGGTGCCACAACACCAACCCCTGGCACTGTAGCACAAGTGTTAAAGAAGGAACCGGCGCCGCAGCTCAGGTATAGGGAAAAATCCAGTAATGAGCTTTTAACTGCTCAAAATTTGGGGGAATTGTGTACCGAGAGCTAATGAACGTGTAGTTCATCAAATGTAACACTTAATCAAGTGTTTTAAACCTTTAATGAAGGTTGAACGAAAATATTAAATGAGATTAAAGGATAGAGAATGTGAACGCGGGTTACGAAACCGATATCCAGGGAACGTAGTCGCGATAAATGAACGTGAGGGATTACTATGATTGTGATTCCTTAGACGTTGAGTGACGAGGGTAACATATAACATTTCGATGTTATGACATGGTAATGAGAGATGAATGTAAAGCATATAGACGCTGTGAATGCAATGTTGTTGCGATGAACGATCGGTCTTCGCAAACAACAAACTGTATGGCTTCGACATTAAGAAAGAATAATGAACATGGAGTTCATGGGTTTGATAACGATTGAAAGCGATTAAAACCTCAAGAAAAGGTTGAACAAGAGATTAAGAGATGAGCAACATAAACGCTGAATTCATAAACGATTCTCGTGAATCGTATTCGTGTTGGACGAGTGTTCTAAGTGTACAATGGTTGTATGACGTAGACGTTAACTAAAATATTAAGTAAGATATGAATTATCAATAAAGCCGTAACGAACGGTAATAAGATTAATGGAAGTCGAATGGGAATCGAATAAAGAATGAATCCTGAGGTATGACATTTATTTGGCAGAAAGCCATAAGGAATGAGAAATTGACTTAACGAACATTATAGTTTAATAGTTCGGATAAGTTAAGATAAGTTAGGTTGTGGTGCAATCGTAACCTTTGATAGTTGACGTATGGGAGCTGGGCTAAACAATTCCTTTAGAGAGCGAAGGTATATACAAAACTGGCAACCGATCTAACTCACTGTGATGGCAGCGTAGACGAGACGCGAACTTGTTTGTTATTTGTTTGTGGGAAACCACTCAGAGTACCATATGGACTACTAGTAGAGAAGCGATGTGTGTTGAGTCCTAGAGAAGTTATAAGAAGAAGATAAGAATGTAAATCATCAAAGATGATGAACGTATAAGTAAGACATCTCCGTATGTCATGAAGCCGTAGAACGGTAATGAAAGTGATCGTGTAAACTTAGGTTGCAAGAACGCGAACCCTATGAAGTAAAGTTAAGTAAACCAATGCATAAGTCAAATATACATGACTAATTGGTGTATATGTTTCCTTATGTGTTATAGGGATTGGAATGAGCAGTTCAGCGTAAGCTGTAGCTGTGCGTAAGGTAAGTTTCCTAACTTCATTCATATTCTAAATGAATGCTAGTTTCTTAAACTTCTCAAATGTTGAACTTGAGAACTTCTGTCTTTGTACGAATGTGTGATATTTGTACAAGGTGGTAGAACGTATAAGAGAATGTGTGATATTTGTGATATTGTGTGCCACAATGTGAACACTTCGGTGTTTCTTTGTGATGAACTGTTCTGCGATTGAATTGTTCAATAAGAGAATGTTCTATTTATACATGATCCGTTATTGTTAAGTCTGTGCTAATGATTCTAGCCAGACAAAATGTGTATGAAAAAGGTAGAAGAATGAAAGTATTTCAAAGTGAATGTAAATAATGTTTTAAAATGATAGGAATCGAGGTTATTCCTATTATTCAAGTTGTTTAATAACCTTTGTTTGGTTATCAAAAATCTAAAGGAATGTTGGAATTCTTAAAGTTGTTTGTTCAACTGTTATGACTTACTGGGCAATTGAATGCTCACACTTGCTTTAAATGAAAAACATTTTTAGTGAACTATGTTAAAAGAACTTAAGGATCCCGTGAAGATCAAGCTGATGGTATCCAGATGAAGTGCCATTCAATATCTGAATGAGCGTGAAGATCAAGTGAAGACTTGTAATGTAGAAAGATGAAATTGAACTATAGATTAGTTAAGGAATAGTTATGTATCCTTGGTGGCAGATAAAAGTCACTCTTGTAAGATGTAAATAATAATGTAATTATCATTATTTATAATGAAAGAGGTTACAAGGTATTAGAACCTAAGAATTGAGAATGTATATTGTTATATTTCACTATATAATGATGTATGTTTGGAAGAGTGATGTACTAGTAATGCACGGAATTCGGGTGTGAAGATAGACCAGATTTTGGGGCGTTACAAGTTGGTATCAAAGCTGATAGGTTATAAACCTTAGGTATGAGTACCTAAGACTATAATCGTAGAGAGAATGATAAGAAAATCGTTGAGTTAAACGATTAAGGAAAAAGATCTGTGACGCCCCAAAATCCGGATATTTTCCAACCTGGCAGATGATGCTACACGGTACTACCATTCACACATGCATTCAATTGAAAAACCTCAAAAGAACGAATATGCCTTTTATATATTCAAAGTAATATTAACATTCCCCAAGTTCTTTATAACCATTACATTGGTTCTTGTCATAATATCAAATATATTACAACATTAAACATATACTATTACATTAACAGTTCAACGGTATGCCTTAGGCTTTCCTTTATCCGTAGAGGATCCTTAAGGACGTTCAATCTTAGGTACATTCATATGGTTCAAGCAAGAGTGAGCATGACTAGCTCAGCAAGTACAATAATTCTATTTAACAATACTCTTGAATCATACAAATCATATATCTTCAATAACTGAACAATAGTTACGAAGTACTATTGATAATTCAAAATAACACTTCTCTTTTCTTTAAAATATTTTACAATGACAACATTCAGTAAAACATCAATTCCGGTCCAAGACCTTGAGCATTTCATACTTTCTTTAATAAGGACAACCCGTCACTAAGTCCGTAAGTCTGACATTACTTACGAGCACGTCTAGGTGATCAGCCTTTAGTACTTTATGTTGATCAACACTATATTCATTAAACGTATGTACGTTTAAGTTGTGGCAACCTCACATGCCTGTCGTTTGACGACAAAAAATTTTAGGATACTTAGTCTTTATTTGAAAAACACACCAATATAACTTGGTAAAATATTGACCATACTTTGATAGATTATAAGAAATCCAAAACATCTTAAGTCTACCCGAAAGAATTGGCTTTGACTTCATCATATATCAATTCATGCGTAAGAATACATGAATCACAAAGCTTGTCCAGATTGAACTGAAACAAGGGATAAAATACTTGCCTTTAGCATTTGCTACAGTTATAACACGTGCACTTTAAGTCTTTAAGTCTCTATAGTAGATGATAACATCACGCAACACATTAGGTCATGAATAACATACATGGTTCCTAGAGAACCTTACCCTTCTTCTTAATCTAATTTTGTATTAGATTTGTTTTTTATTGGTTCCAGCTTTCCGTTATGTCGTTGTTATGTTCACATACAATTGACTTACTTCAACCCTAAATGATCATACTTAAGGTTTAAACATGTCTTAACAATGTTTCATTAAGTTCTTTAATTCATTGTAAATCAATTACCATTTATGTTTTACTTATAAACTTTCTTCATTGTCTAAACCCTAAGGCTGGCACTGCGGCGCCAGCTTTACTACTTTGACCCACGTCGCGGCGCGACTCGTCAGTAGGTTCTCCCCGGTTCCAGCGCTGCGGCGCCAACTTCAATACAATGGGCTGCGCTGCGACGCCAAACTTCAGTAGGTCACAACATTCTCTCAGCCATGCTCGGAGCTACGACGCCACCTATTTGGCCTTGGACTGGCGCCGCAGTGCGAGCTCTATGCACCAGAAAATTTTTACAGATTTTTTATTTTTGTGAAACTCCCGGGCTCGTAACTTCTTCGTTATAAGTTCGAATTGGCTCATTCAAGAGCCTATAGTTCACAAATCACATACTCTACGTGTTCATGCAAGAATTTTATATTTTTGACTTCGTTAACTCAAAATTCACCTATTGGCTCATATTTAACAAAAACGATAAACGTTCGTGAACGTTCAACGCTCGTTTCTTCGTTCTAAGTCGGAATCTAGTCATTTTTGAGCCCGCCACTCTATAATGCCAAATAAGACTTATCTCCATTGAAAACCAACATTTCTGAGTTCAAACACAAAATTCGACTTCCATTCTGAGAATTTCACGAATTCGACGTTTATCGTCCAATCGTGTGAATTCCGGCAAAACTTCGTTATTAACGATATGTGCATCAATCCAAATTGATTTAATTAATTAACTAGACATCTCAACCTACATATTACAACAACTTATCTTTAAATTATGTTATGGCTTATTCCTCATAAGTTTATAACTTAACAAATTATAATTTATAAGATTTCATTCCTTATGACTTATTATAGGTTTAAGTCCTTTAAACAACATTCTTACATCTTATCAATCATACTAACTTCATATGACAAGTTCATCATTGTTCATCATAAGTTCATAACTTATTTAGGTTTATCTTACTTATTCATGACTTATTCGGCTTAAGTCCATTGCTTATTCACTTTTTATGATTTCTTAGCATACATGGCCATCACTTCTCTATCATGCTATTATGGTAGAGATAGAAGACTAATGGCATAGGATCATTTACCTTTGATGACTAGCTTTCTTCTCCTTGGAAATCTAACAATGGAAGTTTGACTTTTAAAAGTGCTTATTCTCTCTACCAATTAAGTTGTTTTGTAAGGAAAGTTGTTGGATAATTTTAAACAAACATATAATGAATTGTAAGCTTGCTATTTATAGAGCTTCCAAAGTTAGGTCAAATGGGTCATTAAGACATCCACGTCCTATACTAACCTCCTTACTATTCCATTCTTAACAACTGTCGACATCAGGATTTTTATTTGTCCCTTTTCGTTACTTGTTCTTTGGTGTTCTCATGTTATGTGATATTTGTTTGAAAAAATAAGTGAAAAAGGTTCGACATGTGTAATGTCGACAATTTGATTGTAAGAGTCGCCAGTTGGTGTTTTTAACTAGTTGCACCAACGCAACCGAGAAAAGGTTTGCACATTGACCCATTGATGTAACACTGCTAAACGAGTCTATGAAATCGAAATTCATTTGGGTTCGGGGGCTTGATTATGCGGAGGGAAGGTGTTAGGAGCCCCCCGACATTCGTGTTTCCACGGTGACTGCCACTTTTCAAGAAACTATTATATGAATGTGTGTCTGTGTGTGGATCAATGTGGAATTTATTTAGAAGTAGTGCGAGGCCTCGTTCGCACCTATATACAAAGGGTTTGAATTTGTGGAAAAATTCAGTTTTAAATAGGATATAGCAATGAAGTTTTATAAAAGAGGGTTTTCAAATCCTGTGCTCAATAGTAATTGAGACATTTTCATACTTCTATTTTATTATTAAATGTTCGACTTGTTTACTTTTATTTTTGAGATGCGAGGCATCTTCGAGAAAATAATATACAATAGTGTCGAACTCCTCATTGGCATGATAGCCATCTAAGGAAATTCAAACACCGTAAATAATGTACAAGTTGCTTACAGCCAAAAATGTCCATCACGGGAACCGAATCTAGATTCATGGTGAATGCATGATCACATGATTCCTAGGTTCACATGATGCCATAATTTATATGAAAAGCGTAAGTTATATATATAAAAGTCAGTAATATATATATATATATATACTGATACATGATCAACCACCACGAAGCACCTCCATGGGGGATCAGAAATGTAAATATATAAAAGCGATAAATATATATATATATATATGGACATGATCGACCACCACGAAGCACCTTCATGGGGGATCAGAAAAGTAAATAAAGTTGTAAAAGACGATCAACCACCATGAAGTAAACTCCTGGCGAGACTAAATGTAAAGAAAGCAGTAAATACGATCAACCGCCATGAAGTAAACTCCAAGCGGGACTAAATGTAAATAAAGCAGTAAAAGGCCTCGAAGTAAACTCCAAGCCTGACATAAATGTATATATATATATATATATATATATATATATATATAAAAGTAGTAAATGCACCAGATATAAAACCCAGGCTCATCGAACAGAGTTCGACAACAGTTCATATATATAAGTATATATATATATAAATAATAAACGCTCCGGATGTAAAATCTAGGCTCATCAGACAGAATCTGATAACAGTTTATATATATAAGTATATATATATATATATATATATATATATATATATATATATATATATAAAAGCAAGTAAACGCTCCGGATGTAAAATCTAGGCTCATCAGACAGAGTCTGACAAAAGTTTATATATATAAGTATATATATATATAAAAGCAAGTAAATGCTCCAGACATAAGTCTAGGCTCAATCGAGGCATAACTCGATAATGTTAGTCCATATATAAGTATATACATATATAATTATATATATACAGACAGAAATGAAAACCACGGACCAAAGTTTGGGCATACACACACAACACGACTCTCAATGTGAAGAATAGTGTGTGCAAAGATTAAGAGAAAGGCTTTATAGAGTGTTAGAAGGCTTACAGTGGGCTGCCAAAGCAGACTTCTATGACTCTAGATGGATAAACACTCAGCTCCCGCCGATAAAATATAGCTATATGTGAGCTAACATGTGTTTAAAATGAGAAAGCACTCAATATGGGGTGTGTACAGAGCAAATTGGACAAGGCTTCCTCGGCTTTTTTTTTTCAAATGGCCACCCTAAGCCCTCTATTTATAGAGGGGGGAGCCGCAGGTGTACTGCTGGGCACCATGAATCTTTCTTGGTGCCCAGAATACCCCAATCTCCGAGGGTCCTGCCGTCTCAAAGTACATGCACTTGTGCACTGTGATGTCCGCTCGAACTTGCAGAACTTCAATCCGAGCATCCGAACGAGGTGTACAAGACCTTCTTTGGACCGCTTTTATCGAGAGTTACGCAATGACATGGGATTAGAGGTTGTACAAAGTCAGGAAGAGGGGACCATGCCCATGGTCTTCAAGCTTCAAATTCTATCCAGTGTGCTACCACGCGTAATAGTCACTCAGGATTGGAACTCCTTGGCTCTTGTGGGACATTGTTGTGTAGAAATGTATGTATGAAATGTTGAGACAGCGCGCTGGGGTTGAGGTGGCAAGATGATGATTTGACTCCTCACCAGGGTTATCTCCGGTTTGAGCTAATAGTAGACGTTGCTCAGGGTTACATCTAAGATTAGACTGCTGCAAGTGTTTAAATTCTGCAAGGTCATCTGTAAGTGTGCCTATCTTCCTGGTGTTATCTCTGAGTCTTTGGAATGAGTACCTCGGCAGGAGGTCTGAGATTGAAGCTGATTGCATGCATTTGAAACAAGCATTTTTGGGGTTATCGCCGGAACTGCAACAACATTCTTTAGGGTTATCTCCAAGGAAGAAACTCAGGGTTATCTCCGAGGTTGGAATTTATACTCCCGGTGTGTGTTCCGAGGTTGAGACTAAACTTCCGGTAGTATCTAGAATGGATGTGAGCTGTCTTTCAGGGTTATCTCTGAAAGATAAATCTGCCCTCCTGCAATGTTAGTAACAGGTGTGCAGAAAATTTTGAGTTTCTACAAATGCCCCTCTTTATTATATTCATGCAATGCAAGGCATGGATAAGATAAAGAATCCTAGACACTTGAAATGCAACAAGATAAACATAATGCTATGTGCAATAACATGATGCAAATGTTTGCTGCATGAATGAATGATTGTCGGTTCTCTGTTAATCCTGCCGGGGATGACAATCAGTAATGTCTTGGACATGCGATCCAAGTCTTCAAGGATGTTGACGTTGGGGCTATCACCAAAGTCCTGGATCCTTGATATAGACCTTTACTCCATAGAGGTGCCTCTCGTGTACAAGAGATCTGTGGGGATAAAGCTTTTTCTGTTTGAGGATGTGTATAACATATTCCACCATCGGTCCTCCCCGATGAGGATGGTCTTCTCTGGTTTGTGTCACCTTCATATACCACGATCTTTGTTGGAGTTACTACCAACAGTATGTATTGTCAGGGTTACCTGACCTTCGCTGATGTGTGTATCACCGGATAGGTCTCTGTTGGGAAAAATGTCAAGGCTGCTTGACGTTCATTGATGTGTGTATCAATGATTGTATTGCGTTGTGACCCTTCCTTGACGCATATATCAATGGTTGAATCGCATTGTGACCCCCACCGGGGAAGGTTGTGGATAAGTGTACTGATGGATGAGATCATCGAATGGCCTCTGATGCTTCGATGGATTTACTTGCCATTGGTTAAAATGATGTCAAGGCTGCTTGACCTTCACTGATACGTACATCAATGGTTGAATTACATTGTAACCCCCGTCAGGGATACGTGGTTGATTGAAAGTTTGCGTTGTGATCCCCGCCTGGGATACTTTATCAATGTTTGACTTCTGCGTTGTAACCCCCACCAGGGATACTTTATCAATTTTTGACTTTGGTGTTGTAACCCCTGCCAGGGATACTTTATCAATGTTTGACTTTGGCGTAGTAATCCCCGTCGGAGATACTTCTTTTTGGGTTACGACCTTGTGTTTGGCGGCATCGGACCTATGTGAGGTATTGCTGAGCATGATTTGCAAAAGCTGAGCTCATCGATATACTGTACCTTATATTCAGGCGAATACCAATGAGTGATATGCGGAGCCAGAGTTTGGCCTTTGAAAACCAAGATTTCAGGTGGACCTGCGGCCAACCGTGAGTATGAAATGGCTGAAGGTTTCTTTCATAAGTCACTTTCAAGTTGCGCCGCGAAGGAAATCTAAGAGCTCTTCTTCAGACCTTCTGAGTTCGGGCGACTTTTCGCACATTCTGCCAACGTACAAGTGTTCTTCACTATCCTGATAACATATGCGTGTATTCTTTTCCAGTTTCTATCCGTTGGAAAATGACTTGTCACATGAAATGCATTTAGATACATAGTAGTGAATATGCATGCTGATATGACTTGATAAAAAATATTCAATATAGTAAATGTGTAACATTCCAGAATTTTTAATTGTTATATTAAATATTTGTTGAATTATATAAGTATTTAATGGATGTGTTTATGGTTGAATTTGTAATTGTTCAAATTGATTCGATTTGGTTAATTATTTTAAAATAAATAATTAAGGAAATTAATTATTATATGCTAATTTAATTTAATTATTAAGTTATAGAGTTTTGATTAATTGAATTATTATTCTTTTATTTGAATTTGTACTTAAAAGGATGTGTTAGTTGATTAAATAAAGTTATAATTATATATAAAATTATAATGTTGTGGTATTGATTTACGTGTTCAAGTAATTTAATAAATTGTTATTAGAATTAATTTAATTAAATAAAAGTGTGACAAATAACATTTTATAAAGGAGTTATTAAAATAACTTAAAGGAGTTTAATTCAGTTTTGCCAAACAAGGCCTAATGCCTATTGAGTCTTTATTCTAATTGAGTTTTACCAAACAAGGCATAAGGATTAATTGATTATTTTTTTAGTGGTTAGCCAAACAATCCTTATGGCTTTTGATTTTTAAATAAAACATAACTGATGTCAGTTAAGTTAGAATTATATTATATATTTAATATTTATATTATTATTATACGTTATATTTCTAAGACGTAAGGTTAGAATAGAGAGGTAACAGAGAAGAAGAAAGTTTACAGAGAGAAAAGAAGAGAAGAAGAAAGGCTAGGGAATTGGAGAAAAGAAGCTTGAGAATCAAAAAGGGTTAGCCATCATCTTCTTCAAACAAGGTATCATCTAAACTATGTTATTGTTTTTCTTTTCAAAGTTATAGTTGTATTTTCTCTCCCAATTTTTCTCAATAAAAGCTTTGTAGAAATTGAATTATTTGTTATGTATGTGGTTTTATATGATAATCTAGTGTTGTAAAACTATTTTCATAAGTTATATATGAGCATAGTCAATGAATTGATGTTATGTATGTGGTTTGTGAATAAAAACTATTTTATAGAGAGTTTTTATGGTGTAGTTTAAGGTAGAAATTAAGGGTTAATTAGTTGTTTAGGTGATAAATTGACTGTTGAATTTGATAGAGTATGTATAAACATTGATAAAGTGCTTTGAATTAACTGTTTTGGTTGAAAAACAAAATCACAGTGTTTATTTTCATTAAAAACATCAAAAAGTTAGTTTTTATCAAAAATAGTGAAATTGTATGTTTTCAATTTGTTTATGTTGTTTTATGGGTAGAAACATGTTACGAGTCTTTGAATTATGTTTATATGAGGTCTCTATATGAATTATGTGTTAATTAGACTGTTATAAAGGAGCTTATAGGTCAAAATTGGCTTTGTTCATATGATTTCCGTAGCTGTTTGTCGATGTCTGCAATTCGGCGCCGCAACGCGGCTTGGCAGTATAATTCTCACGCCGCAGCGCCGGCGCCACGCCGCAGCGTGGCCTAGTAGTATAATTCTCACTCCGCAACGCCATCACCACGCCGCAGAGCCGACCCACAGTATAAACTGTGGCGCCGTAGCACGAGTTAGCAGAATGGTCTAACAGTGTTAATTTTGTACTCAAAGTTTAAAGGAATGGTTATGTGTTAATAATAGGACTGTTAAGTTATGATTTTAATATTTCTATATCTAGAATGAACATGTTATTAACGATTAACTTGTGTTATAACTTGATTATGTGATTAAATAATCAAACCTACATGATGAATGTACTTAGTTATGTTTGTAAAGTGGTAGTGACTAACTATGTCATGATGACATATATATATAGGGTATTGTGATTCGAATTGTTCGGTTTAATCTACGAGCAAGGCAAGTTCTCTAATCTATTATCTTGTTGAACCAATTATCGTTTCCAATTCAATTACCTTATAAATGATGCAAGCTTTCTAAACTTTGATTTTTATATTGAACATGTTATTCTTGTATTTAACTTATTGTTTAGCATGCACAATTATACATACTAATGTTGAACAGTTTTATCGTTCAAATTCCTACGCATGCTTAGTATTCGATTTTAAATAACCTTGGATTAACATTGTTCAAGCAAGGTGTGTTATAGTTATTCAAGTTGTATGATATTAGATTATTCCTAAACCATGACTTTAATTTACCATGTTGATTCAATTACGATTATTCTATAGTATAATGTTATTGGTTTTATTCAACTAATCCTTAGTTGATGTTCTTTGAATTCCAAATTACCTTGAAATGTATCCAAACTAAACTCACTTTGGTGCGGACTTGTACTCTAAATACTAAGATGAACAACCCTATTATTAGGGGTAACTTACGCTTAGCGTTGAAATGTTTGTGCACAATACATTGTATGAAGGGCTGATAACCCTAAGTACGAGGAGTCCCTATAGTCTTATGACTGTTAAAGTTTAAGTTGAAAAATTACTTATAACTATGGACATAGTTCGTGGTCTTAGGACCCTCAGTTATATACTTCAGAATATTGATAAATCATATTGTTTAATTCTTTTGAGCCTCTTATTTAACAGTTGTTGTAAAGATTTTCATTCCTTATTGTTCCAAGTGAGCTTTGTTTGCTCACTCTTGCTTATATAACTATTACAGTTAAAGACGAGAAGGTTGATGTACCTAGCACTAGTAAGGGAAAAGTAAAGATGAACAAGTATTGAAGACTTGTAATATGTTGATATTTGATTTTTAGATTTTAATTGAATGGTTGTAAATAAGTTTTTTAATTTTCCGTATTTGAATGATTGTATTTAAAGGTTAGACAACCTGGGAGATTGTTTTTATGTAACCCTTTAATGGGAAAGGTTTTATTTATCCAGTTTTATTGTGATGGGTAGTTAGATATGAATGTTTGATTTCCAAATCCTGTGGGAATGAAGTACATGGGTTTGGGGGTGTCACAAGTTGGTATCAAAGCCTTAGGTTATGAACCTTAGGTGGGGAAAAGCCTTAGGAAGTAACCTTCGAAAAGATAGTGATGATAAACTCTTATCGAGTTTTAAGGAAGAAGTAATAAAATACTTGTGTGCTTATGTGTTTACAACTTATGTGCTCGTGAGTGTCGGGTAGTAATGATTAGTAATTAAAACTTAAACTTTGGTTGACAGGATGACTAATATAGGAGGATCTAGTCAAGATAGGGAAGAAGAGCCTCGAGATATTCAGGTATTTTTGGAACAATTACTGCCACGGGAAACAGTTCCGTTGGTCACAGTAGTTGAGCAAGAGAGAGTACCTGATGAGGATGATGAGATAGAGACAGACGAGGAGGATTCAGTGGAGCTTCCACAGACAGATGAAGAGGACGAGGAGGAATGGATTCCACTTAACTTGATAGCTAGCCGTATATACGATGAGGTGCATGACCACAATGTGGAACTTCAAGATACCATCGAGGAATTGCAAGAGATAGTAGCTGAGCAATAGTCCTCGATGGCACAGAAGGACGATGAAATTCAGAACCGAGAGGAACATCTGAACAATGTTGAAGATAAGCTGATTCACACTGAAGAAGAGAACAAGCAAATGAGACCAGAGATTACAGAGTTGAAGAGCAAGTTGAGAGAAGAATCTGTAAAAAAGGGCAAGAGCCGAAGATGCGTACGAGGAAGCTGATCAACGAGCCAAAATAGCAGAGGGAGAAGCACAAGCAAAGAGAATGAAGATGCAGGAAATGAATAACGTGTTCAACACAGTGATCAATCGAGCTCAGGATCGGGTCATGGGGTACCCAATTTAGTTCGAGATGCTACCCTCGTACATACTAAATCGTCAAACCATGTTCCGAATTATGGAAGAAGAGCGTCGTAAGGCTATGCAGTATCTTAGTAGGACATCGTAGAAGGTGTACTTAATTTATGATTTATATTATGATAAATAATATGTAAATCCCAAGTGTTATGCATCCTATGGGATATGATGATGATGTCCTGCAACTTTAGTAGTTCAGGAAAATAATGTAAATAGCAGTGATGTTATTGATATGATGTTTTCAAAAAATTAAGAATGAATAAAAGTTATTATCTTCTTTTATCCAAAGTGTTATGTGTTATGTGGTGATTACTTTTATGGGGGCAAGTTAAGTAGAAATTACTTGAAAAGAGTTTAGTAATAATCTAATGAGTGTATTTTTAACAGAAAATGCCTCCAAGATGTTAACCACCCAAACAGAGAACCACTGAAGGAACCAACAATAATAATGTTGGCTTAACCCCTGATTCAAAGCAATTGGTGACATTACTGACAGGTGCACTGCAGAATCAACCGCAGAACCAACAACAAAATCAAGCTACAACGTTTAAGGACTTCAAGGCGGTTGGACCACCAGAATTCCATCGGTCCATGAACCCAATTGAGGCACAGACCTGGGTCATGGAGATAGAGAAAGTGTTCGATGTTACAGGAGTAGGGGAAGATCAGAAAACCGCTTTTGCAACATTCATGTTGAAAGCAGAGGCTAGTTATTGGTGGCAGGCCAATAAAACTCGAGGAGGACCAGGGGTTATGGCTTGGGATAGGTTCAAGGAGATGTTCTTCGAGACCTATTTCCCAGAGAGTTCGAAGAGTCAGCTAGAAGTGCAGTTTTTAGAACTAAAGCAGGGAACGATGATGGTGTCGGAGTATGTCAAGAAATTCAACGAGTTGGCGAGGTTTGCGCCATACCAAGTTAGCACAGATGAACGCAAGGCGAAGAGGTTTGAACAAGGATTGAAGCCCTGGTTATTTAGTAGTGTTTCCTTGTTCTAGTTGAAGACATTTGCAGCCGTAATGGAAAAGGCAATTCTCGCTGAAGGTGGCGGCGAGGTGGTAACCAAGTTCAATCAGGAACATAAAATGAAGAAGAAGGAAGTGGAGGTGAAGAATGGAGGTGGTGGTAGTGGGAATGGTAATAATAATCTGAAAAGAAAGTGGAATGGAAATGTGGGTGCTGGGAATCAACAAGGTAACCAGCAGAATAAGAAGTTTGAAGCATGTGCTACATGCGGGAAGTTTCACAAGGGTGTATGCTTAATGGGGAAACGTGTATGCTTTAACTATGGCTAGGAGGGTCACATCGCCCCAAACTACAATCAACCCAAGAAGAATGTTTGCTACACTTGCGGGTCTAAGGATCACTTTACTCGTGAGTGCCCTAAGAAGAAAGCTGGAGAAACAATAGGAAGCAAGGGAGGTAGCAGTGGAGTTACTTGGGCCATTATTGGGCCAACAACATCAAACAAACCCACAGTTAGAACCTTCAACATGACTGTACAAGATGTTGTGAAATCAAAGGATGTGGTGTCAGATATTATCCCAATCAATGATATTGATGCTTATGTATTATTTGATTCGGGTGCTACTTGCTCATTTATATCTGATGAATTTGCTATAAAAATAGTATTGCCTAGTGAAGAATTGAATTTCCCTTTAAACATAGAAATTGCGAATAAGGAAGTAATTCATGTTAGGTTTGTATACAAGAACTGTAGGGTGAACATTAAGGGAAATATTTTGATGGTAGATTTAATTCTGATTAGGCTTGGAGAGTTTGATGTTATTTTGGGAATGGATTGGTTGTTCAATTGTGGAGCGATAAGTGACTGCCAAAAGAAATGTGTAAACCTTATGACTCCGTCAAAGGTAGTTTTCAATGGTAGCAAATCGCCTAGACAAATGAGATGTCTGACGATTATGCAGGCCAAGAAGTTATTGAGTCAAGGTTGTGTGGGTTATTTAGCTTACATAGTCGATACTCAGAAGAAGGGTGCAAAACTAGAAGAAATACCGGTGGTTAGGGAATTTGTGGACGTGTTTCCGGAGGATTTGCCAGGACTTCTGCCTGACAGAGAAATCGAGTTCGTGATCGACTTAGCGCTAGGAACCACTCCGATATCGTAAGCCCCATATAGAATAGCTCCGGTAGAGATGAAGGAATTGATGGTACAACTGCAGGAGCTGTTGGACAAGAAATACATTCAGCTGAGTGTGTCACCGTGAGGAGCACCGATGTTATTCGTAAAGAAGAAGGATGGGTCAATGCGTCTTTGCATTGATTATAGGGAGTTAAACAAAGTCACTATTAAGAATAGATATCCATTGCCGATAATAGATGACTTGTTTGATCAATTAAAGGGTGCTAGATATTTCTCAAAAATAGATTTGAGAAGTGGGTATCACCAACTGAAAGTAAAGAAGGAGGATATACCGAAGACGGCATTCCGAACTTGGTATGGACATTACGAATTTTTGGTGATATCTTTTGGTTTGACAAACGCCCCTGCAACGTTCATGGATTTGATAAATAGGGTGTTTAAACCAGTTTTAGACAAATTTGTGGTGGTGTTTATTGACGATATTTTGGTGTACTCTAGAACTCAAGAAGAACACGTGGAACACTTACGTCTAACGTTGGAGACGCTAAGAAAGGAAAAGTTATACGCAAAATTCTCTAAATGTGAATTCTGGTTAGAACGTGTACAATTTCTTGGGCATGTAATTGACAAGGATGGAATTTCAGTGGATCCATCAAAGGTCGAAGCTGTGATAAATTTGGAGCAACCAAGAACTCCATCAGAAGTAAGAAGTTTCTTGGGATTTGCAGGGTATTACAGAATGGGTTTATCCGAGATTTCTCAAGATTGCCACTCGTTGACAAATTTGACGAGGAAATCTATAAAATTTGTTTGGACGGAGAAATGTGAAGGAAGTTTTCAGGAATTGAAAAAGAAACTAAGTATGGCACCTGTGTTGTCATTACCATATAATACAGGAAATTTTGTGGTGTACAGTGATGCTTCACACAAAGGATTAGGATGTGTCCTTATGCAGAATGGAAAAGTCATTGCGTATGCATCAAGGCAATTGAAGAACTACGAAAAAGGGTATCCGACTCATGATATAGAGTTGGCGGCGGTTGTGTTTGCTTTAAAAATATGGAGACACTATCTCTATGGAGAGAAATGTGAGATTTCCACAGACCATAAGAGTCTGAAGTACATTTTCACTTAGAAAGACTTGAACATGCGTCAAAGGAGATGGATGGAATTGATAAAGGATTATGATTGTGAGATCTTTTTATCATCCAGGCAAAGCAAACGTGGTTGCAGATGCCTTGAGTAGGAAAGGCAGAGAAAAGTTGATGATGTTAACTGATAAGGAGGAGCTTATTACAGCAATGTCAAGATTAGAGTTGGAAATCAAATTTCCAAAAGAATCCGATGAGAAATTATACCAGATGGAAGCCAGTCCAACTTTGGTGGACAAAGTGAAAAACGCTCAACTGCAAGATGAGGAATGCAGAAAAATAAGAGAAAGAGTGGTCGAGGAAAAAGAAGTGAAATACAAGGTTGATACCGATGGAATGCTAAGATTCGAGGGACGAATCTGGGTTCCAGCAGTACCAGATATTAAAGAAGACATCTTGACAGAAGCTCATAGCTCAAGATATTCGATTCATCCAGGAAGTACGAAGATGTATCAAGATTTATGATGACATTTTTAGTGGGCAAATATGAAAAGAGATGTTGCAGAATGCGTTGCAAAGTGCTTAAAATGTTAGAGAGTCAAGGCCGAGCATCAAAGATCAAGCGGATTACTTCAACCATTAGAAATACCGGAATAGAAATGGGAACATATCACAATGGATTTTGTGGTAGGTCTCCCACCGACTCAGAAAGTATACGATGCAATTTGGGTGATAGTGGACAGATTGACAAAATCTGCACACTTTTTGCCAATAACGGTTAGATTCAATCTTGATCAGCTGGCAAAACTATATGTTAATGAGATTGTGACAAGACATGGAGTTCTAGTGTCAATTGTGTTAGATAGAGATCCGAGGTTCACATCAAACTTCTGGAAGAGACTACAAGAATGTATAGGAACACAGTTCCGAATGAGTACGACATATCATCAGCAAATAAATGGCCAAAGCGAACGAACGATTCAGACATTGGAAGATATGCTGAGAGCATGCGTCATGGATTTCAAAGGAAGCTGGGATAAACAATTACCGTTGGTAGAATTTTCCTACAATAACAGTTACCATGCAAGCATCGGCATGCCGCCTTACGAAGCATTATACGGCAGAAAGTGCAGAACTCCACTGTGTTGGGATGAAGTCGGTGAACGTCAACTGTTAGGACCAGAACTGGTACAACAAACTGCTGAGGTTGTCAAACTCATCAGAACAAGATTGATAGCTCCTCAAGACAGACAAAAGAAATATGTTGATCAACACACACAAGATCATGCATTCGACGTAGAAAATTATGTTTTCCTAAAAGTTTCACCTTGGAAGGGAAAAATTCGATTTGGTAAGAAGGGGAAACTAAGCCCGGGGTTTATTGGACCTTTCGAAGTGCTGCAAAAAGTTGGAGAGGTGGCTTACGAGGTAGCTCTACCTCCAGAATTGGAAAATATTCATAATGTTTTTTCACGTTTTGGTGTTACGACCATATAAGTCCAATTACAAACACGTGATCGAGTACGAACCATTGCAGTTTGAGAAAGATTTGTCCTATGAAGAGGTTCCTTTCCAGATAGTCGACGGGAAAGAACAAGTGCTCAGAAATAAAGTGATACCTTCTGTGATGGTAATATGGAGGAACCACAATGTCGAAGAGGCTACGTGGGAACTCGAAGCTGAAATGATGAAGAATTACCCTGAGTTATTTGTTTAATCTGTGTCTTCGATTCTAGGGACAGAATCTTTGTAAGTAGGGGAGAATGTGACGAATGAGTTGTTTAAGTTGTGATTCTGAGGACAGAATCATTGTAAGGAGTGAATGATGTAACATTCCAGAATTTTTAATTGTTATATTAAATATTTGTTGAATTATATAAGTATTTAATGGATGTGTTTATGGTTGAATTTGTAATTGTTCAAATTGATTCGATTTGATTAATTATTTGTTAAATAAATAATTAAGGAAATTAATTATTATATGCTAATTTAATTTTATTATTAAGTTAGAGAGTTTTGATTAATTGAATTATTATTCTTTTATTTGAATTTGTAATTAAAAGGATGTGTTAGTTGATTAAATAAAGTTATAATTATATAGAAAATTAAAATGTTATGGTATTGATTTACGTGTTAAAGTAATTTAATAAATTGTTATTAGAATTAATTTAATTAAATAAAAGTGTGACAAATAACATTTTATAAAGGAGTTATTAAAATAACTTAAAGGAGTTTTACCAAACAATGCATAAGGATTAATTGATTATTTTTTTAGTGGTTAGCCAAACAAGCCTTATGGCTTTTGATTTTCAAATAAAACATAACTAATGTCAGTTAAGTTAGAATTATATTATATATTTAATATCTATATTATTATTATACGTTATATTTCTAAGACGTACGGTTAGAATAGAGAGGTAAGATGGAAGAAGTGAGTTTATAGAGAGAAAAGAAGAGAGAAAGAAAGGCTAGGGAATTGGAGAAAAGAAGCTTGAGAATCAAAAAGGGTTAGCCATCATCTTCTTCAAACAAGGTATCATCAAAAGTCTGTTATTGTTTTTCTTTTCAAAGTTATAGTTGTATTTTCTCTCCCAATTCTTCTCCATAAAAGCTTTGTAGAAATTGAATTATTTGTTATGTATGTGGTTTTATATGATAATCTAGTGTTGTAAAACTATTTTCATAAGTTATATATGAGCATAGTCAATGAATTGATGTTATGTATGTGGTTTGTGAATAAAAACTATTTTACAGAGAGTTTTTGTGAATTGATATGGTGTAGTTTAAGGTAGAAATTAAGGGTTAATTAGTTATTTAGGTGATAAATTGACTGTTGAATTTGATAGAGTATGTATAAACATTGATAAAGTGCTTTGAATTAACTGTTTTAGTTGAAAAACAAAACCACAGTGTTTATTTTCAATAAAAACATCAAAAAGAGAGTTTTTATCAAAAATAGTGAAATTGTATGTTTTAAATTTGTTGTTTATGTTGTTTTATGGGTAGAAACATGTTAGGAGTCTTTGAATTATGTTTATATGAGGTCTCTATATGAAATATATGTTAATTAGACTGTTATAAAGGAGCTTGTAGGCCAAAATTGGCTTTGTTCATATAATTTCTATAGCTGTTTGCCGAAGTCTTCAATTCGTATTAGTAGCGCCATTAGGCGATATAATTCTCGCATATCAATGTGCTTGCTACTAGTAGTATAACTCTCACGTCATAGCGGTCAATCATGGCCATGTACCAAATAACCATATAAGATAAATCGTGGCCTGCAGCCATGAAGTTAGCGAAATAATGCAGCAGTGTTAATTTTGTACTCAAAGTCTAAAGGAATGGTTATGTGTTAATAATAGGACTGTTAAGTTATGATTTTAATATTTCTATATCTAGAATGAACATGTTATTAACGATTAACTTGTGTTATAACTTGATTATGTGATTAAATAATCAAACCTACATGATGAATGTACTTAGTTATGTTTGTAAAGTGGTAGTGACTAACTATGTCATGATGACATATATATATAGGGTATTGTGATTCGAATTGTTCGGTTTAATCTACGAGCAAGGCAAGTTCTCTAATCTATTATCTTGTTGAACCAATTATCGTTTCCAATTCAATTACCTTATAAATGATGCAAGCTTTCTAAACTTTGATTTTTATATTGAACATGTTATTCTTGTATTTAACTTATTGTTTAGCATGCACAATTATACATACTAATGTTGAACAGTTTTATCGTTCAAATTCCTACGCATGCTTAGTATTCGATTTTAAATAACCTTGGATTAACATTGTTCAAGCAAGGTGTGTTATAGTTATTCAAGTTGTATGCTATTAGATTATTCCTAAAGCATGACTTTAATTTACCATGTTGATTCAATTACGATTATTCTATAGTATGATGTTATTGGTTTTATTCAACTAATCCTTAGTTGATGTTCTTTGAATTCCAAATTACCTTGAAATGTATCCAAACTAAACTCACTTTGGTGCGGACTTGTACTCTAAATACTAAGATGAACAACCCTATTATTAGGGGTAACTTACGCTTAGCGTTGAAATGTTTGTGCACAATACATTGTATGAAGGGCTGATAACCCTAAGTACGAGGAGTCCCTATAGTCTTATGACTGTTAAAGTTTAAGTTGAAAAATTACTTATAACTATGGACATAGTTAAGTGGTCTTAGGACCCTCGGTTATATACTTCAGAATGTTGATAAATCATATTGTTTAATTCTTTTGAGCCTCTTATTTAACAGTTGTTGTAAAGATTTTCATTCCTTATTGTTCCAAGTGAGCTTTGTTTGCTCACTCTTGCTTATATAACTATTACAGTTAAAGACGAGAAGGTTGATGTACCTAGCACTAGTAAGGGAAAAGGAAAGATGAACAAGTATTGAGGACTTGTAATATGTTGATATTTGATTTTCAGATTTTAATTGAATGGTTGTAAAGAAGTTTATTAATTTTCCGCATTTGAATGATTGTATTTAAAAGTTAGACAACCTGGGATATTGTTTTTATGTAACCCTTTAATGGGAAAGGTTTTATTTATCCAGTTTTATTGTGATGGGTAGTTAGATATGAATGTTTGATTAAGTGAACACCAAATCCTGTGGGAATGAAGTACATGGGTTTGGGGGTGTCACAAAATGTTAGTATTAAACCATTCTGAACATAATGATGTGAAAAAATTTGACTTGTGAAACAGTCAAATTGGCACTTTTTACTGTCATTTATTATCCTATTTGAGGACAAATGAGCAAAGGTAGAAAAGCAAAATAATCCTGGTAATTAGACTACACCTATGGATTTTTTTACTATGATGTATTAATACATATAGGATGTATATGACTGTGGGTAAGTGTGCTACTGAATGGCCACCTAGTCATGCCTATGTGCATGTGGATAGTCTCATTTACAAAGGGGGAAATGGAAAATTTTTTCCAAAACGTAGGCATTGAGTAGTCATGCATTTTTAACTCTACTGTAGATGTATGTTAAAATAATGCATGCATGCATGTAGTCATAAAATGCATTTTGAACAAAACTCCATGTAAGAATTTACCACACCCTTTCTGAGGTGATTTGGAGACTTGCTGTCCAGATATTATGGATCTGGATCAGCCGAGTAGTTCCATGGGACCACTTACGGTGTCTGGAGAAGGGCTTACGAAGTGCCTCACGACCGTTCTATTAGACAGCCTCATCGTTTGGTGGAGGCGGTGATACGTCCTATCCGGGTTGAAGTGTCGGACGTAGAGGACGAGGAGGAGGATGTACCGGTTGAGGTTCCTACCCCTGTTGCACGTGTTCCCCGTAGGGATTTGCCAAGTATTCAAGTGGCAAACCCAGAGCTTCTGGGTGACTTGAGTCGACATCCTTCAGTCTACCTGCACGCAAACGAGGTATAAAGTTAGATCATAACCTTCCTTGTTTCCTATTGACGAGGAGTAAAGGGTTCATATGTTGATCTGCATTTGATGTTGGTTCCCGGCTTTACACAGCCTCGAGGGAATTGGTTCACCATCCACTCTATGTATCAAGCTTTGTATGATGATTATAGAGCGATTGTACATGGTTGGGGATTCGGGACGTTCTTTTCCATTCTTCCCCATCATTGTCCCTGGGGTTACGTCAGGGAATTATCTAAGCGCTGGTTTCACCAGACTCGGTCACTCCATTTACTGGACTGTGAGGTGATGATGACGCCAATGGATTGGCGGTTTATCATAGGTATGGAGTTTGGAGAGGATCAAGTGCCTTGTACGGCGGATATTACCCCTACTGCCTTTAAATCCTTGTTGGGAGTTCCAGACGGAGCGCTCAAGGGCAGGACTGTACGTACAGGTCTTTTAAGTGTAGATGCTAGGAGCGGACTGTTGAGTGAGCCCATATCTGATGATGTGAGAGTCAGGGATCACATTCTTTGACGATTGTTCCTGATGATCATTAGGGACTACTTCATAGTAGATAACACTTCTTCGGTGTCCTTCACTTTGATCAGCGCCACTCGACACGTGGACCGTATAGGAAACTATGATTGGGGTTCCTACACCTTCACCTACTTCCTTAGGGGAATGTGCATACGATCGCTGGGCTTGACTGAGGCTTGGTTAGGATTCTACCTGTTTCTGCTGGTGAGTATTTCTCTTGTCTTTTCCCATGTATAGGTTAAGAGCGTTGACTGAAAGTAGATGTTTGCCTTTATGTTGGCAGTTTTGAGCCTATGAGAGGCTTCCATGTTTTCGTCATGTGAGCGTGTTAGGTTTAGACACATATCCACGAGTACGGAGATGGCATCATTCCATACTGGCGGAGGTCCCTGTTGCAGAGGGTTTCACTCATTGCCGCCTACAGTTGGAGTTGTTGACAGCGGATGTCATTACATGGGTTCCCTACTCTAGGGAGCATTTGAGCATTGGATTTGAAGATGGATACCCAACTGGTGTCGAGCACGTGATTTCCACCCGTAGGATTCCTTTTTTCATAGATGGAGGATGGGAGCTCTATTTTGGAGAGCGTGCTATCAGGAGCACTACATGAGAGATTCGCATGCCGATCTTGCCTCTTGCCAAGCGTTATTGGCCTATTTTGCAGTCACCCGTCATTAATATCCCATTGTTGGGGATTGACGGTTTCACACTGTTAGAGGGTCCATGGACTCAGGAGATGTTCCAGCATTGGTGGTTCCCTCGTACCATTGGAGCCCAGACACGCGCCACTCAGTTCATGCGGGATATGGTTCCAGGATCCGTGATGATGACAGATTGGCTAGCATGTGTCCGAGATCCGACTCATTTGACAGATTATTGATTTGACCCAAAGAATTAGGCCAAGGCACATTTCTTTATCCGGCATTTGGGTAGAGATCCTTGAGGCAAATACTTTTGATCCTTCTAGCTCTCGTGTTTGGCCTCAAGTGACCCATATGGTTTTTCGGTCAGATCCTCCTCAGATAGACTCGACATCCCCACAGATAGAGATCCAGTGACTCGGGAGGAGTTACATCAGGTGGACAGTATTGATGATGTAGACATTGACACCATTGTCTTCTTCTGATGTATATTCTCATTATCTCTTTTGATAGGCCTCTTTTAGAAATTGGGTAGCTTCGCCCCATTCTCGCTATATCTTTTGATAGGCCTCTGTTAGTTGTAGGCGGTTTGCCCCATTTCCACTATTTTTAGTTGAAACAGAGATGTATTAGATGATGATATACTTAGGAATGTATGTATAGTTTTCCATTCCCTATATCATATTGCCATCTATTGTATTATGCATGTTATTATGTTATGCATAAGTATTTATGTCCAGATATATTCATCATTGACCCTTGGATGGTCTTATGACACGGCCCATACAGATGTCTTCTTCGACAGTTAGCCGTATTGATCATACCCCACCATTTTTGGTGGCATCTGGTATGCGATCGTGGTATGATAGCATATCACCATCAGACATGGTGACTATAGATCATCTATTGCAGCATACTATGACCCTGTTGATGTTTCAGGTTCCCACAGGATTCATGGAGGGCATGCTGGAGCACTGGGTATCGAAGAGACAGGTTTACCAAATTGGGACCCAGGAGTTGACTCCTACTTTGGAGGAGTATGCACGTTTGATGATGCTGCCATTGGATAGACCTTGCGTGCATATGGCGATCGGAGACATGAGTAGGCAGTTCATGACCCTCACTGGCTTTAAGGCGTAGAGTGGTGCAGGATGAGATCACATCTGGCCACGTTATATCCCAGCATTTTCTGTTTGATAGATTCGGCTCTGAGGATAGTTATGCACGGCATTTCGAGGATTTCACCACACCGGAGGATCATTGGCGTCTGGCCAGAGTGGATGTACTGCTATTGTGCGTACTATCATTTGTTTACATGCCATGATACATGGATGAGTTAGACATTGGCGTCATTATGGCAGTGAGAGCTCTCACGGAGGGTCACACCATCATACCGATGATCATCGCATAGACTTTGAGGTCGCAGAGACTCCGAGGACGGAATCCTTATAAGGGGGAAAAGATGTGACAACCCGAATTTTTATAAATTATTAAAATAAGAATTTAATAATTAAAATTCTTATTATGAGATGTTTTGAGTTTGAGTATGTATATATACGTGATATATATGTTGAAATATATGATCGGGTGTGAAGAGAAATATATATTCATATATTGGGAAAGTGAGGTTTAATAGTTGAGTTAATTATTGAAGGAATTAAATGAATTTAGTAATTACTTTTAAATATTTATTGAATTAAATAAATATTTTAAATTTATTTATTTATTGAGATAAATAAATGGTTGATAAAATTGTGTTGAATTAATTTAATAACTAAATTGATTAATGTAAATTATATTGAATAATGTTAATTTTATTTGAAGGATTTAATTTAAAGAAATAATTAAATTAAATCAATTGCTTAATATTTAAGAAAATAATTAAATTAAATAAAATGTTGTTTTGATCTAATTTATTAATTAAATTAGATATGTAAAGATTTATTAAGTATATTACAATGGGAATTATAATTATTATAATTATAAGTATGAGTTAATTAAATTAATTTAATGGTGTGACATAAAACTATATAATATAAAGATTATTAAAATAATCTAGTTTTGGGGATAAGTGGTAGCCAAACAAGGCCTTGTGGCCTTTGGCTTACTGTAACTTACGCCTATTGGTTTTGCTAACTAATATTCATGATTATCAGTTGGCTTATTTTTATTTCACGTATTCTTCTATAGCCTTAGAGCAGAGTTTAGAGAAGAGAGCTTGGAAGCAAGAGAGAGTTCTCTATGATTTTCTAGAGGAAGGAGGGAAATTCCTAAACCTAATCATCATCATCATCATCTTTTTGCTAGCAAATAATCAAAGGAACAAGGTATAATTTATTCTAGAGTAAACCCTTGTTTTTGAAATTTTATTGCTAATTCATGTTGGATTATATATATATATATATATATATATATATATATATATGGATTATAAACTGATTATCATCTTATATGAGTGATTGTTTGAGTATCAAACACGTGAATTTGGTTTGTAGGAAGAAAAGTATATAATAGTGTTTATACATGAAAATTGGCTTTAGAAAGTACAAACTTTTATGCCCTATAAGTGTTATAATCTGTAAATTGAGGTTGGATTATGTTAATATGTGAAGAAACTAAAACGGCGTAGTTTGAATCATGTCAATTGGTTAAGAAACGAAGCTGTGGCGATCGAATTCGCTAAATCTGTTTAAAACATGAAAATAGAGTATGAACATATGTTTTGGGTCAAATTTTAGGTTGGTTAATGTTTTTACTAATTGTTAGAAATCTAGTATGTTGTAGTTCTATGAATTACGAATCCATAGAATCGAAAACGGACTAATTTGGATGTGTATAACTCAAGTTATGAAAATAAGTAGGAGAAAATGGTCAAAAATGTAAAACAACATGTATGTCTGGCGTAGCCAAGCCGACCACGTCCCATCCGAGAGCAACAGCATAGCTGGGCACTGCCAAGTCACGCGGGCGCGAGGAAAAGGGGCGCGGCCGCGCCCCATGTGTTCTGACAGTGATTGTTTTGACCTGCTTTGGTAAAATGGTCATAACTCTTTCATACGAACTCCGATTGAGGTGATTCAAGATGATCTGTAACGAGGACGAATAGACCTACAACTTTAATGCTTTAAGGTTTTCAATTTGAGGTTGGGAACAGGGGTCAAGATGGTCATTTATAAGACTATTGTGTTTTTAGAGGCAATCGGAGGGCGTCGGGCATGCACGGATGCAAGTGTAATGCTATTGACAATAAGAGATATTGTTCTAAGTTATAGAACATGAATATTATGAAGTATAATGATGCTTAACTTTAATAAATGATATATTAGATAAGTTGTATACGCATACTAAGCACACACAAGAGAGCTAAATTGGGCGTGTGATGAATAAACGTCGAAACGCCGTGATAAGTCATAATTAACGTAAAAAATGTTTTAAGTCTAATGAAATGAATATTATAAGATATGAAATGGGTTTAATATAAAACCAGTAATGATTCCTAGAAAGACTTAAACACTTGAATGAACTTTAAATATGAAATATAGTGAGATATAAGTTAAAAGTTAACACAAACAAATTTAACATTGTGTATTTATGATAGGAAGGGTTATGAGACGTAGAATAAAGTTTACATTAGAACTAATATGCATTGCTATGTGACTAATAGTTAATGTGAATGATGATATAATTGTGTAGGGCACGTGAAGTGCATATATCTGTAAGTTGTTAAACTGTTATTGGTAAACAACGATCAAGGCAAGTCTTTCAGTTCCTATTTGCTATGTGAACTTGATGATTAAATATTTTAAATCCTTATTGCAAAGAGCATGATGTGTTATATATACGTTGAAAGTATAAAATGTTAAAGTCAATTTATGACCATGTTGATTGATTAAAGCATGTTGATTGAGTAAGGACTCAATCTTTATACTTGTTATATGAACTGTAGCAAGTATGTTATATGTTGAGCATGTTATTATGTGTTATGTGATGCATAAAAACTGCTAGATTTTGCTGGGCTGTCGAGCTCAACCTTGCAAATAACCACTTTTACTGGTTCAAGATTCAAGGTAAAGTTATATGTTATATGAAAGACATGAATCAGATGTGATACTTGAAGATTTATACACTTTGGTTGTGTTGTTATTATTTGAACCATGTTTAAGGTTCTGAATAATGTATTAATTTTGAATTGTAATATCGTTTTGCGATGTAAACTATTATAGTATTGAAATGATTCTGAGATATTTAGATGTAAAGGTTGAAGGTTTTGAGGAACGAGGATAGTTTGTAATAGAAAATTTTAATTATTCATAAATTTTAATAGTTGTATTATCGTTTAATGATGTAAAATTAGAGGTTGAATGTATTATTAACTTGACCAAAATCGAGAATTAAATTGTATGAATTTTGGGGTCGTTAAATTCTGATTGGTTGGTATCAAAGTCAGTAGCTTATAAACCTTAGGTAGAGTACCGTAGGCTATAACCTTAGAGAAGGAAGATGAAGATAATGAAAGAATAAGCTCTAAAGTTTGAATAATAAGAAGTAATTTAAGAAATTTATAAAGGAAGGATTAAAACATGCGTGAGAGGATTCAAAAAGAATATTCTCGTAGAGTTATAAGGAGTATGAATGTGGGGTTACCTCCAATAATAAGGATGTAAGGTGATAATAAATAGACAATGTCTATAAGAAGAAGAATGATAAAAAGTTAAGAATAAAAAGTTATATTTAAGTATGGTACAATTGTACTCTTTAATAGTTGATGTATGGTATTTGGGCTAAACGATTCCTTCATAGAAGCGGAGGTATATCTGAACTAGCAACTCGAACCTAGTTTGTTGGGTTGTTTGTGGGAAACCACTCGGTATTTATATTGAAACTATTAGAGACTCGATGTGTACCAAGTATAGAAAGTGGATACGTATATGATGAAAATGTGGAACTCAAATGAAATGTTGAGCAATGTAAATGAAGTTAGAAATTCTTAAAGTAAGAATTGTTATATAAACAAGAAAATTCAAAGAAGAATCTTGAAGAGATATAAAGATAAGAAATGGGAGTTGCCTAACTCCAATAGCCAAGATAACGAATAATGATGAATGAATAAATGATGAAAATGAATGATGAAAAAAGAAAAGAAAGGGATTGTAAAAACAAAATGATCACGAGTTAAGAAAAGAATTTTAAGGGAGATGATTATAGAATAAGATCAAGACGTGGTCTGTTTAAGTTATAAAATAAAGATGGTTTGTAATGTTTGAATAATTATAGCTTGATGCTATGAAGATAATGTACTATGATATAGTACGAGATAAACTCACGAGGAGTTATAGATAATGTGATACGAGGAATTCATATCGAGCAAAGAGCAAGTTAAGAGTAAGATAGAGTTAGGTGGGATTTCAATTGAGGACTCATGTGATGGATGAGTTGTACAAATCTTTGTATGGGCGAGGGTTTTGTGCTTGCAATCAGTTTATTACATTGATAATCATTGGAATGTTGGTGTCGCGCTATCAATGTATGTGTGGTGAAAAGGTGATTCTTTTCTCATGTGTATATTTGATAGTTAGAAACTATTAAGATTAGTCAGATATTATTAGGATTAGGTGTGGTTCTTAAAACTAATGCATATGGTAAGTTCCTGACTCATAATAATATGGTATCTTTTGAACCCCTCAGTGAATGGACGCCTATGGTCTGACTAGGACAAGTTCTTAAACTCATACTATTATGGTAAGTTCCTGAACTTCCAATGTGCGGTAAGTTTGATGAACTATAATGGTGATATAGGAGGATTATAAGTTGAAATACAAGAATATTTAGTGTAAAGATTGAAATTGATGGATAAAATTAGGTATTCCAAATCTTCTAGCGTTGCTAGATTTTTAAAATTTATTGACATCGTGTCGATGGTTATACTTTTGATTTTTGAAAAAAAAATGTTGGGTCACACTAGTGAACACCAATTTTTTTTAAAAATAATACTATTATTCGTATATCTATCTTTAATTGTTTTGGCTAGAAAAAAATGATTTTTAAATATATTCAAATATATTTTTTTATATTATATGTGGAACACAGTGCGTGATATGATAAAAACGATGAAGTCATCAATGCAATGGAGCTTAGTGTTGGATGTGATCTATAATCATCACCCACTATGGTATGATGAGTATGATGTCACCATATGACGGAATCCTCAAACGGACTTTAATAATCATGACTCCATAAAAAGATTTTTTGAGATTTCTTTAAGATATGATGATATATATATATATATATATTTATATTTCGATTGATGTCTGAATTTTTGTAGAAGTCTATGCTATTTGATTCAGCTAGACGAATATTAAAAGATGTTCATGAAATTCAAGCGTTTCTTAAGAAGTTATGCCAAACCAAATTATTTTGGTGCGGATTCGAGATGTTGAAAAGTGAGGTGAACAACCCCAGTAAAGGGGACATGTTATCGGAGACAATGGTTTCGAAAGTAACGCATATAGTCGTTTCACGATGTTAAGATGTAATAAGTTGTGCACGCAACGTAGAGGGATGCGATAAGCTGATCACCTAGAGTACTTGCGAGAGAGTGTTTTTCGATCATGTGATTGCTAAACATTACATTAAAGATGGTTTACGGTGGTGATGCAATTATTAAACACGGAGAAGAGTTCAAGGTCCAGTATAGTCTTATGATTGTTAAAGGTTCAAGTTGAGATACTTGATAACCTAGGGACGTAGTTCAAGGTCTTATGACCCCTCAACATGATTTGGAATCTTTTAAATTCCTATTATTCATATCGCTTCCCAATTATTGAGCAATTGTGGAAGATTCTTATTATTCTAAAAGGTGAAAGTGGAAAGGATGAGAAAATTATGCAAAACATAATAATTTCAGGAAAGAAATGAAATTTCAAAAAGAAGAGAAATGTGAAACTCTTAGAAGATGAAGAGGTGAGGAATATGATGATCTTAAAAAGATCCTTAGAGAAAGAATTGGTTTTAGAACATAATGAATAAATAAAAATTAACATAAAATCTATTTTTATAAATGGAATGAACAGATATTAATAAGTCCAAATTTCGAGGACGAAATTTTTAGAAGAAGGGGTGAATGTAATGTCCCGAGAGTTTGAGAATCTAGTACATAATAATGATCCTTAAAGAGGGAAATGAACGGGTTAAAGAACATGTAATACTCAAATGTAATTGAGTCTAAGTAAAGGTTATGAAATAAAACTTACAAGAATTTATTGTGAAGAATGGTTGGAGTGGTAATAAATAAAACCTATATTAAGGTAATGTGTTCAAGATATTCAACGGTAAATTTTGAAAAGAGATTTGATGAAAACCTGAGTATGGTAGGGTGTCAGTGATTCCAATGGCGGAATCCTTATAAGGGGGAAAGATGTGACAACCCGAATTTTTATAAATTATTAAAATAAGAATTTAATAATTAAAATTCTTATTATGAGATGTTTTGAGTTTGAGTATGTATATATACGTGCTATATATGTTGAAATATATGATCGGGTGTGAAGAGAAGTATATATTCATATATTGGGAAAGTGAGGTTTAATAGTTGAGTTAACTATTGAAGGAATTAAATAAATTTAGTAATTAATTTTAAATATTTATTGAATTAAATAAATATTTTAAATTTATTTATTTATTGAGATAAATAAATGGTTGATAAAATTGTGGTGAATTAATTTAGTAACTAAATTGATTAATGTAAATTAAATTGAATAATGTTAATTTTATTTGAGGATTTAATTTAAGAAAATAATTAAATTAAATCAATTGCTTAATATTTAAGAAAATAATTAAATAAAATAAAATGTTATTTTGATCTAATTTATTAATTAAATTAGATATGTAAAGATTTATTAAGTATATTACAATGGGAATTATAATTATTATAATTATAAGTATGAGTTAATTAAATTAATTTAATTGTGTGACATGAAATTATATAATATAAAGATTATTAAAATAATCTAGTTTGGGGGATAGGTGGTAGCCAAAAAGGGCCTTGTGGCCTTTGGCTTCTTGTAACTTTACGCCTATTGGTTTTGCTAACTGATATTCACGATTATCAGTTGGCTTATTTTTATTGCACGTATTCTTCTATAGCCTTAGAGCAAAGTTTAGAGAAGAGAGCTTGGAAGCAAGAGAGAGTTCTCTGTAATTTTCTAGAGGAAGGAGGGAAATTCCTAAACCTAATCATCATCATCATCTTTTTGCTAGCAAATAATCAAAGGAACAAGGTATAATTTATTCTAGAGTAAACCCTTGTTTTTGAAATTTTATTGCTAATTCATGTTGGATTGATATATATATATATATATACATATTTGTATATATGGATTATAAACTGATAATCATCATATATGAGTGATTGTTTAAGTATCAAACATGTGAAATTTGGTTTGTAAGAAGAAAAGTATATAATAGTGTTTATACATGAAAATTGGCTTTAAAAAGTATAAAATTTTATGCGCAATAAGTGTTATAATCTGTAAATTGAGGTTGGATTATGTTAATATGTGAAGAAACAAAAATGGCGTAGTTTGAATCATGTCAATTGGTTAAGAAATTAAGCTGTGGTGATCGAATTCGCTAAATGTGTTTAAAACATGAAAATAGAGTATGAACATGTGTTTTGGGTCAAATTTTAGGTTGGTTAATGTTTTTATTAATTTCTATAAATCTAGTATGTTGTAGTTCTATGAATTACGAATCCATAGAATCAAAAACGGACTAATTTGGATGTGTATAACTCAAGTTATGAAGATTAGTAGGAGAATATGGTCAAAAATCGCAAAACACTGTAATCTGGGTGTAACCAAGCGTGGTCGCGCGTCCCAGGAGCGCGGGCGAGCAGCTGGACGCTGCCAAGTCATGCGGGCGCGTGGAAAAGGGGCGCAGTCGCGCTCCGTGTGTTCTGATTGTGACTATTTTTACCTGCTTTGGTAAAATGGTCATAACGTTTTCATACGAATAGAACTACAACTTTTATTCTTTAAGTGTTTCAATTTGAGGTTGGGAACAGGGGTCAAAAAGGTGATTTGTAGGACTGTTGTGTTTTCAGAGGCAATCCAAGGGCGTCGGGCACGCACGTATGAAAGTGTAATGCTATTGACGATAAGAGATGTTGTTCTAAGTTATAGAACATGAATATTATGAAGTATAATGATGCTTAACATTAATAAATGATATATTAGATAAGTTGTGTACGCATACTAAGTACACACAAGAGAGCCAAATTGGGCGTGTGATGAATAAACATCGAAACACCGTGATAAGTGATAATGAACGTAAAAAATATTTTAAGTCTAATGAAATGAATATTATAAGATATGAAATGGGTTTAATATAAAACCAGTAATGATTCCTAGCAAGACTTAAACACTTTAATGAACTTCAAATATGAAATATAGTGAGATATAAGTTGAAAGTTAACACAAACAAATTGAACATTGTGTATTTATGATAGGAAGGGTTACGAGACATAGAATAAAGTTTACATTACAACTAATATGTGTTGCTATGTGACTAATAGTTAATGTGAATGATTATATAATTGTGTAGGGCACGTGAAGTGCAGATATTTGTAAGTTGTTAAACTATTATTGGTAAACAACGATCAAGGCAAGTCTTTCAGTTCCTATTTGCTATGTGAACTTGATGATTAACTGTTTTAAATCTTTATTGTAAAGAGCATGATGTGTTATATATACGTTGAAAGTATGAAATGTTAAAGTCAATTTATGACCTTGTTGATTGATTAAAGCATGCTGATTGAGTAAGGACTCAATCTTTATACTTGTTATATAAATTGTAGCATGTATGTTATATGTTGAGCATGTTATTATGTGATATGTGATACATGAAAACTGCTAGATTTTGTTGGGCTGTCGAGCTCAACCTTGCAAATAACCACTTTTGCATGTTCAAGATTCAAGGTAAAGTTATGTGTTTCTTGAAAGACATGAATCAAATGTGATACTTGAAGATTTATACACTTTGGTTGTGTTATTATTATTTGAACCATGTTTAAGGTTCTTAATAATGGATTAATTTTGAATTGTAATATCGTTTTGCGATGTAAACTATTATAGTATTGAAATGATTCTGAGATATTTAGATGTAAAGGTTAAAGGTTTTTGGAACGAGGATAGTTTGCAATAGAAAATTTTAATTATTCTGCAAATTTTGTATTATCGTTTAATGATGTAAAATTATAGGTTGAATATATTATTAACGACTGAAGTCGAGAATTAAATTGTATAAATTTTGGGGTCGTTACAAATTCTAACGATGAGGAGCCTATGGAGGAGGCTGATATTCCCATCGAGGATGATTTAACTGCTAGGTTGCCAGCATTTGTGATGGATTCTCCCACTATGAGTGCTATTATGATTCAGCATTCAGCACAGTATTTAGAGTAGAGTCTACATCTGATGACCTATGGGAGAGATCAGGCTAGGGCCTCGACAGCTCTTGATGGGAGAAACACCACTCTACTAGAGAGAGACGAGGCTAGATTAGCCAGAGATGCATTGATTGTGGAGCGGGATGCTGTCCTATTTTCTCAGGATGTAGCCGTCACAGATAGTACTTCAGTGAGATCCCTTATGACTGGCATCATTGTTGATATGAGTGCATATATTGATGAGCATCATGCCACCATGAAATTAGCGTCGAATCTGCTAGCTCGTGTAGATACCATTGGGCAGGAGCTCGCAGCGTTACCTCTTTCTTCAGAGAGGGATGCTATGTTAGATCTGATAGTGTGCATACATATAGATCAGTAGATAGACTTGTATTTTCCTGCATAGACTAGCTTAACCATTTTCTCACGTACAACACATAATGCATATATCAAACAGTATTATATATGGCAGAGAAATATATTTTGATTTACTTCCCTTTTAGTTGTGCCTTGATACTTGCTTGATATTTTCCTGTTTCTTCAGGGCTTTGTGATCTTGATGCATTCTGAACTCATCCTTGATATGTAGATATTGAGACGTCGCAGGATCTTTCAGATTGGATCATTGATTTGTGTATATCCCTACCATCTTTGGTGTCTTGGGACTTGTTTCTGTATGGAAATGTGGAGAGGAGTGTGACTTTTCCTCTATGAGATTGACTGCACCACAGATGGTCGTCGGTACTTCTATTTGTGAGAAGCCTAGTTAATTCCATCTCTTATGGATTGGTGTTGCTCTTTAAGGCACAACCGCAACTTAGATGGTCGTTGAATCTCCTGTTTGTAAGGAGAGGTTAGGTAGTTCCATCCCTTTGGTCTGAAGCTGATGAAATGTGGTTGATTGAAATTTGATCCAAGTACCATGTGACAAGTATTTTTATTCTGGTAGGGGTTAGACCGAACCATAAATGGCTGCCTACGTACTCCTATTGAAGAGGAGATCAGGTCTGCGTAGTTCAAACCTGGTGTAAGAGGTTCAATGCTGAATGTGAAAGGAAGATGGGTGTAGAAGCTTTATTAATGAAGAAGGGTGTAGGAGTGTTTTTGTTTTTGTTTTTGTAGAGAAAGGGTAGAAATGTTTTTGTTGTTTTTTTTATTGTGACTGGGCCATATAGAATATGGTTGCCTACGTACTCCCGTGTATCAGGGAGATCAGGTCGACATAGTTCGCCCCTCAGGACGAATTGCAGCCAAAGAGATGTATGAATCCCATGTACAAGCTATACTGCGGGGAGAAGAAAGTTTGATCCCATGATTGGGAAAACTGCAAGTGTGGAAAAAGTTTGATCCTGTCTTCAGGACAAACTACAAATGTAGAAAAGTTTAATCCTGTCTTCAGGATAAACTGCAAGTGTGAAAGGTTCAGTCCTGTCTTCAGGATAACCGAAATTGTATGGACGTTTTAAAATGAGGTGAAATCAGGCTGCTGGTTTGAAGTGTATGTTTCCCTGAGGGGCAGAAGAGTATGTATAAAGGGTTAGAAAATCAGAATAACTAGTGATTTGATGATCAAAAAACCAGGATGTTTGCTTGATGGTAACCTCAAACATAGTACCGTTTCACGGTGTCCGAGTTGATAAGCTGTGGAAATTCATCGCCATTCATTTCCTGTAGTCTGAGAGTGCCTCCTGTCAATACCTCCTTGACAACAAACGGGCCTTCCCAGTTAGGAGCAAATTTTCCTTTAGATTGATCTTAGTTGTCAATGATCTTCTTCAAAACCAAGTCATGTTGCTTAAACTGCCGTATTTGGACTTTCCTGCTGTAGGATCTGGCGATCCTTTGCTGATATAACTGACCATAGAAGATAGTCACGGTTTTCCTTTCGTCTATTAGAGAAAATTGGTGATACTTGTCTTGTATCCATTGGTCTTCATCCAACTGAGCATCCATCAACACTCCGAGGGACTCCATTTCCACCTCTATGGGGAGCATTACTTCCATCCCACAGGCTAGTGAGTAGGGGGTTGCCCCAGTGAAAGTACGCATTGAAGTTCTATAGGCTAATAAAGTCAGAGGAAAGAGGTCAGGCCATCCTTTGTGATTGGCGGACATTTTCTGCATGATCTTCTTAATGTTTTTATTAGTAGCTTCAACAGCACCATTCATCTTTGGGCGGTAGATGATGGAGTTAAGGTGTTTGATGTGGAATTTACTACATAACTCCTCCATCATTTTGTTGTTGAGGTTCTTAGTATTGTCTAATACAATGACATCTGGTTGTCCATATCGACAGACGATATTGTTTCTGATGAAAGCAATGATGACTTCTTTGGTAACCCTGGGGAAGGAGGCTGCTTCTACCCATTTGGTTAAGTAGTCAATCATGGTGAATATGAATCGATGTCCATTACTGGCTTTAGGCTCGATGGGCCCGATCACGTCCATTCCCCACATTCAGAAGAGCCATGGCGAACTCATATTGTGGAGTTCCTTTGGAAGGGCGTGGATAGCATTCCCATGAATTTTGCATTGATAGCACCTCTTGACGTGATCATCACAGTCAGCTTTGAGCATAAGCCAATAATGCCCTGTTCTAAGGATTTTCTTGACAAGTAGGGGTCCGCTCATGTGTGGGCCACATACTCCACCATGGATCTCATCCATGAGCCTCTAAGCTTGGTCTTTGTCCAGACATCTGAGGAGACCTAATCCTGCATCTCTGTTGTAGAGTGCATCTCCGCTCAGGTAATATTTCATAGCAAGACGATGAATTCGCCTCTTTTCAGTCAGGCTAGCCTCAGCGGGTGTAGATCCATCTCGCAGATACTCCTTGATATGTTGATACCAAGGGTTTTGGATGGGAGGTAGCTCATCTGATACTTCTCCAACATAGTTCCCATAAGCTGGGGCCTTTTGTAGGGCAAATGTGATGCTCGGCAAGTTTTCCTTGTCAGGTATGTGAATCAAGGAGGCCAATGTTGCTAATGCATCCGCAAAGTCATTTCTATTACGAGGAATGTGTAGAAAGGAGATTTCTTTGAACTCCAAAGCCATCTGTAGAACTTGCCGATGGTAAGGTAGCAAATGTAGTTCTTTGGTTTGATAGATTCCTGTGGATTGTTTGATTACCAATTCAGAATCCCCAAAGATAGTTAACCGCCTGATGCCCATTGAACATGTAAGTTTTAGCCCCATGATACAGCCTTCATACTCAACTGTGTTGTTGGTGGTGACAAAACTATAATTTGACGGCGATGAGATATTGCTCCCCCGTATCGGATACTAGAACTGCTCCAGCTCTGTAACCTTCTGTGTTAACAGCTCCATCAAAATACATTTTCCACGTATGGCATACATCGTGCTGATGGTGTTGTTGAACTGTCATTACCCCTTCATCGAGGAAATATGTTTCCAAGGGTTTGTAATCCCCTGCAGGTGTGGTGGCCAGTTGATCCGCAATTCCTTGACCTTTGATAGAATTTTGTGTCACGTAGACGATGTCAAATTGCTGTAGGATCAACTGCCATCTGGACAGCCGACAATTCAGTATGGGCGTACTAAACACGTACTTGAGAGGATCCACGTGAGATATGAGATGGGTTGTATGACCATGGAGGTAATGATGTAACCTCATTGAAGCCCATGCTAAAGCACAACAAGTCTTCTTAATCAAAGTGTACTTGTGTTCACTGCTATTGAATCTTTTGTTGAGGTAGTAGATAGCTCGTTCTTGGCCTTTATCGTCTTTTTTCCCCAACATGCAACCCATAGCGTTGTCATTAATGGACAGGTACATGAACAGGGGAACATCATCCCTGGGTGGTACCAAAATAGGAGCGTTAACTAGCTACTCTTTGATTGTAAGGAAGGCTTTTTGACACTCATCGTTCTATTTCATGGAGGTGTTCTTCCTTAACAATTTGAAGATGGGCTCACAAGTTGCTGTGAGTTGAGAAATAAACCTGCTAATGAAGTTGATTCTTCCAAAAAATCCCCATATTTCCTTCTTTGTCTGAGGAATGGGCATTTCCTTGATGGCCTGGATTTTGGTAGGATCCAGCTCAATCCCTTTGTGGCCGACTAGGAAACCTAGCAACTTGCCTGATTTAAAGCCAAAGGCGCACTTGGCTGGATTCAACTTCAAGTTTTACTTACGTAACCTGTTGAAGCTTTTTGAGATGGTCTAAGTGGTTTTCCTCCCTTCGGGACTTGACAATGATGTCATCCACATAGATCTCTATCTCTTTGTGCATTAAATCATGGAAAAGAGCCATCATGGATCGCTGATAGGTTGCCCCGACAATGATGAGGTTGAATGACAACCGTCTGTAACAGAAGGTTCCCCAAGGCGTGATGAAAGTAGTTCTCTCACGGTCTTCCTCATCGACCATAATCTGATGGTACCCCGCAAAGCAATCCGCAAAGGAGTACATGCTATACTGAGCAGTATTGTCAATGAGAATGTGGATAAAGGGTACGGGAAAGCTATCTTTAAAGTAAGCTTTGTTCAGATCCCGGTAATTCACGCAAACTCGCACCTTTCCTCCTGGTTTAGGCACGAGAACAATGTTGGATATCCACTCTGGATATGTAGACACCATGATAATGCCAGCTTGAAATTGTTTCACAATTTCTTCTTTCACCTTTAAACTCCACTCGTGTTTTTGATAGCTTTGAGCTTCTACTGGCGACCGGCTTAAATCCCTCCTTAATGGGAAGGTGATGAAGGACAATGTCAGTAGACAAACCCACCATGTCTTCGTGAGACCATGCAAATACATCCTAGAATTGGGTTAACAGCGCAACCATGTCATTCCGTTGGTTTGAGGTGAGGTCTGAACCAATCTGGATTAGCTTAGGGCTTTCTAAGGTTCCAAGATTGAAAGAAGTGGTTTGATCAAGGTTGGGTTTAGGTTTGTCTATGACCCATTCCTTAATCTCCTGAGGTGTCTCAATGTCCTCTTGGATTTCCATCAAGTTTGAGTTCAACTTTCCATCAAAGTTATAGTCCTTGCGGAGAAAAGGCACCTAATCGGCAAGTATAGGCACATCTAAATTTAGAGTCCTGAAATAAAATATGCTTTCACTTAATATATGAAACTGTTTAATCATACAAAAGTGTTAGCATGTACTGATAAAATAACTGCTAATACTGTATAGAAAAGTAAGCAATTAATGTTATCTACAGGGCAGAGGGATCTCTGCACATTTTACCCTCGTCGACCAATGCATGGAATGCTGCTCCAATTGTCGAGGGTAAAGTCCTGGTGGACTGCAGTGATGGAGGGACTATCATCGTCCTCCTTCTCCCGAATGATAACCCTAACATCTGGGCAATCATTGTCTAGGGTGTATCTGTTTGTATGTTCATCATGGACAATGATGCGTATGTCTGACATCATCAAGGCGATATCATGTTTATATTTCCACTCCTTTTCTTCTAATTCAGGATTAGGAATCAGGACCTCTTTTTCTTTGAATGGTACTGGTTTGGGAAACAGCATAGCCATAACATGGGTGGCACCTTTTCCGGAGACTGTATCAGGTCATGAGGTGCAGGTGGAGAAAATCACCGTGTGGCGGAAGCTTGAGGAATCTGATTGTGCTTATAAGGATTCCTGTGACTGGAACTGGAAGAATAGCCTAGTTCGGATGTCCCTGTTTGACTGAACACTTGAATTGGGTGCTTAATACCCTACTTATCTTTACCAAGCCCTTATCCAAGCTAATGACCCAATGACATCATTTCTTTAGTGGTCGACATAACCTCAACAAAAATCTTGGGTATGGGAAGTGGCACTCCAATAGAATGGTATTACGTGTTACTCACTTCCAAAGTATGAAAACTGGCCGGCTCAATTTTTGAATTGAAGTTGATGATTGGTAGATTTACTTGTTCAGGACATTATGGCTCAGCGTTGACAGTGACTAGGCTATTGTTGACAATGTATTTAAGTTATTGATGTAGTGTAGAAGGGAAGACTCCAGCCATGTGGATCCATGGTCTCCCAAATAGCAGGTTATATCTTGAATCTATCTTGAGTACGTGGAAAGATACATTGAATGTATTTGGACCAATCTCAATTGGCAGCTCAATCTCTCCGACAAAATTTTGTCAGGATCCATCAAGAGCTTTAATAACCGTATGGATACTTCGGATCCGTTTGAGATTGATGTTCATCTTTACCAAGGTGGCATAAGGACAAATATTCAGAGACGAACCTCCATCTATCAAAACTCTAGCTAACATATACCCGGAGGACAAAACTGCAATGTGTAATGGCTTGCAAAGACCGGTCCCTTCGGGAGGTATGTCATCATCAGTGAAGGATATCACATTATTGTTGAAAATGTGATCAACCAGATATTGAAATTTTTTTGAATCCACTAATTTTGGCAAGTAGGCTTCTTCCAAAACCTTTAATAAGATCTTACTATGATCCTCGGAAGAGAAAATCAAGTCCAATATTGATATCTGATGTGGAGCTTCTCTTAAGCTTAGAACCACCTTCGCTTCATTATGGCCCATAGTGTGGAGGAAATTTTCAATTTTCTCCATGGAAATCTTCCTCTTTGCTTTGAAGGTGGGTTTCATAACCCATTGAAGAAAATACAGTAGATTTTCCTTCGATACTGTAGCAATAGTATGAGACGTGGATCCTTTAGCTTCTCCATAATTCCATGGGACTTTGTGTAAGCTGACAACAGGATACTGTGGTCTGAAGGGTAAAGAAATAGGCTCTGGTGCAGCCACTTTCAAAGGATTGTCTGCTCCTTTGAGTTGAATTGCTTGTATGAGAAATGGTTTGACAGTCTCATCAGCCTCAACAGATATAACTGCTATTAATCCCTTCCATTTGGTAGGATAGGTATTCCAACTCTCGAGTAGCACAGTGTCATCGTCTTCCAGTTGCAGGACACCACTAACAATTAGATTCTGAATAAGGTGGCGGAGTGCCCAACATTCTTCTGTGCTGTGACTGCAAGAATGTGAATGATATTGACAAACTCCATCAGAGTTAAACCGTCTTGAACGGGGATTGATTGGATATAGAAGGGAGGTAATTCTTCCTTCATTGATTAGCATTTGAAATATCTCCTCCATAGGTTGGCCCAGGTATATAAATTCCCTTTGATTGGAAAAATCTCGACGGGCATTAGCATTTGCTCTCTTTGCAACCTTATCCTCCATAGCTTCGCTTTCTGAAGGTGATGGTGGAGCATTCATAACAAAAGGAAGGATATAAGCATGCTCCTATCTAACTAACTAGCGCGTGACTTGATGCTGATGAGTCACCAGTTCTGCCAATTGTTCAATATGCTTACAAAGAGCTTTCATCTTTCATTCCATAGAAAAATTGAAACTTTGCGTAATCCCATCTGTCAACACCATCTTTGATGGTCTGGGATGATTCACCATTAAAATTGAAACTCTGTCCAGCGCTCCAACTAATCATGTTGACCTATTCTTTTTTGTGTTGAGGAAGAGGGTTGTCTTGCACATGAGGTTGATCTGGTTTGGTAACCACGATCTCACAGTTGTCTATTAAATCTTAGATCTTGTGTTTCAAGGCCCAACAATCTTGAGTATCATGTCCAGGTGCTCCAGCATGATAAACACACTTCTGAGTAGCATTGAAACCCCTCCCATTAGGGTTGGCTGGTGGAAAAAGATGTGTGATTTTCTTCTGAGTAGTCAGAAGAGCAAGAATATTCTCGAGTGAATCCCATAAGGGTGTGAACATTCAAGGGCGCTTTGCATCTCCACCTTTAGGCAATGGAGGGTTTGAAGACTGTGCTTGGAAAGGGGAGTAGTTTCTCCTCTGTATAGGCATGTTCTGACTGTCTTTCTGACCTTGTAGTATTAAGGAAACATCCTTCTCTTTCTTTTTATGGACCCTCCGGGGGTTGTTTCTATAAGATCTGGACTGGATGTGCTCAGCAACTTCTTTAAGAGCGGCTAGGTCTTGAATCTTACCGGACTTCAATCCCATCTCAGCCATCTCTCCGTGTTTGATCATTTCAGAAAATGGTTTGCCAATACCAGCTAAGACTCTCTCATAGAAACGAGCTTCCTGTATGTCTATGAAAGTCATGACCATTTCTGATTCTGTCATGGAAGGAATAACTTGAGCTGCAAGGTGCCTCCACCTTTGAGCATACTCTATGAAAGAATCGTTGGACTGTTTCTTGACCTTGGTTATCTGATACCGGTCAGGAGCCATCTGAGACTGAAAAGTATATTAAGTAAAGAAGGCATGAGCTAGCTCTTCCCAGCAATGGATCTTTGAGTTGTCAAATCTAGTATACCATGAACGGGCTTCTCCAGTTAGACTCTTCTGGAACAGCTGCATTCGGAGCTTCTCGTTTTTTGCATAAGATCCAAGTTCTCCAATGAACACCTTCAAATGTGTGTAAGGATTCCCTAATACATCATACTTTTCAAAGTCAGGGGTTTTAAATTTCTCTGGATAATGAACACCCAGGAATATGCAAAGGTCAACATATGAAACACTTCTGTGTGTTCCAATCCCCTTTAGCAAATGGATGGTTTCCTCAATTTGAAGGGCCTTTTTCCTAATATCACCGGTGTCTCGATCTCCTTTGAGATGGGTGTTTTCAGGGTCTTTTTTGGTCGTATCCAACTTAGGTTCTGGATTTATTTTATCCAAACCTTGTGTCCCTCCTTGTGTAGAGGATTTTGTATGTATGGGCAATTTTGAGCCCTGAGTAGACTGATGTAATTATTTAAGAAGGACAACCAAATCTGTAATTTATTTACATAATCCGTCAAATTCTTCTCGAGAAATGGCATTAAACTTGTCAGAAGAAGACATGATTGGCTATAGGCTTGTGGCCTTTTTGGATTTTGAGCGGGTAACAGGCCCAATTGTTTCCCTATAAAAGACTGTAGTTTAGTCTTTAGGGATAATGTAAATTCTATCATTATGTGTCCATTTTAGGAATATCATCTTACAAAAATGGGCGTTATTTGATAACATGTCATGTATGCACAAATATTCTTCATATTTTCCATTACATAAAGATGAACATGGAATAAAATTACAAGTAAATGTTTTTACAAGTAATTGAAAAATGGAAAGCATGAAGAGACTTTCCTCCGCGTTTGGTTTATCATAGGTTGACCTATCTTAGGGTTACTCTCGCGGCTTTTTGGCATGAAGGTTCCCAGATCATCGCAATCTACTTGACGGGAAGTTAATCCGGTCTTTCAACTGGAGCGGATCTGGGTGGTGCCTTTCCTGAGCCTCATTGGAATTAGTCTTCCTACGAGTCCAGTAATCAAACACCGACAGGATAGCCTCTTGATAGAGGAACCACACAACATACATTCACATATAACGTGTCTCACCGTTTATGAAAATGATGACATGTGCGAAGCACTAATATCACAGATAGATATATTGCAGTGCAGTAAGTAAAATGCATTCGTACACATTCATCATAAATGTAAATGCAACATTCACAAACAAGTATATAACAGTTTTGAAAAGCTTGTAGTAGCGGCTTAAGCCCTCTTACTAGAGTCCCCAGCAGAGTCGCCACCTGTCGACGTCGGGATTTTTATTTGTCCCTTTTCGTTACTTGTTTTTTGGTGTTCTCGTGTTATGTGAGATTTGTTTAAAAAAACAAGTGAAAAAGGTCCGACATGTGTAATGTCGACGATTTGACTGTAAGAGTCGCCAGTTGGTGTTTTTAACTGGTTGCACCAACATAACAGAGAAAAGGTTTGCACATTGATCCAATGATGTAACACTGCTAAACGGGTCTGTGAAACCGAGATTCCTTTGGGTTCGGGGGCTTGATTATGTGGAGGGAAGGTGTTAGGCACCCCCCGACATCCGTGTTGCCACGGTGACCACCACTTTGGCAAGACACTATTATATGAATGTGTGTGTGTGTGTGGATCAATGTGCAATTTATTTGGAAGTAGTGCGAGGCCTTGTTCGCACCTATATACAAAGGGTTTGAATTTGTAGAAAAATTCATTTTTAAATAGGATATAGCACTGAAGTTTTGTAAAAGATGTTTTTTAAACCATGTGCTCAATAGTAATTGAGACCTTTTCATACTTCCATTTTATTATTAAATGTTCGCCTTGTTTGCTTTTATTTTCAAGATGCGAGGCTTCTTCGAGAAAATAATATACAGCAGTGTCGAACTCCTCATGGGCATGATAGCCATCTAAGGAAATTCAAACACCGTAAATAATGTATAAGCTGATTACAGCCGAAAATGTCCATCACGGGAACCGACTGAATCTAGATTCAGTAGACTGAATCTGTGACCACATGATTCCTAGGCTCACATGATGCCACAATTTATATGAAAAGTAGTAAGCAATTATATATATAAAAGCTGTAAATATATATACAGACATGATCAACCACCACGAAGCACTTTCATGGGGGATCGGAAATGTAAATATATAAAAGCGATAAATATATATATTTATGGACATGATCGACCACCGCGAAGCACCTCCATGGGGGATCAAAAAAGTAAATAAAGCTGTAAAAGACGATCAACCGCCACGAAGTAAACTCCAGGCGGGACTAAATGTAAGGAAATCAGTAAATACGATCAACCGCCACGAAGTAACTCCAGGCGGGACTAAATGTAAATAAAGAAGTAAAAGGCCTCGAAGTAAACTCCAGGCCTGACAAAAATGTCAATATATATATATATATAAAAGTAGTAAACGCACCGGATATAAAATCCAGGCTCATCGAACAGAGTTCAACAACAGTTCATGTGACGCCCCCAAAATAGGTATACATCACCCATCTTGATTCGCCAAATACATGGTACAAAATTCAAATACAAACTAATAATACAAAGATTGTGTAAAATCGGCGAACATATCTTTGTGAGTTTAAATACAAATATTGTCTTCTAGACAATATCCATTCTCAAATAGAGTCCTCGTTACATTTATTATCACACTATTTTACAGAATAGTGACGACTACTAAGACACCATCTCGGACCATCACTCCATTCCCCGACTAGTCCCAGCTACGTTCTCATTTCCTAAAGAGAACAGTGAAAGAAAGGGTGAGCTCAACTAGCCCAGCAAGAAATATTATGACTAAGATAATGCAGAATAAATTATCATTAGTCCTCAACAATGTTAAACTGATAAAATACCATAGACATCAAGTTTAACTGCAGCGGAACAAGCAATCCATTAAAAGAGACAAGTAGAAAATAAAATCTACTATCTTTTATGATTTAAAAAGTTTTTCATCACTTTTATCGCCGAGACTCGGCTTATTAAATAATCCACATCATCCCTGCACTACGGCCAAGGATATTCATTAGGGTCATGACCACAAATTCCATGCACTACGGGCCAAGGATATTTGTGTATTCATCAATTGTCATGATCATGCCAACAACTGTCCATCAATACACTACGGGCCAATGAGGACTTTTACCACATCATTTGTAACATTACTTAAATGATTACAAAAATAATCCCACGGTCATAATCATACCAAGTTCATCCATGCTCTACAGGCCATAGATGACTTTAAAAAATATAAACATGAGGATGATGACAATGATATAAGAATTCAATAAAACAAGTTCACGAATTAATTTATTCAGGAACTAATAACGTCCAAATTGTCAACATGATACTGCTTTGTAGAGTAAAATTCAAGAATGCTCATAAGAATATTTCCATGAAAAATACTGGATGAAGCGGAAATATCAAGGATATTCCACTAATTTCATGGAATATAGAAGTCAAAATTTTAACCAACTGAGTATAATAACGAATGGAATAACAAAAGAAATCACCATGCATGCGGTACTTCGCATAGACAGGTTATTCCAATAGAATAATAATAACGGAACCAGGTCAGGTGAAATTCACACCGCAGGGATGTTCCAACGTAATAATAAGTAATAAAATAACAACAAAAATCACCATGCATGCGAAGATTACATAGGCAAAGTTATTCCAACGAATAATAAGTAATCTTTAACCAAGTCCTGTAAAACACATGCATATGATATTCCAAATGCGAAGCAGAATAATAATAAAGACGGAACCGAGTCCTGTAAAACACATAGACGGGATGTTCCAATGAATAATAATAAAGATTTTAATCGGTCCGGTGTAAAACACACGAGCATGAGATATTCCAACAGAATACTAATAAAGATTTAAACCGGTCCTGTAAAAAACACAGCACGTGAAATTCCAACAGAATAATAATAAAAAGCGGAACCAGTCCTGTTGTAAAACACACAGCATGTGATATTCCAATGAATAATAATAAAGACGGAACCAGGTCCGGTGTAAAACACACGGACAGGATATTCCAACAGAATACTAATAAAGACGGAATAATAGAAGAATGTCACCAAGTATAGGGTAGGCCGCTTATACAAGTTATTCCAATAGAACAATAAAGAAATGGAATAACAGAAGTTCTCTTCTTGAATACAAAAGAATAATATCCCTTACCGTAAATGAAACTGGATATAAGAGTAGTGAAATAGCAAAACACTTTTCTTCTTTCTCTCTATAATTTCTCTCTATAAATTTCTCTCTCTAGAGTTTCAGTGAATTCGTAAGAAAATAATGAAGGAATGTGCTTCTATTTATAGGAGAATGGAAAGGATACTATTTGAGAAATAATTTACGGACGCAACAGAAATATTATCACGGGCAGAATTTTGTTGATCAACTGACGCTCACTTTTCAAATGTTAACCAATAAGTCAAAGAAAACAAAATTTTATAATAATTATATATATAAACACATGTCATTTTTGAAAACAAAACTCACCCATTCATTATACTCCTCCCGTGTCCATTAAATTGCCCCCCCCCCTTTTCCACCAAAGTCTTACATATATATATTAATTAATTCATCCACTACCACTTAACATACACCACTTGATAATAATTCCCCACCAAAAATCATACTTTTCCACCAACATCCACTATCATCAAATATATATATATATATATAATAAAAGATACTTCCTTCCTTCACCAAATTGTCAACAAGGCTATATATCTATATATATATATATATATATATATATATATATATATATATATATATATATATATATATAATTGAACTCTTCCCCACGTGAATATCAACTTTTCTCCCCACCCACTGACAACTTTACAACTATATATATATATATATATATATATATATATATATACTCTATTATATTTATAAGTAATAAAATAAAAGCTGTGATGACTTCTCACGTAAGCATCAATAATCAATACCGTGTGCTACTATGCAACCATGCATATTCTTGTTTTTTTACTACCGAGTAGTTCAACAAGATAATCAGGTAAAACTTACGCGCTTTATTTTTAATAAAATATTTTTTGTCGTTTTCTCAATCCGAAATGATAATTACATTGTGGGGTCCACCAATGATTGCTTGCCATTATGCGAATATTCCCTGCTAAAACGAATATTCCCCGACCAATCGAATATAATATAACAACTTGCATACTTTGCAGAATTTATAAATACTACCCACAACTATAACATTATATCAAATTATTCCATAATATTCAAAAATGATATTTTATAGAAAATTCATTTTATTCATAAAAGTCGAGTCTTACGGTTCATATATATAAGTATATATATATATATATATATATATATATATATATATATATATATAAGCAATAAACGCTCCTGGATGTAAAATCCAGGCTCATCGATGTAGAATCGACAATGGTTTATATATATAAGTATATATATATATATATATATAAAAAGCAAGTAAACGCGCTCGGATGTAAAATTCGGGCTCATCGATGAATCGATCGACAACAGTTTATATATATAAGTATATATATATATAAGCAAGTAAACGCTCCATACATAAGTCTAGGCTCAATCGAGGCATAACTCTATAATGTTACTCCATATATAAATATATACATATATAAGTATATATATATATAGACAGAAATGAAAACCACGGACCGAAGTCCGGGCATACACACACAACACGACTCTCAATGTGAAGAATAGTGTGTGCAAAGATGAAGAGAAAGGCTTTATAGATTGTGAGAAGGCTTACAGTGGGCTGCCAAAGCAGGCTTCTATGACTCTAGATGGATAAACACTCAGCTCCCGTCGATAAAATATAGCTATATGTGAGCTAACATGTGTTTAAAATGAGAAAACACTCAATATGGGGTCTGTACAGAGCAAATTGGACAGGGCTTCCTCGCCTTTTTTTTCTTTTTAAATAGCCACCCCAAGCCCTCTATTTATAAAGGGGGGAGCCGCAGTGCACTCTTGGTACTGGTGCCCTGCTCTGCGAGTCCAAAGTCCTCAAGTATGTGCACTCGTGCATTATGATGTCTGTTTGAACTTGCAAAACTTCAATCCGAGCATCCAAACGAGGTGTACAAGACCTTTTTCGGACCACTTTTATCGAGAGTTACTCAATGACATGGGATTAGAGGTTGTACGAAGTCAGGAAGAGGGGACCATGCCCATGGTCTTTAAGCTTCAAATTCTATCCGGTGTGCTGCCAGGCGTAATAATCACTCGGGATTGGAACTCCTTGGCTCTTATGGGACATTGTTGTGTAGAAATGTATGTATGAAATATTGAGATGACGTACTGGGGTTTTGGTGGCAAGATGACAATTTGACTCCTCACCGGGGTTATCTCCGGTTTGAGCTGATAGCAGACGTTGCTCAGGGTTACATCTGAGATTGGACTGCTGCAAGTGTTTGAATTCTGCAAGGTCATCTGTAAGTGTGTCTGTCTTCCTAGTGTTATCTTCATGTCTTTGGAATGAGTGCCTCGACAGGAGGTCTGAGATTGAAGCTGATTGCATGCATTTAAAACAAGCATTTCCAGGGTTATCACCAGAACTGCAACAGCATTCCTTGGGGTTATCTCCAAAGATAAAACTCGGGGTTATCTCCGAGGTTGGAATTGATACTCCCGGTTTGTATTCCGAGGTTGAGACTTAACTTTTGGTAGTATTCGGAATGGATGTGAGCTGTCTTCCAAGGTTATCTCTGAAAGACGAATCTGCCCTCCTACAATGTTAGTAACAGGAGTGCAAAAAATTTCAAGTGTCTATAACAACTAAGTAAACTTGATCCCTAGACAAGATACTTGGCCACCACATAAAGTTCTTGGTCATCACAACACTTGGGCACAAAGATCACCCATGGGTTTCCCTATGGATCTAGCTTTACCCATTGGATCATAGCTTTGGGCCTAATTTAATTACATAGCTTATTCTTGTGGGCTTGGATTAATTTGTTTTAGGCTTCACATAAACCACCCCTTGGGCTTACCCCTTAATGTTTATTGGACTATTCAATTATTTACACAATCCTACTAGTCCATGTTATTTAATTAAAAACCTTATCACATATACAATACGTATAATTCTCGTATTCTAACTCGTATATTAATTCATAATATACGAAATACCATTATTTCCATATACTCATATAATACTTCATATCATACTCGTATACACTACCTCACACAATACATATGTATCATACGATCTTTACATTATCTTCTTAACGCTTGATATTCCTAACATTCTCTAACTAAGTCCGTATACGAAATATTATGTTTTCCATACTTAGATTATTATTACATAATCCATCTCACCTTGATATTATAACGTTACGTATTTCTTAGAAGTTCAAAAATAATTCCCGAGCGGAAATCGATGAATAATGTTTTTCGGAGAATTTCTCGGAAAGCTTTTATTTTCGTCTTGGAAATTCAAACACTTTAATTCCTTCACGTGGTTAAAATACTACGACATTCAGACGTTTCTAGGTTATAGAATAACATTCATCTTACTAACACATAATAATAACAAATTATATAATTTTATTCATTATTTTATTAAAAAAATTATTTTACAAAGGATCTGAATTTCTCAGTTGTTACATTCTTCCACCCTTATAAATATTTTGTCCCCAAAATCTCGTCTCACATTACACAAACAATTGAGGGTAATCCTTCCTTATCTTTTCTTCCAATTCCCACGTTGCTTCTTCTTCCTTATCTTTGTTCCGCAGAACTTGTTCCTTTCTATCGATGATTTGAATTGGCGTCTCTTTGTATGTTAAGTCCTTCTCGATATGAATAGGCTCATACTCTATTAAGTGCTTATAATCCGGCTTATAAGGACATAACACGGATATATGAAACATGTTATGTATTCGTTCTAAGTCTGGAGGTAAGGCTATCATATAAGATACCTCACCCACCCGTTTTAACACTTCAAAAGGTCCTATAAACCTTGGAATTAACTTTCCCTTCTTTCCAAAGTGTGTCTTTCCTTTCCAGGGAGATACCTTTAGAAACTCATAAAAGCCTACTTCAAACTCCCTATTTTCTCGATGCGAGTCCGCGTACTTCTTCTGTCTGTCTTGAACTCTTATGAGACGCATTCATATCAACTTCACCACATCCGCTGTTTGTTGTACTAATTCTGGCCCTAGCATTCGGCGTTCTCCCACTTCATCCCAACACAATGGTGTTCTGCATTTCCTTCCGTACAAAGCTTCGTAAGGAGGCATACCTATGCTTACATGGTAACTATTGTTATACGTAAACTCTACTAATGGTAGATGATCATCCCAACTACCCTTGAAATCCAGGACGCAAGAATTAACATATCTTCTAATGTCTAAATTGTTCTCTCGATTTGTCCATCAGTTTGTGGATGATACGCCATACTCAACTTTAACTGCGTCCCCAACTGCTCTTGCAGACTTCTCCAAAAGTTCGATATGAATCGTGGGTCACGATCTGACATAATCAAAACTGGTACTCCATGTCTGGAAATTATTTCCTTAACATAAAGTTTAGTTAACTGGTCCAAGTTATACTTGACCCTAATTGGAAAAAAGTGAGCCGACTTCATCAACCGGTCCTCTATTACCCAAATCACATCATACCCTTTTGTTGTAGTCGGAAGTCCCACCACAAAGTCCATCGTGATATGCTCCCACTTTCACTCCGGAATCTCAAATGACTGTAACAAGCCACTTGGTCGTTGATGTTCAGCCTTAACTTCCTGACAAGTCAAGCACCTACTCACATACTCAGCTATCTTTCTCTTCATGTTCAGCCACCAAAAAATCTGTCGAAGGTCTTGATACATCTTAGTACTACTATGGTTAATCGAAAACCTCAAACTATGAGCCTCTTGTAATACCTGCTCCATTAATTTTGTCTCATTCGAAACCCAAATTCTTCCATTAAATCTCAACAACCCTTCGTCATCAAGACTGTACTTAATATCTTTTTCGTTTGTTAGTCGCTCCTTTACCCGGTCACACTCATCAGTTTTGAGATGAACCTCCCTGACTCTTTCTACGATGGTAAATTGAATCTTTGTAATCAATAATATTTGTGCCGATTCTCTTGGAAAATTCACTTCTATTTTCATCCTATCTATCTCTGTTATTAACTCAGTTTGAGTCGTTGACATAGATAACTTCTTCTGACCCTTTCTACTTAAGGCATCAGCAACTACATTGGCTTTTCCATGGTGATACATGATTTCACAGTCGTAATCCTTTATCAACTCTAGCCATCTCCTCTGTCTCATATTCAACTCCTTCTGTGTTAAGATATATTTAAGACTCTTATGCTCCGTGTATATCTCACATTTTTTCCCATAAAGATAATGTCACCATATCTTTAAGGCAAACACTACCGCGGCCAGTTCCAATTCATGAGTAGGGTAAACTTTCTCATATTCCTTCAACTGTCGTGATGCATACGCAATGACCTTGCCATGCTGCATAAGCACGCATCCAAGTCCTCTATGCGAAGCATCGCTATACACAACAAAATTTCTGGTGTCATCGAAAAATGACAAAACAGGCGCTTCACTCAACCTCTTCTTCAGTTCTTGAAAACTGTCTTCACATTTATCAGTCCACACATATTTCACCATCTTCCTTGTTAAGTTAGTCAACGGAGTAGCTATCTTTGAAAAAACCTGGATAAATCTTCGATAGTATCCCGTTAACCCTAGGAAACTCCGCACCTCAGTCGGCGTTTTCGGTTGTTCCCAATTCATCACGGCTTCCACCTTTGCTGGATCTACTAAAATCCCTTCATGGTCAATGACATGACCTACAAATTGTACTCTCTCTAACCAAAATTAACACTTAGTGAACTTAGCATACAACTTCTCCTCCCTTAATATTTCCAACACTATTCTTAGGTGTTCAGCATGATCTTTTGGCATCTTAGAATAGACTAGAATATCATCGATAAACACCACAACGAACTTGTCCAAATATTATTTGAACACTCTATTCATTATATCCATAAATGCAGCTGGTGCATTAGTCAATCCAAATGACATCACTAGAAACTCGTAATGACCATAACGAGTCCTGAATGTTGTCTTTGGTACATCCTCCTTCTTAATCTTCAACTGGTGATACCCCGTTCTTAAATCTATTTTAGAAAAAATACTTAGCCCCTTTCAACTAATCAAAAAGATCATCGATCCTGGGAAATGGGTATTTATTCTTTATCGTTAACTTGTTCAACTCTCTATAGTCGATACAAAGTCTTAACGATCCGTTCTTCTTCTTCTATGAAACAATCTTGTGTGCTCCCAACGTTGAAACACTTTCGGTTGAATGTACTTCCTGTCCAACAGTTCTTGTAACTGCACCATTAACTCCTTCATTTCCATTGGTGCCATACGATACGGTGCCCTGGAAACTGGTGCCGCTCCTGGCACAATGTCTATTACAAACTCGGTCTCCTATCCGGTGGAAGACCCGTCAATTCACTCAGAAATACATCTGCGAATTCTCTAACTATAGGTATTTGTTCCATGGTTGCTACAACTCTCTGGGTATCAACAACATGACACAGATAACCTACACATCCCTTCCTCAATAATTTCCTAGTTTGTGTCATGGTTAGACAACACGAAAGTCCTGACAATTTATTCTTGTAAAATACTACCTAAGGTTGTCTTGACGTTCTAATATTCACACATTTCTTCTGACAATCTATAATTTCCCCATGGTTAACCAACCAATCCATTCTGAGAATTACATCGAATTCTCCTAACTTTATCGGTATCAAATCTACCGATAATTTACAACCCCGTATGTCTACACAACAACTCTTATGAATATTCTCAATAGGAATTATCTCATCGTTTGCTACCTTAATATTTAAAGGTATAGTCAACTTTTCGAGAAGTAATCCTAATTGTCTAATAAAATCACATGCTATAAACGAACAAGTAGCACCCAAAGAAAACAGCACGTAAGCATTTATATCGTTGATCAGAATAATACATGCGACTACGTCTCCTGTTGCAACTGCATCTTAGACTGTCATGTTAAAGGTACGGCCCATCGGCCTACCTAGCTGCGCTGGACCACTAATAGCTAACTTACAGCTATTAGTGCCCCGATTCCCGTACGTCCCCTTCTTTGGGCAGTTCTTTGCCATGTAGTCAGTTGACCCACACACAAAGCATATGTGGTTCTTCTTCGAACTTGGACAATTAGGCAAAATGTGCCCCTACTGTCCACAATTATAACATATGGTGTTCCCCTTGAGACAGACTCTTAAATGAATCTTCCCACAGGTTTTGCAGGCCTCCGTCCTTATTTTTGGATCTCCTTGCTTCACTCTGGTATTCCCAGAGTTGAACACTTTCCTCTTCTGTCCCTCGCCACTCCCACTGGCTCCTTCTATTTTTACTCCCCCATCAACCTTCCCTTTATTCTTCTTATCTTTGTGGTACTGGCTTAAAGCCTCGCTACCACCTTCGGCAATTATCGCCTTCTCTAAAATAGTCCCAAATGTAGTACTTTGGAACACCGATATATGGTTATAGAGCCAGGGTTTCAAGCCTATTCGAACCGTCAAGCTTTTCTAACCTCGGTGTCCACTTGGTGTGGAGCAAACCTCGCCAGTTCATTAAACTTGGCGGCGTATTGGGGAATCATCATGTCCCCTTATTTCAAGTCCAAAAATCGCATCTCCATCCTTCCCTGTATGCTTGTGGGAAATTAGTTCTCGAAGAATATCTCCTTGAACCTCACCCACGTAACATTCTTAATATCAGCTCTAGCCTGGTTAGCTTCCCACCAAAAATTGGCTTCACCTTTCATCATGTAGGTTGCAAAGGCAACCTTCTGGCCCTCGTTTACATTTTCTATAACAAATATCTTTTCGATTTCCTTCACCCATGTTTGGGGTTCGATAGGGTCCGTAGTTCCTTTGAACTCCGGCGGACCGACACTTTTAAAATCCTTGAAGGTAGTAGTTCGTGCTACTTGTTGGCCGATTTCACAATCAATAAACACGCGCAAGCATACGCGGTCCACAAGTAATATAATGATAAGAGAGTTGTCGAACCCACGAGGACAAAGACTTAAAAGGAAACAAATACTAAGGTAAATTCGTTACTAATCTTATCTAAACGAGTAAAAACAAGAGGTTGGTTAAGCTATTTTAATAAGACTATAAAATTAAAAGAAGTAGTTGTGCTGGTAATTCAAGATAGGAATACAATTCCCCTAATCATGTCCCCTAATCTCCTAACTCTCCAGATTACAAACGAATCAAGGAATGGTCAACTGAGAACACTAAATATGCATAAGCTTCTGGCGAAGGTCAAATGCACATCCCTAACCAGCTAAATCATAATATAACTATTGGTGACAATAACTAGGTCAAGGTCATTAAGTTAAGTCTCAAGGCCACACAAGGCAAATAGGGATATGTCTATCCTATTAGCATATCGTGCACACATTCCAATGTCATGGTCATAATAGGTGTTGTTGTATTTAAAGATAGATAATAACATCCATTTATCAATTTCCATTACTATCAATACCAATTTCTTTATCAAGCAATCAGACATTAAATATGAAATACAACAACTCATTCCAAAATGATTCATTAAATAAAATAGGAGAGAAAGTTGATTAAGCTAATCATCAGGTTACATTGCAATCCTAAAAATGGAGTTAGTTCATAACTATGGTACTAACATGCACTTTCAATACACTACACATTATCAGACAAATACATATAAATGGGAGATTTGGATTAAGAAAATCCCTGTTTTGAAGTGTTCTTCCTCCAAATCTTCTCTTCACGTGTATGACTCTGAGTTCTGTGTCGGATGCAATAACTATCCTTCCCTTCACAAGCTTCTTTCTCTTCTAGAAAAATAGAAGACAAAAAATAATTCCTAGTCTAAGATGTAATAAGTTCTCTGTGTATATCTCTGGTATCCGGTCTCTCTTAAAAGTAGGTGGCTCTCCTTCTATTTATATTAGTTCCCTTTCTTCTAGGTCATAAAGACTCTTTACTGTGTGGGCATCGGAGGTTGCGCTGCGGTGCGAGAATCGGCGCTGCGGCGCCACGTATGTCTTGAGATACCGAGAGTCGCGTTGCGGCACGACTAATAATGAATAGAATGGCGCTGGGGCGCGAGGTACTGTGGCGCTGGGGTGCAATATTTGGTGCCAGGGCGAGACACACGACGCTGGGGCGTGAGGGCATGGCGCTGGGGCGCGACTTTTTAGTAGCTTTAAGCTACTTCCGGCGCTCCGATACGAAGGCATGGTGTCGGGGCGCGACTTTCCAATAGCTTTAAGCTACTTTTGGCGCTGCGGCGCGAAGGCATGGCGTCGGGGAACGACTTTCCAGGAACTTTGTTACTTCCTTAAGGCAATGCTGGCACAAGGTAAGGCGCTGGCGCGCGACTTTCCAAAAAGAGAGTCGAGTAATGGTTGGTATTTGAAGCCACTTTCCAAAGAATAAAGCACAAGAAAGCTATAATAGAGCAAAGAAGAGAATTAAATTGGAAAAACAATAATATAACTATACAGGTTATCCAAAAGATTGAAAATAGGCAACAACTTAAGTAACAAAAGGCCTAATTCGTGGGTATGAATCCCACTCATCAAATACCCCCAAACTTAAGCTTTTGCTTGTCCTCAAGCAAACTAATAGACAACCATACCCTATAATATAAGATACAATTGAACACTAATACAAACAACTAAAATTATGGCCCCTAAGAGAAATCATAAACATCGTCTAAGAACAGGGAAACAACACATGCGGATGAGGGCATAACGTTTAAAACAAAACAAGAGACTGTAATTTATCCACTCAGTGTGTGTGTGAAGACCACATATCTAAACTAGCCATAACCTAAATTAAGATCATACAGTCGACAGTGATAACCAATAGGCAACCAAGCAACTCACATATATAACAAGTGCCAAGACAAGACGCAAAAACATGAAAGGCTCAAAAGTTCTAGAATAGCGAAGTAAAATTTGACTTAGATAGAACTTGATTACTTTTAGGCAAAACAGAGCACTCATTAGCAAGATTTTGATCAATGACTCCCAAGCCAGAAGACTTTAGGGCACTAGGTGTAAAACACCCCTAATAATCTAATAACTCAAGCACAAAGGCCACGTAAACAACAATAGTCCAAAATAGATTTTATGAGCCTGCGTTTATGGACGAGTGCGTTTCCACGCTCCATCTCAACCCACCATAGGACTGCTTACATATTTTTATTTTTTATTTTTTTTAGAACTAAAGAGCCGAAAATGCAAAAGCTTCTAAGTCTTAAAAACTTGAAATTAACAGAGTATATAACAGTGCAAACTATTTTCAACACGGTAAAATGACAATCACAACTAGAAAACTACTAGAGAGATAATAGGTCAGTGTTCACTGAACGGATGGATCTAAGATAGTCTCGATTTATATAAAAGACATGCCCTAAATTCACATAACTTTTGCCACTAGTCTAGGAAAATGATATACTAACTAGACAATTCGACAAAGGCCACAAACAAAACTTAACGCTAGACTACCCTAACCCAGCATATAGACAGTTACAGACTCAAGGCTAGGGTTAATCAAAATATAATAAGCAAAAGCTATAGACTAAAAAAAATGCCCTTTTTATCATAGGGCAAAGCCATAACACATGGCATCAAGTATACCAATTAATCAATGAAAAACCTAAAAATTAGGCTTAAAGCAAAACAATATCTGACATAATCAAGATATTCCAACAAAAGATATAAAACCACAAGCATGCATTGAAATGAACTAAAAATGCTATTAAGCAAAAACATGTATCCAAGAATAAAAAGCTTTACCATAATAATAAATATGATAGATAGAATAATTTTAAACATAAGTCTGGGGCTATCCAGCCCAATTCAAACGCTCGAATCCTCACACCACATCCTTAACAGCAGTTCACACACTTAAACACAAACAAAATATATATATATAAATAAAATAAAGTCTCCCCCAAACTTGAACTTTGGCCCGTGTCCTCACTGGCCTCTGGATTGTAGCATCAAACATCAACGGCATCGCCTCCTGCATCACCATCACCGCCTTCAAGATCTTCATCCATGCCGAACAGCTCAAGATCATCATCATCCTCACCATCATCATCATCCACATTGACTGGCTCATTTTTCCGAGCCGCCTCATTATGCGGCGGAAATTGCGGTGGATAGGAAGCATACATTGGAGGAGCGGGAAATGGAAAAGGCATGAAATCAGCATCCTCGCTTCCTTGAGCGGCATGAATGTTGGCGAGCATGTTGGCAAACTCCGCATGACAATGGTGGAACTGGTTCTACCATTGGGCGACAGTATCAATCTTGCAGTGCAGAAAATCTAAACTATTCAAAATCTGAGCAAGGGTCCCAGAATCCATGGTCTCAGCAGAAGGGGGAACCGGCGCGTGTGTGGAGGTTCCTGCCGCAGTGGATGACTGTGGATCATCGGATGGCGGTGATTGAGGCATTGAAAAAAATCCTTCTCCATGGGGATGCGATGGCGCTCCCTCCCAAACTGCATAACGGCTGATAAGATGATGGTAAATAACAGACATAGGAGACAGGGTCACATCTTCAATTTCCCATTAAACAACCGCCCTCTTGCAAAGACGAGTAATAAGAGACGGGTGCGGGAGGCCAGACATAACCTTGTTGTTGATAGCCTTCTTGATTGATTCATTGATAGCCCCGTAACTATTGCATAGAGTAAGGTCGCCCTTTCCCTGGTTACATCACTGACATGGCGCGTAGGCTGGATATTAGAACAAATAAAAGCATACCATGCCTTTCCATAACGGCTAAGGACCTGCTAGGGAAATGACATTCTCTCACCAGTGTAATAATTTGTTTTCCACACCGTCCCAGGCTTACACAGTTTGCCAATAATCTCGTCAGACTGATAGTGCCGAATCCCGTTCTCCCTATAATCGTGCCCATCAAAATTAGGAGTCCCATAAACTTCATTGATAGCCTTGCTATCGAATGGGATCAACTTCCCCTTGACTGGTGTCTTCGGAGGGCCTTCTAGAATGGCATTCGCATAGAATTCTTTCACCACCACAACCACGGCGGATTCTGGGGGTTTGGTGAAGTGCACCCATTTCATGGCGCTTATCATGGCATTCATTTGGCCATCTTTGTCATCAAGTCAAAGGCCTCGCTCAGGCACTTGGGTACGCAGCAAGAAGTTCTGGGTATAGCATTTATAGGCTTCCTCGGAATGAAATTTGACTGCATCCCACGCCGTAATAGGCACTCGGGACAAGGAAGGAGGAGGCCCAATACTTGTTCGAGGATGCATAGGAGCCATTGGTATAGCAAAAGATAATATAAAGATGTGTGTAGTTATCTCTGTGCAAGTCAAAAGTTGGGAAAATCACCGTACCTAGTTTGGCTTTAATAGGCGAAGAGGCGACGGTGATAGACGGAACCGTTGAGACGGTTGGGCACCCAAACGGTAAGAAACGGGTGACGGTTAGATGAACGGTCGGAGGATGAACGGTTGGAATCGCTTGGGGAGAGAGAAATTCAAAGAGTTGCACTGAAATGCGATGTGAGAGAGAGGCAGTACTGAGCAATAAAGCCTCAATTTAAAGCTGGAAATCGCCGGGGCTCGAAGAATGGCGCTAGGGCACGGTGCATGGCACCGAGGCGCGAGGCCAAACCCACACTGGCGTTGGGGCAAGAAACTCCAAGTAATACATGGCACCGGGGTGCGAGTTTGTAGTGTGTTCTCATACTACACATGGCATGAGCCATTTGATATGGCCGCAAGCTAGGCGCCGAAAGTTGGCAATCGTGGCACGAGTCCGTATTTTGAAAGAAAGTAAGGAAATTCTGCAAAAACTAATATAACATATCAGCCAGTAACAGAGACAGCTAAAATAAAAGAAGGAAACAAAGTATTGGCAAGGGTTAACTAAGGGTTTACAGAGACTCACAAGATGCACTATACAGAACACAGACAATGAACCTAACACAGACATAACACACAGTATACAACACACAGATAGAAACTAAATTACCAAAATGAGACTAAAGATAATAAAGATGAAACAAGTTGTTTGATACTGAGATGGGGGTACCTCCTATCAAGCGCTTGATTTAGAGTCGTCGGCTTGACTATTATCCCGTCTTACACCGGGTCTCCAAGTGTAATGGAGGTATTCTGTCGGTTAACCTCACCGCCCCAGTAGTGTTTTAACCTCTGCCCATTGACCTTGAATGTTGTGTTAGAATTCGGGTCCTCAACCTCTATTGCCCCATATAGATAAACCTTGGCAACTGTGAAGGGGCCCGACTAGCGGGACTTTAGCTTCCCAGGAAATAACTTTAGTCGGGAATTGAAAAGAAGAACCTTCTAGCCCAGTTCAAAGTGTCTCTCTAGGATTTTCTTGTCATGCCACCTCTTGGTCTTCTCCTTGTACAACTTAGCATTTTCATACGCTTGCAGACGAAACTCGTCTGATTCATTAAGTTGCAACGGTCACTTTTCGCCGGCTGCCTCAAGATCAAAGTTGAGCTTCTTAATAGCCCAATAAGCGTTGTGCTCTAATTCAACTGGGAGATGACATGCCTTACCATAGACAAGCCTATATGGAGACATTCCGATAGGCATTTTATAAGTTGTGCGGTAGGCCCACAATGCATCATCGAGCTTCTTAGACCAGTCATTACGGTTTGGGTTAACAATCTTTTCCAAGATTCGTTTTACCTCTCGATTTGAAATTTCACCAATCACCGCATCCGCATGTGGTGGTAAGCGTTAGCGATCTTATGAGTTACCCCATACTTGGCTAGAAGGGCTTCAAAGTATTTGTTGAAAAGTGCGACCCTTCATCGCTAATGATGGCCCGAGGTGTGCCAAAACGGGTGAAAATATTCTTCTTGAGGAACTGAAGTACCACCTTAGCATCATTTGTCGGCAAGGCAACTGCTTCCACCCACTTTAAGACATAATCAACTGCCACAAGGATGTAGAGATTGTTGAAAGAGGACGGGAATGGACCCATGAAGTCGATGCCCCATACATCAAATAATTCCACATCCAGGATATTCTGCAGTGGTAGCTTGTGCCATCTTGATATAGTGCCCACCCGTTGGCATCTGTTGCAGTACAACACATATGTGTGTGCATCCTTGAATAGGGTGGGCCAATAAAATCCCGACTGAAGCACTTTAGCTGCAGTTCTTTGACCTCCAAAATGACCTCCATAGTTTGAAGAGTGGCAATGATGTAGCACACCTTTAATTTCTTCTTCCGGCAAACATCTTCGCAGAATCTGATCAGAACATTGCTTTAACAGGAAGGGCTCATCCCACAGATATTGCTTAGCATTTTTTAGGAATTTCTTCCTTTGTTGATAGCTCAGATTTTGGGGAAGCACTTGGCAAGCGACGTAATTGGCGAAGTCTGCATACCACGGAACTTTTCCATTGACAAAAAAAAGTTGCTCGTCCAGGAAGAAGTCATTTATGGCTTTGTCGGCGTCCCCTAAGTCTGACATTACTTACGAGCACGTCTAGGTGATCAGCCTTTAGTACTCTATGTTGATCAACACAACATTCATTAAACGTATGTACGTTTAAGTTGTGGCAACCTCATGTGCCTGTCGTTTGACGACAAAACATTATAGCATACTTAACCTTTATTTGAAAACCACACCAATATAACTTGGTAAACCATTGACCATACTTTGATAGATTATAAAAAATCCAAAACATCTTATGTCTAGCCGAAAGAATTGGCTTTGACTTCATCATACATCAATTCATGCGTAAGAATACATGAATCACAAAGCTTGTCCAGATTGAAGTGAAACAATGGTTAGAATACTTACCTTTAGTGTCTGCTATAGTTATAACACGTGCACTTTAAGTCTTTAAGTCTTTACAGTAGATGATAACATAACATAACGTATTAGGTCATGAATAACATACATAGTTCTTAGAGAACGTTACCCTTCTTCTCAATCTAATTTCGTATTAGATTTGTTATTATTGGTTCCGGCTTTCTGTTACGTCATTCTTACGTTCACATACAATTGACTTACTTCAACCCTAAATGATCATACTTAAGGTTTAAACATGTCTTAACAATGTTTCATTAAGTTCTTTAATTCATTATAAATCAATTACCATTTATGTTATACTTATAAACTTTCTTCATTGTCTAAACCCTAAGGCTGGCACTGTGGTGCCAGCTTTACTACTCTGACCCATGCCGTGGCGCGACTCGTCAGTAGGTTTTCCCCGGTTTTGACGTTGTAGAGCCAACTTCAATATAATGGTCATAATGCTGCACTAAAACTTCAAAGAGGGTCACGGCATTCTCTCGCCATGCTCAAAGATCAAGGCGCCACCTATTTGGTCTTGAGTGGGCACCGCATGGCCACTCTATCTATGCCGTAAAATTTTTACAGATTTTTATTTTTGTGAAACTCTCGGGCTCGTAACTTCTTCATTATAAGTCTGAATTGGCTCGTTCAAGAGCCTATAGTTCACAAATCACATACTCTACGTGTTTATGCAAGAATTTTATATTTTTGACTTTGTTAACTCAAAATTCACCTATTGGTTCATTTTTAATGAAAACGATAAACATTCGTGAACGCTCAACGCTCGTTTCTTCGTTCTAAGTCGGAATCCAATCATTTTTGAGTCCGCAACTCTATAATGCCAAATAAGACTTGTCTCCATCGAAAACCAACATTTTCGAGTTCAAACACAAAATCCAACTTCCATTCTGAGAATTTCACAAATTTGATGTTTATCGTCCAATCGTGTGAATTCCGGCAAAACTTCGTTACTAACGATTTGTTTATCAATCCAAATGGATTTAATTCATTAACTAGACATCTCAACCTACATATAACAACAACTTATCTTTAAATTAGGTTATGGCTTATTCCTCATAAGTTCATAACTTAACAAATTATAATTTACAAGAGTTCATTCCTTATGACTTATTATTGGTTTAAGTCCTTTAAACAACATTCTTACATCTTATCAATCATACTAAGTTCATATGACAATTTCATCATTGGTCATCATAAGTTCATAACTTATTTATGTTTATCTTACTTATTCATGACTTATTCGGCTTAAGTCCATTGCTTATTCACTTCTTATGATTTCTTAGCATACATGACCATCACTTCTCTATCAAGCTATTATAGTAGAGATAGAAGACTAATGGCATAGGATCATTTACCTTTGATGACTAGCTTTCTTCTTCTTGGAAATCTAACAATGGAAGTTTGACCTTTAAAAGTGCTTATTCTCTCTACCAATTAAGTTGTTTTGTAAGGAAAGTTGTTGGATAATTTTGAACAAGCAAATAATGAATTATAAGCTTGCTATTTATAGAGCTTCCAAAGTTAGGGCAAATGGGTCATTAAGACATCCACCTCCTATACTAACCTTCTTACTATTTTATTCTTAACAACTAAGTAAACTTGCTCCCTACACAAGATACTTGGCCACCACATAAAGTTCTTAGTCATCACAACACTTGGGCACCAAGAGCACCCATGGGTTGCCCCATGGATCTAGCTTTACCCATTGGATAATAGCTTTGGGCCTAGTTTAATTACATAGCTTATTCTTGTGGTCTTGCATTAATTTGTTTTGGGCTTCACATTAACCACCCCTTGGGCTTACCCCTTAATGTTTATTGGACTATTCAATTGTTTACAAAATCCTACTAGTCCATGTCATTTAATTAAAAACCTTATCACATATACTATACGTACAATTCTCGTATTGTAACTCGTATATTAATTTATAATATACAAAATACCATCATTCCCATATACTTGTATAATACTTCGTATCATACTCGTATACACTACCTCGCACAATACATACGTATCATACAATCTTTACATTATCTTCTTATCGCTTGATATTCCTAACATTCTCTATTTAAGTCCGTATGCGAAATATTACGTTTTCCATACTTAGATTATTATTATTACCTAATCCATCTCACCTTGATATTATAACGTTATGTATTTCTCAAAAGTTCAAAAATAATTCCCGAGAGGAAATCGATGAATAGTGTTTTTCGGAGAATTTCTCAGAAAGCTTTTATTTTCATCTTGGAAATTCAAACACTTTAATTCCTTCACGTGGTTAAAATACGACGACTTTCGGACGTTTCTAGGTTATAGAACGACATTCATCTTACTAACACATAATAATAACAAATAAAATAATTTTATTCATTATTTTATTAAAAAAATTTATTTTACAAATGATCCGAATTTCTCAGTTGTTACAAGATCACCATGTGATCATAGTGAATCGTAGTAACAGATGATCTGTTAAACGATGAATGATTCGTAGCTAATGCTATGAATGAATGGTACTACGAAGTAGTACGGGAAGAAGAACTCAGATTGAGTTGTGAAGAATAGCATACGAATTAAAGAAAATTCGTATTAAGTGAAGAGAAAGTTAGAAGTTATAATATTTCAATTAAGGACTTATGTGATAGCTGAGTTGTATGAATCTTTGTTATGGGCAGAGGTTTGTGCTTTGGTGTAACAACCACTCAGTTTATTACAGTGATAATCATTTGAATTGGTCGCGCTATCAATATGCATATGATGAGGAAGTGAATCTCTTCTCATGTATATACTTGATAGGTAGAGAAAGATAAGGTAGGTGCGAGTTCTTGAAACTCATACTTATGGTAAGTTCGTGACTCATAGTGATATGGTATGTTTTTGAACTTCTCAGCGAATAGACGCCTATGGTCTGACTAGGATAGTTTTTAAACTCATATTATTGTGGAAAGTTCCTAAACTCATAATGTGTGGTAAGTTGATGGACTGTACTAAGGTATAGTGATGTTTAGACTGAAAATGAGTTTTTTTAGTAGAATTAGCATTGAACGTGCTAGAGAAGATTAAGTATTATCGCAAGTAAGGCAATGAAGAAAGATGGAGAATAGGATATTCCAAGTCATGTAGCTATGCTAGATTTCAAAGTTTCTTGAAATCGTGCTTATGTGTGCGCATTTTGAAAAGGAAAGAATTGGTTCAACTTTTGGAATCAATAGATTTTAAAAGAACTATTCTTGGTATGTCTATGCTAGTTGATTTGGCTAGACAGAAATTGATTTGAAATATCAAAATGAATTTTATATCATCAGTGCATTTGATGCAAGGATGGTAAAAGGATGGAGTTATTAATGCAATTGAACCTAGTGTTGGATGTGATCTTAGGATCAACAACCCGCTATGGTATGATGTATAATGACGAAGTCCTCAACGTACTGTGAAAAGTACGGTATCGTGAAGTCATAAAATGTTTTGATGTATTACTAAAGGAATTTAAAGAAGTATTCGATGTCAATTGATTTGACTAGACGAATGTTTCAAGTTGATATCCAATTTATTGGTATGGTCTAAGCTACTTGATTTGGCTAAGACGAATGGTATGTCATGATTAAAACAAAATCGAGCTTTCTTTGAAGAAGTTGTGCCAAATCAAATTGCTTTGGTATGCAATCTAATGATTAAATCTGAGGTGAACACACCCCGAAATGGGGTTATACAAGGGTTGATCGCCTACATATGAAAGAGGTAGTTTACTTTCTGTGTGATTGTAAACTGACTGTGGAAGAAGGTTTACGGTGTCATGATGTTAAACCTAGTAAGAGTTCATGGTCAATTTGACCCCTCAGTAAAAGTATGAAATATTTTAAAGGAATTTTTATATTCCTTGTTGTTCATTCTACTTCATAATTCTTGATAAGTTATGAAGGTGAGGGAATGTTTGAAAGATAAGAACTTCTTTGAAGAGAAGTTGAGAAGAAGGGTAGATTAAAATTTTGAGGATGAAATTCTGTGAAGAATGGGTGAATGTGATGACCCGGGAATGGGTGTGGTTTTAGAAATTCCGAGGACGGAATTTTTATAATGGAGGAAGAATTTGACAACTCGAAAAATCTGATTGTCCAGAACTTAAGAATTAGTTATTAATAAAATGAATTTTTATTAATACTATTATGTGCTATATGTTTATTAATTGTTCTAGAACCTAGGATGATTATTAATCAAGAGGATTCTGGCTACGAGCTAGACTGAATGAGTAAGAATTTTCAAGACGAAAATAAAGTTTTTCCGGGAACAAAAATATTTTCAGGGAAAAAGATGAAATATGCACTATTCACCTGACGAAACTCTAAGGGTTAGGGTTTGAATAACCTAAGTCATTCTAAGAATTTAGTATGTCGAAATGACATTCTGTCAAAAGATTTGATGAAAATATATCGTGAAAAGTTAAGTAAGTTGATAAAAAAATTTCTCGAAAAACGTACAAAAATCGGACGAAATAAAAACTACAAAAAGTATTATTATGTACTTTTTATTCGTTTAACTACGTTAGGGAAAAACGTAAAGGAAAACGCTTATCGTGGAAAAGTGTTTTTCAGTTTTTCGGAGATCCGAAGAATGCGTAAAAGTTATTCGGTAAAGGAAAGACGAAATATCCAAAAATATTTGAATTTCGAGAATCACAGTTTTTAAAACTGTCGGGCGAAACCCGTAAGACGGAATCACAAAGCTTCCAAGAGAAGCTATATGAATAGTAAGGAGGTGGGAATAGTAAGGAGGTGTGAATAGTAAGACAATTTGGCCAATTGACCAAAACGCCCTTAGTCTTGATAATCTATAAAAAGAAGCCTTAAGTTCATTTGTTTGGATTTTTGAAAATCCTCCAACTTGAGAGAGAGATAGAGAGAGTTTGGATGGGAGAAAGAAGAGGAAAAGCTAGCCCGAGTGCACGCTTTGTCCATCGGAGAAAGATTAAAGAAAAAAGGTAATCCGAAAACCTAACTTCTAATAAATTTTCTTTAAGTTTCTATGTTTAAAACATAACTTAATTAGAATATGAAGTAAAAGATGTAAGAATGATTTCATATGGTTGAAATCATGAGAAAATGAAGAAATAAGAATGAGAAGTTTAGTTTATAAATTTCTTAAGGAAGTATAAGATTCTTAATGAATTTGAGCGATCTGAATGAATCATATGAATGATTCGGTGAAATAAGTAAGTAATGGTGTTCTATAACATCAAATTCTAAGAAAAAATGAAATCGTAATCAAAATATTGATTAAAAATGAAGAACGAACGAAGAACACGCGAAGAATGCGAAGAACGTTGTTGATGGACAAATTTAAAATCATCGTAGAATAATTGTTGTTGATAGACAAGTTTAAAAGCATCACGTATAAGTCAGATGCTTATTTCTTGGTTAGGAATGATAGAAACTTTCATGAAGAACGGATTAAAATTGAGCTATAACAAAGTTATGGCAAAAATTTTGTAAAAGACGAACGAGAATTAGAAAGTTAGTAAATGAACCCGAACGTGTAGGGTTTCATAAGAAAGTAAGAGAATGTAGAAAATGTGAGTCGTGGACTCAAGAACCAAAGAATTCCAAGTTCAGATGACCGAACTACGGACGAACGAACGAAGAACGTTAAAAACGTAAAACGAATGAAGGATGAGAATTAAGCCAATTGAATGGAATATTAACGGATTCAGAATGAAGTTCTGTCTGAGGGTAATCAAATTACATAAGATAAGGAAGAGAATGGATTTGTAATGACCTCATTCCGAGTTATAATGAAGAAGTTATGAGATCGAGAAGTAAGCGTCTCAAAATGGATTCAAGACTTAAAAAATTTTTAAAGAACTAAGGCTCGACGCCGTGGCGGGAGCTGTGCATTGGGAGGCAGCGCCACAATGCTAACCCTGGCAGTTAGACACTGCAGAGTGGCACTACAGTGTGAGTGTTATAGAAAGAGCTGTCGCCGCAGCGCCGGTGTAGGGAAAAAGCCTGTAATGAGCTTTTAATTGCTCAAAACCTGGGGGGAAGTGTACCCAGAGCTAATGAACGTGTAGTTCATCGAATGTAACGCTTAATCAAGTGTTTTAAACCTTTAATGGAGGTTGAACAGAAAGATTAAACGATATTAAAAGACAAAGAATGTGAACGTTACATAACAGTTCATTAAACTAATCTATAGTTCAATTAAACTATTCTACATTACAAGTCTTGGCTTGATCTTCACGCACATTCATATACTGAATGGCACTTCTTCTGGATACCGGTCAGCTTGATCTTTACGGCATCCTTAAGTTATTTCTAACATTGTTCGCTGAAAATGTTTTTATTTAAAGCAAGTGTGAGCATTCAATTTCTCAGCAAGTCATAGTAGTTGAATAAACAATCTCAAGAATTTAAACATTCTTTTAAGACTTCAATAACCTAACAAAGGTTAAGAAGTAGCTTGAATAATAGGAATAGTCTCGATTCCTATCATTTTAAAACATCAGTCACATTCACTTTGAAATACTTTCACTTTTCTATCTTTTTCATACACATTCTGTCTAGCTAGAATTAATAGCACAGACTTAACAATAACGGTTCATGTATAAATAGAACATTCTCATATTGAACAGTTCATTCAAAGAACAGTTCATCTTATAGAAATACCGAACTATTCAAATTATGACACAAGGCCTCATACATTCTATCACCTTATACAAATATCACACATTTGCACATAGATAAAACTTCTCATGTTCAACATCTGATAAAGTTTAAGAAACTAGCATTCATTTAAAATATGAATGAAGTTAGGAAACTTGCCTTATACACAGCTACAGCTTAGAGTTTACGTTGAACTGCTCATACCAAACCCTATATAAAATATAAGGAAACAACAAATACACTAATTAGTCATATACTTGACTTTCGCATTGGTTTACTTAACTTTACTTCTTAGGGTTCGCGTTCTTGCAATCTAAGTTTACGCAACCAACTTTCTTCTATTGCTTTACGGCTTCATGACATACGGAGATGTCTTAACTCATACGATCATCATCTATGATGATTTATATTCTTATCTTCTTCTTATAACTCTTATAGGACTCAGCACACATCGTGTCTCTACTAGTAGTTCATATGGTTCTCTGAGTGGTTTCCCACAAATAACCAACAAACTAGTTTCTCGTCTCGTCTACACTGTCTTTCATAGTTAGTTAGATCGGTTTCCAGTTTTGTATATACCTCCGCTCTCTGAAGGAATTGTTTAGCCCAACTCCCACATATCAACCATCAAAGATTACAATTGTACCACACCCTAAACTTAACTTAACTTACCCGAACAATTAAACTATAATGTTCGTTAAGTCAATTTCTTATTTTTTATGGCTTTCTGGCAACTAAATGCCATACCTCAGGATTTATTCTTTATCTTCTAAGTCATATAGTCTTTTGTATACTCAGAACGATTTTTTAATGTCAATATTATGTGTTCATAGCGTTAAACATTACCTTATTTATATCTTACAATGTTCGGTTCATTCAACTCGAAACGTTATCCAAGTTATAATTATTAACTCAGATTCTTAACGTTATACATCATTAATTCCATTTCTTCATCGTTCATAGGTTTAATCATCATTCCTCATTACCTTACAGTCAAACCATACACGGTGTGTAGGTTCTTCCTGTTTAATATTCATGTACACTCAACCCTTACGTCGGCTAAAGTGTTTAACACTTAAATTTCATTCCAATATTCTCTATATGACTTGAATGTGACACCCCCAAACCCGGGTACTTCACTTCCACAGGGTTTGGTGTTCACTGTACAAATATCATCTATATATCTACCCATAATAATGCAAACCATTCAATTGATAGAAATAAATAAATAAATCTTCCCCTTATGGGGTTACACCATCTGCATAATATATACAATCCCAGGTCACTCTAACCTTAAACATCTGTGCGGAATCATAAACAAATAACAAGTCTTAAACAACATCAAGTCTGAACATAAATACATAATCACATAAACAACAAGTCTTCATCACTTGTTAATCTTGCCCTTGCCTTTACTAGTGGAAGGCTCGTCAGATCTTTCATTCTTAACTACAATGTTATTATTACGCAAGAGTGAGCACAATTGCCTACAAGTATTACAATATAACAATAAAATAATAACTTGCGAAGGAATCAAAGACTTCTGAAATAGGAAACTCGGCTTTTGAATCAAGAATGAATAACAAGAATCAAAAGAACTTCTGAGGGTCTTAAGACCTTAAACTATGTCCTAGGTTGTCACGTGTTTATACTTAAAACCTTTAACAGTCATAAGACTATGGACTCTTCTTCTCGTACTTAGGGGGATCAACCCTTAGTACCATACTGTGCACAATATCTTAACGTTAACGCATAAGTAATTCCCTTATACAGGGTTGTTCATCTCAGTTTGACATTAGAGTCCGCACCAAAGGAAGTTTAGTTTGGATAATTCAACAAGGGTTTTGGAATTTAGAACGTTCATCAACTATGGACTAGTTGAATCATTAAGGATTCGCTAGACTAACAAGGTTCAATAGTAACTGATATTTAAATCGAATAACAGTCTCAAGAGGTATACAATAGAATAAGTATTATATAACAGAGTCATACTTTGAAAAGATTAATAAACTTTAATATAACAAAATGGACTTGATCAATAATAACGAGAATTTGCTCAATGTAAAGAGGTAGATTTATAAACTTATATAATGATAACGAGTAAGGTTAGGAAACTTGCCTCGTGCGTAGATTACACATTAATTTATACACGTTCCTTGATTTAATCCTACATACCATTTACATTCACAATACTAGTCAATTATAACGTAATTAGTCATTACAAATTCATTCTTTTAGTCTAACTCGGATTATGACTATACTTAGTCAAATTACCACACTTACTGTCACATAATTTACACTTCACGAATAATAAGCTAACTATGCATTCAATAATTCAATTCACACATAAATGTGTTATTAATATGTTAAGAATTTATTTCAATGTCTCGTTATACGTCTAACATAATTTTATGTTCCTTAGATTTGGTTACTATCACATTTCTAGACTTAAATAATAATAAAAAATCATTTCTAGACAATCTGCTAAGTGACGCTGCGGCGCCACCATCAGGCATAATCTCGGTGTTGCGACGCGGTGGTATGCTGCATATACAGCCATAAAGCGTGGAACTAGCGTCATGTCGCCCGAACGAAGATGCAGGATTTCTGCAATTCGCAAAAAATTACAGAACATGGCCAAAACCTCCAATTAATTTATTTTTACACGAATTTAGACATACTCAAACACTGAAATACACATATAACTACTACTTAACCCTTTTAGCATGATTTTGACAGGTTAAATCACATAATTTACAGAATCACAACATGTAATTTCACTGTTCTTGATGTTCTTGAAGGTTTTGAACACAAAACATAAAAATTAACACCACGGGTTCGTTATAACACCAAATTTATCCATTCGAAGTTTGTTTTCTTCGTTTTGACAAGCATAATTATATACAAATGTAAAATTTATGTAAAATTTATGAGCAATATATGTTTGACGTATTAAATTTGCATGTAAGGGCCATATGGCCATATTTCTATACTCTGTAATTTTGTAGCAGAAATATACGACATATTTTATGAAACTGATGTTATGGAACCATACAATATGTAATAAAAACATGTTATGTTAACATATCATCACATATATATATATATATCCACATAATCACTACCATTTCTAATTACAAAGATTTATCAAAACTTGAAAGCCATTTTTATGTAAACTTCAACGACGTAAATTAAATTTGAATTTAAGGGTTTACCCTTGATTACTCTACTTGGATTACACAAGGTGATAACAACTTCTAATTTCCCACAATTCTTCTCCTTTAATCTCACTGATTCTCAAAATTCTCTCTGATTTATTTTTTCAAACTTAGCAAAATAAAAGAAAGAAGACGTATATAATAAAGGAAACTGAAGCTGCGTGGTCAGTTAATCCGATCATGGGTTAACTGCCCTCAACCTCCACTAAGGCCTTGTTTGGCTATTCTTAAAACAATCATAACCATTTAATTTAATAAATCTTTTATCCTATAGTTTAATAATGTCACGCCCATTTACACAATAAATTAATTATCTTATTTAATTTAATTCAAATAAAATATAATAATTTCTCATTAATTCGCATAGTTACATAATTAATTTTTGCCAATTATTAATTATGTCAAATTATTAATTCTCTAATTAATTATTAATTCTATAATTAATTAGAATAAAATTATGCTTGTTAATTAATTCATTTAATCAAATAAGCTCAATTAAATACATACATTGAATATAAAAATTCTCCACATTAATTTAATAATATAACACATATAATTAAATTAATCTACCATAACTTCATCAATTAATTATTTAATCTAATAATTAAATCTTTGAAAAATATTTATTTAATTCAATAAATATTAAAATTAATTTACAAAATCTCGTTTGTCACATCTTTTCCCCCCTTAAAAGGATTCTGTCCTCAGAATCACGACTCAAACAATTCGTCCAGTTAAATTCTCCCCCCCCCCTACAAAGATTCTATTCCCAGAATCGCTTACACATAATTTAAGTAAATAAATGAGAATAATTCTTCATCATATTCTCTTCGAGTTCTCACGTAGCTTCTTCAGCGTTGTGGTTCCTCCAAATTACCTTAACAGAAGGTATTACTTTATTTTTTAGAACTTGCTCTTTTTGGTCGACAATCTGAACAGGAATTTCTTCGTAAGATAAGTCTTTTTCAAAATGTAGAGGTTCATATTCAATCACGTGCTTGTAATCGGGTTTGTAGGGTCGTAGAACTAAAACATGGAAGACGTTGTGGACATTCTCGAGTGCTGGAGGTAAGGCTACCTCATACACAACCTCTCCGATCCTTCGTAGTACCTCAAAGGGTCCAATGAATCTTGGGCTTAATTTCCCTTTCTTTCCGAACCTGATCTTTCCCTTCCAGAGAGAGACCTTTAAGAACACATAACTACCCGATTCAAACTCAACATTTTTACGCTATGGATCGGCGTATTTCTTCTACCTATCTTAAGCTGCTATCAGTCTTGTTCGGATCACTTTGACTATTTTTGCTATTTGCTGTACCAATTTTGGGCCTAATAATTGTCTTTCGCCAACTTCATCCCAGTATAGCGGAGTTCTACACTTTCTGCTGTATAGAGCTTCATAAGGCGGCATGTCAATACTAGTGTGGTAACTGTTATTGTAGCCAAACTCTACGAGCGGTAGATGATCATCCCAATTTCCTTTAAAGTCCATTATACAAGCTCTTAACATATCTTCTAATGTTTGAATTATTCTTTCACTCTGTCCATCTGTCTGAGGGTGATATGTCGTGCTCATTCATAACTGTGTACCCATGAATTCCTGTAGACGTTTCCAGAAGTTCGACATAAAGCGCGGATCTCTATATGAGACAATTGACACCAGAACTCCGTGCCTCAAAATAATTTTTTTCACATATAACCTTGCCAACTGGTCTAAGTTGAATCTAATTTTGATTGGAAGGAAGTGTGCAGATTTCGTCAATCAGTCAACAATAACCCATACTGCGTCGTAGCCTTTCTGAGTTGTCGGTAGGCCAACCACAAAATCCATCGCAATATGTTCCCATTTCTATTCTGGAATCTCTAAAGGTTGTAGTAATCCACTCGGACTCTGATGTTCTATTTTCACTTTCTAACATGTCAGACACTTGGCAACACACTCTGCAACCTCTCGTTTCAAATTCGGCCACCAGAAATGTTGTCGAAGATATTGGAGTCGTTCCTGGAGCCAAATCAATCACAAATTCAACCGCTCTATCTGGTGGAAGTACTAACAAATCTTCCGGAAATACATCTGTGAAATCCCTCACTACTGGTATCTCCTCTATTTTCGAATTCTCTTTATGACTATCGACTATGTAAGCTAGATATCCTACACAGCCCTGTCTTAACAACTTCATGGCTTGCATCATTGTTAGACAACTCGCTTGTCTAAGCGACTTGTTACCATAAAATACAACCTTTGACAGAGTCATAAGGTTAATATGCTTTTTCTGGTAATCAATTACCGCCCCATAATTGGATAACCAGTCCATACCCAAGTTAACGTCAAATTCTCCAAGTCGAATAAGGATAAGATCTACGTTCATGATATTACCCTTAATATCCACTCTACAGTTCTTATGTACGTACTTAATATGGATTATTTCTCTATTCGCAATTTCTATATTCATGGGGTATTCTAACTCGTCCTTAAGTAATTCTAAGTTCTTAGCAAAGTCACTGGATATAAATGAACAAGTAGCACCCGAATCAAATAATACATAAGCATTAACTCTATTGATCGGAATGATACCTGACACGACATCACGAGACTGCACTGCATCCTGTACTGTCATGTTGAATGTTCTGGCGGTCAGTCGGTTGGTTGCAGTTGGTCCTGTGATAGTCAAAATGCTTCCACCACTGTTTCCTCTACTCCCTTCTGCTACTGCCCCTCCAGATCCTTTCTTAGGACAGTCTCTTTCCAGATGATCCTTTGAGCCATAAGTGAAACAGGCACCCTTCTTTGGATTAGGACAGTTAGGTGCTATGTGGCCTTCCTGGCCACAATTGTAGCATACTCGTTTTCTGTAAAACCCCAACTTTTATGAATAAAGATGAATTTTCTATAAATATCATTTTTGAATATTATGGAGTGAATTTGATATAGTATTATAGTTGTGGGTAATATTTATAAATTTTGCAAAGTACACAAGTTGTTATATAATATTCGATTGGTCGGGGAGTATTCGTTTTAACAGGGAATATTCGTACGACGGCACAATCATTGGTGGACCCCACAACAGAATTATTGTTGGATTGAGAAAACGACAAAAATATCTTGTTATAAAAATAACGGCGGAAGTTTTACCGTTAACTGTTGAAACACCCGGTGTTAAAAGTACAGTAATACGCGTGGTTGCATAGTAGAACACGGTATTGATTATTGATGCTTACGTGAGAAGTCACTCAATTTTGTTCAATTATTACTACAGTAATTGCTGCATAGTATCTCACGTTATTTGATTCAATTATTGTCGATATTTTATATATTATTAAATCAATAATTGAGACGACAAAGTTATTAATATTATTATTTACAATATTGACGATGTCTAGAAGTTCTGTCAAGGAGAGGTTTGGTCACCTAATTGTGCGCCAATAGGGAAAAATTCTTATTGGAAAGCCCCCTCTTTCCTGGGAACGACCTGGTCATTAAATATTGTGAATTATAATAATGATGATAAATGTTGTTAAAAATATTGAGAGAATTTTATGAAGTATTTGTTGTAAATATTGGCGTATTGTTTGGACCCCCCACTTACCCATTTTTCAAAACAGTCGGAGAAAGTTATCTCAGTTTCGTTTTATTACTTATATATATATATATATAAAGTGATGGTGGGAATGGTGGGGGGGGAGGGTTGTTCGTGTGTGGGAGGGAGTATAATTATTAGTATATTATATATATAATAAATGTCTGCATGTGTGTTTGAAAAGGAAATTGGTGGAGTAAATTGGTGGAGGAATTGGTAAGCCTTTGCCGTAAGGCAAAGGTTATAAATATATTTATATTTTATAAATTTTGTTTTATTAGACTATAAATAGAATATATTATATTTTATTTAAAGTTTTTGTTTTATTAGAATATTTTATTGCACAGTAATGAATAGTAAAATTAAATTTTCAACGAATTCAGCCGATCAAAGTTGCGCCCGTGATAAAGTCCTGTTCACCCGTGAAAAATATTTTCTAAATAGTATCCTAATATTCTCCTATAAATAGGATGCTTAATTAGAATTGAAAATCACACCAGAATCAGAGAATTCTTCTTCTATAATATTGAGCGTATTTCTTTAGAGTTTTAGAAAGTTTTGAGCATAGAAAACAGTGAAAGTTTTCTTCAAGAATATCCCCGCTATACCAGTTGGAATACTCTTCTTTTCAAGGTAAGGGATATTATTTTTGTTCAATATCCGCTTGAAATAATATTTTCTTCCATACTCTGTAGTATGTAAGTAATATTATTTCGTTTTAGGTTTCGAATTCTATACTCGTTTTGTTAAAGTTTTGGCTTCTAAACTCCATGAAATTAGTAGAATATCCTTGATATTTGCGCTTCATCCAGTATCTTTTCATGAAAATATTATTCTGAGCATTCTTGATAAGTTCTAACTTTTTCATGTCGGAGTACTATTCACGGGGTTACTATTCCCGAAGTACCATTCACGGGGTACTATCCACTTGAGTACTATTCACCCGGGTACTATTCATGATAAAAAATTTATTCATTTTCGGTCCAAATTATTTTTGGTACAATATTATTCTTGAATTTTACTCCACAAAGCAGTATCATGTTGACAATTTGGATGTTATTGATTTTTGGATAAATTAAATTATAAATCTTTAAAACTTTATCATTTACTTTCATTTAATTGAATTCTTATATCATTGTCATCATCCTCATGTTTATATTATGATGATAGTCATCTGTAGCCGTAGTGCATAGATGGACTTGGTATGATTATGACCAGGGATTATTCGGTATAATCATGACTGTAATGTTACAAATGATATGGTAAAAGTCCTCATTGGCCCGTAGTGCATTGATGGACAGTTGTTGGCATGATCATGACCATTGATCAATACATGAATATCCTTGGCCCGTAGTGCATGGATAATTTGTGGTCGTGATACTAAAGAATATCCTCGGCCAGTAAAGCGGGGGTGATTCGATGATGTGGATTATTTATTAAGCTGAGTCTCAGCAATAAAAGTGATGAAAAACCTTTTAAATCATAGAAGATAGTAGATTTTATTCTCTACTTGACTCTTCTAATGGATTGGTTGTTCCGCTGCAGTTAAACTTGATGTTTGTTATATTTTATAAGTTTAACACTGTTAAAAGCTAACGATAAATTATTCTGCATTATCTAAGTCATAATATTTCTTCTTTGGGCTAGTTGAGCTCACCCTTTTGCTTTCATTGTTCTCTTCAGAAATGAGAACGTAATGGGACTAGTCGAGGAACCGGAGTGACTGGTCCGATATGATAGCATTAGTAGTTCTCACTATTCTATGAAATACTGTGATAATAAATGTATTGAGGACTCCATTTGAGTTTGAATACTGTCTAGAAGACAATATTCGTATTAAAACTCTCAGTTTATGTTTTGTCGTATTTTACACGATAGTTATATTATTAAGTTGTATTTGAATTTTGTACCATGTATTTGGCGACTCAAGATGGGTGATGTATACCTATTTTGGGGGTGTCACAGTTGGTATCAAAGCTTAGGGATATGATCCCAGGCTGAGATGTGAGACAAGAACTAGGAGGGGAGACACGGGGAATTCCTTCACTAGTATGACCTACCTAAGTTTATTTGGTATTTAATTGGTCGGTTAGAGTATAGGGATAATATGTGACATGTCAATTAACCCTCGTTTTGTGGTAGTATTTGAAAATGACATCCGAGAATGTTGAGAATAGCAATGGAGCATAGGAGACCGTTGAGTCTCCACAGATCAATAATCAGGATAATGTGCATCAGGAAGGCGACAATCCTCATGCAAACAACAACACTGACCAAATGATGAACAATGGAATGTTCAGAGGCTTTATGCAATTCATGCAACATCAGCGAGTGAGCGGCTCCATCCAAAAATACGAGTGGAAACACCGGCAACTCTCCTTGACGGTCAACGCTAAACAGTTCAAAGAGCTGGGACCACCGGAGTTTTTTGGAGAGCCAAAACCACTTAAGGCGGAGACATGGATAAAGCAGATCAACAAGATATTTGATGTCTTGGGATGCTCCGAGGAGCAAAAGGTTCCATTTGCCACCTTTATGTTGCGGGCAAAGGCAGATTACTGGTGGAAATTTGTAAAGCGTACTCAACCTGCCACACTGAAGATGTCTTGGGAGAAGTTCCAAGAACTGTTCAACGACAAGTACTTTCCCGAAAGTATTCGTCACATGAAAGAGGTATAGTTCATTAAACTGGAGCAAAACAACATGACCGTGTCGCAGTACGAAGCCAAGTTTATTGAGTTGTCCCGGTTTGCGTCCCACTTAGTTGATAATGAGGAGAGAATGGCGCGGATGTTTCTAAGAGGTTTGAAACTCGAGATACGTCAATATCTTATCTCTCACAAACTTTGCTTGTATTCAGATGTTATGAATAGGGCTCAGTTATTGGAGCGCGATAATGAGTCAACCTGTGACGCCCCCAAAACAGGTATACATCACCCATCTTGAGTCACCAAATACATGGTACAAAATTCAAATACAACTTAATTATACAACAGTCGTGTAAAATACGACAAAACATAAGCTGAGAGTTTTAACACGAATATTATCTTCTAGACAATATCCACACTCAATGGAGTCCTCATTACATTTATTGTCACACTATTTCATAGAATAGTGAGGACTACTAAAGCCACTTATCCTGGACCATCACTCCATTTCCCGACTCGTCGCAGCTATATTCTCATTTCCTAAAGAGAACAATGAAAGAAAAGGGTGAGCTCAACTAGCCCAGTAAGAAATATTATGACTAAGATAATGCAGGATAAATTATCCTTAGCCTTCAACAGTATAACAACTGATAAAATACAATAGATAACAAGTTTTAGATCAACAACTGCAGCGGAAATAAGCAATCCATTAGAAGAGTCAAGTAGAGCATAAAATCTACTATCTTCTATGATTTAAAAAGTTTTTCATCAACTTTATCGCTGAGACTCAGCTTAATAAATAAAATCGAATCATCCCTGCACCACGGCCAAGGATATTCATGTAATCATCAATGGCCATGATTATACCGAATAATCCCTGATCATAATCATACCAACAACTGTCCATCAATGAACTACAAGCCAATGAAGACTTTTACCACATCATTCATCACATTACGGTCATGATTATACCGAATAATCCCTGTTCATAATCATACCAAGTCCATCTATGCACGTAAGCCAAAGATGACTTTCATCACAATATAAGCATGAGGATGATGACAATGACATAATAATTCAATAAAACAAGTTCAAGGATAAATTTTAAAGTTTTATAATTTAATTTATCCAGAAATCAATAACGTCCAAATTGTCAACATGATACTGCTTTGTAGAGTAAAATTCAAGAATAATATTCATGTACCAAAAATAATTTGGACATAAAAGAAATATATTTTTGGGTGAATAATTACTTGTGAATAGTACCCGTGAATAGTACCCAGAACCACGAAAAGTATCCTGAATACCCGGAGTGAATGATACTAGAGTAAATAGTAATTGGGTGAATAGTAACCCATGAATAAAGAACTTCGTGAATAGTACTCCCAAGATAAAAAGTACCACTAATAATACGAAAGTGAATAATACTAGAGTGAATAGTAACTGGGTGAATAGAAACCCATAAATAGTAACTTATAAAAAAAACCAAAGAAAATGATATTCCATGACGAGTACAAAAGAAATGATATCTCATACGAGTATAATAGAATATACAAAACTGCAAATGGATTTTCACCCGCCATGCGGTAATCTACGTAGACAGATCATTTCCACAATTTAATAAAGAATGAATACGAAGGGTCATTCACCATGCATGTGGTAATCCACATAGACAGGTTATTCCAACAGAATAATAAAGAATGGAATAACAGAAGAATTCACCGAGCATGCGATAGACCGCATGCACGGGTTATTCACAATGAATAATAAAAAGAATGGAACCGTGTCAAATGCGTAATCCGCACAAACAGGATATTCCAATGTAATAATAAAGAATGGAACCAGTGTCATGCGTAATCCGCACGAGATAGGATATTCCAACGTAATAATAAAGAATAGAATAACAACAAATTCACCGGGCGTGCGATGATCAATGACATGGTGTTATTCTAACGAGAATAATAAAGAATAGAATAACGTAAGAATTTCACCACGATATGCGGTGCCATTATAGATAGGTTATTCCAACATAATAATAAAGAATGGAATAACAACCCTTACGAGTATTAAAAGAAAATAACTTTTTTCATGAATACGAAAGAATAATACCCCTTACCTTAGAAGAAACTGGATACTGGAATAGTAAGGTAGCAGACTTCTCTTCTTCTTTCTCTCTATAATTTCTCTCTATAATAATTGCTCTATAGCTTTAGTGAATTGGTGAGAAATGAAGAAAGAATGAGCTTTTATTTATAGGAAAATATAGTTTCGATAATTGTACATTTTGGGGCTCAAAATATTACATTATAATACCTTCATCTTTTCCTTCATTTTTAATTTAGTCATGCAAGTACTATCAAACTTGCACCACCTCCCCTAATAGTAAATTAATGTGATTCAATAGTACACACATGTGAACAAATAGTTATATTCATGTGAATTAATAGCAATTAATTGCTCATTTATCCGATTAATTGCCCGATTGGGCAATATAACTTCCAGACATCAATTATTATCGAAATAAATGTCGGTTTCCACTAACACTAATAATCCCAACACAATGGAACTATCAATTCCATCTTTAATGAACACAAACTTATTCATCATTAATATTATAACTCACAATATTTAACAACCAGTGTCGCTCCTGTGAAGAGGGGCTTTTCAGATAAGGATTTCTCCTTATTGGCGCGCAATTAGGTGACCAAACCTCTCCTTGACAGAACTTCTAGACATTGTCAATATTGCAAATAATAATATGAATAACTTTGTCGTCTCATTTATTGATTTAATAATATAACATATTATTCAGATGATACTGTGACAAAAATTAAATCATTAATATGAGATATATGATGCGTGAATTATCAGTAGTAATAATTGAGTATAATCGAGTGACTTCTTACGTAAGCATCAATAATCAATACTGTGTGCTACTATGCAACCACACGTATTACTGTACTTTTACTATAGAGTAGTTCAACAGTTTTAATGGTAACGCTTTCGTCGTTATTTTTATAAAAAGATAATTCTGTCGTTTTCTAACTACGACAATACTTCCGTTGTGGGGTCCACCAATAATTGTGCCGCCGTACAAATATTCCCTATTAAAATAAATATTCCCTGACCAATCGAATATTATATAACAACTTGCATACTTTGCAAAATTTATAAATATTACCCATAACTATAACATTATATCTAATCCACACCATAATATTTAAAAAATATTTTGAGAAATTTAAATCTTTATTCATAAAATTTGGGGTCTCACACAACCCAACCAAGGGAGAGCAACCGGCAAAATGATAATACAAGTGGTAGCAGTCATCGAAGTGGTGACAACAAACGTGGAGGGAATCAACAGGCCAGAAATGGTAACCACTTCGGTTGTAATCATGGCCAAGACAATAAGAGTGGATATTTCAAGAAGAGGAGATTCAACAATGATGGAAAGACGTCAGCACCAACGCCCGTTGTTAAGGAAGGAGAACGACCACCTATCATATACTTCAAATGCGGAGGGGAGGGACACATCATTCAAACTGCTGCGATCACAAACCCAAAGCGTGTTATAATTGTGGAAGAAAAGGTCACCTAGCCCGATTTTGTCGTGCACCAAAGACAAGTCTAGCTGGGATAGAGGCACCAAAGGCCGTTCCAGAAAAGTCAAAACCAGTAGTTCAAGGGAGAGCATTTGTCGTAACCTCTCAAAAAGCAAGGAGCTCAAACAAGGTCATCACGGGTAAGCTTATCATAAACTCTAGCGAAGTCTATACCTTATTTGATACCAGTTCTACCATTCTTTTATTTCTCCTACTTGCGCTCAACGTTTAAATTTAACTCCGGAGAAATTAGACTTTGACTTATCTGTTGAAACTTCGTTGGGAGAAACCTTCATTACATCCACTGTTTATAAGTCTTGTTTGGTTCAAATCGGTACCCTCACATTACCTATCGATCTTATTTCATTGAAAATACTTGTATTTGACGTAATTCTAGGGATTGATTGGTTGACTACTCATCATGCAAAAATTGATTGTTTTCGTAAGGTTGTTAGCTTTCATATTCCTAACCAACCTATTATGCGAATTCAAGCAACCAAACCATTAAAATCAATCACTGTCATCTCAAGCCATAAAGCTATTTGTTTCTTGAAAAACGGATGTCAAGCTTTCTTAGCCCATGTCACGGATTTAAACTAAAATACGTCAGTTTTGAATGATATTTGTGATGCCCCCAAAACAGGTATACATCACCCATCTTGAGTCGCCAAATACATGGTACATAAATCAAATACAAACTTCCTTAATACAACTTTCGTGTAAAAATACGACAAAACATAGCTGAGTTTAAACATGAATATTATCTCATGTAGACGATATCTGAGACTCTCAAATTCAATCCTCAACACTTATTATCACACTAAGTAGTGAGGATCTAAAAATAACCATCTCGCATCATCATCCCATTCCCCCAACTAGTCCCAACTATATTTTCATTTCAAGAGAACAAAGGAAAAGAAAAGGGTGAGCTCAACTAGCCCAATAAGAAATATTATGACTAAGATAATGCGAAATAAATTATCCTTAGCCTTCAACAATGTTAAGCGATAAAATACAATAAACATCAAGTTTAACTGCGCAATGAATAAGCAATCCATTAGAAGAGTCAAGTAGAGCATGATATCTACTATCTTCTATAATTTAAAATGTTTTCATCAATTTTTATCGCTGAGACTCAGCTAAATAAATAAACCACATCATCGAATCATCCCTGCACTACGGGCCAAGGATATTCATTAAATTATCAATGGTCATGACTATACCAAATAATCCCTGGTCATAATCATACCAAAAACTGTCCATCAATGCACTACAGGCCAATGAGGACTTTTACCACATCGTTTATAACATTATAGGTCATGATTATACTGAATGATCCCTGGTCATAATCATATCATGTCCATCTCTGCACGTAAGCCAAAGATATATAACTATAAAACCAATAATCAATAGTCCATCTTTGCACGTAAGCCAAAGATATACAATTCAATAATCAACAGTCCATCTTTGCACGTAAGCCAAAGATAACTTTCATCACCATATAAGCATGAGGATGATAACAATGATATAAGCATTAATCAAACGAAAACAAGGATAAATATTAAAGACTTTAAATTTATCTAAATATTATCAACCACTTAATAAACTCATAATTTAATATTATTAATATTATAACAATATTTTAATCACTTCTTAAACTTATAAACAATTTATTTCAATTATTTACACTTTACCACATAATGCATTTAATCATTCAAAATGTCATACTCATAAGATTTCATCACCAATGATCAAATCCCTCATCAAAAATCTGCATATATACCCTATATAGGATTCCCAAGCCATAAAATCCTATTTTCCAATTTTGTTACTTCACATAACATATTTAATTTATTTACTCATAACTAGTTCATTTTCATGAAAAATACCAAATCAGTACCAAAAATATTTCTTTTCTGGGATTTAACAGAATATAGTCCCATATTGAACATTTATTTTTCTCGGAATTTTTAAAATTCATTTACTATTTTCCATATGGCCAAAACCGCCGAATATTTAGACATTTATCATAAATTGTACCTTTGTCCAGAAATTTTGAAATTTACAGGGTATACTCCTGTTACATACATGTACTCCCAATAAAAATTTCACCAATTTTGGAGTTAACCACAAGGAGTTATAAGGGTTTACTTTTAAAATAGTCTTTTCCCATAAAATCCATAACTCTTAATCTATACATCCAAAAATCATCATCTTTGGACACAATATAGAAAACTCATCAAATTATCATTTCAAATTTTTCCAGAATTTTTGAGGGTTAGAAAAATTACGAAACTGCAAATGGATTTTCACCCGCCATGCGGTAATCCACATAGACAGATCATTTCTACAATTTAATATGGAATGAATACAAAGGATCATTCACCATGCATGAGGTAATCCACATAGATAGGTTATTCCAATAGAATAATAAAGAATGGAATAACAGAAGAATTCACCATGCATGCGATAGACCGCATGCGATGACGAAGTTATTCTCAATGAATAATAAAAAAAAGAGAACCGTGTCACGCGAATCATCCGCATGCATGGGATATTCCAAATGAATAATAAAGAATGGAACTAGGTCATGCGTAATCCGCATAGACAGGATATTCCAAAAGAATAATAAAGAATGGAACCAGGTCATACGTAATTTGCACAGACAGGATATTCCAACAGAATAATAAAGAATGGAATAATAGAAGAATTTCACCATGTATGCAATTCCTTGGCATAGATAGGTTATTCCAACATAATAATAAAGAATAGAATAACGAAAGAATTTCACCATGTATACGGTCCCCGCATATATAGGTTATTCCAACAGAATAATAAGGAATGGAATAACAATAGCTCTCTTCATGAATCTGAAAGAAATAATACCCTTTACCTTAGAATAAAGTTGATCTTTGGAATAGAGAGGTAGCAGACTTCTCTTCTTCTTTCTCTCTATAATTTCTCTCTATAATAATTGCTCTATAGCTTCAGTGAATTGGTGAGAAATGAAGGAAGAATGAGCTTCTATTTATAGGAAAATATAGTTTTGATATTTGAACGTTTTAGGGCTCGAAATATTATAGTACAATACCTCCCTCTTTTTCTTCATTTTTAATTTAGTCCTACAAGTATTATCAAACTTGAACCACCTCACCTAATAATAAATAAAGTGATTCAATAGTTCAATCATGTGAATCAATAGTTATAATCACGTGAAAATACGAATTACAGTATAGTACCTCCATTTTTAACTTAGTCAGGCAAGTATTATCAATCTTGCACCAACTCCCCTAATAGTACAAGAATGTGAATCAATAGTACACACATGTGAACAAATACTTATAATCACGTGAATTAATAGCAATTAATTGCTCATTTATTCGATTAATTACCCGATTGGTCAATATAACCTCCAGACATCAATTATTATCGAAATAAATGTCGATTTCCACTAACACTAACAATCCCAACACAATGGAAATATTTTTCTCAAAGATTTCATTTTTGAAATTTCAAAATTTGACTTTTCTGAAAAAGTCAACTGTTGACTTTTTTGACCAAAAAGTCAACCCCGACAAATTTTGTGGTTATAGTCTATTTCTACTAATTTCATCGTTCTGGACTCAAATATCACGTCTGCATCTCCAAATTCAACTCCAAACTCAAATTTGATTTTTAATAACATTCATCATTAATACTATAACTCACAATATTTAACAACCAGGTCGTTCCTAAGAAATAGGGGGCTTTTCGATAAGGATTTCTCCCTATTGGCGCGCAATTAGATGACCTAATCTCTCCTTGACAGAACTTCTAGACATTGTCAATATTACAAATAATAATATGATTATGCGAATTATTGATTTAATAATATAACATATTATGCGGATGATATTGTGACAACAATCGAATCAATAATATAAGAGATGTGATGCAGCAATTACTGTAGCAATAATTGAGTATAACTAAGTGACTTCTCATGTAAGAATCAATAATCAATACCGTGTGCTACTATGCAACCACAGCCATTCATCGTACTTTATCATTTGATTATTTTATGAAAACTTTCTTACTTTGAAAAAAAATTCAAATATCACCCTTAACTTTAACCTTTTATCAATTTAACCATTTACTAAATAGAATAATTATAAGAAAATTGAATACTTTCATTTCATAAAATTTGGGGTCTCACAATATTTCTATTGTTAATAAATTTCCTGACGTATTCTCTGAAGAACTTCCTGGCCTACCCCTAGAGCGTGAAATTGAATTTTGTATCGACCTTGAACCCGGTACAAAATCCATTTCTAAAGCCCCATATCGAATGGCTCCTATTAAACTTTAGGAGTTAAAGACCTAACTATAGGAATTATTAGACATCGTTTTCATTCATCCTAGTACTTCTCGTTGGGGTGCTCCTGTTCTATTCGTGAAAAAGAAAGATGGGAGTATGCAATTTTGTATTGATTATAGGGAGTTGAACCATGTCACTGTCAAAAATAGATATCTGTAACCTCGCATTGATGACCTATTTGACCAGTTGCAAGGCGCCAAATTCTTTTCACAGATCGATCTTCATTCTGGATATCATCAGTTAAAGATTAAAACCGATGACATTCCAAAGATGGCTTTTAGAACTCGGTACGGGCATTATGAATTCCTAGTCATGTCTTTTAGATTGACTAATGCTCCTGCTGCCTTCATGGATATGATGAACCGAGTATTTAAGGAATATTTGGATCACTTTGTGGTCGTCTTTATTGATGACATCCTCATATATTCCAAAAGCCGTAAAGATCATGAGCAACACTTAAGGCTAATACTCCAAAAGCTTTGTGAGAACAAGTTATATGCCAAGTTAAAGAAATGCGAGTTCTGGCTTGAGGAAGTTGCATTCCTTGGGCACGAAATATCAAATCATGGAATATCTATTGACCCGACAAAGATTGAAGCAATTCAAAGCTGGGAACAACCTAAGTCAGTGACCGAAGTACGTAGCTTTCTCGGCTTAGCTGGTTATTATCGGAGATTCGTGGAAGGATTTTCTCAAATCGCTACCCCATTAACTCAGCTGACTCGAAAAGATACAAAATTCAGTTGGAGCGAGGATTATGAGAAGAGTTTTCAAGAACTCAAGAGAAGACTCATTTCAGCACCTGTTCTAATAATACCATCTGGCTCGGAGGGATTTGTCATCAACAGTGATGCTTCGGGCAAAGGGTTAGGATGTGTTCTCATGCAACATGGGAAAGTCATAGCCTATGCCTCTCGACAACTCAAAGAATATGAGAGGAATTATCCTACTCATGATCTAGAGTTGGCAGCAGTCATTTTTGCACTAAAGATTTGGAGGACTTACCTATATGGAGAGAAGGTGGAGATCTATACGGATCATAAAAGCCTTAAATATTTCTTCACTCAAAAGGAACTCAACATGCGATAATGATGTTGGCTTGAACTATTAAAAGATTATGATCATACCATCCAATACCATCCTGAAAAAGCGAACGTAGTAGCTGACACACTGAGTAGAAGATCATATGTGGGTACGAATGAAATATTGTCAACGCAAAAGCCCATTTTGTATGACTTACAAAGGATGGAGATAGATTTAAAGACTCCAGGGACCCATGTGATGTTGGCGAATATACGAGTAGAACTGACTTTAATCGATAAAGTTAAAGTTGCTCAAGCCACAAACCTGGAGCTGATGTGTATGAGGAAGAAAGTGCAAGAAGGTGTTATGCCGGAAGCAAGAATTGATGAAGAAGGAATACTTCGAGTCAACTCCAGACTTTGTGTTCCTAACGACCCTGATTTAAAATATAAAATCATGATGGAGGCGCACAACACACCATTTGTAATCCATCCTGGGAGTACCAAAATGTATCATGATCTTCGATATACATTTTGGTGGATCAATATGAAGAGAGAGATAGCGAAGTTTATCTCAAGGTGTTTAACTTGTCAACGAGTCAAGACGGAGTATCAAGTGCCAAAAGTTCCATTGCAACCACTTGAAATTCCAGAATGGAAGTGGAAGCACATTACCATGGATTTCATTACTGGTCTTCCCAAGGTTTCTCAAGGCATAGATGCAATTTGGGTCATTATTGATAGATTGACCAAGTCTGCTCATTTCTTACCTATACGAGAAACTTATACACTTGAACGTCTTGCTCGTATGTACATAAATGAGATTGTCAGATTGCATGGTATGCCAGTATCCATAGTTTTTGATCGAGACCCAAGATTTTGGGTTAGTTTGCAAAAAGCTATGGGCACGGATTCATGACTTAGTTCGGCTTATCATCCTCAAACGGACGGGCAGTTGGAAAGGACTATTCAAACTCTTGAAGATTTATTAAGACTCTGTGTCCTTGACTTCAAGGGAAGTTGGGACAAGTTCTTACCATTGGTGGAGTTTTCCTACAACAACAGTTATCAGGCAAGTATTGGCTCCATTTGAGGCGTTGTATGGAAGAAAGTGTCATTCTCCAGTATGCTGGGATGCGGTGGGTAAAGCAACGTTGTTGGGACTAAAGTTGGTACGTATAACTACGAAAAAGATTCAAACAATCTGACAACGTATAAAAACCTCACAAGATCGACAAAAGAGTTATGCTGATCTTCATCGAAAAGACGTGGAATTCGATATTGGAGATCATGTGTTGTTACGTGTTGCTCCATGGAAAGGAGTTACGAGATTTGGAAAGAGAGGAAAGCTCAATCCTTGATTTATTGGCCCATTTTTAATCCTCGATCGAGTAGGAACTGTGGCCTATAGACTCACTTTACCGCCAAGTATGTCTCGTGTTCATAACGTTTTTCACATATTCCTATTACGTAAATATGTGGAAGACCCGAACCACATTATTGAGTTAGAACCGGATGAAATAGCGGAAGATTTAACGTATGAAGAGGTTCATGTTAAAATCTTGGATAAAAAGGAACATATTCTACGCTCCAAGGTTATACCTCAAGTCAAAGTTTTGTGGAAAAACCATGATGTTGAGGAAATGAATTGGGAGTTAGAATCTGAAATGAAATCAAGGTATCCTTACCTCTTCAACATACCAGGTACGTACCCTAATTTTGAGGGCGAAATTTCATAAGAATGGGAGGTTGTAAAACCCCAACTTTAATGAATAAAAATGAATTTTCTATAAATATCATTTTTTGAATATTATGGAGTGAATTTGATATAATGTTATAGTTGTGGGTAATATTTATAAATTTTGCAAAGTACGCAAGTTGTTATATAATATTCGATTGGTCGGGCAATATTCGTTTTAACAGGGAATATTCGTACGACGGCACAATCATTGGTGGACCCAACAACGGAATTATTGTCGGATTGAGAAAATGACAAAAATATCTTGTTATGAAAATAACGGCGGAAGTTTTACCGTTAACTGTTGAAACACCCGGTGTTAAAAGTACAGTAATGCGCGCGGTTGCATAGTAGCACACGGTATTGATTATTGATGCTTACGTGAGAAGTCACTCGGTTTTGTTCAATTATTGTTACAGTAATTGCTGCATAATATCTCACGTTATTTAATTCAATTATTGTCGATATTTTATATATTATTAAATCAATAATTGAGACGACAAAGTTATTAATATTATTATTTGCAATATTGACGATGTCTAGAAGTTCTGTCAAGGAGAGGTTTGGTCATCTAATTGCGCGCCAATAGGGAAAAATCCTTATTGAAAAGCCCCCTCTTTCTTGGGAACGACCTGATCGTTAAATATTGTGAATTATAATAATGATGATAAATGTTGTTAAAAATATTGAGGGGATTTTATGAAGTATTTGTTATAAATATTGGCGTATTGTTTGGACACCCCACTTACCTATTTTTCAAAACAATCGGAGAAAGTTATCTCAGTTTTATGGTGGATGGGGGGGATGTGCGTGTGTGGGAGGAGTATAATTATTAGTATATTATATATATATATATATATATATATATATATATATATATATATATAAAATAAATGTCTGCATGTGTGTTTGAAAAGGAAATTGGTGGAGGAATTGGTAAGCCTTTGCCGTAAGGCAAAAGGTTATAAATATATTTATATTTTATAAGTTTTGTTCTATTAGACTATAAATAGAATATATTATATTTTATTTAAAGTTTTTGTTTTATTAGAATATTTTATTGCACAGTAATGAATAGTAAAATTAAATTTTCAACGAATTCAGCCGATCGAAGTTGCGCCCGTGATAAAGTACTATTCACCCGTGAAAAATATTTTCTAAATAGTATCATTCTATTCTGCTATAAATAGGATGCTTAATTAGAATTGAAAATCACACCAGAATTAGAGAATTCTTCTTCTATAATATTGAGCGTATTTCTTTAGAGTTTTAGAAAGTTTTGAGCGTAGAAAAATAGTGAAAGTTTTCTTCAACAATATCCCTGCTATACAAGTTAGAATACTCTTCTTTTCAAGGTAAGTGATGTTATTTTTGTTCAATATTCGCTTGAAATAATATTTTCTTCCATACTCTGTAGTATGTAAGTAATATTATTTTCGTTTCAGATTTTGAATTCTATACTCGATTTGTTAAAGTTTTGGCTTTTAAACTCCATAAAATTAGTAGAATATCCTTGATATTTGCGCTTCATCCAGTATCTTTTCATGAAAATATTATTCTGAGCAATCTTGATAAGTTTTAACTTTTTCATGCCGGAGTACTATTCACGGGTTTACTATTCTCGAAGTACTACACACGGGATACTATTCACCCGGGTACTATTCATGATAAAAATTGATTCGTTTTCGGTCCAAATTATTTTTGGTACAATATTATTCTTGAATTTTACTCCACAAAGCAGTATCATGTTGACAATTTGGACGTTATTGATTTCTGGATAAATTAAATTATAAATCTTTAAAAATTTATCATTTGCTTTCATTTAATTGAATTCTTATATCATTGTCATCATCCTCATGTTTATATTATGATGAAAGTCATATGTAGTGCATAGATTGACTTGGTATGATTATGACCAGGGATTATTTAGTATAATAATGACCGTAATGTTACAAATGATGTGGTAAAAGTCCTCATTGGTCCGTAGTGCATTAATGGACAGTTGTTGGCATGATCATGACCATTGATGAATACACGAATATCCTTGGCCCGTAGTGCATGGATAATTTGTGGTCGTGATACTAAAGAATATCCTTGGCCATAGTACAGGGGTGATTCGATGATGTGGATTATTTATTAAGTTGAGTCTCAGCGATAAAAGTGATGAAAAACCTTTTAAATCATAGAAGATAGTAGATTTTATTCTCTACTTGACTCTTCTAATAGATTGCTTATTTCGCTGCAGTTAAACTTGATGTTTGTTATATTTTATTTGTTTAACACTGTTGAAGGCTAACGATAAATTATTCTGCATTATCTTAGTCATAATATTTCTTACTGGGCTAGTTGAGCTCACCCTTTTGCTTTCATTGTTCTCTTCAGGAAATGAGAACATAGTCGGGACTAGTCGGGGAACGGAGTGACGGTCCAGATGATAGCATTAGTAGTCCTCACTATTCTATGAAATAGTGTGATAATAAATGTATTGAGGACTCCATTTGAGTTTGAATACTGTCTAGAAGATAATATTCGTATTAAAACTCTCAGTTTATGTTCTATCGTATTTTACATGACAGTTGTATTATTAAGTTGTATTTGAATTTTGTACCATGTATTTGGCGACTCAAGATGGGTGATGTATACCTATTTTGGGGGCGTCACATTTTCCCTTCATGGAAACTCCCAAATGAGCTTTCCCACAGGTTGGGCACGCTTCGATCCTCTTCTTCTGCCCTCCTTGTTGATTTCCAGTTGACGAGTTATCAGACCACTTTCTCTTCTGATTATTACTACCTCCCATGCTACTTCCACCAGTCTTGTTAATTCCTTCATTTTCACTCTTTTTCTTCTTCTGATCCTGATTATATTTAGTTACCGCATCGCTTCCACCTTCAGTGAGTATAGCCTTCTCTATCATTCCAGCAAAAGTGTTCAATTGAAACATCTTGCCTTTCTCTCGTCAGTATGCACTTAATATGTGGCGAACCTAGCCAACTCGTTGAATCTTGCCACATAATCTGATACGGACATATTCCCTTGTTTTAACTCCAGAAACTGGACCTCGATTTGGTTTTGCGAGCTGGTCAAAAAATACATCTCGAAGAACATCTCCTTGAATCTCTCCCAGGTAATCACACCTTCTCCTCCCCATACCTTATTTACCTGTCACCAATAACTGGCTTCGGATTTTAGCATAAACGTCGCGTATGCAGTTTTCTGGTCCTCTCTTACTCTGGCGACATCAAATGTAACAACCCCAAAATAGGTTCATTCCATCCAACCCATTCTGAGTCGCCAAATATATGGTACGAAAAACAACTACAACTTTATTACAACAATTGTCATGCAAAATACAACAACACATATGCTGTGAGTTTGGATACAAATATATACCAATCAGTGTACGTCACAATGACACCTTACATAAAGGTATAGTCAAAAACTGCTTTTAGAAATTAGAATCTTTGGGAAGTGCTCAAAAACCTTCATACATGGGAGGCCATGCTTTTAGGTTATGGTAGATATCATATGGCCACAGAATTATCCTTGGTTGACTCAATAAACCCCAAAGAAAAACGAGAAGATTACTATCATATTCTTCCTAATGGCGAGTCTTCTCTTGACATATCATTATCTCCACTGTCTCTAATTGGGTATTATACTCCAAACAAACACCAAGATTATATAGGTAGTGCTTGTAAATATACTCAAAGAAGTGGATGAGCACAACCATGTCTTATGATAACACGAGGTTGTATGTCATTAGACATCTTGTATGATAGTGACAAAACACCCTTCCAAGTTAAATTCACCTCACCCTCAACATCTATAGACCACCACTCTATTCCTCGCTATCCCCGTTCGACCCAAATTACACTTTTATTACACGAAAGGAATTGTGAAACAAAAGGGTGAGCACAACTAGCTCAATAAGAATATTATGACTAAAGATAAATAAATTATCAATAGTCTTCATCGAAGAATAAATCGAGATTTAGAACATATGGTAGATGATAAAACTTTTCAACCATAGTTGCGTGAATGAAAGCGATCCATTAGAAGAGTCAAATAGACTATAAAGTCTATTGTCTTCTCCATGTTAAAAATCCACCAACAATGTTTTATCCTCGTAACATCAATCAACAATTCCTCATCCCACAATCACGTATATAACTCATAATCGTAATTGTAGTTCTAAATTCCTTTCCTCATTCAAGACAAAGATAATTTTCATCACTTGTCTTTACCTCGAAACATCAAAGATCATGGTTATACCAAATCAGTTCTCGCTCATAATCATACTAATAAATTCATCTTTTGCACCACGGGCCAAAGATATTCATCAACAGCTCATCTTTACACTACAAAGCTAAAGATATTCAACAACGGGTCATCTTTGCATTCTGAGCCAAAGATATTCATCAATAATTCATCTTTGCTACAAAGCTAAAGATATTCAACAACGGGTCATCTTTGCATTACGAGCAAAAGATATTCATCAATAATTCATCTTTGCACTCACCGGGCTAAAGATATTCAACAACAGTCATCTTTGCATTACGAGCAAAAGATATTCATCAATAATTCATCTTTGCACTACTGGGCTAAAGATATTCAACAACAGTCATCTTTGCATTACGAGCAAAAGATATTCATCAATAATTCATCTTTGCACTCATCACTAAAGATATTCATCATTAGTCATGTTCATTTAAACACCTATTCATCTTTGCACTACAGCCAAAGATATTCTTCGAAAATCATTCATCTTTGCATTGGTTTTATCCACGTCCAAAAATACCTCAAAAATAATCATAGTGGTGTAAAATTCAAGAATGATCAAAACATGGATACAATCAAAGCTAGTATCCAGAATAGATATTTTAGACAAAAAGAAAAAATTTTATTTTTCTATGAATAGTCCGTATTCGTGAATAGTGTCAGATATCGTGAATAGTCTTGATATCGTGAATAGTAACTCACCAAAAAGATAGAAATTCCACAAAAAAAACATCTTCACGCTTCATGAATAGTACTCGTGAATAGTAACTCGTGAATAGTAACTCATGAATAGTAACTCGTGAATAGTAACTCATGAATAGTAACCCAGACATGAAAAAGTTCCAAATTTGATAAAAATTCCAACCAATATTTCAAAGATAATGATATTGAAGAAATAATATCATCCGAGAAGAAAATAACATCCCTTACCTCGAAAAGACAAGATTTAGTTGAAACACCTGATATAAGGTTTGAAGGAACTTTAGACCGCCTAACAATACTCAAAGTATACTCAAAATACTCACAAGAATACGCTTCGATAATATAGAGAGAAAGAGAGAAAACTTGTTTCGGTGTGATTTTCAATTCTAACTTAGCCCTCTATTTATAGGAAAATGTTAGCACGCCAAGGCGGACTTAACTCAAGAACTCCGATGGCTTTACTCCGCTACTATTCCCACCCACCACATTTGAAAATTCAATTGAGCACATTTCTCACCAACCAAAAGTGGGGCCCACCAATTCTAGAATTTTCCACCAAAATCATTTATAACCTAATTTACGAATCACCACCTCTTAAAATTAATAACAAATTATACGCTCATTTTAACGGTTCAAAATTTGTGAACATATACTCAACTTATATATGTATAACATATCCAAAAATTACAACGATCCAACTACGATTAAAAATTATAACTCACATAATAAAGTCAAGAACAACGATTTGATCTTTTAATACCTCCAATCCGACAAAATACTGATAAAATACCTCAACATTAATTCCTTCATTTATAACCACATAAATAAATCCATCATTTATATCCACATCAAATAAATATTTCATTGTCATATAAATCAATAATTAATTATTCATAAATAATATTATAGAATCACAATAATGACAACCAGGCAGTTCCCAGGAAAGAGGGGGCTTTCCAATAAGAATTTCTCCTTACTGGCGCGCAATTAGGTGACCAAACCTCTCCTCGATGTAACTTTCTAGACATTGCCAATAATGTTATCTAATAATATTATTCAAATAATATGAATTATTGATCCGATAATGGAGATATCTTGCAAAGTGACAATTATTGAACAACAATAATATAAAATATCAACGCATCAATTATTGAATCAATAAAATAAAATATTGAGCAGAGAATTACTCGTAACAATTATTGAGTAGTGCCTTCTTACGTAAGAATCAATAATTCAAAATATCGTAATACTGGTAGCTCTTTGTGCAACAACGCCGTATTACTTTATTTTACCAACCAACGGTATTCCAACGATGTTAGCAGAATAGCGATTACGTCGTTATTTATAAAAACTTAGTTTTGTCGTTTTCTTCATCAAGCAGTTATTACATTATGGGCCCCACAAATAGTTTACTGCTGCGTGCATTTAATATTCCCAAACGGAAAGAATATTCCACGACCAAACGAATATTCCCAAATAATAATGAATACTTTATACCCTCACATGCGTATTTTGAAAAAAAAAATTCATATATCACCCTTAACTTTAACTTTTATCAATTTAACCATTTACTTGAATAGAAAAATTGAATACTTTTATTTCATAAAATTCGGGGTCTTACAATCTCCCTCCTTATGAAATTTCGTCCCCGAAATTTACGTGCACAGTATTTCAAAGAGTTGAGAATACCTTGTTTTCATTTCGATTCTATCTCCCCACATCATCATGATTTCTCCATTGCTCATCTCCTCGTATTTCGGATATCATTCTAGAATACGACTTCAAAACAAAGGTTAATTGAGCAAAATTAACATATCACATAATATCTCGATATTATGATTGACTAAACAAATAAGCTTAGGTAGGACACACTAGCGAAGGATTTACTCATCTCTCCCCTCCTAGTTCTATTCCCCGATCTCCGCCAGAGATCATATCCCTAAGCTCTGATACCAAATGTAACAACCCCAAAATAGGTTCATTCCATCCAACCCATTCTGAGTCGCCAAATATATGGTACGAAAAACAACTACAACTTTATTACAACAATTGTCGTGCAAAATACAACAACACATATGCTGTGAGTTTGGATACAAATATATACCAACTGTAGCACGTCACAATGACACCTTACATAAAGGTATAGTCAAAAACTGTTTTAGAAATTAGAATCTTTGGGAAGTGCTCAAGGAAACCTTCATACATGGGAGGCCATGCTTTTAGGTTATGGTAGATATCATATGGCCACGTAATTATCCTTGGTCGACTCAATAAACCCCAAAAAAAAACGAGAAGATTCTTGTGGCGCCCCAAAATTAGGTATATACGTCACCCATCTTGGGTCGCCACTTACATGGTACATAAATTCAAATACAACTTACTAACCTAAGCTGCCGTGTACAATATCGACATAAAGCGTGAGTTTGAATACATATATTGTCTACTAGATATTATACAAACTCAAAAGGAGTCCTCATTACAACTATTATCACACTATTTCACGAATAGTGAGGACTACTAATGCTATCCTCTCGGACCATTACTCCGCTCCCCGACTCGTCCCGGCTATGTTCTCATTTCCTCAAGAGAACAAATGAAAGAAAGAGTGAGCTCAACTAGCCCAAAGAAGAAATATTATGACTAAGATAATGCGAGAATAAATTATCATTAGCCTTCAACAATGTTAAACCGATAAAATATAATTGACAACCGGTTTAATCTGCGGTGAATATGCAATCCATTAAAAGAGTCAAGTAGAGAATAAAGTCTACTATCTTTTAGGTTTTAAAAGTTTTTCATCAATTTTTATCATTTGACTCGACAATAAATAAACCACCACATCTAATCATCCCCATACATACCACGGTCCAAGGATTTTCATCAAGTTATCAATGGTCATGACTATACCGAATCACCCCAGTCATAATCATACCAAAAACTATCCATCAACGCATTACAGAGGCCATTTGAGGACTTTTGTCACATCATTTATATCAAGTCATGATTATACTTAGAATGATCCTCGGTCATAATCATACTAAGTTCATCTATGCACGTAAGCCAAAGATAACATAATATAACATGAGGATGATGACAATGACATAATAATTCAATAAAACCAGTTCAAGAATTATTTAATCCATGAATTATTAACGTCCAAATTGTCAACATAATACTGTTTCGTAGAGTAAAATTCAAGAATGATCACAAGAATATTTCCGTGAAAAGATACTGGATGAAACGCAAATATCAAGGATATTCTACTAATTTCATGGAGTATAGAAGTCAAAGTTTTAACCAACTGGGTATAATAAAGAATGGAATAACAAAAGAAATCACCATGCATGCGGTATCAGATGTATTGAGTTATTCAAATGTAATAATAATAACGGAACCAGTCGTGAAATTCACAATCGACGGGATGTTCCAACAGAATAATAAAGATGGAACCGGATCCGGTGTAAAACACACGATAGGATATTCCAACAGAATGATATAGACGAACGGTCCGTGTAAAACACACGCATGGATGTTCCAATGAATAATAATAAAAAGCGGAACCGTGTCCTGTGTAAAACACACGCATGTGATGTTCCAATGTAATAATAGAAGAATGTCACCAAGTATAGGTTAAACTGCAGACATCTGAGTTATTCCAATGTAATAATAAGCAATGGAATAACATAAGGATTTCACCAAGTATAGGGTATGCCAGATATCTGAGTTATGTATAGGGTATGCCACTTTTACAGTTATTCCAATGTAATAATAGTGAATGGAATAATGAAGTTCTCTTCAAGAAAAAGAATAACACCCCTTCACCGTAAAAGAACCTGAATATAGAAGTAGTGAAGTAGCGAGAATACTCTTCTTCTTTCTATAATTTTCTCTATAGCTTCTCTCTATAATTTCTCTCTCTAGAGTTTCAATGAATTCGTAAGAAAATAATGAAGGAATGAGCTTATTTATAGGAAAATGGAATGCATAAGAACTAATCCATGAACGGTCCAGTTTGATTTACTTTAATCGACGGTCCATATTTAAAGAAAAATCTTTTAAATAAAATATAATATATTCTATTTATATAAAAACATTTTACTATGCAAACACTATGCAATACTATGCAAAACACTATGCAAAACACTATGCAACACTATGCATAATAAAATATAATATATTCTATTTATAGAATAACTTTAATAAAGTATTCTATTTTATATAAAAGATGTTTACGCTTTATTACGTTAATAATACGAATAAAACAAAACGTCATTATCGCTATAATAATTCATATTATTAATCGACAATAATGGAATCAAACCGAGTGACTTCTCACATAAGCATCAATAATCAATACCGGTGTGCTACTATGCAACCACACGTATTCTTGTACTTTTTACTACCGTAGTTCAACAAGTAACCACGGTAAAACTTCCGTAGTTATTTCAATAAAATATTTTTGTCGTTTTCTCGATCCGGCAATAATTACATTATGGGGTCCACCAATGATTGAGTAGTTGTCACGAATATTCCCTCGCTAAACCAAATATTCCCAGGCCAATCGAATATAATATAACCACTTGCATACTTTGCAAAATTTATAAATACTACCCACAACTATAATATTATCTCAAATTCACACCATAATATTAAAAATTATTTCGACAAAATTTAAATCTTTATTGATAAAATCTGGGTCTCACAATCTCCCTCCTTATGGAATTTAAGCCCTTGAAATTAGGTGCGTTACTGATATGATAAAGAGGTGAGGATACCTTGAATACCTTTATCGTTGAAAACATTAAATTCATTTTTGCAATCCTACCAAAGATATTCATTAACAATTCATCTTTGCACTACAGAGCCCAAAGATATACAATCAGAAACCAATAATCTTTGAGACTCGACTTATACTATCACAATTACGAATTATCCATGCACCATTGGCTAAGGATATTCGTGTTTTCAATTACTGATCATGATTATACCGAATAATCCTCGGTCATAATCATACCAAGTCCATCAATGCACTACTACCGAAAGATGACTTTTACCACATCCATGAATTAATATTTCATTCTTTGAGACTCACATTTCAATAATTAATCCATATCATCGAATCATCCCCGCACTACGGAGCCAAGGATATTCATTAGTATCACGACCACGAATTATCCATGCACTACTACCAAAGATAATCGTGTATTCATTAAGATCACGACCACAAATTATCCATGCACTACTACCAAAGATAATCGTGTATTCATTAGTATCACGACCACAAATTATCCATGCACTACGGCCAAAGATAATTGTGTATTCATTAAGATCCGCGACCACAAATTATCCATGCACTACTACCAAAGATAATTGTGTATTCATTAATATCACGACCACAAATTATCCATGCACTACTACCAAAGATAATTGTGTATTCATTAGTATCACGACCACAAATTATCCATGCACTACTACCAAAAGATAATTGTGTATTCATTAAGTATCACGACCACAAATTATCCATGCACTACTACCAAAGATAATTGTGTATTCATTAGTATCACGACCACAAATTATCCATGCACTACTGCCAAAGATAATTGTGTTTTCAATTACTGGTTATGATTATACCCAACAATCCTCGGTCATAATCATACCAAGTCCATCTATGCACTACTGAGCCACGATGACTTTCAACATAATATAAACATGAGGATAATGATATAACGAATCAATCAAATGAGATAAAGGATAAATATTAAACATTTATAATATAATTTATCCGAGATTCAAGAATATTCCCATGTTATCAATCACTTAATAATCTCATAATCTAATAACATTAATATTATAACAATATTTTAATCACTTCTTAAATTTATAAACAATTTTTCTCAATTGTTTACGCTTTACCATATAATGCATTTAATCATTCAAAATGCCATACTCATAAAATATCATCACCAATTATCAAATCCTCATCAAAAAATATGCATATACTCTATATAGGATTCTCTAGCCATAAAATCTTATTTTCAACTTTGTTACTTCACATAACATATTTAACTCATATATTTAAGTAACTAAACTATTTTCATGAAAAATACCAAATCAGTCCCAAAATATTTCTTTTCTGGGATTTAGCATAATATAGTCCCATAATGAAAATATATTTTTCTCGAATTTTAAAATTCATTTACAATTTTTAAAAATCAATTTCTAATTAATTCCTTAAGAAATTAGCTACCTCAAGTTTAACTCCAAAAATTCCCAAATCTTGGCAGGACCTTACAAATGTTAACGTGAGCTTCTAGTTTAAATTTCATGGTCATCGGAGTTATAGAACTCCGGTTATAGCATTTTTTGTCGGAAAAACCTAAATATTGAAAGAGTCATAACTTGCTCATTTTAAGTCAGAATGAGCTCATTTTTGGACAGGAGGTACTTTATACCATATACCTTCATGTCCCAAAAGGCCAGAATTTTTCTCATAATTTAAGTGGCCGAAACAGTTCCTTAAAGTTTCTGGGCAGTAGCATTTTCGAAATTTACAGCTTTGACCTCCTTTGCTAAAATCAGTCCACACAAAAATCTACAACACCTTTTCCAGTAATTCCACTTGGATTAGTTAGGTAACTCATAGATCTAACTCTAGGACTTGACCACATTCAAAAATTCAAAATATAATAGGAGATATGGTCAATTGAATTTCATATTCGTTTTCACCAAAATCGATTTTCAACTCTTTGTGATTTCTAAGAAACTTTCATGTTTTCACATAATAACCAACATAACTCATCATAAAACTTACTAATACCTCATATACACATGATTTTCATTAGTCCTATGCTTTTATTATGACTTTCATCATAAACCACGTAAACCTGCTTCATTTTAGTTGAAGAAATATTTGAGGGTTTAAGAAATGGGTTTTTGTCTTGGGGTCAATACAAAATTCGATTTCACGCTCTAGGGTAGGCTAGAAATCTTCAAGAATACGCCAGAAATTTATTAATAATAGAAATATCATTCAAAAGCGTGACTCTCATCCAAGACTTGGATAGTACGTCACATTGATACCAACTGTGACTTCTATCCCTTAACCTTGGATAGCACCTCACAATGATACCTATCAACTTGCCATCTTCATCACGGCGTCGTCGCCTCTACGTAAAGTCTGGCTTCGGTGCATTTCACACAAGGAAGTCAACAATGAAAGGATTGGGGCTCTTTACTTATGGCTTGATATGACAATGATTGACTTTAGTGGTTTGGTTACTTTGAATTCGCATAACAGGTTGGTTAAGAGTATGAAAGCTAACAACCTTACAAAAATCAGGATGAGTATTTAACCAATCGATTTCTAAAGTCACATCAAAGACAAATATTTTCAAAGAGATAAGATCGACAGGTAACGCGAAAATGTTTATTTGAAACAACAAGATTAATAAACAGTGGAGGTAACGAAGGTTTCTCCCAACGAAGTTTCAATAGATAAATCAAAGTCTAATTTCTCCGGAGTCAAATTTAAACGTTGAACGCAAGCAAGAGAGATAAAATAATAGGTAGAACCAGTATCGAATACGATATAGACTTCGCAAGAGCTTATGATTAACTTACCCGTGATAATTTTATTCAGGTTCCTCGTCACGAGAAAAAAAAACGCTATCTCTTAAACTACCGGCTTTGGCTTGTCTAGGACATCCTTTGGCGTCACTATCTCAACTGGACTTGACTTCACCATACGACAAAATCGAGCTAAGTGACCTTCTCTTCCGCAATTAAAACACGCTTTGGATTCTTTGCGTCTGAGTTTAGACGGATGTGTTCCTCTGTCGCATTTGAAACATACGACCGATGGTCGTTCTTCTTCCTTTGAACGCGGGTCTTGCCTTACGCGTCTTCACGTCCATTGTTGAACCCTCTCTTCTTGAAATGTCCATTCTTATTATTTTGGCCATGATTACCAATGCCGAAATGGTTACCATTCTTGACATGATAATTTCCCCGATGGTTATCATTGTTCCGATGACCGTTACCACCGGTATGATTATTATCGTGTTGTTGCTCATTACCTTTTGGTTGAGCTGACTCAACGGTCTCATGTGCTTCATTGCTAATCACAATATTTTCAGATGTCATTTTCAAATCCTGCCACCAAACATGGGTTAAATAACATATCACATATTATCCCTATACTCGTGACCAAATAAATACCATATAAACTTAGGTAGGTCATACTAGCGAAGAATTCCCGAATCTCTCCTCTCCTAGTAGTACTATTCTCACATCTTAGCCAGGGATCATATCCCTAAGCTCTGATACCAACTGTGACGCCCCCAAAATTAGGTATACGTCACCCATCTTGGGTCGCCACTTACATGGTACATAAATTCAAATACAACTTACTAACCTAACGTAGTGGCAATACGACATAAAGCGTGAGTTTGAATACATATATTGTCTACTAGATATTATACAAACTCAAAAGGAGTCCTCATTACAACTATTATCACACTATTTCACGAGAATAGTGAGGACTACTAATGCTATCCTCTCGACCATTACTCCGTTCCCCAGGACTAGTCCCGGCTATGTTCTCATTTCACGAAGAGAAACGGTGAAAGAAAGAGTGAGCTCAACTAGCCCAAGAAGAAATATTATGACTAAGATAATGCGTAATAAATTATCATTAGCCTTCAACAATGATGTAAACCGATAAAATATAATTGACAACCGGTTTAAGCTGCAATGAATATGCAATCCATTAAAAGAGTCAAGTAGAGAATAAAGTCTACTATCTTTTAGGTTTTAAAGGTTTTCATCAATTTTATCATTTGAGACTCGACAAATAAATAAACCACCACATCTAATCATCCCTGTACCCACGGTCCAAGGATTTTCATCAAGTTATCAATGGTCATGACTATACCGAATCACCCCGGTCATAATCATACCAAAAACTATCCATCAACGCATTACAGCCAATCGAGGACTTTTGTCACATCATTTATATCAAGTCATGATTATACCGAATGATCCCTGGTCATAATCATACTAAGTTCATCTATGCACGTAAGCCAAAGATAACATAATATAACATGAGGATGATGACAATGACATAATAATTCAATAAAACCAGTTCAAGAATTATTTAATCCATGAATTATTAACGTCCAAATTGTCAACATAATACTGTTTCGTAGAGTAAAATTCAAGAATGATCACAAGAATATTTCCGTGAAAAGATACTGGATGAAACGCAAATATCAAGGATATTCTACTAATTTCATGGAGTATAGAAGTCAAAGTTTTAACCAACTGGGTATAATAAAGAATGGAATAACAAAAGAAATCACCATGCATGCGGTACTTGATGACGGAGTTATTCCAATGAATAATAATAACGGAACCGTGTCGGTGAAATTCACAATCGCAGGATGTTCCAACAGAATAATAAAGATGGAACCCGGATCCGGTGTAAAACACACGAATAGGATATTCCAATGTAATGATATAGATTTTAACCGGTCCTGTAAAAACACACATGACATGTGATGTTCCAATGAATAATAATAAAAGATTTTAACCAGTCCTGTAAAACACACGAGCAGGATGTTCCAATGTAATAATAGAAGAATGTCACCAAGTATAGGTTAAACCAGCAGTATCACAAGTTATTCCAATGAATAATAAGCAATGGAATAACATAAGGATTTCACCAAGTATAGGGTATGCCATGATACGAGGTTATGTATAGGGTATGCCACTTTTACGAAAGTTATTCCAATGAAATAATAGTGAATGGAATAATGTAAGTTCTCTTCAAGAAAAAGAATAACACCCACTTACCGTAAAAAAGAACCTATATAGAAGTAGTGAAGTAGCGAGAATACTCTTCTTCTTTCTATAATTTTCTCTCTATAGCTTCTCTCTATAATTTCTCTCTCTGTAGTTTCAATGAATTAAGTAAGAAAATAATGAAGGAATGAGCTTCATTTATAGGAAAATGGAATGCATAGTAACTAATCCATGAACGGTCCAGATTGATTTACTTTAATCGGACGGTCCATATTTAAAGAAAAATCTTTTAAATAAAATATAATATATTCTATTTATATAAAAACATTTTACTATATGCAAACACTATGCAATATACTATGCAAAACACTATGCAAAACACTATACAACACTATGCATAATAAAATATAATATATTCTATTTATAGAATAACTTTAATAAAGTATTCTATTTTATATAAAAAGATGTTTCGCTTTTATTAAGTTAATAATACGAATAAAACAAAACGTCATTATCGCTATAATAATTCATATTATTAATCGGCAATAATGGAATCAAACCGAGTGACTTCTCACATAAGCATCAATAATCAATACCGGTGTGCTACTATGCAACCACGACATTCTTGTACTTTTACTACCGAGTAGTTCAACAAGAACCACGGTAAAACTTCCGCCGTTATTTCAATAAAATATTTTTGTCGTTTTCTCAATCCGATAATAATTACATTAGGGGTCCACCAATGATTGAGTAGTTATGCGAATATTCCCCTCGCTAAACCGAATATTCCCAGACCAATCGAATATAATATAACCACTTGCATACTTTGCAAAATTTATAAATACTACCCACAACTATAATATTATCTCAAATTCACACCATAATATTAAAAATTATTTCGACAAAATTTAAATCTTTATTGATAAAATCTGGGGTCTCATAATTACTATCATATTCTTCCCAATGGTGAGTCTTCTCTTGACATATCATTATCTCCACTGTCTCTAATTGGGTATTATACTCCAAACAAACACCAAGATTATATAGGTAGTGCTTGTAAATATACTCAGCAAGTGGATGAGCACAACCATGTCTTATGATAACACGAGGTTGTATGTCATTAGACATCTTGTATGATAGTGACAAAACACCCTTCCAAGTTAAATTCACCTCACCCTCAACATCTATAGACCACCACTCTATTCCCTCGCTATCCCCGCCGACCCAAATACACTTTTATTACACGAAAGGAATTGTGAAACAAAAGGGTGAGCACAACTAGCTCAAGAAGAATATTATGACTAAAGATAAATAAATTATCAATAGTCTTCATCAAGAATAAATCGAGATTTAGAACATATGGTAGATGATAAAACTTTTCAACCATAGTTGCAGTATGAATGAAAGCAATTCATTAGAGGAGTCAAATAGACTATAAAGTCTATTGTCTTCTCCATGTTAAAAATCCACCAACAATATTTTATCCTCAGTAACATCAATCAACAATTCCACGTCCACAATCACGTGTATAACTCATAATCGTAATTGTAGTTCTAAATTCCTTTCCTCATCCAAGACAAAGATAATTTTCATCACTTGTCTTTACCTGAAACATCAAAGATCATGGTTATACCAAATCACAGCCTCTGCTCATAATCATACTAATAAATTCATCTTTGCACTACGGGCCAAAGATATTCATCAACAGCTCATCTTTACACTACAGTGAAGATATTCAACAACGGGTCATCTTTGCATTACAAGCCAAAGATATTCATCAATAATTCATCTTTGCACTACAGGCTAAAGATATTCAACAACAGGTCATCTTTGCATTACGAGCAAAAGATATTCATCAATAATTCATCTTTGCACTACTGGCTAAAGATATTCAACAACAGGTCATCTTTGCATTACGAGCAAAAGATATTCATCAATAATTCATCTTTGCACTACCGGCTAAAGATATTCAACAACAGGTCATCTTTGCATTACGAGCAAAAGATATTCATCAATAATTCATCTTTGCACTACAGGCTAAAGATATTCATCAGTTAGTCATGTTCATTTAAACACCTGTTCATCTTTGCACTACAGGCCAAAGATATTCTTCAGAAATCATTCATCTTTGCATTGGTTTTATCCACGTCCAAAAATACCTCAAAAATAATCATAGTGGTGTAAAATTCAAGAATGATCAAAACATGGATACAATCAAAGCTAGTATCCAGAATAGATATTTTAGACGAAAAGAAAAATTTTCATTTTTCTATGAATAGTCTTAGTATTCGTGAATAGTGTCAGATATCGTGAATAGTCTTGTATATCGTGAATAGTAACTTCACACCAAAAGATAGAAATTCCACAAAAAAAACATCTTCACGCTTCATGAATAGTACTCGTGAATAGTAACTCGTGAATAGTAACTCATGAATAGTAACTCGTGAATAGTAACTCATGAATAGTAACCCCGACATGAAAAAGTTCCAAATTTGATAAAAATTCCAACCAATATTTCAAAGATAATGATATTGAAGAAATAATATCATCCGAGAGAAGAAAATAACATCCCTTACCTCGAAAAGACAAGATTTAAATGAAACACCTGATATAGTCTTTGAAGGAACTTGCACCGCCTAACAATACTCAAAGTATACTCAAAATACTCACAAGAATACGCTCGATAATATAGAGAGAAAGAGAAAAACTTGTTTACGGTGTGATTTTCAATTCTAACTTAGCCTCTATTTATAGGAAAATGTTAGCACGTCAAGCGCATTTAACACTCAACTTTGATGGCTTTACTCGCTACTATTCCCACCCACCACATTTGAAAATTCAATTGAGCACATTTCTCACCAACCAAAAGTGGGGCCCACCAATTCTAGAAATTTCCACCAAAATCATTTATAACCTAATTTCCGAATCACCACCTCTTAAAATTAATAACAAATTATACGTTCATTTTAACGGTTCAAAATTTGTGAACATATACTCAACTTATATATGTATAACATATCCAAAAATTACAACGATCCAACTACGATTAAAAATTATAACTCACATAATAAAGTCAGTAAGAACAATCGATTTGATCTTTTAATACCTCCAATCCGACAAAATACTGATAAAATACCTCAACATTAATTCCTTCATTTATAACCACATAAATAAATCAATCATTTATATCCACATCAAATAAATATTTCATTGTCATATAAATCAATAATTAATTATTCATAAATAATATTATAGAATCACAATAATGACAACCAGGCAGTTCCCAGGAAAGAGGGGGCTTTCCAATAAGAATTTCTCCTTCTCATGCCATGATTAGGTGACCAAACCTCTCGATGTAACTTTCTAGACATTGCCAATAATGTTATCTAATAATATTATTCAAATAATATGAATTATTGATCCGATAATGGAGATCTCAGCGCAAGTGACAATTATTGAACAACAATAATATAAAATATCAATGCATCAATTATTAAATCAATAAAATAAAATATTGAATAAAGAATTATCGTAACAATTATTGAGTAGTGCCTTCTTACGTAAGAATCAATAATTCAAAAATCATGTAATACTGGTAATGCTATCTTTAATGCAACAACGCGTATTACTTTATTTTACCAACCGGGTATTCCAACAAAGTGTTAATTAGTAACGATTACGTCGTTATTTATAAAAACTTAGTTTTGTCGCTTTTTTCATCCGGCGAGTTATTACATTATGGGGCCCACAAATAGTCTGCGCCAGCATATTTAATATTCCCTACGTAAAAGAATATTCCACGACCAAACGAATATTCCCCGACAATAATGAATACTTTATACCCCCTTGCGTATTTTGAAAAAAATTTCATATATCACCCTTAACTTTAACTTTTATCAATTTAACCATTTACTGAATAGAAAAATTGAATACTTTTATTTCATAAAATTCGGGGTCTTACATCAAACACTTTCTCCATCTCCATAACCAAGGTTTGAGCTTCGATCGAGTTTATGGAGTCCTTAAACTCTGGCGGTCCCACCGCCTTGAAATCCTTGAACGATGTATTTGGTGGAGCTTGAGGTTGATTGTTAATTGCTCCTGCTAATAAGTTCACCAGTTGCTGAACGGGGTTAGCATTGGCGTTGTTGTTGTTAACCATCGGTTCTCCTTGAGCTTGTTGACGGTTTTGTCTTCTTTTAGGCGGTATATTTTTGTTAAGAATATACGCTTATTAAGTCTTATTAACTCCCTTAAACATTTAAGGCTCAACTAAAACATTTAAACATAATCATTTTAACACATTATATCATTAAACTCTTATATCTATTCAAATCAAAAGTTTTAACATCAAATGATAGCATCACTGCTATTTACATCAACTATCCCGAGATAAAGAATCTACAGGATTTAAAACATTAAAATATTCCTTTGTTTATAAACACATCGGAAATTACATCTTTAACTACCAGATAGGTTTTCATATAATTAAACTAATCCTATCACTGCCTGTTAAGGCGCTGAATAGCCTTGCCACGTTCCTCTTCCTTGATACAGGACATCGTCTTGTGATTTAGCCTGTACGATGGTAGTCCTTCGAACTGAATTGGGTATCTCATAACTCAATCCTGAGCCTCATCCATTGCATTTTGAAGTGTAGAATACGTCTCCCCAAGCTTAGCCTTCTTCGCATGACAATCCTCTTTTGCAAGATCAGTACAACGTGATTCTCTTACCCAACCCTCCTCTACTATGGTCAACCTTTCTGAGCTCTCTTTCAGTTTCCTCTTCAACTTCTCTATTTCTTCGGACTTCTCCTCGGTTTGACCCTTCTCATGAACTAAATCCCACTCCACATTTCCTAAACGTGTGTGAAGAGTCACAATCTCCCTATCCTTCTGCTCGATGGTAATCTACTGAATAACCATCCGCTCCTTCAGCTCATGAACAGTGTCTCGTAACTCTATGTTATGATCATAAAGTGCATCATACATCTCAGCATCGATGGAGTTCGGTGGGAACTCCTCCTCTTCCTCTTCTTCCTCAAAATCCTCCTCTGGATCAGTCTCAGGCTCATACTCCTGACCAACAATAGTGATCAACGGAGATGGCTCTCTCTTTACCAACTGCTCCCTAATGACATGAATGTCTCGGGGCTCCTCCTCTGTAAGTACTCGGGGTTCCTCCTCCCCAGCTCAACTAGCTCCTCCAACATCCTGACAACACAGTTTAAGTTTTAGTTACTAAGCCGTACTAGCGAGCACATAATTTACCACATAACACATAAAGTCTTTTATTATCTTCAATGAATTAAGAAATTCATTTCTTAGAACTCGATAAGAGTTTTCCATCACTATGTTCTCGATCTTCTATAAGGCTACTACCTAAGGTTGTTCCCCCACCTAAGGTACATAACCTACAGCTTTGATACCAACCTGTGACACCCCTAAACCCGGGTACTTCACTTCTGCGGGGTTTGGTGTTCACTGAACAAACATAATCTATCTATCTACCCATAATAATGCAAACTGTGACGCCCCCAAAATAGGTATACATCACCCATTCTGGGTCGCCAGATACACACTACATAAATCAAATATAAACTTCCTTAATACAACTGTCGTGTTAAAATACGACAAAATATAGCACTCAATGGAGTCCTCATTACATTTATTGTCACACTATTTAACAGAATAGTGAGGACGGCTAAAACAATCATCTCGGACCGTCACTCCATTCCCCAACTAGTCCCAGCTATATTCTCATTTCCTGAAGAGAACAATGAAAAAAAAGGGTGAGCTCAACTAGCCCAGTAAGAAATATTATGACTAAGATAATGCAGAATAAATTATCCTTAGCCTTCAATAGTGTTAAATTGATAAAATACAATAAACATCAAGTTTAACTGCAGCGGAATAAGCAATCCATTAGAAGAGTCAAGTAGAACATAATGTCTACTATCTCCTCTAGATTAAAAATCCATCGTTAATATTTCATTCCTATAATACTCATCAACAGTTCTTTGTTATACCCAAGACATAAAGAACTATCATCACCTGTCTTCACCTGAACCACCAAAGATTATAGTTAAATCCATAATTCATTTTTATAATCATGTAAATCAACAATTTCTTCTTGCCACAAAGGCTTAATAGAACGTTTACTCAATATCCTTACCCCAAAGGCTAAAGATATTCAAATGTAATAACAATGATCATACCAATCAGTTGTCTACCTTTGCACTACGGGCCAAAGATATTCAACTATAAAACTAGTGGTCATGATCATACCAATCAATTGTTTGTCAGTGCACTACGGCCAAAGACATTCAACTGTTAACTAATGGTCATGATCCTACCAATCACATCATCGAATTATCCATGCACTACGGGCCAAGGATATTAGTTATTATCACCAGTGGTTATGATCATGTCATACACATGTCCATCTTCGCACGTAAGCCAAAGATATACAACTATAAAATCAATAAGCAACAGTCCATCTTTGCACGTAAGCCAAAAATATACAACTGTAAAACCAATAATCAACAGTCCATCTATGCACGTAAGCCATAGATGACTTTTAACGCAATATAAGCATGAGGATGATGACAATGATATAAGCATTAATCAAACAAAATCAAGGATAAATATTAAAGACTTTAAATTTATCCAGAGTTTAAAAATATCCAAATTGTCAACATAATACTGCTTTGTGGAGTAAAATTCAAGAATAATATTCATGTACCAAAAATAATTTGGACAGAAAAAAAATATATTTTTCGGGTAAATAGTACCCCGTGAATAGTAATTCGTGAATAGTAACTCGTGAATATTAACTCCTGAATAGTAACTCATGAATAGTAACTCATAAATAGCACTTCGTATTCATACATAGTACCGTATACATAAATAATGTCATATATGCAAATAATGTCATATACATGAATAGTGTCGTATACGTGAATAGTAATCCCCAGCACAAAAAGATAAATGTTCACAATAAAATCCATATCAATATTTATAACACCTTAATCCAAATGTTATAAATCACTTAATAATCTCATAATCTAATATTATTAATATTACCACAATATTTTAATCATTTCTTAAACTTATAAACAATTTATTTTAATTATTTACACATTACCAAATAATGCATTTAATCATTCAAAAATGTCATACTCATAAGATTTCAACACTAATGATCAAATCCCTCATCAAAAATTTGCATATACCTTATATAGGATTTTCAAGCCATAAAATCCTATTTACCAATTTTTCAACTTCACATAACATATTTAATTCATATGTTCGTAACTAAACCATTTTCATGAAAAATATCAAATCAGTACAAACAAATTTTCTTTTCTGGAATTTAGCAGAATATAGTCCCATATTGAACATATATTTTTCTCAGAATTTTTAAAATTTATTTACTATTTTTCATATGACTAAAACTGCTGAATATTTAGACATTTATCAAAAATTGTACTTTTATCCAAAAATTCTAAAATTTACAGGGTATACTGTTGTTATATAGATGTACTCCCAATAAAAATTTCACCAATTTTGGAGTTAACCACAAGGAGTTATAAGGGTTTACGTTTAAAATAGTCTTTTCTCATAAAATTCATAACTCCTAATCTATACATCCAAAAATCGCCATTTTTGGACACGATCTAGAAAACTCATCAAATTATCATTTCAAATTTTTCTAGAACTTTTGAGGGTTGGAAAAATTATGAAACTGCCCCTGGCAGAAACTCTTTACTTACAACGGTTGAACGAAAATAATATTCCTTACGAATATTAAATGAATATAATGAATATTGAACGATAATAATTTTCATACGAATACGAAAAATAATATCTCTTCAGAATATAAAAATAATAACCCTTACCTCAGAAGAAGACTGGATACTGGAGTAGTGGAGTAGCAGACTACTCTTCTTCTTTCTCTCTATAGCTTCTATCTCTATAATTGCTCTTGTGAGACTTAGTGAATTGGTGAGAAATGAAGGAATAATGAGTTTCTATTTATAGGAAAATATAGTTTCAATAATTTCACGTTTTGGGGCTCAAAATATTACAGTACAATACCTTCAACTTTTCTTTCATTTTTAATTTAGTCTTGCAAGTATTATCAAACTTGCACCACCTCCCCTAATAGTAAATCATGTGAATTAATAGTAAATCATGTGACTCAATAGTACACACATGTGAACATATAGTTATAAGCATGTGAATTAATAGCAATTAATTGCTCATTTATCCGGTTAATTACTCGATTGGTCAATATAACCTCCAAACATCAATTATTATCAAAATAAATGTCAATTTCCACTAACACTAATAATTCCCACACAGTGGAACTATCAATTTCATCTTTAATCAACATGAACTTATTCATCATTAATATTATAACTCATAATATTTAACAACCAGGTCGTTCCTAGGAAAGAGAGGGCTTTCCAATAAGGATTTCTCCCTATTGGCGCGCAATTAGATTATCTAACTTCTCCTTGATAAAACTTCTAGACATTGTCAATATTGCAATTAATAATATGAAGAAATTTGTCGTCTCAATTATTGATTTAATAATATATCATATTATACAGATGATACTGTGACAATAATTGAATCAATAATATGAGAGATATGATGCAACAATTACTGTAGCAATAATTGAGTATAACTGAGTGACTTCTTACGTAAGCATCAATAATCAATACCATGTGCTACTATGCAACCACGCGTATTACTGTACTTTTACTACCGGTTATTTTATGACAACTTGCTTACTTTAAAAAAATTTCACATATCACCCTTAACTTTTAACTTTTATCAATTTAACTATTTACCAAAATAGAAAAATTGAATACTTTTATTTCATAAAATTCGAGATCTCACACAAACCATGCAATAGATAGAAATAAATAAATAAATCTTTCCCTTATGGGGTTACACCATCTGCATAATAAATGCAATCCTACGTCACTCTAACCTTAAACATCTGTGCGGAATCATAAACAAATAACAAATCTTAAACAACATCAAGTCTAAACATAAATACATAATCACATAAACAACAAGTCTTCATCACTTGTTAATCTTGCCCTTGCCTTTACTAGTGGAAGGCTCGTCGGATCTTTCGTTCTTAACTGCAATGTTATTATTACGCAAGAGTGAGTACAATTGCCCATAATTATAACAATATAATAATAAAATAATAACTTGCGAAGGAATCAAAGACTTCTGAAATAGAAAACTCAACTTTTGAATCAAGAATGAATAACAAGAATCAAAAGAACTTCTGAGGGTCTTAAGACCTTGAACTATATCCTAGGTTGTCAAATGTTTATACTTGAAACCTTTAACAGTCATAAGACTATGGACTCTTCTTCTCGTACTTAGGGGGATCAACCCTTAGTACCATACTGTGCACAATATCTTAACGCTAACGCATAAGTAATTCATCTATACAGGGTTGTTCATCTCAGTTTGACATTAGAGTCCGCACAAAAGGAAGTTTGGTTTGGATAATTCAACAAGGGTTCTGGAATTTAGAACATTCATCAACTATGGACTAGTTGAATCATTAAGGGTTCGCTAGACTAACAAGGTTCAACAGTAACTGATATTTAAATCGAATAACAGTCTCAAGAGGTATACAATAGAATAAGTATTATATAACAGAGTCATACTTTGAAAAGATTAATAAACTTTAATATAACAAAATGGACTTAATCAATAATAATGAGAATTTGCTTGATGTAAAGAGGTAGATTTATAAACTTATATAATGATAACGAGTAAGGTTAGGAAACTTGCCTCGTGCGTAGATTACACGTTAATTTATACACGTTCCTTGATTTAATCCTACATACCATTTACATTCACAATACTAGTCAATTATAACGTAATTAGTCATCACAAATTTATTCTTTTTGTCTAACTCGAATTATGACTATACTTAATCAAATTACCACACTTACTGTCACATAATTTACACTTCATGAACAATAAGCTAAATATGCATTCAATAATTTAATTCACATATAAATGTGTTATTAATATGTTAAGATTTTATTTTAACGTCTCGTTATACGTCTAACATAATTTTATGTTCCTTAGATTTGGTTACTATCACATTTCTAGACTTGAACAAAAAAAATTCATTTCTAGACAATCTCACAAGTGGCCTTCATGCTGGCGCCACCATCGGGCATAATCTCTAAGATCACAAGGCAGGGCGCCGCTGGCTTAATCTTTGGAGTCTGCGCATGGCCGTAAGGCCTAGAACGGGCATCGCGACGCGGCGAACCAGTACCAGTTCTGCAATTCACGAAAAACTGCAGAACATGGCCAAAACCTCAAATTAATTTATTTTTACACGAATTTAGACATACCCAAATACTGAAATACACATATAACTACAACTCAACCCTTCTAGCATGATTTTGACAAGTTAAATCACATAATTTACAAAATCACAAAATGTAATTTCACAGTTCTTGATGTTCTTGAAGGTTTTGAACACAAAACATAAAAATTAACACCACGGGTTTGTTATAACACCAAATTTGTCCATTCGAAGTTTGTTTTCTTCGTTTTGACAAGCATAATTATATACAAATGTAAAATTTATGAGACAATATATGTTTAACGTATTAAATTTGCATGTAAGGGTTATATAGCCATATTTCTATACTCTGTAATTTTGTAGCAACAATATACGACATATTTTATGAAACTGATGTTATGGAACCATACAATATGTAATAAAAACATGTTATGTTAACATATCATCATATATATATATATATATATATATATATATATATCCACATAATCACTAACATTTCTAATTACAGAGATTTATCAGAACTTGAAAGCCATTTTCATGTAAACTTCAACAACGTAAATTAAATTTGAATTTAAGGGTTTACCCTTGATTACTCTGCTTGGATTACACAAGGTGATAACAACTTCCAATTTCCCACAATTCTTCTCCTTTAATCTCACTGATTCTTAAAATTCTCTCTGATTTATTTTTTCAGACTTAGCAAGATAAAATAAAGAAGACGTATATAATAAAGGAAATTGACGCTGCGTGGTTAGTTAATCCGATCATGGGTTAACTGCCCTCAACCTCCATTAAGGCCTTGTTTGGCTATTCTTAAAAGAATCATAACCTTTTAATTTAATAAATCTTTTATACTATAGTTTAATAATGTCACGCCCATTTACACAATAAATCAATTATCTTATTTAATTTAATTCAAATAAAATATAATAATTTCTCATTAATTCACATAGTTACATAATTAATTTTTGCCAATTATTAATTATGTCAAATTATTAATTCTCTAATTAATTAGAATAAAATTATGCTTGTTAATTAATTCATTTAATGAAATAAGCTTAATTAAATACATACTTTTAATAAAAAATTCTCCACATTAATTTAATAATATAACACATATAATTAAATTAATCTACCACAACTTCATCAATTAATTATTTAATCTAATAATTAAATCTTCTAAAAATATTTATTTACTTCAATAAATATTAAAATTATTTTACAAAATCTCGTTTGTCACATTGAAAGTAGTATGTACACAAGCCAATCATGTTTGATGATAAAGCATATACTTTATAATAATTTTATTCATAAATTAATAAAAAGTATTAATTTATTAATAGCTTTTAATTATCTACATGATGCTATTTTATAATATGTGATAAACTCATAGTTTTAAGCAATGCTTTTAGAATAATGATGATGATCATTATAATGAGATCTAAATTCTTAGAAAGCTTAAAAACTAAAACAGTTCCCAATCGTTAGATTACTAAATTGGGAATTAGTGAATCTGGATAGATTGGTACATACGTTGCTTGCTCATTGGATGAGGATGATTGATCTCATGATCATTTGTGTGGAGACATTAAAGCAAGTATGTAGGTGTTTATTAGAGAATAAGTTCACTGAACGTGGCTCGCTAAGGAATACCTAATAGAGTTTTACTTGCCTATCAATAGGAATTCCTGTAGTGATAGTAGTACAAGTGATCCTTGGACTTGAGATCATCATAGTATCTTGTGTATGATGAGTTATACTTTGACTTGTTCCTTAAGACCCTTAGGGTATATCAAAGGGTATGCTTGGGTATAATAAGTTTTACATGGAGATAATGTATAATCAATAAAGAATCTACCGCTTCTAGTAAAAGAAGAGAAATGTCATATGTGATTCAATAAATGACAACCCAGTAGTCCTTGGCCAAGGCATAATGAAATTAGAAAGGAGTTTCTAATTTGAATTATTTGGAGTTATGCATTTAAGAGTCGAAATACATATAATTAAATAAAATAAGACTTGACAGTAATTCCAGAACTTATATTTAATTGGGACATTGTATGGTGGAAGGATTGAATTGTATGGTAACTATTTACTCAAAGGTTCTTTTATGATTAATATTGAAATCTATATTATCTGGAAAGTCGTTAATCGCTAGGAGGCTTATCCTATTCAGAGAATAAATATTATTTATTTAAATAAGATTAGAATTGTTCTAATTGATTTATTCACAACCTAGGTTTAATATGGAGAACCTAAAGGGTCATGCCATAAAAGGAAGAATAATTATTTAAGAAGTTAATGACATAATCGTAATAATATGTTAAGTGTATTTAATTTAATCTATGGTGATAGAATAAATTAATAGCTTAATATTTATTATTTAATATTTTAGAAATATTAAATATATAAATTAATAAGAGGAGTCTTATTAATATTATTACAATTATTATTATTTTAATTTCTAAAGAGTTGGATATTAATTTAATATTAGTACTCTCATTTATTCCTAATAAGATTAGGGGGCAAATTAATTAAAAGATTTTAATTAATTATTCTTAATAAGATTAGGAGCCTAATTAATTAAAGGAGTTTAATTAATTAAAATAAAACACAATTCCTTAATTGTTAAGGAGGGTTGCCTACATCTATAAATAAGAGTCTTATTATGGGTGAGGTGGTTGACGTTTTCATAGAATACATAATTCCAATAGTTGGGAGAGTACACCCTTTTCTATGAGAGATAGAAAAACTAGGGTTTTGTCAAATACCCATTGTGACGCCCCCAAAATAGGTATACATCACCCATTCGAGTTGTCAATACATGATGCGAAACAACTACAACTTTATTATTACAACAATAAAACCGCTGTGTTTGAATACAAATATTAGCTTCTAGAGAATATCTATACTCAAATAAATCCTCATCACATTTATTGATACATTATTTTACAATGGTGAGGACTACTAAACAAATCTCTCTCTAGAACCTTCATTCCATACCCCCAGGCTGCATTTACGCTATATTCTCGCCTCCCGAGAAGAAAAATGGAACAAAAAGGAAAAGGGTGAGCTCAACTAGCCCAAAAAAGAATATTATGACTAAGATAATATACAAAAAATTATCATTAGTCTTCAAACAGAAAAAATCTAATAGAATACAATAGACAACAAATTTTAAATCAATATTCGCAATGAAATAATAATTCATTAGAAGAGTTAAGTAGAGAATGCAAACTACTATCTTCTATATATGAATTTAAAAGTTCATCGTCGATATTTTATCCTCTGTAACATCAATCAATATATATCTGAATCAAATATTCATCTTTGCACTCTGAGCCAAAGATATTCATCGATTAGTCATGTTCATCTAAACACTGCTCATCTTTGTACTACGGGCCAAAGATATTAATCGATGAAATTCATGTTCATCTCAACACTGCTCATCTTTGCACTACGGGCCAAAGATATTCATCAAGAAATCATTCATCTTTGCACTACAAAAGCCAAAGATATCCAAAAATATCATCATTTAGGGTAGAGGATGATGAAAAATATTTTAAAGGAAACGAATCCGGTGAAACAAAAGAACAAATATTAAGGATTCGTATTTTAAACAATCCAAGTTCAAAAATACTTCATAAGTAATCGAGTGGAGTAAAATTCAAGAATGATCAAAACATGGATACAATCAAAGCTAGTATCCGAATAGATATTTTGGACAAAAAGAAGAAATTTCATTTTTCTGAATAATAGTGTCGATATCGTGAATAGTCTTAGTATCGTGAATAGTAACTCAGACACCAAAAGATAGAAATTCCACAAAAAACATCTTCACGCTTCATGAATAGTACTCGTGAATAAGAACTCGTGAATAGTAACTCATAAATAGTAACTCGTGAATAGTAACTCATGAATAGTAACTTGAATAAATACATGAAAAAAAGTTCCAAATTTGATAAAAAGTTCCAACCAATATTTCAAAGATAATGATATTGAAGAAATAATATCATTTGAGAAGAAAATAACATCCCTTACCTCGAAAGATTAGTACTTACATTTTGGAATACCGGATATAGTCTTTGAAGGAACTTGCACCGTCTAACAATACTCAAAGTATACTCAAAATACTCACAAGAATACGCCTCGATAATATAGAGAGAAAACTTCAGCTTACGGTGTGATTTTCAATTCTAACCTAAGCACCTATTTATAGGAAAATGCTTAGAACACCAAAGCGTAAAATTTAATAAAATATTAATATATATTATAAATTTCCTTAGCCCATCTTTGAAGATCTGATTTTAGCAATTAATATCACATGTTAGCCCACTTAAATGCAAAAAAATGTTTTCTTTAACATAATAATTAAAACTTCCAAAAATCAATTATTTGAAGCTTGAACTTCAATAATTCACAATAAATAGCCCTTTTATCGTAAAATTTGAATCTCGAGAGTTTTTATAGGAAATTCAATTCTCTACAACTTTGCGTAAGAAAGTATTTCCGAATTCCAAATGTAAATTGACCAAATCCATAAACGAGGCGATTTTACAAGCTATAATCAAATTTCATCGATAAATGGGGTCCACCGACATGTTTAATATGTTTTAAACATTTATTGCAACAAAAATACTCTTCCTCCTCGATATACTCATATATCCCACATTCGTTGTAAAAATATCATCATTATTATATTAATAAAATATAATAATATATTTAAATGAATTATTTTATCGTAAAAAGATAAAATTTCAATTTTCAACAATTGTCACATTAAAAATTTCTCCATCTATATCCACATAAAATCAATATTTTCCTCATCATATGAATCAATAATTAATTATTCACAAATAATATTACGTAATCACAATATTGACAACCAAGCGCCTCTAGGAAAGAGGGGCTTTCAATAAGAATTTCTCCTTCTTGGCGCAGCGAATTAGGTGACCAAACCTCTCCTTAGATGAACTTTCTAGATATTGCCAATAATGTTATCTAATAATATTATTCAGATAATATGAATTATTGCTTCGATAATGAAAAATACCGTAATGACACTTATTGAAACAACAATGAATATAAAATATCAACGCAAAGAAATTATTAAATCAATAAAATAATTGAGCAGAATTACCGTAACCATTATTGAGTAGTGCCTTCTTACGTAAGAATCAATAATTGGTGCAATAATGCAAAGCATACCTTCTTGTGTTTAACCACCGAGTATTTTAACAATATTAATTGTGATAACAACTACTGTTATTTATTTTTAAACAACTTATATTTGTCGTTTTATTCTTCCAATCGCTTTCCGTTATAGGGCCCACACATGGCTACGCCGTCGTATGAATATTCCCCGACAATACGAATATTCCACGACCAAACGAATATTCCCCGACAACAATGAATATTTTATAACCACTTGCTTATTTTGAAATATTTGCGTATTTTACCCCTAACTATCCACATTAATCAAATCAACCCTTACTATTTCAAAATAATAAATAGAGAAAATCAAATTTCATTAATAATAAGTTGGGGTCTTACAACCTCCCTTCCTTATGAAATTTCGTCCTCAAAATTGGCGACGTACGTGCGGTGTTTCAAAAGGTGAGGATACCTCGCTTTCATTTCCGCTTTCCAATTCCCGTGTCATTTCCTCTATAGCATGATTCCTCCACAAAACTTTAACTTGTGGTATGACCTTCATACTTGCGTAGGACATGCTCCTTCCTATCCAAGATCTTGATCGGTACCTCCACATCGTTAAGTCTTCTTCTATCTCGTCCGGTTCTAACTCTATAACGTGGTTCGAGTCTTTCACATATTTACGAAGTACGATATATGTGAAACACATTATGAACACGAGACATACTTTTGGAGGTAACGCGAGTCTATAGGCTACATTTCCTACTCGGTCCAGAATTTGAAATGGACCAATAAATCGTGGATTGAGCTTTCCTCTCTTCCCAAATCTTGTAACTCCCTTCCATGGAGCAACTCGCAACAATACATGATCCCCTACACTAAATTCCACGTCCTTTCGATGAAGATCCACATAACTCTTTTGTCAATCTTGTGCCGTTTGTATACGTTGTTGAATCATTTGGATCTTTTCCGTAGTCATACGTACCAACTCGGGTCCCAACAGTGTTGCTTCACCCACCTCGTCCCAATATACTGGAGAGCGACACTTTCATCCATATAATGCTTCAAATGGAGCCACACCTATACTTGCCTGATAACTGTTGTTGTAGGAGAATTCCACCAATGGTAAATACTTATCCCAACTGCCCTTGAAGTCTAGGACACAGAGTCTTAATAAATCTTCAAGAATTTGAATAGTCCTTTCTGATTGTCCGTCCGTTTGAGGATAGTATGCCGAACTGAATCGAAAATCCGTGCCCATAGCTTTTTGCAAGCTAACCCAAAATCTTGAAGTGAATCTTGGGTCACGATCCGAAACTATGGATACAAGCATGCCATGCAACCTCACAATCTCATTCACGTACATACTAGCAAGACGTTCAAGGGAATAAGTCTCCCGTATCGGCAAGAAATGAGCAGACTTGGTTAATCTATCAACAATAACCCAAATAGCATTGATGCCTTGAGAAACCGTAGGAAGACCCGTAATTTAAATCCATGGTAATATGTTCCCACTTCCATTTCGAATCTCAAGTGGTTGCAACGGACCCTTAGGTACTAGATGCTCCGCCTTTACACGTTGACAAGTTAAACACATTGAGATAAACTTTGCAATCTCTCTCTTCATATTGTTCCACCAAAATGTATGTCGAAGATCACGATACATTTTAGTACTTCCGAGATGGATTGCAAATGGTGTATTGTGTGCCTCTATCATAATCTTGTACTTCAAATCGTGAGTCGTTAGGGACACAAAGTCTAGAGTGGACTCAAGTATTCCTTCTTCATCAATTCTCGCCCCTAATAGTTCCTTCTTGTACTTTCTTCTTCATACGCATCATTTCGGCCGGGGCTTGAGCAACCTTAATTTTTTCTATTAAAGTTGGCTCTATGCGTATACTTGACATCATCGCACTCGTTCCTACATATGTTCTTCTACTCAACGGGTCAGCTACCACGTTCGCTTTACCAGGATGGTATTGAATAGTGTGGTCGTAGTCTTTCAATAGCTCGAGCCAACGTCGCTATCGCATGTTGAGTTCTTTTTGAGTGAAGAAATATTTAAGGCTTTTATGGTCTGAATATATCTCCACTTTCTCCCCATATAGATAGTGCCTCCATATCTTTAGCGCGAAAACGACTGCTGCTAACTCTAGATCATGAGTAGGATAATTCCTCTCATATTCTTTAAGATGTCGCGAGGCATAGGCTATGACTTTCCCACGTTGCATGAGAACACATCCTAACCCTTTGCACGAAGAAGCATCATTTGAGATAACAAATCCATCCATACCGAGATGTTATTGTTAGAACAGGTGCCGAAATGAGTCTCCTCTTAAGCTCTTGGAAACTCTTCTCGCATTCTTCGCTCCAAACGAATTTTGTATCCTTCCGAGTTAGCTGAGTTAATGGAGTAGCGATTCGAGAAAACCCTTCCACGAATCTCGATAAAAACCAAATAAGCCCAAAAGCTACGTGCTTGATCCACCGACTTGGTTGCTCTCCCAACTTTGTATTGCTTCAATCTTCACGGGTCCACGGATACTCCATGTTTCGACACCACATGCCCAAGGAATGCTACTTCCTCGCCGTAACTCGCATTTCTTCAATTTGGCATATAGTTTGTTTTCACGAAGCTTTTGGAGTACCAGCTTCAAATGGTGCTCATGATCTTCACGACTTTTGGAATATATGAGGATGTCATCAATAAAAACAACAACGAACTGATCTAAATATTTCTTGAATACTTGGTTCATCATATCCATGAAAGCCGCAGGAGCATTAGTCAGTCCGAAAGACATGACTAAGAATTCATAATGCCCATACCGAGTTCTAAAGGCAGTCTTTGGAATATCCTCAGTTCTAATCTTCAGCTGATGATATCCAGAATGAAGATCGATTTTTGAAAAGAATTGTGCCCCTTGCAACTGGTCAAACAAGTCATCAATACGAGGTAGAGGATACCTATTCTTGATGGTGACATGGTTCAATTCCCGATAATCAATACAAAGTCGCATACTCCCGTCTTTCTTCTTTACGAATAAAACAGGAGCACCCCAAGGAGATGTACTAGGACGAATGAAACCGATGTCCAACAATTCCTGTAGTTGGACCTTTAACTCCTGAAGTTCAATAGGAGCCATTCGATATGGGGTTTTAGAAATGGGCTTTGTACGGTTTCAAGATCAATAAAGAATTCAACTTCACGTTCTGGGGGTAGACCGAGAAGTTCTTCAGGAAATACGTCAGGAAAGTCAATAACAACAGGAATATTATTCAAATTTGACGTGTCTTTATTCAAATCCATAACATGGGCTAAGAAAGCTTGACATTCGTTTTTCAATAAACGAATAGCTTTATGATTAGATATGACAGTGATTGATTTTAATGGTTTAGTTGCTTGAATTCGTACAACAGGTTGGTTAGGAATATGAAAACTAACAACCTTACGAAAACAATCAATTTTGGCATGATGAGTAGTTAACCAATCAATCCCTAAAATCACATCAAAAGCAAGTATCTTTAAAGAGATAAGGTCAACAGGTAAGGTGATGGTGCCAACTTGAATCAAACAAGATTTATAAACAGCTTTCCACAGATAGGTCAAAGTCTAATTTCTCCAAGAGTCAAGTTTAAACGTTGAGCACATGCGGGAGAGATAAATGAATGGGTAGCACCGGGTGATCAAGTAAGGTATAAACTTCGCAAGAATTTATAAATAGCTTACCCGTGATCACCTCGTTTGGGTTCTCGATTTTGACCACCACAACAAACGCTCTTCCTAATCGTTGACTTTGACTTTTCCGAGATGTCTTTTGAGTCACCGTCCCCATTAACTAGGTTTCGCTACTGCATAACTCTCGGCGATATGTCCTTAATTTCCACAATAATAGCATACCTTGAATTGTGGGGCGCTTGACCGATATGTCCTCTTTTACGCATTTGTAGCATATAATGGGTGGTCGTTCTCCTCCCTTAGAACCGATTCTTTGTCAAACAGACCGCCGTCTTCACATAATCGTTGTTAAATCTCCTCTTTTTAAAATCTCCTCCCGACTCGCTTTCTTTTATTTTCATAGCCATGATTACCACCAGTGGGTACCATTTTTGTCCGCTCTATTTCTTTCTCCGTTTGGTTATCATTATTACATTGATCGCTATCTCCGGTACGATCCTCGGTTATGGTCCCTCGGTTGAACATACTACGTTATCTCGCTCTAACAATTGAGCCTGCTTAACAACATCTCCCAATAGAGAAAAATTTATGAGAAATGAGATATTGTCGTATCTTAGGGTTTCAAACCTCTCGTAAACATCCGCGTCATCGTTCCTCATTCTCCACCAAATGAGGTGCAAACCTCGATAACTCGCAAACTTTGCCTCGTACTGAGACACCGTCATGTTGTTTTGTTCTAATCTGATGAACTCCACTTCCTTCATATGACGAACACTTTCAGGAAAGTATTTGTCATTAAATAGTTTCTGAAACGTCTCCCAAGACATGCTGAGTGCGGCTGGATGGGTACGCTTCATAGACTCCCACCAGTAGTCTGCCTCGCCACGGAACATAAAGGTGGCGAATGGAACCTTCTGTTCCTCCGTGCATCCCAAGACATCGAATATCTTGGTAATTTGCTTGACCCATGTTTCCGCCATGATCGGATCTGGCTTTCCCTTAAATTCTGGTGGTCCCAACTCTTTGAACTGCTTGCATCAGACAACCTCGTGAATTGCTATCATTTCCTCCCGTATTTTGAACACGAGTCTCCTCATCCGATTTTGCATGAACTGCAAAAAGCTTCTAAACATCCCCTCGCTTCATCATCTCGCCAATCGGTGGGTGTTGTTCACGGAGGAACATTGCCACCGTTGCATGTTCTCCTCGTTGGTGAGTACAAAGCGTCTCTACTGGTCTCATTTCCATTGTTAATATTCTCGATCGACATTCTCAAATACGTCATAAAACAAGGGTTAATTAAGAAAATCAATATATCACATAATATCCCTATATACCCACCAACTAACAAATAAGCTTAGTAGGTAGGACACACTAGCTTAGGATTTACTCGCCTCTCCCTCCTACTTCTCTATTCCCCGATCTCCGCCAGGAGATCATATCCTAAGCTCGATACCAACCGTGACGCCCCCAAAATAGGTATACATCACCCATTCCGAGTTGTCAATACATGGTACGTAAACAACTACAACTTTATTATTACAACAAGAAAGCGTGAGTTTGAATACAAATATTATCTTCTAGACAATATCTATACTCAAATAAATCCTCATCACATTTATTGATACATTATTTTACAAAATGGTGAGGACTACTAAACAACTCTCTCTAGAACCTTCATTCCATACCCCGACTTGTACTCGCTATATTCTCGCCTCCTGAGAAGAAAAATGGAACAAAAAGGAAAAGGGTGAGCTCAACTATCCCAGTAAAGAATATTATGACTAAGATAATATACAACAAATTATCATTAGTCTTCAAACAGGGAAAAATCTAATAGAATACAATAGACAACAAATTTTAAATCAATATTCGCAGCGAAAATAATAATTCATTAGAATAGTTAAGTAGAGAATGCAAACTACTATCTTCTATATATGAATTTAAAAGTTCATCGTCGATATTTTATCCTGTAACATCATCAATATATATCTCGAATCAAATATTCATCTTTGCACTCTGAGCCAAAGATATTCATTAGTTGGTCATGTTCATCTAAACACTGGTCATCTTTGTACTACGGGCCAAAGATATTAATCAATTAGGTCATGTTCATCTCAACACTGTTCATCTTTGCACTACGGGCCAAAGATATTCATCAAGAAATCATTCATCTTTGCACTACAGGCCAAAGATATTCAGTAATATCATCATTTAGGACTGAGGATGATGAAAAATATTTTAAGGGAAACGAATCTAGTGAAACAAAAGAACAAATATTAAGGATTCGTATTTTAAACAATCCAAGTTCAAAAATACTTCATAAGTAATCAGAGTGGAGTAAAATTCAAGAATGATCAAAACATGGATACAATCAAAGCTAGTATCCAGAATAGATATTTTGACAAAAAGAAGAAATTTTATTTTTTGGTGAATAAAGGTCGATATATCGTGAATAGTGTCGTATCGTGAATAGTAACTCAGACACCAAAAGATAGAAATTTCCCAAAAAACATCTTCACGCTTCATGAATAGTACTTTCGTGAATAGTAACTCGTGAATAAGAACTCATGAATAGTAACTCGTGAATAAGAACTCATGAATAGTAACCCCACATGAAAAAGTTCCAAATTTGATAAAAGTTCCAACCAATATTTCAAAGATAATGATATTGAAGAAATAATATCATTTGAGAAGAAAATAACATCCTTACCTCGAAAGATTAGTACTTCTAAATTGGAATACCGGTATATAGTCTTTGAAGGAACTTCTGACCGCCTCTAACAATACTCAAAGTATACTCAAAATACTCACAAGAATACGCTCGATAATATAGAGAGAAAACTTTAGTTTACGGTGTGATTTTCAATTCTAACCTAAGCACCTTATTTATAGAAAATGCTTTAGAACACCAAAAGCGTAAAATTTAATAAAATATTAATATATATTATAAATTTCCTTAGCCCATCTTTGAAGATCTGATTTCAGCAATTAATATCACATGTTAACCCACGAAATGCAAAAAAACATTTTTCTTTAAAATAATAATTAAAACTTCCAAAATCAATTATTTGAGCTTGAACTTCAATAATTCACAATAAATAGCCCTTTTATCAGAAAATTTGAATCTCGTGAGTTTTTATAGGAAATTCAATTCTCTACAACTTTGCGTAAGAAAGTATTTCCAATTCCAAATGTAAATTGACCAAAATCCATAAACGGGCGATTTTACAAAGTTATAATCAAATTTAAGTCAATAAATGGGGTCCACCGACATGTTTAACATGTTTTAAACATTTATTGCAACAAAAATACTCTTCCTCCTCAGATACTCATATATCCCACATTCGTTGTAAAAATATCACCATTATTATATTATTAAAATATAATAATATATTTAAATGAATTATTTTATCGAGAAAAGATAAAATTTCAATTTTCAAAAATTGTCACATTAAAAATTTTCTCCATCTATATCCACATAAAATCAATATTTTCCTCATCATATGAATCATTAATTAATTATTCACAAATAATATTACGTAATCACAATATCGACAACTGTGCGCTTCAGGAAAGAGGGGCTTTCAATAAGAATTTCTCCATACCGACGCCATGATTAGGTGACCAAACCTCTCCTTAGATGCGAGAACTTTCTAGACATTGCCAATATTGTTATCTAATAATATTATTCAGATAATATGAATTATTGCTTCGATAATGAAAAATATTGTGTAATGACAATTATTGAAACAACAATAATATAAAATATCAATGCAAAGAATTATTAAATCAATAAAATCTTCGAATAAGAATTACTCGTAACCATTATTGAGTAGTGCCTTCTTAAGTAAGAATCAATAATTGGTGCAATACTGCAAAACGCTACTCTTGTGTTTTTTAACCAATTTAGTATTTTAACAAAGATAATTAGCGGTAATAACTACTTACCGTTATTTTTTAAACAACTTATATTTGTCGCTTTCTTCATCCAATCGCTTTTCGTTATGGGGCCCACATACGGTCATACTACGGCGCATTTAATATTCCCCGACGGTTTGAATATTCCACGACCAAACGAATATTCCCAAACAACAATGAATATTTTATAACCACTTGCTTATTTTGAAATATTTATGATTTTACCCCTAACTATCCACATTAATCAAATCAACCCTTACTATTTCAAAATAATAAATAGAGAAAATTAAATTTCATTAATAATAAGTTTTGGTCTTACACCCATCTTCTTGAATCTTTCTTCTTCCTTAGTGGATCACCTCTAGAGGCCAAACACTTGGGTGGCTAACGTTGATCAAAGGAAGCAACCAAACCTGGTGGATTCAAGTTGAACGCGAAAAAGATTGGAGGCGAACTTGTACATAAGGAAGCTCGAATCTTCAAGGGTATGATTCTTATTCTTTATCTTTTCATTTAATTAATAATTGTGCATAAAGAATGATCTGGGTATATGGTTTGTAAAATTTTAAAACTCTGATTTTCCATGCTTCCGCTTATTTTGTATAATTTGATTGCGTTATTGAATATTACAAACCTAACAGTGGCGTTAGAGTCAAACCTTTATGCAAATTATTAATTGTTTTAATTTGATATGTATATTGATATGTGTTTAGAACAATTTAATTGGGCATAATTTTGTTGTATAAAATTTATTAAAAAAACGAAAATTATATATTAATGAAAATCCAACGTGAATCCTGTATCATGATTCCTACAGATTATATATATATATATATATATATATATATATAATATTCTAAATAATTTTATAATAAAAAAAAGTTTATTTTAATTTTAAAATTAGATTTCATGCTAACTAATTAGAGTTGGAATTGGATTTCATGATAACTAATTGGAGTTGAAATTGGATTCCATATTTCCTTAAATAAATGAGTTTATTTAGAAATGAAATAAGATTTCATATTATTTAAAATAAAGGAGTTTATTTGTGAATAGAAAAGAGAATCCTAATTTTCTTAAATAAAGGAGTTTATTTAGATATGAAATAAGATTTCATATTATTCAAAATAAAGTAGTTTATTTGTGAATAGGAAAAAGAATCCGTGTTCCTTTAATAAATGAGTTTTTTTTACTTGGAATTGGATTTCATAATTAATTAAAATAAATGAGTTTATTTTGATTAAAGATTTTGATTAAAATAAAATAGTTTATTTATTCAAAATAGGATAAATTAAAATAAAAGAAGTTTATTTTGATTTAAATTTGGATTAAAATAAAGGAGTTTATTTTGATTCAAAATTAGATTTTATGCTAACTAAATTTGCCCATTAAATGATATCAATATATATATATATATATATATATATTTAATGTTTATTACTCATGAGATGGATTAATTTATTGATGCATATGTAGATGTATATGATAATAAATGGGATTGATTATGGACTATTGACCAATGTGATTGAATTTTATTTTAGTTGAATGCGTGAATGTATGGGTTTTATTAAATGGGGTCTGCGTACCTCGTCTTCTCTAAATTTTTCTTAATGTAAATTCTAACTCCCTCCTATGTACTTCCCCTTGACTGCTGATCAAGGTTTCTATTTATTTTAAATAGTTTTGTATTAGGAATAGTTAGAATTAATTTTGAAGAATTGGAGATCAAGGAGCAAGGAGCGCTTGAAGACCCATTTGTAATGAAGCCCGGGTTTAAATGTAATAGTTATATTTAAATATTAATTCTTGCACCCTAGGTTTGACCTTTTGGTTCACTTGGTGGCTCTAGTGAACCAAACTAGAATAAAGTTCATAATCAATCCGTGTAGAATATAGTATTCTATATGTGCATGCTAATACTATATATATATATATATATATATATATATATATGTGTGTGTGTGTGTGTGTGTGTGTGTGTGTGCATGCGCGCTAAATAAGATGAGACAAATTAATAACAAACCCCTCAAATTTTTTATATTAAGTCCTAAGCGTTCAAAGATATTTGGAATATCGAACGTCGCCTTCTAGCATGATAAAAATAATAGAGTATCAATTAATTATTGTAAGTTTGTTGTATCACCACAAGGCTTATCTTAATTCTTTGAGATGTTAATTTTATCACATTTGATGCTTATAAAGAAAATTGAACAATGTTGTTTTGTTGTGTCACCACAAGGAAAATATTTTTATTTTTTGAAAATATGGAGTGCTAGGTTGGACTTAACTTGGATAATTTTGATTCGGATGTGCCACCACTTGATCAAACTAATCTAAGAGACATAATACAAGGAGTTGTATAGTTGATGTAATTGACAAGAGTTGTCTACCTATTTATTTATATATAGTTTGTTGTGTCACCACAAGGCTATATACATTTGAAATGGGATCCTTATTCTCACTAGCAAATCTTTAATTAGATTTTGCCGAACTATATAAGTGAGGGTAATATAGTTTAAAGAAAATAGTGGGAGATACCAATTTAAAACAAGACCTAATTTATTTTGGTAATTAATAAAAGAATGTATGCTAAAATGTTGTTAATTACAAATTCATTTACAGAATTTTACATGTCTAAATTACTATCACTGCGTAGCATATTAGATGTTAAATTAACCGGACCGAATTAAATGGATTGGTTAAGGAAATTGAGAATAGTTCTCACGGCTGAAAAGTTATCTTATGTCCTTAATACGCCTACCCCTACAATGGTTGCAGACAATGCCTCTGAGGAAAGATTGCTACTTTTAGAAAGTGCCACGATGATGCACAGTTGGCTCAATGCATCATGCTCGTATCCATGAGTAACAAACTTTAGCGTCAGCATGAAACTATGGATGCTCTTACTATATTCCTACACATCAAGTAGTTGATGGTGAGGAATGTAGGACTGATAGATATTAATTATCTAAGGAGCTCTTCCGATGACACTATAGTATAGACAAAAGTCCTTAACATGATCAATTTGATTGAACAATTAGGACAATAGTCATGGATGGAGAGTTGAGCCAAGATTTGATCTTGCAGTTACTTCCGGACTCCTTCTCATAATTGTTGTGAGTTTTTCATATGAACAAGCTAGATATCAGCTTCGCTGATTTTCTTAACATGTTGAAAAATGTTGAAAGTCACTTTCTAACCAAGAAAGACCAAGTCTTACTGGTAGGGGCCAAAGGATCTTCTAAAAAGAAGAACGATTCTAAGAAGGTAAATAGAAAAGGCAAAAAAAAGGATAATAAGAACAAAACTGATACAGATAGCAAAGGAGTTTGCTTCCACTGCAATAAGCCTGGACACTGAAAAGAAACTGCAAGAAGCATCTTGCAGAGGCTAACCTGAAGAAGCTTAGTGAAGTTTTGGTTAAAAATACAATTTTTTTCATAATTTAAAATAAATTTTTCTTTAAAACAAGGTTCTACTTGGGTATTGGATACCGACTTTTGTTATCATAAATATAGATTTATGAAGGAACCAAGCAAAAGTAGAAAACTAAACAAGGGATAAATAATCCTATGTGTGGAAAATGAAGTAAAGGTTGCTGCATTAACCATAGGAACTTATTGTTTAGTATTGCCTACGGGCAAGTCTATTAAGTTAATAAGTTGTTATTATATTTCAGTTCTCATTGGAAACATTATTTCCATTTTATTGTTGGACAATGAAATCTTTGGTATTATAATTAAGAACAATTGTTGCTCTATTTATAATAATAATGTTTTGTATAGAACTGGAATATTCATTTATGGATTTTTTATATTTGACTTACGTGAAAATAATTTTGCAAATTGAACAAACTAGTATAAGAAAAGGAGATGATCATTCAAAGAGTTGAATGTGTGTATTTGCTGAAATACAAGTGTGAATTATTTAAAAGGTTCAAAGAATTCAGAAGTGAAATAAATTGGCAAAATATTAAGATTCTTTGATTACATCAAGGAATAAATACTTGTGCAATGAGTTTCTAGATCATCTCAAATGGTTTTCTCATAATGGACGCCTCCTGACACGCAATAATTGATTGATGTATCTGAAAGAAAAAATAGTACCTTGTTGGACATGGTGTGGTCCATAATGATTTTACCGACATTCTAGTATCCTTATGGGATAATGTCTTAGAAATGGCTGCAAATCTACGAAAAGGTAACCTCAAAATCCAGTCCCAAGACTCCATAAAAGTTATGGACATGGAGGATTCCTAATCTTAAGTATGTTAAGATAAGGGGTTGTCCAACTTATGTGAAAAAGGTTTCAAAGGGATAAGTTTGGGACAAGATTTGACAAGTAAAGAATTGTGGGACATCCTAAAGTAAGTTTAAGGTATATGTTCTATAATTCTACTTAGTAAAAGGTGTTTGTTGTGAAACACGCTGCCTTCTAAGATAAATATGTTTATTATTGAAGGAGCTAGTGGGAGGATAATAGATCTTAAAGAGTTCAAGAACCATAAATCACAATAAGTTAAATAAGAGGAACCTGTATATAGACCTATTGTACCACAACCAAATTATAAATCTTGAATAGTACTGAAGATACCTAGGAGGTATGGATTCATCATAGATGATGATGATGATGAGGTACACATCATAGAAGATGATGAACCAGTTACATACGATGAGGTAAGAGTTGTAGACACTCGGAGTAATGAATTGAAGCAAGTTTCTCAAAAATGGAACATTCATTTTGATGAAATAATCAAAAGAGTTTGATTTTATCAAAAATAAGAATGAACCTAGTGTGAACAAAAGGGTCAGTGGGAGCGTCGTGACATTCCTAGTATTATATGTTGATATACTACGGATAAGGAATGACATACTAATGCTACAATCAGTAAAGATAAAGTTGTCTAAACATTCCTCCATGAATGATTTGGGAGAGTATCGTAATTAGGGATAAAAATCTATATAGATAGATTTAAAAGGATGCTCTGCTTTACCCAAGGAACATGTATTCATTTGATGCTAAAGTTGTTTAGCATGGCAAACTCCAAAAGATGTCTCATGTTGATGAGTCATGGAGTGTATCTCCCTTAATAGTCCCCATAGACTCTTGAATAGAGAGATCGCATGAGTGACAATCATGTATACAATGAAATATATGAGACCTGATATTGATCGGTCATATTCTGGAGAAGATCACTGTAAGACAGTGAAAAATATCTTAAAGTACTTAACCGGCACTAAGGATGTGATCAAATTTATGGTGAGTCTGAATTAAAACTAGAAGGCTTAACAGACTCAAGTTTTTTAGACAGACCAAGACTACAGAAAATCTACTTTAAGGTAAAGTGTTACCTTGAACGGTGGTGCGGTGAATTGGAAAGGTTCCTAACAGCAAAGAGTTTCTGGTTTAGTGATAAAGACAAAGTATATAGCTATAAATGAAGCTGCAAGTTGATTGTTTGGATGAAAAGTTCATTACAGAACTAGGAATAGTTCTTAAGTCTCATCTTGGATCTAAACATGTGTTGTGGCACTTTCATTTGATTAAAGGAATCATTGAAAGATGGAAAATCACTATAGAGATAGTGGACTCTCAAGAACAACATTACATATCCATTAACTAAAGCTTATCCAACAGGAGGATAATCGTCACTTAAAGAAGAAGGGTATGAGATACCATGGTGATTGGCTTTAGTGCAAGTGGGAGATTGAAATTAGTATACACACAAGCCAATCATGTTTGATGATAAAGCATATACTTTATAACAATCTTATTCATTTATTATAAAAAGTATTAATTTATTAGGCTTTTAATTATCGACATGATGCTGTTTTATAATATGTGATAAACCCATAGTTTTAAGCAATGCTTTTAGAATAATGATGATGATCATTCTAAAGAGATCTAAATTCTTAGAATGCTTAAAAACTAAAATAGTTCCCAATCGTTGGGTTACAAAATTGGGAATTAGTGAATCCGGATAGATTGGTACATACAATACTTGCTCATTGGATGAGGATGATTGATCTCATGATCATTTATGTGGAGACACTAAAGCAAGTATGTAGGTGCTTATTAGAGAATAAGTTCACTGAACGTGACTCGCTAAGAAATACCTAATAGAGTTTTACTTACCTCAATAGGAATTCCTGTAGTGATAGTAGTACAGTGATCCTTGGACTTGAGATCATCATAGTATCTTATGTATGATGAGTTATACTTTGATTTATTCCTTAAGACCCTTAGGGTATATCAAAGGGTATGCTTGGGTATAATAAGTTGTACATGGAGATAATGTATGATCAATAAAGAATCTACCGCTTCTAGTAAAAGAAGAGAAATGTCCTATGTGATTCGATAAATGACAACCCAAGAGTCTCGGGTTGGCGGCGAATGAAATTAGAAAGGAGTTTCTAATTTGCATTATTTGGAGTTGTGCATTTAAGAGTCAAAATACATATAATTAAATAAAATAAGACTTGACAGCAATTTCATGTCTAATATTTAATTGGGACATTCTATGGAGGAAGGATTGAATTGTACGGTAACTATTTACTCAAAATTCTTTTATGATTAATGTTGAAATCTATATTATCTGGAAAGTCATTAATCGCTAGGGAGGCATATCCCTATTGTAGAATAAATATTATTTATTTAAATAAATTAATAGTTTAATTTATTTATTTAAATAAGATTAGAATTATTCTAATTAATTTATTCACAACCGGTTTAATATGAAGAACCTAAAGGGTCACACCATAAAAAGAAGAATAATTATTTAAGAAGTTAATGGCATAATCGTAATAATATGTTAAGTGTATTTAATTTAATCTATGGTGATAAAATAAATTAAATAGCTTAATATTTATTATTTAATATTTTAGAAATATTAAATATATAAATTAATAAGAGGTGTCTTGTTAATATTATTACAATTATTATTATTTTAATTTCTAAAGAGTTGAAAATTAATTTAATATTAGTACTCTCATTTATTCCTAATAAGATTAGGAGGCTAATTAATTAAAAGATTTTAATTAATTATTCCTAATAAGATTAGAAGCCTAATTAATTAAAAGAGTTTAATTAATTAAAATAAAACCCAATTCCTTAATTGTTAAGGAGGGTTGCCTACATCTATAAATAAGAGGAGTCTTATTATGGGTGAGGTGGTTGACGTTTTCATAGAATATGTAATTCCAATTGTTGGGAGAGTACACCCTTTTCTATGAGAGATAGAAAAACTAGGGTTTTGCCAAATACCCATCTTCTTGAATCCTTCTTCTTCCTTAGTGGATCACCTCTAGAGGCTAAACACTTGGGTGGCTAACGTTGATCAAAGGAAGGAACAAAACCCGGTGGATTCAAGTTGAACGCGAAAAAGATTGGAGGAGAACTTGTACTTGAGGAAGCTCGAATCTTCAAGGGTATGACTCTTATTCTTTATCTTTTCGTTTATTAATAATTATGCATAAAGGATGATCCGGGTATATGGTTTGTAAAATTTTAAAACTCTTATTTTCCATGCTTCCCCTTATTTTGTGCAATTTGATTGCGTTATTGAATATTACAAACCTAACACGACTCACATTCGAACTTTCATTAATCTTGATACTGCTCATTACGGCTTTCATGATAATTCATATCTTACTAACTACTTTCATCAACATTTAAGTCATACAACCACTGTATACTTAGAACGTTCGCTCGACGCGAATACTATTCACGAGGATCGTTTACATATTCAACGTTTACTTTGCTCGACTCTTATTGTGACGCCCCCAAAATAGGTCTAATCCATCCAATCTATTCTGAGTCACCAAATACATGGTACAGAAAATAACTACAACTCTATTACTACAACAACACATATACTGTGAGTTTTAATACCAACTGTGACTCATGTCCCAACTATGGACAGCACCTCACAATGATACCTTACATAAAGGTACAGTCAATAACTGTTTTAAAAATTAAAATCTTTGGGAAATGCTCAAGGAAACCTTCGTACAAAGGAGGCCATAAATCTAAGTTATGATAGATATCATATATCCAGAGAATAATCCATGGTTGATCCAATAGATCCCAAAGAAAAATGAGAAGATTACTATCATATTCCTTCCAATGGTGAGTCTTCTCTTGACATATAACTATCTCCACCGTCTGCAATTGAACGTTATGTTTCAACCAAACTCCAAGATCATATAGGTAGTGCTCGTAGATATACTCAGCAAGTGGATGTGCACAACCATGTCTTATGATAACACGAGGTTGTATGTCATTAGACATCTTGTATGATAGTGGCAAAACACCCTTTCAAAGTTGGGTTCACCTCACCCTATTCGGTTCACCAAAATTAAATATCAAATGATGTATACAATACGACACACTTATCTAAAGTTCTCAATAAAATTATTTCCATACTATTTAGGGAGAACCTCAACAGTTATAGACCGCCGCTTATTATTCCCTCGTTATCCCCGCCGACCCTGACACTCTTATTACAGAAAGGAATTTTGAAGCAAAAGGGTGAGCAAACTAGCTCGAGAAAAGAATATCATGACTAAAGATAATTAAATTATCAATAGCCTTCATCAGTAATAAATCAGAGATTTAGCATATATGGTAGATGATAAAACTTTTCAACCATAGTTGCAGCAGAACAAGCAATCCATTAGAAGAGTCAAATAGACCATAATGTCTATTATCTTCTTTATGTTAAAAGTCCATCAACAATATTTTATCCTTGTAACATCAATCAACAGTTCCTGTCCACAATCATATGAATAACTCATAACCATATTTGTAGTTCTAATTTCCTCTTCTCATCCAAGACGAAGATAATTTTCATCACCTGTCTTTACCTGAAACATCAAAGATCATGGTTATACCAAATCACAGTTCCTGTTCATAATCATTCTAATAAATTCATCTTTACACTACGGGCCAAAGATATTCATTAATAGTTCATCTTTGCACTATAGGCCAACGATATTCAACAACAGGTCATCTTTCCACTACAGGCCAAAGATATTCAACAACAGGTCATCTTTGCACTACAGGCCAAAGACATTCAACAATAGGCCATCTTTGCACTACGGGCCAAAGATATTCATCAATAATTCATCTTTGCACTACCGGCCAAAGATATTAATATCTCAAAGAAATACATAATCATTTCAGAATTTATATAAATCATAATTATAACCATGTTGATCAATTCACCTTTGCACTTAAGCTAAAAATATTTAATTATAAATTCAATGGTCATGATCATACCAGTCAATGATTCAAATTTGCACTACTGGCCAAAGAGAACCTATAGTCACGATCATACCAATAATCTACCCATCTTTATACTCAAGTCAAAGAAAAATATCATCTTTAGGGTTATAAAAATGTTATATATGATAATAAAAATAATATAATCAACATATAGATTTAATCTCAAGAGTAAGATTCATAAATCAATGATTTCATAACACCTTAATCCAAATGTTATAAATCACTTAATAATCTCATAATTATTAATACTACCACAATATTTTAATTATTTCTTAAATTTATAAATAATTTATTTTAATTGTTTACATTTTACTAATTAATGCATTTAATCACCCTAAAATGTCAAACTCATAAAATTTCATCACCAATAACCAAAATCCTCATCAAAAATCTGCATATACCTTATATAGGATTCTCAAGCCATAAAATCCTATTTTATAATTTTCTTATTTCACATAACATATTTAATTCATTTATTCATAACTAGTCCATTTTCATGAAAAATACCAAATCAGTACAAACAAATTTTTTTTCTGGGATTTAGCAGAATATAGTCTCATATTGAACATATATTTTTCTCAGAATTTTTAAAATTCATTTACTATTTTTAATATGGCCAAAATTGTCGAATATTTAGACATTTATCATAAATTGTACTTTTGTCCACAAATTCTGAAATTGTACTGCTATTATATACATGTACTCCCAATAAAAATTTCACCTATTTTGGAGTTAACCACAAGGAGTTATAAGGGTTTACTTTTAAAATAGTTATTCCCATAAAATTCATAACTCATAATCTATACAACCAAAAATCGCCATTTTTGGACACAATCAAGAAAACTCATCAAATTATCATTTCAAATTTTTTCAGAATTTTTGAAGGTCGAAAAAATTACGAAACTGAAAAACATAATAACCCTTAAAATCTCTTACCTTAAAAGAAACGAAAGATTTGACTAAAAATATCTGATGTAAAAGTCAAGGAAACTTGCACTGAATAGCAACTCTCAAAGTATCTAAATACTCACAAAAATATGCTCGACAATATAGAGAGAAAGAAAACTTGTTTCTGGTGTAATTTTCAATTCTAACTTAAGCGCCTATTTATAGAAAAATGCTAGAACGCCAAAGCAGACTAAATAATAAAATATTAATATAATTTTTTTTTCTTCATACGTCTACTTCTTTGAAAATTCCCAGCCACCAGACTAGCCACCACACTTGAAAATTAATTCCCACACATGTTTACAAAAAAAAAAACAAAAGTGGTTCCCACCCATAATAAAAATATTTTAATTTCTGAAACTTTAACAATTCATAATAAATAGTCCTTTTATCAGAAAAATAAGAATTTTATGTTCATTCCACACGAAATCGAATTCTCTACAAGTTTGCAAAAGAAAGTTTTTCCAATTTCCAAACCGAAAATATTCGAAATCCACAAACGGATGATTTTTAATACCTCATAAAATTCATAACAAATCATTCGTTAATTTTTAACGGTTCAAAATTTGTGGACATATACTCAACTTATATATGCATAACATATCCAAAAATCACAACGATCCAATGATCGGATTAAAATTATAACACACAAAATAGAGCTTTAAGAACACTGATTTGATCTTTTAATACCTCCAATCCGACAAAATACTGATAAAACATCTCAACAATAATTCCTTCATTTATAACCACATAAATAAATAAATTCATCATTTATATCCGCATCAAATAAATATTTCCTTATCAATAATTAATTATTCACAAATAATATTACATAATCATAATAATGATAACCAGGCAGTTCCCAGGAAAGAGGGGGCTTTCCGATAAGGATTTCTCCTTACTGGCGCGTAATTAGCTGACCAAACCTCTCCTTGACAGAACTTTCTAGACATTGCCAATAATACTATCTAATAATATTATTCAAATAATATGAATTATTGATCTGATAATGGGAAATATTGTCAAATGACAATTATTGAAACAACAATAATATAAAATATCAACGCAGCAATTATTGAATCAATAAAATATTGAACAGTAATTACTGTAACAATTATTGAGTAGTGCCTTCTTACGTAAGAATCAATAATTCAAAAAATACTATGCAATACTGGTGCTAACGCTGCGCAACCCACGCCAGACATCGTATTTTAACCACCGTGTATTTCAACAAAGGTTAATTTGCAACAACTACTGCCAAGTTATTTATAAAAACTCAAACTTGTCGTTTTCTTCATCCGATGCTTATTACATTATGAGGCCCATGAATGGTTTACTGTCAGTCATTATGAATATTCCCCAACAACAAGAATATTCCCCGACAAAAATGAGTATTTTATAACCACTTGCGTATTTTGAAAATGTTATATATATCAGCCTTAACTTTAACTTTTTATCAATTTAACCATTTACTAAATAGGAACATTGAATAATTTTATTTCATAAAATTTGTGGTCTTACAATCTCCCCTCCTTATGAAATTTTGTCTCCGAAATTTACGTACCTGGTATTTCGAAGAGTTGAGAATACCTTGCTTTCATTTCAGATTCCATCTTCCCTGTCCTTATGATTTCTCCATTGCTCATCTCCTAGATTTCAGATATCATTCTAGAATACAGCTTCAAAACAAAGGTTAATTGATATATCATAATTTGTCAACTTAAGTAAGAAAATTCAGCTTAGGTAGGACACACACTAGCGAAGGATATTACTCATCTCTCCCCTCCTAGTTCTAATCCCGGATCTCCACCAGAGATCATATCCCTAAGCTATGATACCAACTATGACGCCCCCAAAATAGGTCCAATCCATCCAACCTATTACGAGTACTTGAAATCATAATATGAAAATAACTACAACTCTGTTACTTACAACACACATATCTTGTGAGTTTTGATAAAATATATACCAATCGTGAGGTGATGTCCACGGTTGGGACATGAGTCACAAATTGGTATATATTTGTATCAAAACTCACAGTATATGTGTTGTTGTAGTAATAGAGTTGTAGTTATTTTCTATACCATGTATTTGGCGACTCAGAATAGGTTGGATGGATTGGACCTATTTTGGGGGCGTCACACTTAATCTCTCATTCAACCTTTACCCAAGGTTTTAATCGCTTTCATTCGTTATCCATTATATGAATCCCACGTTCATCATTCTTTCTTAATGTCGAAGCCATACTGTTCATTGTACGCTAAGACCAATCGTTCATTGCAACAGCGTTGCATTCACAGCATCTATACGCTTTACACTTATCTCTCATTACAACATCATAACTTTGAAATGTTATAATTACCCTCGTCACTCAACGTCTAAGGAATCACAATCATAGCAATCCCCCACGTTCGTTTTATTTCAACTACGGTCCCTAGATATTGGTTATGTAATTTGCATTTACATTCTTTGTCTTTTAATCTCGTTCAATATTTTCGTTCAACCTTTACTAAAGGTTTAAATCGCTTAATTAAGTGTTTCATTATGTGAACTATATGTTCTTTATCTTTCCTTACACTTCCCCCAAGAATTGAGCAATTAAACTCTCTTCTCTGGGTCTTGCTCTGTACCGGCGTTGTGGTGCCGGTTCCTTCCTTTCTTCTCGCGCTGCAGCGCCACTTAGCATTATCTAGTTGCCCGGGTTGGCATTGTGGCGCCGCCACCAAAGGCTTAACTGGCGTTGCGGCGCCAGGCCTAAAACTTTGAATATTTTTCTAAGTCTTGAACTGGTTTGAGACGCTTACTTTACAATCTAATAACTCCTTCGTTATAACTCAGAAAGAGATCATTCCAAAGCCATCTTCTTAATCTCGTTACATATTTTAACTTCCTTTGGACAGAACTTCATTCTGAATCCGTTAACTTGCCATTTAATTGGTTTAAATTCCCTCATTCATTTGTTTTACGTTATTAACGTTCTTCGTTCGTTCGTCCGTAATTCGGTCATCCGAACTCGGAATTCATTTGATCTTGAGTCCACGACTCACGTTTTTTATGTTCTCTTACATTCTTATGAAACCCTACACATTCAGGTTCATTTATATACTTTCTACTTTCGTTTGTCTTTTATAAAACTTTTGTTATAACTTTGTTATAGCTAAGTTTTAATCCGTTCTTTATGAATATTTCTATCGTTCCTAACCAAGAAATAATAAATTAACATATTTACGATGGTTTTAAACTTGTCCATCAACAACAAGTTATACTACGATGGTTTTAAATTTGTCCATCAACAACGTTCTTTGCATTCTTCGTGTTCTTCGCGTTCTTCGTTCGTTCTTCATTTTTAATCAATATTTTGATTACAATTTCACTTTTTCTTGGAATTTGGTGTTATGAAAGACCATTCCTTACTTAATTTCACCGAATCATTCATATGATTCATTTGGATCGTTCAAATTCATTACGCAATTCATATTTCCTTAAAAAATTTATAAACTAAACTTCTAATTCTTATTTCTTATTTTTCTCATGATTTCAACCATATGAAAATCATTCTTAACATTTTTTAATTCTATTCTCATTAAGCTATGTTTTTAACAAAGAAAGCTTAAAGAAAATTAACTTAGAAGTTAGGTTTTTAATACCTTTCTTCGTTAATCTCCTTTCATTGGGCAAAGTTTGCACTCGGGCTAGCTTTTTCTCTTACTTTTCCTCCTCATCCAAACTATCTCTCTCTCTCTCTCTCTCTCTCTCTCTCTAGTGTTGGTGATTTTCAAAATCACTAACAAATGAGCTAAGGTTCTCTTTATATAGAAAACCAAGGCTAGGGGTAAAATAGTCATTTTGCCCAAAAGTTACTATTCACACCTCCTTACTATGCATGAAGCTTCTCTTGGAAGCTTCGTGGTTCCGTCTTTTGGGATTCGCCCGATAGTTCAAAAAACTGTGATTCTCATAATCCAAATATTTTTAGATATTTTGTCTTTCTTTTACAGATTAACTTTTTCGCATTCTTCGGAACTCCAAAAAAGTGAAAAACACTTTTGATATTAAGCATTTTCCTTCACATTTTCCCCTAACGTAGTTAAATGAATGAAAAGTACATAACAATACTTTTCGTCATTTTTATTTCGTCCGATTTCTTCACGTTTTTTGAGAAAAACTTTAATCGGCTAACTTAACTTTTCACGACATATTATCATCAAATCTTTCGACGGAATGTCATTTCGATAAACCGCACTCTCGAAAAGGCTTAGGTTATTCAAACCCTAACCTTAGAGTTTCGTCGGGTGAATAGTGCCTATTTCACCGTTTTTCTCGGAAAAATTTTATTTCTGCCTTGAAAATTCTTACTCGTTCAGTCTAGCTCGTAACCAGAATCCTCCCATTTTATAATCATCCTAGGATCTAGAACGATTAATAAATACATAGCACAAAATATTATTATTAAAAATTTATTTTATTAAGAACTAATTCTTTAAACTTAAATTCTAGAAAAATCGATTTTTTGGGTTGTCACAACCTCAATACAACGGGTTACACGTGAGGGGGAATGTTAAATATATATCTTGTCCCATATTAAATACCTAGAGAAAATAAGTCTAGTATATAATGACTTAGGCCAACTCTTCTTGTGACATCCCAAAAATTTAGAAGATCTTGAATTATTAAATTAAAGGTTAAAGAATAAAACCTAGATTGGAAATAGAGGAATGATTTAAAATTTTTAAAGAAAAACCTATATGGTTTGCTATTTGAAAAGAATTGAGAAAATAAGGGTTATCTTTATTTAGTGGTCCTAGTATTTAATTATATACTAGTGACCTAATCCAGATATTTGTGGATCATGTCTCCACCTATTAAATTATTTTGTATGAATATATGAATAAATGAATATGAATATTATGTGTTTGTTTTTATTTGTTTATTATATAAACAAATAAAAGAAACTACTGATAACCTAATTATATATTAGGAATGAAAAATTGAATAACTTAAGGGTTATGGTATGGGAGAATAATAGTATTTAAAATGTATACTAATTCTATGGGATTTATTTTATACATCTCAATTAATTAATTTTGTAACCTAATTATAACAAGTCTAATTGGGTTAAGAAATTAAAATGTGCATGAGTAAGGATTTAAGTTATAATTGAGAAAATAAAAATCCTAAATAAATTATTAGGGTTGGATAAGAATTTAAAAATATTGGACTATGTAAATTTCATGGCCCAAGAGATTAATTTAGAAGCCCAAAAGAATTTAATTAAAGCCCAATCTCTTAGCCCAATTGAAGAGGGGGTATTTTAGACATTTGACATACTAAATAAGAAATAAAATCAAAACAAAACTTGGTGGATATTAAGGCCACTTGGCCGGTTATTGTGGAGAAGAAAAGGAGGGAACATGTCATCATTTTAAGCCACATTCTTTCAAAAGATATATTTCACCAACAAGTTAGGTGTCACATGTGTTATGAAGCCACCACATTTAATTGATTTAGTAAATAATCTATGTGATGATTAAGGAGAGAGAGAGAATTGGTGGGAGTAAAAATAGGCCACATGGCTGGATGTTTTTGTGGAGAGGAAAAGGAGGATGAGTATAGATATCTATTATATATTTATATCTAATAAAAAGCTATCTTGTTTCTTTCTCTTTCATCTCTTTCATTTAGCTAACATAAGAAACCAAATAGAGAGAGAGAAGAGAAGCTATTTGGTAGCCCCTTAGAGGAAAAGAGAGAGAGAGTTTTGTAAACTATCAAAGCTCCATAATCAAACTTAGGAAGAAGAAGAAGAAGGAAACTCACAAGCAAAGGTATAAAATCTAACTAGATTGTGTAATTTTATTTTTGATTATTCTCAATCAAATCTTGAATCTATGTTTCTAAACTTAAAAACTTTGTATATACTTTTTGATGAGTGTTTTATGTTTAGATATACCCATATTGGGTGTTGATTTCGTTGGAAATCAAAAGAAAAGAAAAATAATTTTTCTAGTTTATAAACCATAAATTTTTATGCACTTTGAATTTCCACCGTTTTTGATCTACACCTTCTTTTTACAATCCGTCAAAGATGGGTGTTAGATATGTAATTTAAATACTAAACCCAAGGGGTAGCACTCAAAAATGTTGCGTTCTCAGTCCGTAATGATTGTTTTAGCCAAAACAGTTTTGTTTTATATATAGATAAACACATTGTTTTGGTCCAGTCAGTGCCAAGGGTAGTTTTGTCATTTTTCTGACATTCAAAAAATCTGGAAAATTTGGAATGATAATATGATGAGTTTTCTAACATTTCCAAGTGGAATCACTGAAAAATGAGTTGTAGATTTCCGTGTGGACTGTTTTTTGCAAAGTAGGAAAAAATCAAAAATCCCAAAAACATACTGTTCAAAAATTTGCAAGGGAAGTTTCAGCAACTTGATTTATGAAATAAATTTTGACCTTTTGGGAAAAGAAAATATATGATATAAAGTAACTCGTGTCCAAAATGAGCTCATTCTGACTTAAATTGACAAAGTTATGGTCATTTCAATTTTTAGGATTTTCTGACAAAAATGGCTATAACCAGAGTTCTATAACTCCAATGGCCACGAAATTTAAAATGGAAGTTCACGTTAATACGTATAGGATTATGTCAAGAGATGGGAATTTCTGAAGTTGAGCATGATAGGGCTAATTTCTTAAGCTACGAACTAAAAAAAAATTTTGAAAAATACTAAAGGGAGTTGAAAAATTTTGGAAAAAAAAATTTTGTGTATGAAATATATGTATATATGTTTAACCAAAAGATAAAAAAATAATAAATTGATTTGGTATTTTTGTGAAAAGAGATAATGAATCCAGCTTGTTGGATTGAAAAATTAATGAATATAGTTTGCTGGATTGAAAACCTGTTGAATCCAGTTTGTTGGATTGCAATCTGGTTGCTTGAATTGGAATCCAGTTTGCTGGATTGCAATTTGATTTGCAGGATTGGCCATCTGGTTGCTGGATTTGGAATCTTGTTTGTTGGATTGCAATCTGGGTTGCTGGATTGGTATGTTTGGATAATCTAGGTTGTTGGATTAGTATTTGAGTTAATAGATTTTAAAGAAGAACTTATAATATATAAGATTAAAGTGTTAAATCATAATGTATATGATATAGTGATTAAAGAATTATCAAAGGACGATAATAACAATGATGTTTTAAGGAGTAATTGTGACGCCCCCAAAATAGGTATACATCACCCATTCTGAGTCGTCAATAACATGGTACAGAAACAACTACAACTTTATTAATACAACCCATAAACTGTGAGTTTAAATACAAATATTGTCATCTAGACAATATACATACCCAACTAAGTCTTCATTACAATTATTGATACAATACTTTACAAAAATTGTGAGGACTACTAAAACAACTTCCTAGAACCTTCATTTCGTACCAGACTAGTACTCGCTATATTCTCGCCTCCTGAGAAGAAAAATGGAACAAAAAGGAAAAGGGTGATCTCAACTAGCCCAGTAAAGAATATTATGACTAAGATAATGTAAAAAAAATTATCGTTAGTCTTCAACAGGGAAAAATCTGATAGAATACAATAGACAACAAGTTTCAGATCAGTAGCGGAAATAATAATTCATAGATGAGTTACGTAGAGAATGAAATCTACTATTATCTATGAATTTAAAAGTCCATCGTCAATATTTTATTCTGTAACATCAATTAAATATTCACTTGAATCAAATTTTCATCTTTGGCACTCCGGGCCAAAGATATTCATCAGTCGGTCATGTTCATCTCAACACATGTTCATCTTTGCACTACGGGCCAAAGATATTCATTATAAAATCATTTATCTTTGCACTACAGGCCAAAGATATTCAATAATATCATCATTTAGGACTGAGGATGATGAAAAATATTTTAAAGGAAACGAATCCAATGAAACAAAAGAATAAATATCAAGGATTCGTATTTCAGCTATTTCATGTCCAAAAATACCTCATAAATAATCATAGTGAAGTAAAATTCAAGAATGATCAAAACATGGATACAATCAAAGCTAGTGTCCATAATAGATATTTTGGACGAAAAGGGAAAATTTTCATTTTTTGATGAATAGTGTCGATTCGTGAATAGTCAAGTATCGTGAATAGTAACCCGACACAAAAAGTTCCAAATTTGATTAAAAGTTCAAACCAATATTTCGGTATAATGATATTGAAGAAAATAATATCATTTAAAAAGAAAATAACATCCCTTACCTCAAAAAAACGGTACTCCTAACTGGAATACTAGATATAGTGCTGAAGGAAACTTGCACCGTATAGCAACACTCATGGTATCAAAATACTCACAAGAATACGCTCAATATATCGAGAGAGAAATAGAGAGAAAACTTCAGTTTCTGGTGTGATTTTCAATTCTAACCTAAGCACCCTATTTATAGGAAAATGCTTAGAACACCAAAATAGAAAATTTAATATAATATTAATATATTTATCAAATTTTCCTTAGCCCACCTCTAGACATCTGATTTCAGAACTTTGCACATGTTAATGATGTCCACAAAATACAAAAAAAATGTTTTTTATCAAAAAAATAAATAAAACTTCCAAAAATTAATTATTTTGGAACTTCAGAACTTCAATAATTCATAATAAATAGCCCTTTTATCATAAAAATTCAAACCACATGTCCTTTTCATAGGAAATTTCATTCTCTACAACTTTGCAGAAGAAAGGTTTTCCAAATTCTAAACAAAAATTGACCGAAATCCACAAACAGGCAATTTTACAAGCTATAATCAAATTTCGGTCAAGAATTGGGGTCTACCGACACACAAAATATGTGTTAATCATTTAATGCAACAAAAATACTCTTCCTCCTCATATACTCATATATCCAATATTTATTGTAAAAATATCACCATTATTATATTATTAAAATAATATATTTAAATAAATTATTTTATCAGAAAAAGATAAAATATTAATTTTCAACAATTGTCACATTAAAAATTTTCTCCATCTATATCCACATAAAATCAATATTTTCCTCATCATATAAATCAATAATTAATTATTCACAAATAATATTACGAATCACAATCATCGTAACTAGGCGGGTTTCTCGGAAAGAGGGGCTTTTCAATAAGGATCTCTCATTATTTGGCGCATGATTAGATGACCAAACCTCTCTTTAGATGTAACTTTCTAGACATTGCCAATAATGTTATCTAATAATATTATTCAGATAATATGAATTATTGCTCCGATAATAGAAAATACTATGTAATGATAATTATTAAAACAAGAGTAATATAAATAGCAACGCAAAGAATTATTGAATCAATAAAATAAAATCTTTGAGCGATAATTCTTGTAACAATTATTGAGTAGTGCCTTCTTACGTAAGAATCAATAATTGGTGTAATATCGTGTCTTCTTGTTTTTTACCAAGGGTATTCCAACAAGATAAATCTGTAATAACTACGCTCAATTATTTATAACCAACTTATTCTTGTCGTTTTCTTCATCCAATTGCTTTTCCGTTATGGGGCCCACACAAGGCTGTCGGTAAATGCGAATATATTCTCAACCGTAAAAATATTCCACGACCAAACGAATATTCCCCGTCAACAATGAATATTTTAAAACCACTTGCTTGTTTGAAATAATTACGTATTTTACCCATAACTTACCACATTAATCAAATCAACCCTTACTATTTTAAGATAATAAATAGAAGAAATTTAATTTTATTAAATAATAAGTTGGGGTCTTACAGTAATCTAATATTTGATTATGTGATACGTGTTTAAGTTGTATAATGACTGTAATTAACAGTAGTATATGTGATGATATTATTCTAATTTTAAGATCGATATTATCAATATTAAGTCTTTTAGATGAAGCTAAAATAGTTTGCGTAACAGTAATCGACGGTGCAGGCAAGTTCCTATACTTTTATTGTGCAAGTTTCTCGAACTATACTTTTAACTAGTGGTTAATCATTATTGATTACATCATGTCTATGATTTATTGATACGTACGTTGTGTATGTTGTATATATTCATCAGGTATGAAAGGCTGATAACCTTCAATACCATTTGGTTCAGTTATAGTTGTTCATGTTCATTGTTGGCCATTCATTTTTATTGTCTCGGTCATTCAGTTATGAAAATTGATTCATACTCTTTCACAATTATTTTATTGTTGAAAGTTTGTCAGCCAACTTATTATTCTTTTCAATCATGATATATTTTCAATTGTATCTTAAACTTGCTGGGAAAACTTGTTGCTCACCCTTGCTATATCATGATAAAAATTTTAGATTAAGACAAATACTTCGGAAACAGGCAAATGCAAAGTCAAGTTCCAGGAATGAATTAGTGAACAGTTAAAATTGTAATAGTATTGAAGGTAAATAACATTGTAAGTCTGGTAATTATATGAATGTGTGTATTAAGTTAAGGTTACCGACCTTGGGAGTTATGTGTAAAGGTTATTGTATAAATAATTTATGTTTATATCTTCTGCAATAGTTATAGAATTGATGTACCAGGTTTGTGGTGATTAGTAACCGGATTTGGGGACATTACACTTCTCATAGCCAATTGGTTTTGAGTTAGAGAGCTTGATATCTTTATATACTAGACTTTGAGCCCATTTTATAAATCTAACGGAAGTAATAGAGAGCGTTGATTTCTATTTGAGGAAGGGTTTGTAAAAACAATGTTATCCTAAACGACACCTTAAAGTTCTTGTCAAACGAAACTAAAATAAAACTTTTCCTTCGAATCAAATCCCTCGTGCATAAGTTCAAAAGTTGCTTTCAAGATAATGCACTCACCTAAAACTTTGATAACCTTAGGAGAAGACCCTAGATTATTTACATTTCAAAACTCAATTCTAGAAGACGATGCCCTAGATTTCACGACTTGAGCTTAGGAGACGACCCCTAGGTTATTTATGTTTCATGACTCAATTCTAAGAGACGATACTCTAGATTCCACGACTTGACCTTAGGAGACGACCTTTAGGTTATTTATGTGACACCCCCAAATCCAGGTACTCAAACTTCCCACAGATTTGGTGTTCATTCAACAAAATAATTAACATCTAACTACCCATAATAATGATAATAATAAAATTGAAATTGAAATCCTCCCAATATAGGGTTAAAACAACTTAAACGAATAAATCCTAGGTTATCTAACCTTAATACATCAAATGCGGAAACATCATAAACAAATAAGTCTTAAGCATCACATCATAAGTCTTAACATAATAATTCTCAAATAATAATTGTTAGAGTTTGTGCCCTAGAGGCCAATTATTTGATATAATTTGTAACAACCCCAAAATAGGTTCATTCCATCCAACCCATTCTGAGTCGCCAAATATATGGTACGAAAAACAACTACAACTTTATTACAATAATTGTCGTGCAAAATACAACAACACATATGCTGTGAGTTTGGATACAAATATATACCAACTGTAGCACGTCACAATGACACCTTACATAAAGGTATAGTCAAAAACTGTTTTAGAAATTAGAATCTTTGGGAAGTGCTCAAGGAAACCTTCATACATGGGAGGCCATGCTTTTAGGTTATGGTAGATATCATATGGCCACGTAATTATCCTTGGTTGACTCAATAAACCCCAAAGAAAAGCGAGAAGATTACTATCATATTCTTCCCAATGGTGAGTCTTCTCTTGACATATCATTATCTCCACTTTGTCTCTAATTGGGTATTATACTCCAAACAAACACCAAGATTATATAGGTAGTGCTTGTAAATATACTCGATGAAGTGGATGAGCACAACCATGTCTTATGATAACACGAGGTTGTATGTCATTAGACATCTTGTATGATAGTGACAAAACACCCTTCCAAGTTAAATTCACCTCACCCTCAACATCTATAGACCACCACTCTATTCCTCGCTATCCCCCGCTCGACCCAAATTACACTTTTATTACACGAAAGGAATTGTGAAACAAAAGGGTGAGCCTGACTAGCTCGATAAAGAATATTATGACTAAAGATAAATAAATTATCAATAGTCTTCATCGATGAATAAATCGAGATTTAGAACATATGGTAGATGATAAAACTTTTCAACCATAGTTGCGTGGAATGAGCAATCCATTAGAAGAGTCAAATAGACTATAAAGTCTATTGTCTTCTCCATGTTAAAAATCCACCAACAATGTTTTATCCTCAGAACATCAATCAACAATTCACATCCACAATCACGTGTATAACTCATAATCGTAATTGTAGTTCTAAATTCCTTTCCTCATCCAAGACAAAGATAATTTTCATCACTTGTCTTTACCCCAAACATCAAAGATCATGGTTATACCAAATCACGTTCCTGCTCATAATCATACTAATAAATTCATCTTTGCACTACGGGCCAAAGATATTCATCAACAGATTCATCTTTACACTACAAAGCTAAAGATATTCAACAACGGGTCATCTTTGCATTCTGAAGCCAAATATATTCATCAATAATTCATCTTTTACACTACAAAGCAAAGATATTCAACAACGGTCATCTTTGCATTACGAGCAAAAGATATTCATCAATAATTCATCTTTGCACTACCGCTAAAGATATTCAACAACGAGTCATCTTTGCATTACGAGCAAAAGATATTCATCAATAATTCATCTTTGCACTACCTGGCTAAAGATATTCAACAACAATGAGTCATCTTTGCATTACTGAGCAAAAGATATTCATCAATAATTCATCTTTGCACTCTCAAGCTAAAGATATTCATCGATTGGTCATGTTCATTTAAACACCTATTCATCTTTTTCTACTGCCAAAGAAAGATATTCTTGAAATCATTCATCTTTGCATTGGTTTTATCCACGTCCAAAATACCTCAAAAATAATCATAGTGGTGTAAAATTCAAGAATGATCAAAACATGGATACAATCAAAGCTAGTATCCGAATAGATATTTTAGACAAAAAGAAAAAATTTATTTTTTAAATTGAATAGTGCCGTATTCGTGAATAGTCTTCAGTATCGTGAATAGTCTTGAGTATCGTGAATAGTAACTCAGACACCAAAAGATAGAAATTCCACAAAAAAAAACATCTTCACGCTTCATGAATAGTACTCGTGAATAGTAACTCGTGAATAGTAACTCATGAATAGTAACTCGTGAATAGTAACTCATGAATAGTAACCCCGAAGCATGAAAAAAGTTCCAAATTTGATAAAAATTCCAACCAATATTTCAAAGATAATGATATTGAAGAAATAATATCATCGAGAAGAAAATAACATCCCTTACCTCGAAAGACAATTGATTTCTAGTTGAAACACCTGGATATAGTCTTTGAAGGAACTTGCACCGTCTAACAATACTCAAAGTATACTCAAAATACTCACAAGAATACGCTCGATAATATAGAGAGAAAGAGAAAAACTTGTTTACGGTGTGATTTTCAATTCTAACTTAGCCTCTCTATTTATAGGAAAATGTTAGCACGCAAGGCGGACTTAACTCAATGACTTTGATGGCTTTACTCGCTACTATTCCCACCCACCACATTTGAAAATTCAATTGAGCACATTTCTCACCAACCAAAAGTGGGGCCCACCAATTCTAGAATTTTCCACCAAAATCATTTATAACCTAATTTACGAATCACCACCCTCTTAAAATTAATAACAAATTATACGTTCATTTTAACGGTTCAAAATTTGTGAACATATACTCAACTTATATATGTATAACATATCCAAAAATTACAACGATCCAACGGTCGATTAAAAATTATAACTCACATAATAAAGTCAGAAGAACAACGATTTGATCTTTTAATACCTCCAATCCGGCAAAATCTTGATAAAATACCTCAACATTAATTCCTTCATTTATAACCACATAAATAAATCCATCATTTATATCCACATCAAATAAATATTTCATTGTCATATAAATCAATAATTAATTATTCATAAATAATATTATAGAATCACAATAATAATGACCAGGCGGTTCCCGGAAAGAGGGGGCTTTCCAATAAGAATTTCTCCTTCTCATGGCCGCAAATTAGGTGACCAAACCTCTCCTTGATGTAACTTTCTAGACATTGCCAATAATGTTATCTAATAATATTATTCAAATAATATGAATTATTGATCCGATAATGGAGATCTTTATGCGGTGACAATTATTGAACAACAATAATATAAAATATCAACGCATCAATTATTGAATCAATAAAATAAAATATTGAACAAGAATTACCGTAATAATTATTGAGTAGTGCCTTCTTACGTAAGAATCAATAATTCAAAAATCTTGTGTGTAATACCGGTAGTAGCCATCACTGCAACAACGCGTATTACTTTTATTTTACCAACCGGTATTCCAACATTATTAGCATTAGTAACGATTACGTCGTTATTTATAAAAACTTAGTTTTGTCGCTTTCTTCATCCGAGCAGCTTATTACATTATGGGGCCCACAAATAGTCGCTACTGTAAATCGTATTTAATATTCCCGACGGAAAAGAATATTCCACGACCAAACGAATATTCCCACGACAATAATGAATACTTTATACCCCTTGCGTATTTTGAAAAAAATTTCATATATCACCCTTAACTTTAACTTTTATCAATTTAACCATTTACCTTGAATAGAAAATTGAATACTTTTATTTCATAAAATTCGGGGTCTTACATAATTGCTTAACATTTTGATATTATATTTGATTGAATAAATGAATACTTTTATTATGGTCTTATTTACTGCGTTATATAAATGTTAACATAATAAAATTTCTTAGAATAGTGATACAAATTATATAGTTTCAAGTACGTGACTTGAACATGAGATTATATAATTACAATTAGTATCATTGCTCTTAAATGTCCCTAGTCGAGTTTCATTGTTGATGAGACATCAATGATGCATTGAGACTAGTATGTGGATTGAATGATGACCAAATCTCATTGGTCATAAATATATGAGATATTGAGTCAATGCATAGGTACATGTTAGAGAACGATGTACTCGACAGACTGTGACGCCCCCAAATTCAGGTACTTGAAACCCGAATTCAGTGCTTCACGATACCATTTCTTTGAGCAGAATAATAATAACAATAATATAAATACCAAACTTAACTTACATATATTAGAGTCTAATCCCAGGTACGCGACCTTTAAACATTCATTACATGATACTTATAGTTATCATAGTCTTAATAAAATCTAATTATTATATAAAATACCATAAATCTTATTTTGTTTGCTTTCATTTTCCTTTGTTTCTGCATGAACCTTCAGGTTGATCACGATAGGCTGAAAATATTTAAATTAAGCAAGAATGGGCATTTGGGTGCCCAGCAAGTAATAGCAACAAAAAATATTAGCTGAAAGGATTAAATGTTTTATGTGAATAACACTTCTACAATGAATCAACAGTTGTGAAGTAAGCTGAACCAATAATAACAACATATCAATTCTATATCAAAATTTTGAAACTACGTACTAACTTTAGCTGGAGATCAGTCGACGGACTATGAACATTGTTTTCTATTTTCGAAAAGGTTTAACAGAACTTCATCTGTAAACCGTCATAACTTACTGAACGCGGGTCGTTGATCGGCCGTTATCCCCTATTGATCAATACTACATACCAGAACGATATTCTCGTTCATCTTATCTGCCTTGGGCGCACAAAAGTTTCCCAGATTCGGGATGTTCATACTTAGCCTGAATACGAACCAAAACAATTTGGGTGGATATCAATAGGGTTCTATCATACTCAACGATATTTTTAAATCTGTGTCTAGCCGAGTTCAAATAGCTTAGACGACTTTTAATTGAGGTATACATATTGGAAATCAACAAGTATGTATCAACATGTACAATAATTATCCAAGTTAAGACACTTGTATAACCATACTTAGAATTTAACGAACAGAATATATATATATATATATATATATATATATCTGGATCTTACAGTAATATTGTACTAATAAACAATGAACGAATAAAGTTCGAGAACTTGCATGAATACGAATAGTTGGATACATAATTAATAACAATAGAGTTAATAATCTGGCATAATGATAATATAATTCTAAAACTTTCTTGCTCATGTCCGTTGCATAAAGGAAATACAAAGGTTAGAATACTTGCACAATGTAAAAGATAGTTCAGATACTTGCACAATGTAAAAGATAGTTCAGATACTTGCCTGGTCTGCTGCTTACACAACTTAGTTCTATCTTTAATTCAACGACCTATCATTTATAAAGAATGTTCTATTGATTAGAATAACATATCATAACACATAGTACTGTTATTTATAGTCAACACATAACCTAATCACATTGTCACATAATTATATCAGTCATTAAGACACAAACAAACACTTATACAGTCAAACTATATAGGTTCGAATCAATTTTGGTAACATTTCGGTGTACCGACGGCTTTATCGGGTAATTATCGAGTTTAAAACTCTATCATGTAGTTCAATATTATCCTGGATATTTTAAATACCAGTCATATTATTTTTAAATGACTTATAATAATTTTTAAATAATTGTTATAATTTATCATGATTTTTCAAACTCTGGAATCATTATTAAATGATTTAAATACTAAATAATTCTATTATCATTAATATTTAAATAATATTCAAATATTAATGAAACCATTAAAGTAATTTATAATAACTCAAAATATCTTTAAAGTATTAATATTACCCTAAATGATTTTTAAAAATCATCTTTAAACAATTACCATTAATATTTAAATATTAATGTATTATTCAATAAAATATTAAAAGTCATTTATAATAACTTAAAATATTTTAAAACCATTTATATACTTTTTAAATGATTTTTAAATCAATAAAACCATTTTAAAACTATTTATTTAATATTATTATTAAATAAATCTAATATCATTAATATTAAATAATTAATGAAATTTACCTTAAAATATTAAATGTTATATTTTATAACTTAAAATATCTTTAAACTCTTTATTTTCATTTAAAATGATTTTTATAATATTAAAATTATTTTTAAACTAATTTATTTAATATAATTAATAAATAAATGTAATATCATTAATATTAAATAATTAATGAAATTTATATTAAAATATTGATGATTATATTTTATAACTTAAAATATTATTAAATACCCTATTATCATTTAAAATAATTTTAATATAATAAAATCATTTTTAGTTAATTTATTTAATGCATTTATTAAATAAATTAAATATTAATAATATTCAAATAATTACTAATATTTATGGGAAATATGCCAAATTATTAAAAATTAATTTTTAAGACTTAAAGTAATTTTTAAAACTGATTTTATAATTTTCAGAATTTATTTACTATTTTTAAATGATTTTTAGAAATTTAATTAATTAAGATTAATAAACCTATCACTATAGCCTTTACCGACAAAATCTGTCGCCTTAGGTGTTCTTGAGGCTCAAGAACACTGACAGACAATGATCAAGGTGTCTTGTTTGACCACCTCTTATTCTCTGTCTAAACATGATATGAGCTAACACTACAAAAAAAATGGGGCTTCAGCAACAACTGATTTTCGTTGCTAAAGGTGCCCAATTTCGTTGCAACGACTTTACTATCGTTACGTCTTTCGTTGCGCAATGAGCGTTGCTAATTGTTTCGCAACGAACGTTTTTTTTTCGTTGCCAAAAGTAATACATTTTACAACGAAATTTGGCTTTCGTACAGAGACATCGATCCTTTAGCGACAAAATGTATTGTTGCAGAATAATTAAAATTTTGTTGCTAAAAACCTCATTTCGTTGCAAAAGCCTGCTAATTGGCAACGAAATGAACTCTTTTTTTTTTTCAACGACCATGCATTTTCGTTGCAATTGACACCATTTTGCAACGACATTTTTCGTTGCAGTAAATTATGAAAATTATTGCCTAAGCCTGCTTTCTTTGCGGAATGTAAACTTTTTAGCAACGATTTTCATTACTGATTATATTATTTGGCAACGACATTATGCTGAATCAGTAACGCTAATGTTTGTTGCTGTTTATTTTTCAATAGCAACGAAAGTCATCGATTAACGACATTATATGTTGTTGTTTCTTTATATGTGCAACAAAAGTTAATATGATTTGCAACGATAAAAAATGTTGTCTTTTATGTTAGTATTAGCAACAATATCCTCTCCGTTGTTATTAGGTTAATTTTTTGTTGCCAAATATTATATTTTTAATGCCATTAGCAACGAAAATTTGTTGCTAAATGTATAAAAAATTATTGCTATATTAAAACTTATTCAATGCTTTAGTAACAAATTATATTGTTGCCAAATCAAAATTTGACATTCTTTTTGTGTACCTGACTTGCTCAATGTCCCCATAGCAAATAATGGCAAAAATACAAAAAACTAAAATATTATTAACTTAATAAAATCATCTACTACATAATCATTTATTATCTTTACAATTAACCATATAAAGCTATCACAGTTCTTCATTCAAAGTATATATCTACATATATAGAGAGAATACACTTCATAATTTCGTCCCTCGTCTTAAAAAAGCGTGTACGGAAATTTAATACCCAGATTGTTGTAAGCGGTGTGTCGAGAAGCAATCTTCACCGCATTTTAAAAATAATAGCAAGTCAGGAAAATGAAGCAAATAGGTCACCAGATGCACTTAATGCCAAAATCAATACACAAAGACAATAGAGTTGCTACGTGGTACTAATGTACACCGTATTGCTCATAAACAGAAAAAGACAAATAGGCAATTACAATATCATTTGCTACAAATCCAAATAGAAAAAAAACCTTCAGTGTGACTATATGTATGCTTTGTTACAAGAAAAAATTGGAATCTTAATCGGCCATTTCATGAACCTTTAGTGCGACTATAAATGTTGACATCTACATATACTTTTGCAACATAACACCACCTAAATTTATATAGCTTCCACATGGTAATCACTTACGTGTCATGAGAAAGGAAAAAGCAGAGCATGAGAAACAAACCAAAGCAAAAAATTTAGCAGGCAATATTCCAGTTTCTTCTCGCAATTCCATAATTGCATCATATGTTGGCTCCTCACCGTCTTCAATTCCTCCCTATAATAAAAGCTCAAAAATGAGCGCATACAATTACTTGGAAAAATTTATAAAAATATGAGATTCTATGAGATGCTATAATTGAAATGCATCTTTCAAGAATTACCAAAGTGAGGTCATGAAGAAGTGCATGTCTAGGTGTCAACTGTGAGACTCCAAATTTTATGAATAAAAATTTAAATTTCTCGAAATATTTTTTTGAATATTATGGTATAATGTTATAGTTGTGGGTAATATTTATAAATTTTGCAAATTAAGCAAGTTGTTATATAATATTCGATTGGTCGGAGAATATTCGTTTTAACAGGGAATATTAGTACGACGGCACAATCATTGGTGAACCCCACAACGAAAGTATTGTCGTAGTTAAAAAATGACAGAATTATCATTTTATAAAAATAACGGCAAAAGTGTTCTGATTAAAAGCTGTTGAACTACCCTTAGTAGTAAAAGTACGATGTCTGGCGTGATTGCATAGTAAGACACACGGTATTGATTATTGATGCTTACGTAAGAAGTCACTCAGTTATGCTCAATTATTGCTACAGTAATTACTGCATCATATCTCTCATATTATTGATTCAATTATTATCACAGTATCATCTGTATAATATGTTATATTATTAAATCAATTATTGAGATAACAAAGTTATTCATATTATTATTTACAATATTGACAATGATCTGAAGTTACGTAAATGGAGAGGTTTGTCCACCTATTTACGCTACCAATAGGAAAAAATCTTTATCGGAAAGCCCCCTCTTTCTTGGGAGCGACCTGGTTATTAAATATTGTGAGTTATAATATTTTTGATGAATAAGTTCGAGTTGATTAAAGATAAAATTGATAATTCCATTGTATGAAAATTATTAGTGTTAGTGAAAATTGACATTTATTTCGATAATAATTAATGTCTGGAGGTTATATTGACCAATCAGATAATTAACCGGATAAATAAGCAATTAATTGCTATTGATTCACATGATTATAACTATTTGTTCACATGTGTGTACTATTGATTCACATTCATTTACTATTAGGGGAGTTGGTACAAGATTGATAATACTTGCATAACTAAATTAAAAATGGAGGTATAGTTGAAGGTACTATACTATAATTAATTTTTTCACATGTTTAGAACTATTGAGTCACATGATTTACTATTAGGGGAGGTGGTGCAAATTTGATAATACTTACAAGACTAAATTAAAAATGAAGAAAAAGAGGAAGCTATTATACAGTAATATTTCGAGCCCCAAAACGTGCAATTATCGAAACTATATTTTCCTATAAATAGAAGTTCATTCTTCCTTCATTTCTCACCAATTCACTAAATCTCACAAGAGCAATTATTATAGAAAAATTATAGAGAGAAAGAAGAAGAGAAGTCTGCTACCTCACTATTCCAGTATCCAGTTTTTTCTAAGGTAAGGTAAGGGATATTATTCTTTCTTATTCATGAAGAGAGTTATTTTCTTTCAATACTCGTAAGGGTTGTTATTTCATTTTTTATTATTTTGTTGGAATAACATGTCTATGCGAAGTACCGCATACATATTGAAATTCTTCTGTTACTCCATTCTTTATTATTACATTGAAATAACTTTTCATGCGATTATTGCATGCACAGTGAATTCTGTTATTTCATTCTTTATTATTACATTGGAATAACCTATCTCGTGTTTACTCTCCGCATGCATGGTGAAAGATCCTGCATATTCATTCCTTATTAAATTGTGAAAATGATCTGTCTACGTGGATTACCGCATGGCGGGTGAAAATCCATTTGCAGTTTCGTATATTCTATTATACTCGTCTGAGATATCATTTCTTTTGTACTTGTCATAAAATATCATTTTTTTTGGTATTTTGTTACGAGTTACTATTCACCCGGTTACTATTCACTCTAGTATTATTCACTCAGGTATTCGGGACACTTTTTGTGCCGAAATACTATTCACGAGTTACTATTCACCCGATTACTATTCACTATAGTATCATTCACTCGGGTATTCGGGACACTTTTAGGTAATAGTAGTACTATTCACTTGAGTACTATTTAGAAAATACTATTCACGGTACTATTCACTTCTAAAAATATATTTATTTTCTGTCCAAATTATTTTTTGTACATGAATATTATTCTTGAATTTTCTCTACAAAAGCGATGATCATGTTGACAATTTGGACGTTATTGATTTCTGGATAAATTAGATTATAAATCTTTAAAATTTATCCTTGAACTTGTTTTATTGAATTATTATGTCATTGTCATCATTGTAAGACCCCAACTTTTATGAATAAAGATGATTTTTCTATGAATATCATTTTTGAATATTATGGAATGAATTTGATATAATGTTATAGTTGTGAGTAATATTTATAAATTTTACAAAAGTACGCAAGTTATATAATATTCGATTGGGCGAAAAATATTCATTTTAGCAGAGAATATTCGTACGACACAATCATTGGTGAACCACGCAACAGAATTATTGTCGAATTGAGAAAAAGACAAAAATATTTTATAAAAATAACGGCAGAGGTGTTACAGTTAAAACTGTTAAACTACCCGGTAGTAAGAGTACAGTAATACACGTGGTTACATAGTAGCACACGGTATTGGTTATTGATGCTTACGTGAGAAGTCACTCAGTTATACTCAATTATTGTTGCAGTAATTATTGCATCATATCTCTCATATTATTGATTCGATTATTGTCACAGTATCATCTGCATAATATGATATATTATTAAATCAATAATCGAGACGACAAACTTATTCATATTATTAAATTGCAATATTTACAATGTCTGAAGTTACATCGATGAGAGATTTGGTCACCTAATTTAATTATTGCCGATAGGGAGAAATCCTTATTGGAAAGCCCCCTCTTTCCTGGGAACAACATGGTTGTTAAATATTATGAGTTATAATATTAATGATGAATAAGTTCGTATTGATTATAGATGAATTTGATAGTTCCATTGTGTTAAAAATATTTGTGTTAGTGAAAATCGACATTTATTTCGATAATAATTGATGTCTGGAGGTTATATTGTTCAATCGAGTTTCGAGGCACTTTGTGTCGAAGTACTATTCACGACTTACTATTCACCCGATTACTATTCACTCTAGTATTATTCACTCGGATATTTGGGACACTTTTCGTTTCGGAGTACTATTTACGGGGTACTATTCACCCAAAAAATATATTTCTTTTCGGTCCAAATCATTTTTGGGTACGACATTATTCCATGAGAAGATGTGCTAATTTTTCAGACCGTTGGTTGAAATTATAATAGTAAATCAATATGGATCGTTGGTTTAAAATTTTAATAGTAAATTAATATGGATCACTGGTTTAAAGTTTTAATAGTAAATCAATATGAATCGCAAGTTTAAAGTTTTAATAGTGAATCAGTATGGACCGTTGCTTTAAGTTTAATAGTAAATCAATATGGACCGTCCGTTTAAAAATAAATCAATCTGGACCATTCATGAATTAGTTACTATTTAGTCCATTCTCCTATAAATAAAAACTCATTCCTTCATTATTTCTTACGAATTCACTGAAACTCTAGAGAGAAATTATAGAGAAAAAGAAGAAGAGAAGTCTGCTACCTCACTTTTTCAATATCCAGTTTCTTCTAAGATAAGGGGTATTATTTCTTTCGTATTCATGAAGACAACTTCTATTATTCCATTCTTTATTATTCTGTTGGAATAACCTGTATACGCAGACTACCTTATACTTGGTGAAATTCTTCTGTTATTCCATTTTTTATTATTATGTTGGAATAACATGTCTATGCGAAGTACCACATACATGGTGAAATTCTTCTGTTATTCCATTCTTTATTATTCTGTTGGAACATCATGTATGCAAGCGCTTACACATGACCTAGTTCCGTTATTTATTATTCTGTTAGAATATCACATTTGTCTTGGATTACGCATTTGACACAGTTCCATTCTTTATTATTACATTGGGAATAATGCATGCATGCGCCTATCGCATGCATGGTGAATTCATAGTTATTTCATTCTTTATTATTACGTCGAATATTCTACGTGCATGCGTTCTGCATAAGGTTGTTCCATTATTTATTATTCTGTTGGAATATCCTTTCGGTGCAGATTACGCATGACCTGGTTCCATTCTTTATTATTCATTGGAATAACTTTACATGTGGATTACCACATGCATGGTGAATGATCCTTGATATTCATTCCTTATTAAATTGTGGAAATGATCTGTCTACGTGGATTACCGCATGGCGGGCAAAAATCCATTTACAGTTTCATATATTCTATTATACTCAGTTGGTTAAAGTTTTGACTTTATACCATGAAATTAGTATAATATCCTGGATATTTACGCTTCATCCAGTATCTTTTCATAGAAATATTCTTCTGAGCATTCTTGAATTTTACTCCACAAAGCAGTATCATGTTTGACAATTTGAACATTATTGAGTTCAGGATAAACTAACTTATAAATCTTTAAAATTTATTCTTGAACTTGTTTTATTGAATTATTATGTCATTGTCATCATCCCCATGCTTATATTGCGATGAAAGTCATCTTTGCCTTACGCGCATAGATGGACTTGGTATGATTATAACCAGTGATTATTCAGTATAATCATGACCTGTTATGTGATAAATGATGTGGTAAAAGTCCTTAGTGGCCTGTAGTGTATTGATGGACAGTTTTTGGTATGATTATGACCAGAAATTATTCGGTATAGTCATAACCATTGATAATTTAATGAATATCATTGGCCCGTAGAGTAGGGATGACTCGATGATGTGGTTTATTTATGAAGCTGAGTCTCAGCGATAAAAATTGATGAAAACATTTTAAATCATAGAAGATAGTAAATATCATGCTATACTTGACTCTTCTAATGGATTGTTTATTCCGTTGTAGTTAAACTTGATGTCTATTGTATTTTATCAATTTAACATTGTTGAAGACTAATGATAATTTATTCTGCATTATCTTAGTCATAATATTTCTTACTGGGCTAGTTGAGTTCACCCTTTCTTTCACTATTCTCTTCTTGAAAATGAGAACGTGGCAAGACTAGTCGGGGAACCGGAGTGATCGGTCAGATGATAAGTATTAGTAGTCCTCACTATTACATTAAATAGTGTAACAATAAATGTAATGAGGACTCCTTTGAGTGTGGATATTGTCTAGATGACAATATTCTTATTAAAACTCGCAGTTTATGTTTTGTCGTATTTTACACGACAATTGTATTATTAAGTTGTATTTGAATTTTGTACCATGTATTTGGCGACTCAAGATGGGTGATATATACCAATTTTGGGGGCGTCAAAAGTACTTTTTCGAAAGTATTCGTCACATGAAGGAGGTGGAGTTCATCAAGTTGGAGCAAAATTATATGATCGTGTCGCAATATGAGGCTAAATTTGTGGAGTTTTCCCAGTTTGCATCACATTTGGTCGATAATGAGGAGCGAATGACGCGAATGTTTCTAAGAGGTTTGAAACCCGAAATGCGTCAATACCTCATTTCTCACAAATTGTGTTTGTATTCGGATGTTATGAATAAGGCTCAGTTATTAGAGCGCGATAATAAGTCAGCACAACCAAAAGGTAATGACCAGCAACACGATAATAATCATACCGGTGGCAACGGGCATCGAAACAATGATAACCATCGTGGAGGAAATTATCATGCCAAGAATGGTAACCACTTCGGTGGTAATCATGGCCAAGATAATAAAAGTGAAAATTTCAAGAAGAGAAGGTTCAACAACGATGGAAAGACAGCAGCACCAACACCCGTTTTCAAAGAAGGAGAACGACCACCAATTGTATGCTTCAAATGTGGAGGGGAGGAACATATCAGTCCAAGATGCACGATGCAGTCCAAAGCATGTTACAATTGTGAAAAAAAAGGTCACCTAGCCCAATTTTATCGTGCACCAACGTCAAGTCCAGCTGGGACGGTGGCACCAAAGGCGGATACGGACAAAACAAAGTCGGTGATTTCAGGAAGAGCGTTCTTCGTGACTTCTCAAAAAGCGAATAACCAGAATGAAGTTAGCACGGGTTAGTTAATTTTAAATTCTTGCGAAGTCTATACCTTATTAGATACCGGTTCTACCCATTCTTTTATCTTTCTTGCTTGCGCTCAACATTTAAATTTGACCCCAGAGAAGTTACTTTGACTTATTGGTTGAAACTTCATTAGTAGAAACCTTCGTTACCTTCATTGTTTATAAATCTTGTTGATTCAAATCGACACTTTCACGTTACCTGTCGATCTTATCTCGTTAAAAATACTTGCCCTTGATGTGATTTTAAGAATCGATTGGTTAACAACTCATCATGCTTTTCGTAAGGTTGTTATATTTCATATTCCTAACCAACCTGTTATGCGAATTCAAGCAACCAAACCACTAAAGCCAATCATTGTCATATCAAGCCATAAGTAAAGGGCCCCGATCCTTTCGTTGTTGAATTCCTTGTGTAGAATGCACCAAAGCCAAACTTTTCGTAGGCGACGCTGTGAATGACGATGGCAAATTGATAGGTATCAATGTGACGTGTTATCCAAGTCTTGGATGAAGGTTACAGTTTTGAATGATATTTCTTTCTATTGTTAATAAATTTCCTGATGTATTCTTGAAGACTTCTTAGCCTACCCCTAGAGCGTGAAATTGAATTTTGTATTGACCCCAGTACAAAACCCATTTCTTCAACCCTTAAATATTTCTTCAACCAAAACGAACTTATAATGCGCCAAAGACGTTGGCTCGAGCTGTTGAAGATTACAACTATACCATTCAATATCATCGTGGAAGAGCAAATATGGTAGCTGACGCGTTGAGTAGAAGATCGTATGCGTTTACAAGTGCGATGTTGTTAACACAAAAGCCCATTTCTTACAACTTACAAATGATGAAGATAGAGTTAAAGACTCTAGGGACCCACGTGAAGATAACAAATATACGAGTAGAATTGACTTTAATCGATAAAGTTAAAGCCGCTCAAGCTACATACTCAGAGCTGGTGAATATGAAGAAGAAGGTTCAAGAGGGCATTATTCTAGAAGCAAGAATCGATGAATAGAAGAAATCTCAACCCTCGATTTAATTGGCCCATTTGAAATCCTCGATCAAGTAGGAAATGTGGCCTATAGACTCGTTTTACCGCCAAGTATGTCACGTGTTCATAACGTTTTTTTTTTACGTATCGATGTTACGTAATTATGTGGACTACTTAAACCACATTATTGAATTAGAACTAGACGAGATAGCAGAAGATTTAACGTATGAGGAGATACGTATTAAAATCTTGGATAAGAAGGATCGTATTCAACACTCAAAGGTTATACCTCAAGAGTTAGAATCTGAAATGATGTCAAGGTATCCTCACCTTTTCGACATACCAGGTACATACGTAAATTTCGAGGGCAAAATTTCATAAGGAAGGGAGATTGTGAGATCCCAAATTTTATGAATAAAGATTTAAATTTTTTGAAATATTTTTTTGAATATTATGGTATAATGTTATAGTTGTGGGTAATATTTATAAATTTTGCAAAGTAAGCAAGTTGTTATATAATATTCGATTAGTCGGGGAATATTCGTTTTAACATGAAATATTCGTACGACGACACAATCATTGGTGGACCCCACAACGGAAGTATTGTCGTAGTTAGAAAACGATAGAATTATCAATTTATAAAAATAACGGTGAAAGTGTTACCGTTAAAACTGTTGAACTACCCGGTAATAAAAATACAATAATACGCGTAGTTGCATAGTAGCACACGGTATTGATTATTGATGCTTACGTAAGAAGTTACTCAGTTATGCTCAATTATTGCTACAGTAATTGATGCATCATATCTCTCATATTATTGATTCAATTATTGTCACACAAGATCATCTCATATAATATGTTATATTATTAAATCAATAATTGAGATAACAAAGTTATTCATATTATTATTTACAATATTGATAATGTCTAGAAGTTCAAATGGAGGTTTGGTCACCTAATTAACGGCTACCAATAAGGAGAAATCCTTATCGAAAAGTCCCTTCTTTCTTAGGAGCGACCTGGTTGTTAAATATTGTGAGTTATAATATTTATAATGAATAAGTTCGAGTTGATTAAAGATAAAATTGATAATTCCATTGTATGAAAATTATTAGTGTTAGTGAAAATCGACATTTATTTCGATAATAATTAATATCTAGAGGTTATATTGACCAAACAAATAATTAACCGGATAAATAAGCAATTAATTGTTATTGATTCACATGATTATAACTATTTGTTCACATGTGTTTACTATTGATTCACATTCATTTACTATTAGGGGAGTTGGTGCAAGATTGATAATACTTGCATAACTAAATTAAAAATAGAGGTATAGTTGAAGGTACTATACTATAATTAATTTTTTCACATGTTTAGAACTATTGAGTCACATGATTTACTATTAGGGGAGGTGGTGCAAGTTTGATAATACTTGCAAGACTAAATTAAAAATGAAGAAAAAGAGGAAGCTATTATACAGTAATATTTCGAGCCCCAAAACGTGCAATTATCAAAACTATATTTTCCTATAAATAGAAGCTTATTCTTCATTCATTTCTCACCAATTCACTAAGTCTCACAAGAGCAATTATTATAGAAAAATTATAGAGAGAAAAAAGAAGAGAAGTCTGCTACCTCACTATTCCAGTATCCAGTTTTTTCTAAGGTAAGGGGTATTATTCTTTCTTATTCATGAAGAGAGTTATTTTCTTTCAATACTCGTAAGGGTTGTTATTTCATTTTTTATTATTTTGTTGGAATAACATGTCTATGCGAAGTACCGCATACATATTAAAATTCTTCTGTTACTACATTCTTTATTATTCTGTTGAAATAACCTGTTTGTGCGGTCTATCGCATGCCTGATGAATTCTGTTGTTATTCCATTCTTTATTATTCTGTTGGAATAACCTATCTGTGTCGACTACCGCATGCATGGTGAAAGATCCTGCATATTCATTCCTTATTAAATTGTGAAAATGATCTGTCTACATGGATTACCGCATGGCGGGTGAAAATCCATTTGCAGTTTCGTATATTCTATTATACTCGTCTGAGATATCATTTCTTTTATACTCGTCATGGAATATCATTTTCTTTGGTATTTTTTTTACGAGTTACTATTCACGAGTTACTATTAACCCGGTTACTATTCACTCTAGTATTATCCACTCGGGTATTCGGAGCACTTTTCGTGCCGGATTACTATTCACGAGCTACTATTCACGAGTTACTATTCACCCGATTACTATTCACTATAGTATCATTCACTCGGGTATTCGGGATATTTTTCGTGTCGGAATACTATTCACGGGATACTATTTTCGAAGTGCTATTCACGGTGTAGTATTCACCCGAAAAATATATTTCTTTTCTGTCCAAATTATTTTTGGTACATGAATATTATTCTTGAATTTTTCTCTACAAAGCAGCAGTATCATGTTGACAATTTGGACGTTATTGATTTCTGGATAAATTAGATTATAAATCTTTAAAATTTATCCTTGAACTTGTTTTATTGAATTATTATGTCATTGTCATCATCCTCATGCTTACATTATAATGAAAGTCATCTTTGGCTTACGTGCATAGATGGACTTGGTATGATTATGACCAGGGATTATTCGGTATAATCATGACCGTAATGTGACGAATGATGTGGTGAAAGTCCTCATTGGCCTGTAGTTCATTGATGGACGAGTTGTTGGTATGATTATGACTAGGGATTATCCCAAGATAATCATGACCATTGATGATTACATGAATATCCTTAATAGTGATGCGAGGATAATTCGATTTTATTTATTAATTGAGTCTCAAATATAAAGTTGATGAAAAACTTTTAAATCATAGAAGATAGTAGATTTTATGCTCTACTTGACTCTTCTAATAGATTGCTTATTTCACCGCAGATTGTTGATCTAAAACTTGTTGTCTATTGTATTCTATCAGTTGTTATACTGTTGAAGGCTAAAGATAATTTATTCTGCATTATCTTAGTCATAATATTTCTTACTGGTCTAGTTGAGCTCACCCTTTCTTTCATTGTTCTCTTCAGAAAATGAGAATATAGTTTGGACAAGTCGGGGAATGGAGTGATGGTCCAGGATAAATGGCTTTATTAGTCTTCACTATTCTACGAAATAATGTAATAATAATTGTAATGAGAACACCATTGAGTGTGGATATTGTCTAGATGACAATATTCTTGTTTAAACTCTCAGCTATGTTTTGTCGTATTTTACACGACTGTTATATAATTAAGTTTGTATTTGTATTCTGTACCATGTATCTGGCGACCAAAGATGGGTGATGTATACCTGTTTTGGGGGCGTCACATCAACCCTCTCAACAACTAAGAATCAAGAAGGCACCAAGCCTCGGCAATATTTAGGTGTACCATATGGAAATTATATGCTCAAATCCGAAAGAAATGCATACATAACACATCACCTGAGGCATCTGTCATGCTCCTGGAACTTTCAATCTAGAAGCCACAAAGACCTACAAGTTAATCATATAAAGGTTATTGTTTTTCCTTGCCTATTGTAAGCCAAATTTTTTTTAAACACAATCGAATTTCCTCTAATTATTATTGTGAATAATAAGAAGTTAATTTGATATAATATTTTAGTTATGGGTGAAATGAGCAAATTTTGCAAAATAAGCAAATAGTTATAAAATATTCATTGTTGTCGAAAAATATTCGTTTGGTCGTGGAATATTCTTGTTGTCGGAGAATATTCGTACGACGGCGTAGCCATTCGTGGGCATCATAACAGAATAACTGTCGGATGAAAAAAACGACAAGTATGGGTTTTTATAAATAATCAGTAATCGTTCTGAATTAACAATTTGTTGAAATACACAGTGGTTAAAATTCAATAATACACGCGTGGTTGCAAGATAGCACAAGATTACCTGATATTTTTAAATTATTGATCCTTACGTAAGAAGGCACTACTCAATAATTGTTATAATAATTACTGTTCAATATTTTATTTTATTGATTCAATAATTGCTGCGTTGATATTTTATATTATTATTGTTTCAATAATTGTCACGACACAATATTTCCCATTATCATACCAATAATTCATATTATTTGAATAATATTATTAGTAACATTATTGGTAATGTCTAGAAAATTCTGTCAAGGAGAGGTTTGGTCACCTAATTGCGCGCCAGTAAGGAAAAATCCTTATTGGAAAGCCCTCTCTGTTCTGGGAACTGCCTGGTTGTCATTATTGTGATTCTGTAATATTATTTGTGAATAATTAATTATTGATTTATATGATAATGAAATATTTATTTGATGCGGATATAAATGATGAATCTATTTATGTGGTTATAAATAAAGGAGTTATTATTGAGGTGTTTTATCAGCATTTTGTCGGATTGGAGGTATAAAAAGATCAAATCGGTGTTCTTAAAGCTCTATTGCGTGAGTTATAATTTTAATACGGCCGTTGGATCGTTGTGATTTTTGGATATATTCTACATATATAAGTTGAGTATATGTCCACAAATTTTGAACCGTTAAAAATTAACGTATGATTTGTTATGAATTTTAAGAGGTGTTGAAAATCATCCGTTGTGAATTTTGGATATTTTCTCATGCGAAATTTGAAAAACTTAAAAGCTACAAAGTTGTAGAAATTCGATTTACGTGTAGAATGGATATAAAATTCAGTATTTTTTTACGATAAACGGACTATTTTCTATGAATTATTGGAGTTTTAAAAATAAAATAATTTTTATTAAATTATGGGTGGGACCCACTTTTGTTTTATTAAACATGTGGGTCAAATGAAATTTTTCGAAATTGAGGTGTTAGTCTTGGTTGGTGAGTTAATGCGTAGAATTTGAAAAATAAATAATAATATTTTATTATTTTAGTCTCCTTTGACGTTCTAGCATTTTTCTATAAATAGGCGCTTAAGTTAGAATTGAAAATCACACCATAAATAAGTTTTCTTTCTCTCTATAGTATCGAGCGTATTTTTGTGAGTATTTAGATACTTTAAGAGTTGATTTTCAGTGCAAGTTCCCTTCGATTTTATATCCGATATTCCGAACAGAAGTACTATCATTTTGAGGTAAGGGATGTTATTTTCTTCTTAAATGATATTATTTTCTTCAATATCATTATGCCGAAATATTGGTTTGAACTTTTTATCAAATTTGAAACTTTTTGTGTCAAAATTACTATTCACGATATCGACCTTTATTCACGTATCTGACTATTCACTTAATCTGAGACTATTCACCAAAATAAAAAAAATTTCTTTTTTGTCCAAGATGTCTATTATGGTTACTATATTTGATTGTATCCATGTTTTGATCTTTATTTTTGAATTCTGCTTCAAAATTGGTTATTATGGAGTATTATTCATCTTGAATAAACTATAATACGAATCTCTAATATTTGTCCTTCTGTCTCACTGAATTCGTTTTCTTTAAGATATTTTTCATCATCCTCGGTCCTAAATGATGATATTACTGAATATCTTTGGCACAGTAGTGCAAAGATGAATGATTAATCGATGAATATCTTTGGCTAAGCTCGCAGAAAAGATGAGCAGTGTTGAGATGAACATGACCAACCCAAGTGATATGAATGAATATCTTTGGCCTGTAGTGCAAAGATGAATATGTGAATAAAGATGTATATTGATTGTTGTTACAGTGATAAAATATTGATGATGGACTTTTAAATCTTAGAAGATAGTAGAATTCCTTTTCTACTTGACTCTTCTAATGGATTGATGTTTCCGCTGCAGTTGTTGATCTAAAACTTGTTGTCTATTATAGTCTATCAGATTTTTTTCCGTTGGAGACTAATGTTAATTTGTTGTATATTATCTTAGTCATAATATTCTTTACTGGGCTAGTTGAGCTCACTCTTTTCCTTTTTGTTCCATTTTTTTCTCAGGAGGCGAGAACATAACAAGATCTAGTCGAGGTATGGAGTGATGGTTCTAGAAAGATGTTTTAGCAGTCCTCACTATTTCTATAAAATAGTGTATGAATAAATGTAATGAGGACTCATTTGAGTGTGAATATTGTCTAGATGACAATATTTGTATTTTAACTCACAGTATGTGTTGTCGTATTTTGCACGACAATTGTATTATTAAAGTTGTAAGTTTGCTTTTTGTACCATGTATTTGGCGACTCAGAATGGGTGTTGTATACCTATTTTGGGGGCTTCACAGTTGGTATCAAAGCTTAGGGATATGATCCTTGGCTGAGATGTTAGACAAGAACTAGGAGGGGAGAGACGGAAAATTCATTTGCTAGTATGACCTACCTAAGTTTATTTGGTATTTAATTGGTCGGTCAGAGTATAGAGATAATATGTTAATTTGTTTAATTAACCCTTGTTTTATGGCAGTATTTAAGAATGGCTGCTAAGAACGTTAATAATGGAGTGTATGAGACTGTGGAACAACCTTTAGTCCCAAACCAGGAGAACGTGCAACAGGAAGGTAATATTCCTCTTATAAACAACACTGATCAGACGATGAACGATGGGATGTTTAGAAGCTTTTTGCAGTTCATGCAAAATCAAACTAGGGAGACTCGTGTACAGAATACGGGTGAAAATGATAGCAATGCTACGGCTTATCACAAATGACAAGCGGTTCAAAGAGTCGGGACCACGAGTTCAGGAAAGCCAAATCCGATTAAGGCGGAGACGTGGGTCAAGCAAATTACCAAGATATTCGATGTCTTGTGATGCACAGAGGAACAGAAGGTTCCATTCGCCACTTTTATGTTCCGTAATGAGACAGATTACTGGTGAATATCTGTGAAACGTACCCATCCAGCTGCACTCAGCATGTCATGGGAGACATTTCAGAAACTGTTCAATGACAAGTACTTTCCTGAAAGTATTCGTCATATGAAGAAAATGGAGTTTATTATACTGGAACAAAACAACATGACGGTGTCCCAGTACGAGGCGAAGTTCGCAGAGTTATCCAGGTTTACACCTCATTTGGTGGAGAATGAGGAACGTACGACGCGAATATTTCTGAGAGGTCTGAAACCCGATATACGTCAATATTTCATTTCTCATAAATTTTCTCTATATTCAGATGTTGTCAACAGGGCCCAATTATTAGAACGAGATAATGAGTACGTTCAACCGAGGGAAAACAACCAGGGTTAGACAGATGACAGCAGTCATCGGAGAAATGATAACCAGCGGGGAGGAAGGAATACAGACAAAAGCGGTAATCACTCTGGTGATAATTGTGGCCATGATAATAGAAGAAGCGAGTCGGGGGGAGATTTTAAAAAGAGAAGGTACAACAATGATAATGTGAAGAAGACGCAAAGACCAAAGAATAACTGTTTCTAAGGGAGGAGAACGACCACCGGTCGTATCCTATAAATGCGGGAAAAAGAGACATATTAGTCCAAACTGCCCACAACAGTTCAAGGTATGTTATAATTGTGGACAGGAAGGACATATCGCTCGAGATTGTACTATAGCGAAACCAAGTTCAACGTGGATGTTCAATGGTGGATGGTGACTCGGAAATCATCCCGGAAAAGTCCAAGTCAATCGGTTCTGGAAGAGCGTTTGTCGTGGTCGCCAAAATGCGAGGAACCCGAAAGAGGTGATCATGGGTAAGCTAGTCATAAATTCTTGCGAAGTTTATACCTTACTAGATCTGGGTTCTACCCATTCATTTATCTCTCTCCGCTTGTGCTCAACGTTTAAACTTGACTCCGGAGAAATTAGACTTTGACCTATCTGTGGAGACTCCGTTAAGAGAAACTTTCATTACATCCACTGTTTATAAATCTTGTTGATCCAAGTTGGCACCATCACATTACACGTTGATCTTATCTCTTTAAAGAAACTTGCATTTGATGTGATTTTAGGGATGAATTGGTTAACTACTCATCATGCCAAAATTGATTATTTTCGTAATGTTGTTAGTTTTCATATTCCTAACCAATCTGTTATGCGAATTCAAGCAACCAAACCATTGAAGTCAAACACTTTCATATCAAGCCATAAAGCCATTCGTTTATTGAAAAACGAATGTCAAGCTTTCTTAGCCCATGTTATGGATTTGAATAAAGACACGTCAGATTTGAATAAAATTTTTGTGGTTAGTGAACTTCTTGACGTATTTCTTGAAGAATTTCCTGGCCTACCCCCAGAGTGTGATATTGAATTTTGTATCGACTTTGAACCCGATACAAAACTCATTTCTAAAATCTCATATCGAATGGCTCCCTATTGAACTTCAGGAGTTAAAAACCCAAGTACAAGAGTTGGTACCCGAGCCTCTATCTCGTGACTTCCTTTGTGGAATGCACTAAAGCCAGACTCTCCGTAGGGGACTCTATATTTGTGTGGTGGTAAAACAATAGGTACCATTGTGACGTGTTATCCAAGATTGGGATATAAATCACAGTTGAGAACAACCGAAGTCGGTGACCAAAGTACGTAACTTTCTGGGCTTAGCTGGTTATTATCGGAGATTCGTGGAAGGATTTTCTCGAATCCCTACTCCGTTAACTTAGCTGACTCAGAAAGATACAAAATTCGTATGGAGCGAGGAATGCGAGAAGATTTTGCAAGAGCCCAAGAGGCGACTCATTTCGGCACTTGTTCTGACCATACCATCCTGAAAAAGCGAACATGGTAGCTGACGCGTTGAGTAGAAGATCGTACGCGAGTATGAGTGCGATATTGTTGAGCACAAAAACCTATTTTGTATAATTTACAAATGATAAAGATAGAGTTAAAGACTCTAGGGACCCACGTTATGATGTTAAAATAGAATCGACTTTAATTGATAAAGTTAAAACCGCTCAAGCTGCACACCGGAGCTGGTGAATATAAAGAAGAAGGAGCAAGAAGGCGTTATTCTAGAAGTAAGAGTCGATAAAGAGAAGAAAGCTCAAACCTTCGATTTATTTGAAATCCTCGATCGAGTAGGAACTATGGCATATAGACTCGCCTTAACACTAAGTATGTCGCGTGTTCATAACGTTTTTCACGTATCGATGTTACATAAATATGTGAAAGACCCGAATCACATTATTATGTTAGAACCAGACGAGATAGCCGAAGATTTAACGTACGAGGAGGTACCTGTCAAGATCTTGGATAGGAAAGAGCATATCCTACGCACAAAAGTTATACCACAAGTTAAGGTTTTATGGAGGAACCATGCTATTGAAGAAATGACCTGGGAGTTGGAATCAGAAATGAAAGCGAGATATCCTCACCTTTTCGAAACACCAGGTACGTACGTCAATTTCGAGGACAAAATTTCATAAGGAGGGGAGGTTGTAAGACCCCAATTTTTTTTTAAACACAATCGAATTTCCTCTAATTATTATTGTGAATAATAAGAAGTTAATTTGATATAATATTTTAGTTATGGGTGAAATGAGCAAATTTTGCAAAATAAGCAAATGGTTATAAAATATTCATTGTTGTCGAAAAATATTCGTTTGGTCGTGGAATATTCTTGTTGTTGGGGAATATTAAATGCGACGGCACTAAGATAGCCATTCGTGAGCCTCATAATGTAATAACTCGCTTGATGAAAAAAAGCAACAAGTATGAATTTTTATAAATAATTCTGCGTAATCGCTACCATTAACACTGCTTGAAATACACGGTGGTTAAAATTCGATGAATACTGCGTTGGGTTGCACAAGAGCAGCACACAAGATTGCACAAGATATTTTGAATTATTGATCCTTACGTAAGAAGACACTACTCAATAATTGTTATAGTAATTACTGTTCAATAATTTATTTTATTGATTCAATAATTGCTGCGTTGATATTTTATATTATTATTATTTCAATAATTGTCACTTTGACAATATTTCCCATTATCATATCAATAATTCATATTATTTGAATAATATTATTAGATAACATTATTGGTAATGTCTAAAAAGTTCATCGAGGAGAGGTTTGGTCACCTAATTACGCGCCAAGAAGGAGAAAATCCTTATTGAAAGCCCCTCTGCTCTGGGAACCGCACGGTTGTCATTATTGTGATTCTCAGAATATTATTTATGAATAATTAATTATTGATTTATATGATAATGAAATATTTATTTGATGCGGATATAAATGATGGATCTATTTATGTGGTTATAAATGAAGGAGTTATTATTGAGGTGTTTTATCATCATTTTGTCGGATTGGAGGTATTAAAAGATCAAATCGGTGTTCTTAAAGCTCTATTGCGTGAGTTATAATTTTAATCCATATTTGGATCGTCGTTGTGATTTTTGGATATGTTATACATATATAAGTTGAATATATGTCCACAAATTTTGAACCGTTAAAAAAATTAACGTATGATTTGTTATGAATTTTAAGAGGTGTTGAAAATCATCCGTTTGTGGAATTTTGGATATTTTCATGTCTGAAATTTGAAAAACTTAAAGCTACTGAAAGTTGTAGAGAATTCGATTTAAATGTGGAATGGACATAAAATTTATATTTTTCTCGATAAATCCAAGCTATTTTATATGAATTATTGGAGTTTTAGAAAATAAAATAATTTTTATTAAATTATGGGTGGGACCCACTTTTGTTTTATTAAACATGTGGGCTGCTGAAATTTTCAGAATTGAGGTGTTAGTCTTGGTTGGTGAGTGTGCGTAGAATTTGAAAAATAAATAATAATATTTTATTATTTTAGTCTCCTTTGACGTTCTAGCATTTTTCTATAAATAGGCGCTTAAGTTAGAATTGAAAATCACACCATAAATAAGTTTTCTTTCTCTCTATATTATCGAGCGTATTTTTGTGAGTATTTAGATACTTTGAGAGTTGATTTTCAATTGTTTCCTTCTTGGCTTTTATATCCGATATTCCAAAGTAAGTACTATCATTTTGAGGTAAGGGATGTTATTTTCTTCTTAAATGATATTATTTCTTTCAATATCATTATCTTAAAATATTGGTTTGAACTTTTTATCAAATTTAAAATTTTTTGTGTCGGAGTTACTATTCACGTATACGGCACTATTCACGAATACGGCACTATTCACTAAAAATAAAAATTTTCTTTTTTGTCCATGATGTCTATTATGGTTACTATCTTTGATTGTATCCATGTTTTGATTTTTATTTTTGAATTCTGCTTCAAAATTGATTATTATGAAGTATTATTGATCTTGGATAAATTGTAATACGAATTCCTAATATTCGTCCTTCTGTCTCACTGGATTCGTTTTCTTTAAGATATTTTTCATCATCCTCAGTCCTAAATGATGATATTGCTGAATATCTTTGGCTTTGTAGTGCAAAGATGAATGATTAATCGATGAATATCTTTGGCCGTAGTATAAAAAATGAATGTGTGTTGAGATAAACATGACCAACTGGTGATACAAATGAATATCTTTGGCCTGTAGTGCAAAGATGAATATATGAATAAAGATGTATATTGATTGTTGTTACAGGAATAAAATATTGACGATGAACTTTTAAATCTTAGAAGATAGTAGAATTTCTTCTCTACTTAACTCTTCTAATGGATTGTTGTTTTCGCTGCAGTTGTTGATCTAAAACTTATTGTCTATTATATTCTATCAGATTTTTTCCTGTTGGAGACTAATGATAATTTGTTGTATATTATCTTAGTCATAATATTCTTTACTGGGCTAGTTGAGCTCACCCTTTTCTTTTTTATTCTATTTTTCTTCTCAAGAGGCGAGAACATGACAAAATCTAGTTGGGGTATGGAGTGATTGTTCTAGAAAGATGTTTTAGCAGTCCTCACCATTTCTGTAAAATAGTGTATGAATAAATGTAATGAGGACTCATTTGAGTGTGGATATTGTCTAGATGAAAATATTTGTATTTTAACTCACAGTATGTTTTGTCGTATTTTGTACGACAATTGTATTATTAAAGTTGTAAATTTACTTTCTGTACCATGTATTTGGCGACTCAGAATGAGTGTTGTATACCTATTTTTGGGGCGTCACACTTATAACTAAGAATAGAAAACCAACTCCATTGGATTGTTATTTCTTCACCAATCTAACCTCTCATAAACTAAAATGAGGTCATGATGCCCAAACTCAATTAGAACATAAAAGTAAATATAATGCACATCTAAAAATAAACTATTATCAACAACATAAAACAAAGATTTAGAAACATAGTTACCCTAAATTCAGATAATCAAGACCAACAATTAATGTGTAATTGACAGTTTTACATGTCCAAGAAAATCTTAAAGTAGTATAATTCAATAAAGACAAACCATTTTAGAAGCGTAAAGACAAAAAGAAATACTTGATGTGAGTACTAAATGCTATTGTTCCTGTCACGTACAAATACTTGATGTGAGTACTAAATTTTATTTCTTCAATTCAAGAACTTATATTATGAGTATGAGGAATGCATGATTCGCTAATGCGTTAGTACTATTTAGTACCATGTTAATTTGAATCAACATGCTTTCGTAATTTTATCCCATGGAGGAGGCATTAGAAATATTTGAGAGCCTTTAAACATTGCCAACCTTGGTATCGACTTGATTTTGTGTTCCATTATCTACGGCATCTTAACCAAGTGGTTGAGCTTCACATATAAATAAATGTCTGATGAGTAATAAAGCTCGGCGGAAAGAGGTGCAACAGGTCATCTTTTGGCCAGAAGGGCTATTAATTTTCTTTGTAATAGTTGATTTTGTTTATGTAATTTAAGTTCTAGTATATGGTTTTATTTCTGGGTGTAATCCTCTATGTAAGACTTGGCTTTGCTATATTTATATATGTTCATGCATATTCTAAAAAAAACCATGACCCAAAGCAAATCAAAATTTTACACACCTTACACAATCTTCATAGCTGCCCATATCAATTCTGTCTAGAGTGATTGATTCTGGAGATTTGGTTGTCCAATGGTTTTCTCTTCTTATCCGTCGTTCAAACTGAAGTGGAACGGCATTTAGTTGATAACATGTAGTACCTTCAGTATTTGCCACAACAAATATAGAAATTACAAGATATATTCAATTTCAAACATCCTGAATGCCAAGTACAAAATTTTACTTGTGGACTAAATGAAATAAACAAATATGCCCAAAAAATTAAGTAATTTACAGCTTGTACACCATCTTTGCAACTATATTTGACAATAAGGTTACAATGTGTTTGGGAGCATAGATCAAGGTCTGAAAATGGAGAAAATTGGCTTAAAATTTTCAATTATGGTGCCACCATTATTAATTCTAGCCCATATTCACACATACCATTAATAACCAAAATATAATATTAATCAATTGAAATAGACAGGAAAAGAATTTGCAGGCCAAAGAGATCTTGGATCAGATACTTAGCATACTTTCAAGTAAATGAAAAGGAAAAAGCACAAAAACAAAAACAAAAACAGAAAAAGAAAACAGGCTGCAAATTAAAGGAGCTCTTACTGGCATAATGATCTTCTCTGGTATTATTTGGTTTTCAGTTATTTGAAAGGCCTTACGGCGTATATGTCACCGACTAATTGCTAAGAGAAAGTAACTTGGAGTGACTACAAAATCTGTTGTTATGAGCAGGTCCACCTAAGAGATGGAGCTAAAAATCAGAGCATAAGAAAACATAACATATACAATATTGAAATTCCAAAAGAAAGTGAAAGGAGGAAACCAAAATAAATTATTCACAATTCAGTTACCTTCAGAACAATTCTAGTGATTGAACTTACTATAGCAGACAACTGAATCGAAGGGAAATAGCTAAAGTATTGTTTGACCAACTATTAATTTTAAAAGAAGAAAATCAAATGTTAGCATAACAAATGGAGGCAGTGAAATAATTTTTAACACAAATATACAAAAGAAAATCCTTGTCAAATTGTCTGAGAGGATGTTGATGAGGCTAAATTTGATGATCCACGACCCTGCAATATTCCAACATGAAAGAAGACATTTCACACTAGCCTCTGCGCAAACATATCTCAAATAAAGCCCTCATGATACGGCTCAAGATTGCACTTATATATGCAGCATCAGAAACTAGCGAAAAAGAATTAATTGAACCCAAGAAATACACAGCTGCGAAATACACAATCGACCACATAGTTATCAAATAAAAATGTCCATTTTAGTACGATGGTGTACAGTTCTTGATCAGCAAGACAAATAAATACCTGAATGAGAATTGAAAATTTTTCATGTTTATTTGAATGACCCCACTTAACTTCTAATGGACATAATATTTAAGCCAACTTTGCTAATTCATTTTGTTCCTCATCTCGAACAACAAATATTCTCAAATTCAGAATAATGGGCTACCATGTCAATCACCTACAAAGCAGCAAGAACACCAACACAATAAAGATAAAATAGCAGGAGTACAACCAGTAGTTTAAGTTCATGTTGTCAAAGGAACTGTTCACTTATAAGACAATTCCCATACCACACTACACAGAGTAAAAACACTTGAAATCCAAAGAAAAGCAGCACATGATCGATTCATTAAAACCACTTGAAATCCACAGAATATCATAAGATTCAAGGAAAATCTAATGTCCCAATAATAATGTGTTATAAAAAGCTAAAGCTTCGTTCTTTAAAGTGATTGAAATTCATATCTAAAATTTTCACACATTATGATAAAATGTCAGCTTTAAAAACTAAGAAAGCTAAAAGTACAGACAAGAATTACATTTCTTTCTCACAAGCAAAAGAATATTTATTACAAGGGGAATAAGAGACTTCCTAGATACATTTTTCTTTTCTTTTTGATAAATATGCCATGATGATTCTTTAATCATACTATTATAATTCTGCAATGTATTTGTTCTTCTACTTGTCTTTTGGGGCAACTATTGAATATCTACCAGACTACCAAGCTAAGCCAGGGAAGAAGATGAAGCAGTCTTCTTATAGAACCATCACATATAAATGTATTTGACATCTTATACAAGCAGATAAGGTGAAACTTCATGTGGAGTTGCAACACCAAACAAGTAATCAGGTTGGGACTTGCATAGCAATAGATAATAAATGAAAGTGCGAGAATAAAAATTCTTTTTATAAATCCAGATAAAGTAAAACATCATGCGAGTCAAGTCACCAAAAAAGGAATCAGGTTGGGACTTGCATAACAATAAGGAATAATAAAGGAAAGTGCAAGAATAATTGATGTCTGAATTTCTGCAAGTAACTCTACTCAATAAGCAATCTTATACTCTAAAACAGAATAAATATTCTAGGAATAAGATTTTAGTTTCAAAAGAAGGAAGTTATATTGAAAGAAAAATCCATAAAACTGCAGTGCAGATGACCTGTAACAAAAGTAGATGGTCACTTTCAAGTAAATTGTTTTGTAATGTTCTACAAAGATCAATATATAATATACCAGGGGAATATGAGCAAACTTAAAGAGCGGAGTATAGGACATGACAATGAATAACATATTATAAAAATATCCCAATATGCTTTAGAGTTTGATGCATGCAGTATGTGGAATCTTTGCACAAAGTATTGAATATGCACTTTATTTTGATTTCTCATCATCTTATTATACATTTTAAGACTTGGTCCTTGTGGGATTTTGATTGTTGTTTCTAGGATTACCAGCCTTAGGTGTAATAGGAGATTTGACTTTTCAAAATGGTTATACAGAAATAGAGGCATGAAGAATGTGTTAACATGTGTGAAATGCCCCCAGTTTTGAGTTTTTTTTATTTACAGGTTAGGAATTGAGTCTAGCAAAATAAAATAGTGTACTAATCTAAATAACAACCAACTATTCTACAAAGAGGTAAACATTTAGTTAGGCTAAAAGTAACATACCAAATCTGGACATGATTCTGTATCTCCAGGAATAGCATGCCAATTAGGTTGCGACTGAATATCCTAATGACAACAGTCATCATCAATCATTACTATAAATGCAAGTGGTCTAAACTATGAATGTAATCGTAGGAAATAAATGTTTGTAGTTATGTTTCAGTTCACTAAAATATCGAATCCAAGACAATATAATTAGCTATAGTATGGTACAGAAGAATGAGCATTTGGAGATATGAAATACAAAGAGATTGAAAGTGAATGTATCAAGATATTGCAAAAGTTTTAGTTGATGTGAAAAAAGAAAATAAAAAGCCTTTAAATACAAGAACATCCCCTGATGTTTCAAGAACATTAACTCATACATACTACCCCTACAAGTTTAAACTTGAACAAAATTAATAATATGAATTCAATAAACTTGAGAAATTAGGCATAAGACCAGAAATAGCAACTGGGATTTAGTACTCTTAATCAAAAGGTAAATTAAACACTTTAAACAAAAGAGACGTACATTTTATTCAACTATATAATTGTTGCATCCTGTGGAAAATCAAAAGAACTATTGTCAGATCCCTAATGCGATTGAAGATCTACATCTGCATACCTTATACTCCCTCCATTCCATAGGAATATTCTCATTTACCACTAAAAAAATGGTCATAAATTTTAATTAAAATTAAATATACCATAAATTTCAAATTTCAAAATAATTTGCACCACGTACGTACGCTTTCTTTCTGTGTCAAAACAATTAATTTGCAGCATGAGCTGGTGCAATTTGAAAATCTTGAAGGCCTTGTAAAGTTGAAGAAGAAACATGATGGAGGGCATTTCATCAAGTCACACGTGCAATCTTACAATCATTGCACAAATATAGAGAGTGGAAAAGAGAAGAGATTAATGTACAAATATAGAGAGTGGAGAAGAGAAGAGATTAATTAACCTGAATTCAATGTATCGGTCGAAGGAATCAAGAGCCTAGTCCTTTCTCCGGTCAGCAGCTATCACTGAGAAAGAAATCAAACAGAACACAAATCCAAAAACCCTAAACCCTAACGCCGCCTTCTTCACCGCGATCCTCCTCCTCCTCCATCTCTTCAGCAAACATTAAGAAGAAGAAAGATTAGATCTAGATCTAGATATAATTTTTGTTTATAGGAAAAGATAAAAGTAAAAATAATAATGAATTTCAAAGTAAAGTTTATTAATAAATGAATGTTAATTTTATTATTTTTAATAAATATAATGATTAATGTTTTAAATTTAATTTGAATAAATTTTTATTATTTTTGAAATATTAAATTTTAAAATGAATACTTTAATTACAACTATAGCTAGAATAAGAAAAAAAATAATGAGTTTTAAAATATAATATTAATGAATGAATGTTAATTTATTTATTTTAATAAATACAATAATCAATAATCTAAATTACAATTCAAATAACTTTTCATCATTTTTAAAATTCTAAATTTTAATTTTAAAATGAATGCTCTAATTACAATTATAAATAGAATAAGAACAAAACTAATGAATTTTAAAATATAGTTCACTAATTCTAAATTAATTCGAACCTAATACATTTTAATAATAAAATTATATTATCCATTGTTATTGCCTCCTGCAAGTAAATTTTGAAAGTACAAAATTTGTAACAAGTTAATACATATATATATATATATATATATAATTTATATATATGTGACTTATTAATTATTGAATATAAGTTATTAATATATATATATATATACATATATATATAATTCAAAAGTTTACATTGAATATTTAATTCTTTTTTTTCAAAATTATATTATCTATTGCTCCCACCTCTTTTTAAGTAAAAAAATTGTAACAAGTTAATAATTATAGTTTGGTAAGTTAATATATAGAGCAATATGGTCATACAAAGTTGTGTATAATTTATTTGTGTATAGTCTGCCAAAACTATGTCGTTTTGACAGATTTTTTTTTATTAAAAAAACAGCTTCTCTCCTTCCAAATCATAAATCAAAAATAAATATGTTAAAACGACGTAATTTTGAAATACTGCGCACAAATAGAATATACACGGCTATATATATGGACCCCCATTCTTGGCAATCGGTTGTCACGGGTACTATTTCAACAAACATAATCTATACCGTTGATCACAATATTGGATGACACGGATTGAAATAGATTTCCCCCTGCTGCTACAGGCTGTAGCGACATGAGAAATTACTCATTTGCCCCTCATTTGCTCATATGTTACACTGTCTACCGCTACAAGTTATACAAGTTATATATATATATATATATATATATATATATATATATACATATACATATACATATACATATCAGTAGAATAAATTTAAAAATATTGGAGACTACAAGTTATGACATTAGTTTAGTTAACTAATAAATTAGAATGGCTCAATGGTAGCATAATGACCCAATAACCCATAGGTCTTAGGTTCAAAACCTAGTTGTGATATTTTTGCTTCTTATGTTATTATTATTATTATTATTATTATTATTAACATCACTTTAACTGACGTTGGAATTTCTTTTTCTTTTTCTTTTTTAATTTCTTTGATCTCTTGTACTTGTCTACAAATATCAATATTTTTTTTATGTTTATTCTCTGTCATCGGCATTGGAAATGAAGGAGTATATAAGATTTCAGCTATAAAAAAATAAAAATAAAAATTCTAACGCCAATTAAAGTGACGTTGCATCTTACTCTTCTTTTTTAAAAATTTGTTTTTTTAATAAATAAATAAAATAGGGATAAAATTGATATTACATTAATATGGGTCAAACTAATTTATTAGGAATGACTTATAAGTCATTTTAAATAACTTTATTCTGCTTTTTAGTTCATAAAACATAATAAATATTTTTCAAATTTTTATGTTTTCTCTTAGAACCGATAATATTATAATTTAATTTTATAATATATTTAAAAAAAGGTAAAAGGAGAACTAGGAATAGCTAGGGGGTATACCATTACTATTCTTCTTTTTATGCTTTATTTTTGGACTTAAAAATATGTTCATGATTTAAGTTACTCCCTCCGTCTAAGAATAAAAATTCTAATTATTTTATGTAATCTCAAGTTAAATATTTACTTATATTAAATAATCTATCCTACTTCTATCTAGAAATAGGAAATATTGGGAAGCATAGATATAATAATCAGGTTTGATGAAGTTGAGTTTATTTGGGTCGAAGACCCGGAACTAACATGCTTGACAATCGGTTGTCACGGGTACTATTTCAACAACCATAATCTATACCGTTGATCGCAACATTGGATGGCACGGATTGAAATGGATTTTTCCCTACTGCTACAGGTTGTAGCGACATGAGAAATTACTCATTTGCCCCTTATTTGCTCATGTGCTACACTATCTACCACTACAAGTTATGGCGGTAATTTAGATAACTAATAAATTAGAATGACTCAGTGGTAGCTTAATGGCCCAATAACACATAAGTCTTATGTTCAAAACCTAGTTGTGATTTTTTTACTTCTTATGTTACATTTTTGTGTATTAGACAAATTCTATTACCATCTATATATATATACACATCCTAAATCTCCACATTAAACTAAATATATATAAAGTAACTATGAATATTTTAATATATATATATATATATATAAATTTATCTCTAAATATTCATATAAATATTTATAAATAAATATTCATATAAATTTATCTTTAAAATTTATAAACAAATATTTATTAATAAATTTATAAATATTTCATCTAAAATTTATAAAATTTGGGTATGAATATTTTTTATAAATATTTGGAGATAAATTAACTCATATTTATATGAATATTTGTTTACATATATATTTATATATAAAAATATTCATTGTTACTTTATATATATTTAATTTAATATTGAGATTTGTTTAGTATTTTATTTAGTTTGACAAGAAATTTTAAAACGAATATGTATGTGTGTGTGTGTGTGTATATATATATATATATATATATATATATATATATATATATATATATATATATATATAAACAGTAGTAAAATTTATCTAATACATAAAAATATAGCACATGAAGCATGAATTTTTTTTAATAATGACTTTAAGTCAAAAAAAAAGTTAAAATTTAAGCTATTGTCAAACACTAAATAATAACAAATGACTTATAATTTAGTTTGACCAACTTATAAGTCAATTGCCAAACACCCTCTAATTCAAGATATAAAGAGAAATTAATATTTGATTATAAAAAAAATTACAAGTCAAGAAAAAGGAGAATTCGAAAAAGGGAAGTTAAAAAAGAACTTACACATCATTGGTGCAACTTAATTGGTCTATGCCGGAATCATTGGTGCGACTTAATCGGTGTAGTTTGGTCTATTTTTGGTGCAATTTTGGGAGCGATTTCGATTCATTGCCCATCCCTTGTCAAAAAGTATGTATGTAAAATAACGAGTTACAAGAAAAATTCATATAAATTATTTTAGAAATTAATTATATTTTTTTTCAAAATTATAATGTGCGAATACAATCATTATAAACTACATCCAATTAACTACAAACTTTAATTTTTATAAATTAGAAAATATATCTATAATAATAATAATAATAATAGTACTAATAATAATAATAATAACAATAATAATAATAATAATAATAATAATAACAATAATAATAATAATAATAATAATAATAATAATAGTAATAACAATAAATAATAATAATTAATAATAATAATAATAATAATAATAATAATAATAATAATAATAATAATAATAATAATAATAACAATAGTTTATTATTATTATTATTATTATTATTATTATTATTATTATTATTATTATTATTATTATTATGACGCCCCCAAAATAGGTATACATCACCCATCTTGAGTCGCCAAATACATAGTACAAAATTCAAATACAACTTAATTATACAACAATGTGTAAAATATGACATAAAAACATATCTCATGAGTTTTAATACAAATATTGTCATCTAGATAATATCCACACTCAATCGAGTCCTCATTACATTTATTATCACACTATTTAATGTAATAGTGAGGACTACTAATGCTATTATCTCAATCGTCACTCTGCTCCCCGACTTAGTCCCGCCACGCTCTCATTTCCTGAAGAGAACAATGAAAGTAAAAGGGTGAGCTCAACTAGCTTGTAGAAGAAATATTATGACTAAGATAATGCAGAACAAATTATCGTTAGCCTTCAACAGTGTTAAACTGATACAATATAACAAACATCAAGTTTAACTGCAGCGGAACAAGTAATCCATTAAAAGAGTCAAGTAGAGAATAAAATCTATTATCTTTTATGATTTAAAAGGTTTTTCATCACTTTTATCATTGGGGACTCGACTTAATAAATAATCCACATCATCCCTGCACTACGACCAAGTATATTCATTAGTATCACATCCACAAATTATCCATGCACTACGGGACAAGGATATTAGTGTATTCATCAATGGTCATGATCATGCCAACAACTGTCCATCAATGCACTACGGGCCAATGAGGACTTTTATCACATCATTTATAACATTACGGCCATTAATTATCTTAGGATAATCCTCATTCATAATCATACCAAGTCCATCAATGCACTACTGTGCCATGTATGACTTTCAACATAATATAAACACGAGGATGATGACAATGATATAAGAATTCAATAAAACAAGTTCAAGAATTAATTTATCCGAGGAACTAACAACGTCCAAATTGTCAACATGATACTTCTTTGTAGAGTAAAATTCAAGAATGCTCGTAAGAATATTTCCATGAAAAGATATTTGGATGAAGCGCAAATATCTGTGATATTCCACTAATTTCATGGAGTATAAAAGCCAAAACTTTAACCAACCGAGTATAATAAAGAATGGAATAACAAAAGAAATCACCGGCATGCGATAGATCGCGATGCATAAAAGTTATTCCAATGTAATAATGAATAACGGAACCATTCAATCACGCGTAAGCGCATGCATAAGAAGATATTTCAACAGAATAATAAATAACGGAACCAGGTCAGGTGCAATTCGCACCGACATGATGTTCCAACAGAATAATAAATAACGGAACCAGGTCATGCGTAAACTCACAGACAGGATGTTTTAACAGAATAATAAAGAATGGAATAACAGAAGAATTTCACCATGTATGCGGTACTTCGCATAGACAGATTATTCCAACATAATAATAAAGAATGGAATAACATAAGAATTTCACCATGTATGCAAAGATTGCATATACAAAGTTATTCCAACATAATGATAAAGAATGGAATAATGTAAGAATTTCACCAAGTATAGGGTAGCACGCGTATACAGGTTATTCCAACAGAATAATAAAGAATGGAATAACAGAAGTTCTCTTCATGAATATGAAAGAAATAATACCCCTTACGAGTATTGAAAGAAAATAATTCTCTTCATGAATACAAACGAAATAATACCCCTTACCTTAGAAGAAACTGGATATAGGAGTAGTGAAGTAGCAGAATACTTTTCTTCTTTCTCTCTATAGTTTCTCTCTCTAGAGTTTTAGTGAATTCGTAAGAAATAATAAAGGAATGAACTTCTATTTATAGGAGAATGGATTGAATAGTAACTAATTCATGAACAGTCAAGATTGATTTACTTTAAAATGGACGGTCCATATTGATTTACTATGCAGTATTAATAAAATATTCTAATAAAACAAAATCTTTTAAATAAAATATAATATATTATATTTATAATCTAATAAAACGAATAATTTTATAAAAGTATTCTGCTTTTATATAAAAAGATTTTACTATGCAAAACACTATCGCACCACTATGCAAACACTATGCATAATTGAATATTATATATTCTATTTATAGTCTAATAAAACAAATAAATTTATAAAAGTATTCTGCTTTTATATAAAAAGATTTTACTATGCAAAAACACTATGCATAATAGAATATAATATATTCTATTTATAGTCTAATAAAATAAATAACTTTATAAAAGTATTCTGCTTTTATATAAAAAGCTTTTTCATTTTATTACATTAATAATACTAATAAAACAAAATTTATATATTATATATATATATATATATATATATATAAAATTCCGTGACTTCATATAAAGACACCTCAATATATTTAACAATATTTATCGTCATTATTATAATTCATAATATTAATCGACCGTGTCGTTCCTGTGAAATAGGGGCTTTCCAATAAGGATTTCTCCTATTGGCGCCGCAATTATTAGGTGACCAAACCTCTCCTCGGCGTAACTTCTTGACATCGTTAATATTACAAATAATAATATTAATAACTCATCATCTCAATTATTGATTTAATAATATATAAAATATCGACAATAATTGAATCAAATAACACGAGATACTATGTAACAATTATTGAAGCAATAATTGAACAAAAACGGAGTGACTTCTCACGTAAGCATCAATAATCAATAATACCGCATGCTACTATGTAACCACGCCAGATTTACATTTTTTAACAAGGGTGTTTCAACAAGTTAACTGTGAAACTTCCGCCGTTATTTTCATAAAATATTTTTGTCATTTTCTTAATCCGATAATAATTCGTTGTGGGGTCCACCAATGATTGTCTTGTCAGTATGAAAATTCCTCGTTAAAACGAATATTCTCCTAATTAATCGAATATTATATAACAACTTGCATACTTTTCAAAATTTATAAATATTACCCACAACTATAACATTATATCAAATCCACGCCATAATATTTAAAAAAATATTTTGAGAAATTTAAATCTTTATTCATAAAATCTGGGGTCTCACAATTATTATTATTACTATTATTATTATTATTATTATGATTTATTATTATTATTATTATTATTATTATTATTATTATTATTATTATTATTATTATTACTTACTACTACTATTATTATTATTACTTTTATTGTTATTATTATTATTAGTACTATTATTATTATAATCGTTATTATTATTATTATTATTATTATTATTATTATTATTATTATTATTATTATTATTATTATTATTATTATTATTATTATTACTGTGTTTTTATTATTATTGTTGTTATTATTATTATTAGTACTATTATTATTATTATGATTGTTATTATTATTATTATTATTATTATTATTATTATAATAATAATTATTATTATTATTACCGTTTTGTGTTTATTATTAGTACTATTATTATTATAATTTAATTATTATTATTATTATTATTATTATTATTATTAAGATCTTCTTTATTATTATTATTAATTATTTTTTATTATTATTATTATTATTATTATTATTATTATTATTATTATTATTATTATTATTAGTATTAGTACTACTATTATTATTATTACTGTTATTGTTGTTATTATTATTATTATTATTATTATTATTATTATTATTATTATTATTATTATTCTTATTATTGTTATTATTATTATTATTATAATATTATTATTATTATCTTAATTTAAGGCAACATTTTAATAATTAGATTACAAAAGTTGTATAAAATATGCAATGAAAATAAAATTTGTTGCCAATGAATGTGGTCCATATTAGGCAACGAAATATAGCAACAAAAAAACTTTTGTTGCCCACGATGAGGAGAAATCAAGTGGTTAAAAATTTTGTAATGAATTTATAACGAATTTTGTTTCCAAATTTTGCAACTACTTATGAATTTAATTTAAAAAGTGAAAGTTCGATAATAATCAAGAAACGAAGGACAAGTTCCGTTGCTAAACATACACTTTTAGCAACGACTTATAAAGTCATTGCCTGAAAAATCGTTGCTAAAGCCCCATTTTTAGCAATAAAAAAAATTTCATTGCCCACGATGACGGGAAATCAAGTGGGCGAAAATTTTGCAACGAATTTTAACGAAATTTTTTCCCTCTAATGAATTAGTAACAAAATTTTGCAACGACTTATGAATTTCGTTGCAAAAAGTGAAAGCCTGACACAATCTGCAACGAATGACAAATTTCGTTGCTAAACATATACTTTTAGCAACGACTTATAAAGTCGTTGCCCGAAAAATCGTTGCTAAAGGCCTCATTTTTTTGTAGTGTAACTAAGACACTGACATTGTAGTATTGTTGTAAAACTAAAAAATCCAACTATCATCTAAGTCATAACACACCACAACAAGGAGATCTAGCCCATCAAACTCATTATCAGAGCTTCCTGGGTTTTTTGGGTTACCCAGAAACCCAGTCAGCTTCGAGGGTACACTTTGAGGCTTAAACATATTAGGGTTCTGGTTGATGTTATGGTGATATAATGGGTCTAACTTCTAGTATACATGACAAGGTACATATAACACTCTTAACATCAGTTAAACTACTTCAGAATCAGAAGCTAGAACCCGGTCAAACCCTATCAGAATTAATTGTCTTAAGTTTTTTGGGTTTTCTAAAAAACCGTGTTCGTGATCAAGCAAGCTAGTTTGACCAACTATTACTTTCAGTCAATTGATGATTTGAGTGATATAAAAGCATAGATCTAAAGCCCACATAGCAGGCTATAACATTGATACAAAAACATCATCAAAACACATAAAACCTGATAGTTATTAGTCTTTGAAAATCTTGTCAGACGCGGTTAAAGGATTTATGGGTTACCCAAAAATCACTTGGTCATGGTCGGTCAACCGACTTTGACCAACAATATCTTATAATCTGGACATCGAATGACCATGATTCCACTTTCAGATTATAGTACTCATGGCATAATACAACTTTAAACATTTAAACAACCAAAAATATAAACATACAAAGATCTATAAGGCCTAACATTAGGTTGTCAGTCACAAAAACAAAAATTCTAAATTTTGTAAAACTTCAAATCCGAGCTTCTAGATGTTATGGATCTAACATCTAGAAACCTAGATCATCTATTTACACCTTATACAACATATTTAAACATTCATACATCAAATCCAATATAGCATACAAGATTAAATTTTTGGTTTAGGGTTCTACCTTTCTATGAACAAGATCTTGAATCTGACTTCTAATCTGCTAGAAGTGATAGTGAGGCTTAATTATGGACTGGTCCAACACTAGAATTCGAAGGTTTGGAGTTGAGAGAGTTTTGGTTGATTGTTGTGATCAAATGAGGCTTGAATATGACATTCTCTCTCTCATAATCTATATATAATATGGTGTAATGCTTATGACTGATCATGTATATCAGATTTTGAATGATTAAAGTTTATTACTAGATCACATGGCTAGCTAGAGTTGGTCACCAACCACTTACTAGGGCTAGATCTACACTCCACCTTAATAAAATATTTAAAAGGGCAATTTGGTCAATTGACTTTTACTTTTAGTAGCAAACTTGTTTATTCATATCAACCCTTAGGGTTTTGACCCTTAGGGTTTAACCCTAAGGTTCCATAAGTTCATTTTCTAGGATTATGTAATTAGGGCTAAAATGGTAATCTTAATTTCTAAAAATGTGAATTAGGGTTCCCTAATTAAATTAGGCTTCCTAATTACTTAGGACTTATCAATTAGGCTTTATAATATACTAATTACCAGTAAGCTTGCTAAATTAATAATTAGGGTTTATAACTTAGCAATTAGGGTTCTAATTTAGTAATTAGGGTTTTTAAATTTTAATTAGGGTTTACCTGATTAACATTAAACATAATAATGATCATTAATTACATAACAAATAACTTAACAAATCTTACAGTCATAGTTGACCTTTGTACTATAGTTTATCAGTAATGCTAGGGCTTTGTACTATTTTACTATAACTGTTCCACAAATTACATCACACACATATCATACATGTTTATAACATTGAAATATAAATAATATTATATTCTTATTCCCATTTCTTATTTAGAATCCATAATTAGGGCTTTGAATCCATATCCCATATATCCTTCATAGATACCATTATTAATTAAGTTAAAATATTTAACTTAACTAATATAATAAAATACATATCATAATAACCCTAATGATCATATCATATATACCATAATCATATTTTCATGGAAAATAAATAATAAATATTTTTATTACAAAATTAATTTATTATAAGAATATAATCTATAATGATCAATAATTCTTAAAAAGAATTTATTTATAATTATTCATCTAATAAATAATTTTATTTATCACATATATACATATACTTTACTTTGCACATATTCCCACCCTTATATATATATATATATATATTTGCAAAAAATTTTATTGAAAATATTGGGTTATTACATAGACCCACCGTGAGAATTCTACGTGGAGCATTATGCAAAGAGTCATTAGCGATTCTCATAGTGACAATGATGTAATGATCCTCCGACCTGAAATCACTATATTACTACACGGGAATGTATGTACTTTGATATCATCAAAAGTCAACTTTAATAGGGTGGACAATAAAGATAATTATTGGGTACATCGTGAATCGTGTGAGGAATATGAGTGATTTAGATAGAATTTAACCCTCCTACATATTAGGGGTGATATCCATAGTCCTCTTGATTGAGTAGGACTATGAAATGCATGGCCATGCTCAAATAGTGATTTGTTTCATATAGTCTACTCATTGATCAAGAAAACTAAGATTAAATTATAAAGAGTATGACACATTCCATGACTCGAGTTTAATCTTGGATGTCAAGGATAAAAGGATTATATTACATTGAGACATTAGTCACGAAAAGGTTGCATCGAATCATCGATCTTATTATTACTTGGGTGGCAGTGATGTATTACTAGATGTCACTCATTGTTTATAATTTTATAATATGATTTTAAAATTATTGCCAACGTAATAATAACCTATAGGGTCACACACATATAACGTAATTAAAAGAGAATTAATTTAAATTGTAAAGATTTAAATATGTCAATATGATTGATATTATTTAAATTAATAGGATAATTTATATATAAGTATATTAATTAATTAAGACTTGATTAAGCTATATATATATATATATATATATATATATATAAATTCGGATTTTATTTTAATTAAATTAGGTTTTTGATTAATTCCTTTTTAATTGCTATATATATGATATATAACAGCCATTTAGGGATCATATCATTAACCAAAACCCTATTCGCTCTTAGAGAGACTAAAGAGAAAAAGTTTCAAAAATCCTCATCCTTGGTGGCTAAGCATCATTGTTCTTTTATCGCAGATTATGACGATTTATTCATGTAGCTCATGTGGATACTATAGAGGCGCAGTTCGTTTGGATTGCATTGGAGATTCAATCGCATCAATTCTAGCTTCAATAATCTGTATAAATCTCTAACCACTGAATTAATATGGTTTTTGCATGGATCTTGTTTTAGGGTTTCAAAATTGCTTTTAAAATTTTCAATTTCGTTGTGTTTTTATGTGTTGAAACCCCAACAGTGGTATCAAAGCTATTTGCAAAAACTATTAATTTAGATTATGTGTTTTAATTGTATTTGATATATATGATATATGACGATGCATGTTTACCAATCTGAAATTGAATATATGATATTCCGTTGTATGCATATTCTGGAATTTTGAATTATATCAGTAATATATATGCATGTATATGATGATCTGTTAATTGTTTCTTAGAAGGTGGAATAACAATACAACTTCTGTTCTAATTGGACTAGAATCATGAAGATTCGGTTTAATATGATTATTTGAAACTGGACATATATGATATGTTCTGGGTGTATTTTTATTACGGGTGTTTTGGCGGATTTGATATGATTCTGGAATTGTTTCAAAGATTCGTATGAAAAGATTATGCAATACAGATTGTAGTTTCGATTAGCCAGACCACCGCTAGGGGGAGACCCCCCCTTGGACCCCCCCAGTGTAGCGCACGATGGTCGTGACCCACCAATATTTGATATATAGTTTTCTTTAATTATATATACATTGTTATGTGCATATTGTGATATGCATGGTGCACAGTTATGGCTTTTGACCCATAGGTTAGTGGTTTTTGGTTTTGAAATACGGCTTGCATGTCGTGCCTTTCTATAAATTCTAATGTAATATTCTCTTCTCATCTAAATCCCCTCGAATATAACTCGAGGTCCAAAGAAGCTTTTATTTTGAAGATTTTTTTTACCACCTTAGATTGACCTTCAATCTTTCATTAGCTTGAAAAGATTGACAGTGGATTTGGGCCATAACTGTGAAACATTTTATTTTAAACTTTATTTATGCTTGTATATGATATGATATGGTAAATAATGTGCATGCTTAATAAGATTAAAATTGGTGAGATCTAAATTAATAAATAAAATCCCTCATTAAATTATTAAGTCTAAATCAGATGCCTTCCAATGAATAACACTCATCAAGACCTTGATCAATGGATGTAGGTTTGCCAAGGCAAAGTACCCTATTTATGTTGGTAAGATGTGATAGGAATAATTGTGGTATCCAAACTATTAAAATCGTTGGGCCTGACTTAACTAAGTTATCTCAATAGGATTGTGGACTTAGAGTTATGGAGTTTGGTAGGTACCATTAGATGGACTAGAAACAAATGTTGTTTACCAAACTATCCAAGAGTTATATATGATATAATTGACAAGGGGTTGTCTACCTAAATAATTGTTTTTTGAGATATTAGCCAAAGTTAACTTAAGGCATAATGAAATATGGATCTTGGCTCACTAGAAAATGTTTTTCGAATTAATGGTGAGGGCTATTAATTTGAATAAAATAGTGGGAGGTATATTTTGAATGTACTATTATCAATTACATAATATCAAAACTCTGCAATTTGACTTATTATTGCACTTATAAATTGTATATATCAATGGCAAACAACAACAACACAAGTAGTCTTTCACTACGATCAGTCCTTGAGAAGGACAAGATGATTGGAATTAATTTTCTTGACTGGCATAGGAACTTAAGGATTGTCCTCAAACAAGAGCGCAAGCTATATGTCCTTGATGGGCCCATTCCTGCAGCACCAGCTGTCACTGCACCACGTGCGGATCATAATGCTTACAAGAAGCATCAAGATGATGCTCTGGACGTGAGTTGTCTCATGCTAGCAACCATGAACACTAAGCTTAAGAAGAAACATGAGTTGATGGATGCTTATGAGATAATCGAGTATCTCAAGAAATTGTTCGAAGGGCATGCTCGACAGGAGAGGTATGATACAAGCAAGGCGTTGTATCACTGCAAGATGGGTAAACGTGATCCAGTTGGTCCACATGTGCTGAAAATGATTGGGTATATTGAGTACATTGATAGGTTGGGTTTTCTGATTACTCTAGAAGCCCAAACTGATCTTGTTTTGCAATCTTTGAACAACAGCTACTCTCAATTTGTTATGAATTATCTTATGAATGAAATTGAGAAACCCTTTACTGAGTTGTTGAGCATGTTAAGAACTTTCGAGAATAACATGAAAAAGGCAGGACCCGCTCCCATAATGATGGTGCAAAAGGGGAATGCTAAGGGAAATTGGAAAGGCAATAAGAAGATAGGATCTAAATCTGGTGCCAAACCCAATTTCAAAACCAAACAAGCTTTAAAACCTAAAAGCGGGGTGGCTAAAGAAGGTGATTGTCACTTCTGTGGAAAACCTGGACACTGGAAGAGGAATTGTCATGCTTATTTAGAAGAAGTGAAGAAAAAGAAAGGAAGTGTGACTTCTGATTCAGGTATATATGTTATAGAAGTCAACTTGTCTACTTCTACATCATGGGTATTGGATAGTGGATGTGGTTCTCATATTTGTGTTAATGTGTAGGAACTTCGAAGGAGTAGGACTTTGGCAAAAGGAGAGGTTGACCTATGAGTTGGGAATGGAGCAAAAGTTGCTGCACTGGCCGTAGGAACTTATCATTTATCTTTGCCCACTGGGATAGTATTAGAATTAGAAGATTGTTATTATGTGCCTGCTATAAGAAAAAACATTATTTTTGTTTCTTGTTTGGATAAGAAAGGTTTTTCATTTGTAATAAAGAACAACCATTGTTCGTTTTACTTAAATGATGTATGCTATGGTATTGCACAATTGTTTAATGGTCTTTATATTCTTGATTTAGAAATGCCTATCTATAACATAAATATAAAACGATTTAAATCAAATGATTCAAATCCGACATATCTCTGGCACTGTCGTTTAGGCCATATAAATGAGAAACACATATCCAAACTCTATAAAGATGGGTTTTGGATTCATTTAATTTTGAATCATATGAGAAATACGAGTCTTGTTTATTAGGCAAGATGACTAAAGCCCCTTTCACTGGACACAGTAAACGGGATAGCGATGTATTGGGACTTATACATAGTGATGTATGTGGACCCATGAGTTCGTTAGCAAGAGGAAGGTTTTATTATTTCATTACATTTATTGATGACTTCAGTAGATATGGATATGTGTATCTTATGAGACACAAATTCGAATCCTTTGAAAAGTTCAAGGAATTCAAGAATTAAGTTCAAAACCAATTTGGCAAAAGCATAAAAGCCCTTCGATCTGATCGAGGAGGTGAATACTTAAGCCAAGACTTTGATGACCTTCTAAAGGAGCGTGGTATTATATCACAACTCACTCCACCTGGAACACCACAATGGAATGGTGTGTTTGAGAGGAGGAATCGCACCTTGTTGGACATGGTACAATCAATGATGAGTCATGCAGATCTTCCAATAAGCTTCTGAGGTCATTCCCTAGAAACAGTTGCATTCACACTTAACCGTGTTCCTACAAAGACGGTTCAAAAGACACCATATGAGATGTGGACTGGGAAACGTCCTAGTATGTCGTTCATGAAAATTTGGGGTTGCGTGACGTTTGTAAAACGTCTGGATTCTGATAAGCTCGGACCCTAATCTGACAAATGTAATTTTGGGGGACACCCAAAGGAAACAAAAGGGTATTATTTCTATAAACCTTCTGAGAACAAAGTGTTTGTTGCTCGAACTGGTATTTTTCTAGAAAGAGAATTTGTCTCTAAAGGAAACAGTGAGGAAAGTAGAACTCAAAGAAATTCGAGAACCACAAAATATTATTGAACCTGAGTTGGAACGTGAGCAGGAACCACAAGATATTGTGCAAAGTGAACCTGCTCAAATTACACGAGGCATTCGTAGATCTGGTAAAACACACCAAGAGCCCGAGAGATATTATGGATATCTTATAACTCAAAATAGTGATATGATGCTCATAGATCAAGATGAGTCTGCTTCCTACCAAGAAGCTATGAATGGACTAGATTCTGAGAAATGGCTTGAAGCCATGAAATCTGAGATGGACTCCATGTATACTAACCAAGTATGGACTTTGGTTGATCCACCCGAAAGGGTAAAACCAATCGGGTGCAAGTGGGTTTTCAAGAAGAAAATCGACATGGATGGTAATGTACAAACCTATAAAGGCCGACTGGTAGCAAAAGGTTACAAATAAGTTCAAGGTGTTGACAATAATGAAACCTTCTCTCCAGTGGCAATGGTTAAATCCATCAGGATCTTACTTGTGACGCCCTTAAAATAGGCATACATCACCCATCTTGAGTCGCCAGATACATGGTACATAAATTCAAATACAACTTAATTATACAACAGTCGTGTAATATACGACAAAACATAGCTGAGAGTTTAAACAGGAATATTGCCTTCTAGACAATATCCACACTCAGTGGTGTCCTCATTACAATTATTATCACATTATTCCGTAGAATAGTGAGGACTACTAAAGCCATTTATCCTGGACCATCACTCCATTCCCCGACTCGTCCCAGCTATATTCTCATTTCTTGAAGAGAACAATGAAAGCAAAAGGATGAGCTCAACTAGCCCAGTAAGAAATATTATGACTAAGATAATGCAGAATAAATTATCATTAGTCTTCAACAATGTTAAGCTAATAAAATACAATAGAAATCAAGTTTAACTGCAACAGAATAAGCAATCCATTAGAAGAGTCAAGTAGAGCATGATATCTACTATCTTCTATAATTTAAAATATTTTCATCAATTTTTATTGCTGAGACTTAGCTTAATAAATAAACCACATCATCGAATCATCCCTGCACTACGGGCCTAGGATATTCATTAAATCATCAATGGTCATGACTATACCGAATAATCCCTGGTCATAATCATACCAAAAACTGTCCATTAATGCACTACAGGCCACTGAGGACTTTTACCACATCATTTATAACATTACAGGTCATGACTATACCGAATGATCCCTGGTCATAATCATACCAAGTCCATCTATGCACGTAAGCTAAAGATGACTTTCATCACAATATAAGCATGAGGATGATGACAATCACATAATAATTCAATAAAACAAGTTCAAGAATAAATTTATAAGTTAATTTATCCTGAAATCAATAACGTCCAAATTGTCAACATGATACTTCTTTGTGGAGTAAAATTCAAGAATGCTCAGAAGAATATTTCCATGAAAAGATACTGGATGAAGCGCAAATATCTAGGATATTTTACTAATTTCATGGAGTATAGAAGTCAAAATTTAACCAACTGAGTATAATAGAATATATGAAACTACAAATGGATTTTTGCCCACCATGCAGTAATCCACGTAGACAGATCATTTCCATAATTTAATAAGGAATGAATACGAAGGATCATTCACCATACATATGTGGTAATCCACATGGCGATGTGTTATTCCAATGTAATACTAAAGAATGGAATAACAAAAGAATTCACCATGCGTGCGATAGACCGTACAAATAGGTTATTCCCAACATAATAATAAAGAATGGAACCAGTCAATGCGTAATCCATGATGCATGTGTTATTCTAACGTAATAATAAAGAATGGAATAACAATGAATTCACCGTGCATGCGATAGATCGCATATACGAGTTATTCCAATAGAATAATAAAGAATGGAACCAGTCAATGCGCGAATCCAAGACAGACATACGATATTCCAATGTAATAATAAAGAACGGAACAACAACATAATTCACTGTGCATGCGATAGAATCGCATGCATGTTTATTTCAATGAATAATAAAGAATGGAATAATGGAAGAATTTCACCACGTATGCGGTATTGCATGAATGTTATTCCAATATAATAATAAAGAATGAAATAACAACTCTTACAAGTATTGAAAGAAAATAACTCTCTTCATGAATACGAAAGAATAATACCCCTTACCTCAAAAGAAACTGGATACTGGAATAGTGAGGTAGCAGACTTCTCTTCTTCTTTCTCTCTATAATTTCTCTCAATAATAATTTCTCTATAGCTTTAGTGAATTGGTGAGAAATGAAGGAAGAATGAGCTTCTATTTATAGGAAAATATAGTTTCAATAATTACACATTTTGGGGCTCAAAATATTACAGTATAATACCTTCCTCTTTTTCTTAATTTTTAATTTAGTCATCCAAGTATTATCAAACTTGCACCACCTCCCCTAATAGTAAATCATGTGAATCAATAGTTTTAGACATGTGAAAATACGAATTACAGTATAGTACCTCCATTTTTAACTTAGTCATGCAAGTATTATCAATCTTGCACCAACTCTCCTAATAGTAAATGAATGTGAATCAATAGTACACACATGTGAACAAATAGTTATAATCATGTGAATCAATAACAATTAATTGCTCATTTATCCGGTTAATTACCCGATTGGTCAGTATAACCCCCATACATCAATTATTATCGAAATAAATGTCGATGATACTGTGACAATAATCAATACTGTGTGCAGATGATACAGTAATACTGTGTGCAGATGATACAATATATTCTCACGTAAGCATCAATAATCAATACTGTGTGCTACTATGCAACCACGCCAGACATCGTATTTTTACTACTACGGGTAGTTCAACAGCTTTAATTGAGTAACACTTTCAGTTATTTTTATAAAAGATAATTCTGTCATTTTTTAACTACGACAATACTTCCGTTGTGGGGTCCACCAATGATTGTGCCGTCGTACGGATATTCCCCGACAAAAAGAATATTATATAACAACTTGCATACTTTGCAAAATTTATAAATATTACCCACAAATATAATATTATATCAAATCCACACCATAATATTCAAAAAAATATTTCGAGAAATTTAAATCTTTATTCATAAAATTTGGGGTCTCACATTACTTGCTATTGCAGCCTTTTATGATTACGAAATCTGGCAGATGGATGTCAAAATTACTTTCCTTAATGGAAATCTCATAGAGGATGTGTACATGACACAACCTGAGGCTTTTATCACTCCAAAGGATGCTGGAAAGGTATGTAAGCTGCAGCGATCCATTTATGGATTGAAGCAAGCCTCTCGGAGTTGGAATCTTCGATTTGATGAAGCAGTCAAAGAGTTTGGCTTTATAAAAAATGAAGATGAACCTTATGTATATAAGAAGGTTAGTGGGAGTCACACTGTATTCCTAGTATTATATGTTGACGACATATTAATTATTGGGAATGACATTCCTTCATTGCAGGCTATAAAAACATGGTGAGGAAAATGTTTCTCCATGAAGGATTTAGGCGATGCAACCTACATTTTAGGTATCAGGATATATCGAGATAGATCGAGAAAAATGCTAGACCTAAGTCAAAGTACATATATTGATAAAGTGCTAAAACAGTTCAGCATGCAAGAGGCAAAAAGAGGACACTTACCCATGACTCATGGTGTAAAGATCTTTAAAGCTCAATGTCCCAAATCACAAGATGATGAGGAGAGTATGAGAAAGATCCCTTATGCTTTGGCAATTGGATCTATCATGTATGCAATGATATGTACTCATCCGGATGGCTCATATGCCTTGAACATGACTAGAAGATACCAGTCGAATCCAGGTGAAGGTCACTGGACATCAGTCAAGAATATCCTCAAGTACCTGAAAAGGACTAAGGATTCATTCTTGGTATATGGAGGTGAAGACGAACTGGCAGTAAAGGGTTACACAGATGCTAGTTTCCAGATTGGCAATGATGACTATAAGTCTCAGTCAGGTTTTGTGTTTTGCCTTAATGGTGGTGTTGTTAGCTGGAAGAGTTTGAAGCAAGAGACAGTAGTCGATTCTACAATGTAGAAGTAGTATATCTGTCGCTTCTAGTGCGGCCAAGGAGGCTGTATGGATTAAAAAGTTTGGCACTGAACTTGGTGTTGTTCCAACCATTGTTGATCCGGTTAAGCTATACTGTGATAATAATAGAGCCAGTGCACAGGCTAAGGAACCCAGATCTCACCAACGATCCAAGCATATACTTAGGCGGTACCATCTCATCCGTGAAATAATTGATAGAGGAGATGTACATATAGGAAGAGTGCCAACAGATGATAATGTTGTAGATCCACTGACCAAGGCTTTATCGCAGCAGAAGCATGAAGTTCATACTACTTCTATGGGTATTAGATACATGAGTGATTGGCTCTAGTGCAAGTGGGAAACTGTTAGAGTTTGTGACCTAGAGGCCAATTATTTGATATAATTGCTTAACATTTTGATATTATATTTGATTGAATAAATGAATGATTTTATTATAGTTTTATTTACTACGTTATATAAATTTTAACATAATAAAATTCCTTAGAATAGTGATACAAATTATATAGTTTCAAGTATGTGACTTGAACATGAGATTATATAATTACAATTAGTATCATTGCTCTTAAATGTCACTAGTCGAGTATCATTGTTGATGGGACAACAATGATGCATTGAGACTAGTATGTAGATTGACTGATGACCAAATCTCATTGGTCATAAATATATGAGATATTGAGTCAATGCATAGGTACATGTTAGAGAACGATGTACTGGACATACCCACCATGAGAATTCTACGTGGAGCATTATACAAAGTGTCATTAGTGATTCTCATAGTGACAATGATGTAATGATCCTCCGACCTAAAATCACCATATTACTACATGAGAATTTATGTACTTTGATATCATCAAAAGTCACCTTTAATAAGGTGGACAATAAAGATGATTATTAGGTACATCATGAATCGTGTAAGGAATATGAGTGATCTAGATGGAATTTAACCCTCCTACATATTAGGGGTGATATCCATAGGCCTCTTGATTAAGTAGGACTATGAAATGTATGGCCATGCTTAAATAGTGATTTGTTTCATATAGTCTACTCATTGATCAAGAAAACTCAAATTAAATTATGAAGAGTATGACACATTCTATGACTCGAGTTTAATCTTGGATGTCAAGGTTAAAAGGATTAAATTACATTGAGACATTGGTCACGAAAAGGTTGCATCGAATCATCGATCTTATTATTACTTGGGTAGCAAAGATGTATTACTAGATGCTCATCAACGCTTATAATTTTATAATATGATTTTAAAATTATTGCCAACGTAATAATAACCTATAGGGTCACACACATATAACGTAATTAAAAGTGAATTAATTTAAATTGTAAAGATTTAAATATGTCAATATGATTGATAGTATTTAAATTAATAGGATAATTTATATATAGGTATATTAATTAAGTAATACATAATTAAGATATATATATATATATATATATAAATTCAGATTTTGTTTTAATTAAATTAGGTTTTTGATTAATTCCTTTTTAATTGCTATATATATGAAATATAGCAGCCATTTAGGGATCATATCATTAACCAAAAACCCTAGCCGCTCTTAAAGAGAGACTAGAGAGAAACAGTTTTGAAAATCCTCATCTTTAGTGGCTAGTACCGTAGTTCCTTTTACTGTAGATCGTACGACGATTCGCGGGGCGTTCGTGTGGATACCGTAGAGGCGCAATTCGTTTGGATTGTGTTGGAGATTCGATCGCATCAATTCTAGCTTCAATAATCGGTATAAATCTCTAACCACTATTATTTTCGCATGGATCCTATTTTAGGGTTTCGAAATTGCTTTTAAAATTTTTAATTCCGTTGTGCTTTTATGTGTCAAAATTCCCAACAATAATAACAAGTCTTCATCACTTGCTTGCTTTGCCCTTGCCCTTACTTGTGGATGGCTCATCAACTCTTTCAATATTAGCTGCAATGTTATTATTCAAGAGTGAGCAACAATTTCTCACAAGTTTAATAATAACATGCGAATAAACAATGGATACTGAACCAAAATAAAGCTCGACTTTTGAATCAAGATTAGAACAAGAATCAAAAGTACATCTGAGTGTCACTAGACCATGAACTATATCCTAGGCTTTCAAGTATTTCTACTTTAAACCTTTAACAATCGTAAGACTATATGGACTTTACTTCTCGTGCCTTGGGGGATCAGCCCTTAGTACCATGTATGTGCACAACATCTTAATGTTATCGCGTAATATAATCCCCCGTAACAGGGTTGTTCATCTCAGCTTTGACATTAGAGTCGGCACCAAAGGAAGTTTGGTTTGGATTGATCTCAAGGGTAATTTAGAGTTCAATAATCATCAACTAAGGATTATTTGAATCAATAAGGATTCACTATCTATTCAAGGTTTTAATATAATATTGAAATCAATACTCAAATCAAGGATTGAATCTTAACTCTATACAATTGAATAAACATTGTATAACAAAAGTAATACTTCAAATGAGTTAGAACATTTCTTATGGAATCATGAATTTGAATGATTAAACTCTGAACAATTCAAAATAAGAATATGAAGTTGATTCAACAATAATAAGATTTAAGAACTTATTCGACGAAAGTTTAGAAATAGAAACTTGCTCAATCATAATTTAGAATAAGAATTTACTCAATGTGACAATAGAGTTTGAAACTCACGTAATCATAATTAAGATAATGTATGGAACTTGCTCAACATAAGAGTAAGGTTTAGAAACTTGCTCAAATAAAGTTTAGGGTTAGAAATAAAACTTTCCTCGTGCGTAGATTACATGTTAACTATTTGTGTTCCTCAATTTAATCCTACATACCATTTACATTCATAATACCAGTTAATTGTAATGTAATCAGCATCATAAGTACATCCTCTTTTGTCTAAACTGTGATTATGATTATACTAATCACATCACAGCACTAGTTTTTACATATTATTAGACTTCACGAACAACTGGTTAATTGCGCATTCGACGTATCATTTAAACACGTAAGAACATCATTGACATGTTAATTAAGAATATGTTTTAACATCACATTATATGTTTAATACATTTTAATGTTCATTAGATTGGGTTTAAATCACATTTTCTGGAGTTGAATAATTAAATAAAACTTTTTGGACAATTACGCTAATCCAAGACTCTGTTACGCCCATTACTCGAGAACCGCGCTACTGCTTCGTACCGCACTGCAGCTATGCTATTAAGCCTATGGCCTGGCCTTGCAGCTCTACCAGCCAATTACATAACAGAGGCGGGTTATTACGACTTACGGTCTTTGCGCATCATGCAAACAAGCCTACTAAGCTTGCCCTTCGAATCGATTTACCGCTACTGCGAGCTTCACGAAGTACACAAAACAGGACCAATTTAGGCCAAAATTTCACACAAACAAAGAAATAAATTTCACCCATAAAATATAAACTTAATGGAAACATTTTATAACATTCTTAGCAATCTTTTAACAACTTAAGTCACATAATTTTGATATTTTTGTGAAAAAACACCATTTTTAACATTCTTAACGAAATCAACTACTACTAACTTGTTTTTCAACCAAATCAGTCCATACAAGTTTCGTTCTTTTCGTTTTTACATGTATAAACATAATCATTCATTAATTTACCGATTAATATGCAATTGAAGCATGTATTTTTATACTTTTAAGCCATATTCGTATGTTCTTACTCTGTAAACTATAAAACTCCAATTAAACACAATTACATGAATTTGATTACTCTAAAACACATATAAATCATATATAATTGAACTATACTTGTTAATAAACATATACAACATCATATATTTAACAATTAACCATGAAAATTCAATTACAAAGAGTTAAAATTTGGTTTTCATGAAGAACTTTAAGAATGTAAATTAGAATTTGATATAAGAGATTACCCTTGATTTCTCTGTTATGATTAGGCAAGATGATATAAATTCTTTAATTCTCCAACTTATTCTTCTTTAATCTCACTAGCTCTCAAACTCTCTCTTTTCTCTCTGTGTTATTCTCTCTAGGCTTACAAACATGAACTAACGCAACATGGGTAGCGGTTAAAGTTTAATTTCTCGCCTTAATCAAGCCCCATGTTTGGCTAGCACCAAATTGTCTCCTTTCTCATTATTTTAATTAATTCATTTATTATATAATTTATTCGTCACACTTTAATTAATCAAATAATATTATTTAAACTTAATTAAATAAAAGGCAATATTACCCATTAAATCACATCATCACATAATTAAAATTCTCATTTATTAAATATAACACATAATTTATATTCTCAATAAATTTCTAATTAATTAGACCAACACTAAAATTATTTAACAACTCATTTAATTTTATAATCTCAATTAAATATACACTTTGAACCATAAAATTATTCCACATTAATTTAATCAATGTAACACATTTAATTAAATTAATCTACCAAAATTCCATCAAATATTTATTTAACTCAATAAATAAATTAACAAAATATTTATTTAATTCAATGAATATTTAAAAAAATTAATTACAAAAGTCTTGTTCATCACATCTTTCCCCTCTTAAAAGGATTCTATCCCTAGAACCACGATTCACTTAATTCGTCCCGTTACATTCTCCCCCCCTACAACAATTATGTCCCCAAAATCGTTATATATATATTAAGAAAATAAAAGAGGATAATTTTTCATCATTTGTTCTTCAAGTTCCCATGTAGCTTCTTCAGCGTTGTGGTTCCTCCAGATTACCTTAACAGAAGGTATTACTTTATTTCTGAGTACTTGCTTTTTTCTGTCGACTATCTAAACATGAACTTCTTTGTAAGATAAATCTTTCTCAAATTGTAGGGGTTCATATTCAATGACGTGCTTGTAATCGGGCTTATATGGTCGAAACATAGAAACATGAAAAACATTATGGACATGCTCTAATGCAGGAGGTAAGGCTACCTCATAAGCGACTTCACCAATTCTCCTCAATACTTCAAAGGGTCCAATGAACCTCGGGCTCAATTTTTCCTTCTTACAAAATCGGATCTTTCCCTTCCAATGAGACACTTCAAGAAAACGTAACTACCAGATTCAAAATCTTGATTCTGTTCGTGTTGATCAACATATTTTGTGACGCCCCCAAAACAGGTATACATCACCCATCTTGAGTCGCCAGATACATGGTACATAAATTCAAATACAACTTAATTATACAACAGTCGTGTAAAATACGACAAAACATAGCTGAGAGTTTAAATAATAATATTGTCATCTAGACAATATCCACACTCAATGGTGTCCTCATTACAATTATTATCACATTATTCCGTAGAATGGTGAGGACTACTAAAGCCATTTACCCTGGACCATCACTCCATTCCTCGACTCATCCCAGCTATATTCTCATTTCCTGAAGAGAACAATGAAAGAAAGGGTGAGCTCAACAAGCCCAGTAAGAAATATTATAACTAAGATAATGCAGAATAAATTATCCTTAACCTTCAATAATATAACAATTGATAGAATACAATATACAACAAGTTTTAGATCAACAACTGCAGCGAAAATAAGCAATCCATAAGTAGAGCATAAAATCTACTATCTTCTATGATTTAAAAAGTTTTTCATCAACTTTATCACTGAGACTCAACTTAATAAATAAAATTGAATCATCCCTGCACCACGACCAAGGATATTCATGTAATCATCAATGGCCATGATTATACCGAATAATTCCTGGTCATAATCATACCAACAACTGTCCATCAATGAACTACAGGCCAATGAGGACTTTTACCATATCATTTGTCACATTACGGTCATGATTATACTGAATAATCCCTGTTCATAATCATACCAAGTCCATCTATGCACGTAAGCCAAAGATGACTTTCATCACAATATAAGCTCACAATATAAGCATAAGGATGATGACAATGATATAAGCAATAATCAACCGAAATCAAATCAAACAAAATCAAGGATAAATATTAAAGACTTTAAATTTATCTAGAGTTTAAAGATATCCAAATTGTCAACATGATACTGCTTTGTAGAGTAAAATTCAAGAATAATATTCATGTACCAAAAATAATTTGGACAGAAAAGAATATATTTTTTGGGTAAATAGTACCCCGTGAATAGTACTTCGGGAATAGTACCTCGTGAATAGTACCCCGACATGAAAAGTACTCCAAATACCCGAGTGAATAATATTCAGGTGAATAGTAATTGGGTGAATAGTAACCCATGAATAGAAACTCGTGAATAGTACTCTAGCATAAAAAGTGCCCCGAATACCCGAGTAAATAATACTAGAGTGAATAGTAACCAGGTGAATAGTAACCTATGAATAGTAACTCATAAAAGAAAAATACCAAAGAAAATGATATATCATGACTAGTACAAAAGAAATGATATCCCAGATGAGTATAATAGAATATACGATACTGCAAATGGATTTTCACCCGCCATGTGGTAATCCACGTAGAAAGATCATTTTCACAATTTAATAAAGAATGAATACGAAGGATCATTCACCATACATGCAGAATCCACATGTATGTGTTATTCCAATGTAATAATAAAGAATAGAGTAACGTGAAGAATTCACCATGCATACGATAGACCACACGCATAAAGTTATTCCCAATGTAATAATAAAAATGGAACTGGATCACGCGTAATCCGCATGTAGACATGATATTCCAATGAATAATAAAGAATGGAACCAGGTCATGCGTAATTCGCATGCACGTGATATATTCCAACAAAATAATAAAGAATGGAACCAGTCATACGTAATCCGCGATGTATGGATATTCCAATGTAATAATAACGAATGGAACCAAATTCATACGTAATCCGCATGCATGTGATATTCCAATGTAATATTAAAGAATGGAATAACTACGAAATTCACGTGCATGCAATAGAATCCAAGATGCATAAAAGTTATTCCAATGTAATAATAAAGAATGGAATAATAGAAGAATTTCACCACGTATGCGCGGTGATTGATGTAGACATATTATTCCAACATAATAATAAAGAATGGAATAACAGCTTTTACGAGTATTGAAAGAAAATAATTCTCTTCATGAATACGAAAGAAATAATACCCCTTACCTTAGAAGAAGACTGGATACTGGAATAATGAGGTAGCAGACTTCTCTTCTTGTTTCTCTCTATAATTTCTCTCTATAATAATTGCTCTATAACTTTAGTGAATTGGTGAAAAATAATAAAGGAATGAGCTTCTATTTATAGGAAAATATAGTTTCGATAATTGCATATTTTGGGGCTCAAAATATTACAGTATAATACCTTCCTCTTTTTCTTCATTTTTAATTTGGTTCTGCAAGTATTATCAAACTTGCACCACCTCCCCTAATAGCAAATCATGTGAATCAATAGTAAATCATGTGAATCTATAGTTCTAGACATGTGAAAATACGAATTACAATATAATACCTCCATCTATACCTCCATTTTTAACTTAGTCATGCAAGTATTATCAATCTTGCACCAACTCCCCTAATAGTAAAGGAATGTGAATCAATAGTACACACATGTGAAAAAATAGTTATAATCATGTGAATCAATAGCAAATAATTGCTCATTTATCTGGTTAATTACCCGATTGGTCAATATAACCTCCAGACATCAATTATTATCGAAATAAATGTCAATTTTCACTAACACTAATAATTCCGACACAATGGAACTATCAATTTCATCTTTAATCAACACGAACTTATTTATCATTAATATTATAATTCACAATATTTAACAACCAGTCGCTCCGTGAAAGAGGGGCTTTTCGATAAGGATTTCTCCTTATCATGAAAGCAATTAGGTGACCAAACCTCTCCTCGATGTAACTTCTAGACATCATTCAATATTGCAAATAATAATATGAATAACTTTGTCGCCTCAATTATTGATTTAATAATATAACATATTATACGATGATATCGTGACAATAATTGAATCAATAATATGAGAGATATGATGTAGTAATTACTATAACAATAATTGAGTATAACCGGTGACTTCTTACATAAAGCATCAATGATCAATACCGCAAAGCTACTATGCAACCACGCCAGACATCGTACTTTTTTACTACCGGAAGTTCAACGCTTTTAATTCGGTAACACTTTCGTCGTCGTTTTTTTATAAAATGATAATTACATCATTTTCTAACTACGACAATACTTCCATTAGGTCCACTAATGATTGTGTTGTCAGATTTGGATATTCCCCGGCCAAACGAATATTTTATAACAACTTGCATACTTTGCAAAATTTATAAATATTACCCACAACTATAACATTATATCAAATTCACACCATACTATTAAAAAAAATATTTCCAGAAATTTAAATCTTTATTCATAAAATTTGGGGTCTCACATATTTCTTCTGCCTGTCTTGAACGGCTATTAACCTTGTCCTGATCACCTTGACAATCCCGGCGATCTGTTGCACCAATTCTAGTCCTAATAGTTGAAGTTCACCAACTTCATCCCAACATAATGGAGTTCTGCACTTTCTGTCGTATAACGCTTCCTAAGGCGGCATGCTAATACTTGCGTGGTAACTATTATTGTAAGCGAACTCCACCAATGGTAGATGGTCATCCCAATTTCCTTTGAAGTCCATGATACAAGCTCTTAGCATATCCTCTAATGTCTGTATCGTCCTCTCACTCTGGCCATCTGTTTGAGGATGGTATGTTGTACTCATTCTCAATTGCGTTCCCAAGCATTACTGTAGTCGTTTCCAGAAGTTCGATGTGAAACGCGGATCTCGATCAGAGACTATAGATATTGGAACATCGTGCCTTGAAATAATTTCCTTTACATATAATTTTGCCAACCGCTCCACGCTAAACTTGATTTTGATCGGTAAGAAATGCACTGATTTCGTCAAGCGGTCCACAATAACCCAAACTGCGTCAAAACCTTTTCAAGTCAATGGAAGACCTACCACAAAATCCATCGTAACATGTTCCCACTTCCATTCTGGGGTTTCTAATGGTTGTACCAACCCACTTGGTCTCTGATGTTCTACTTTAACTTTTTGGCGTGTCAAACACTTGGCCACCTAATCGGTAACGTCTCTCTTCATATTCGGCCACCATAAATGCTGTCAAAGATCCTGGTACATCTTCGTACTCCCCGGGTGAACTGAATACCTTGAATTATGAGCCTCACTCAAAATTTCTTCCTTTACCTCTGATACTTGCGAAACCCAAATTCTTTTCTTAAATCATAATATCCATTCGTTGTCAATTTTGAATTTCCCTTTCCTCTCCTTTAGATATTCTTTTTCTTATTTTTTCACATTCCTCATCTTTAAGTTGTACTTCCTTAACCTTATCCACCAAAGTTGGACCCGTTTCCATTTGAAACCTTTTTTTCATTCGACTCCTTAGGATATTTCACCTATAGCTCCAGTTTCGCCATTGCTGAAATTAGCTCCTCCTGGGCGGTTAAGATAAACAGTTTCTCTCTACCCTTCTTGCTTAAGGCGTCGGCAACTACATTCTCTTTACCAGGATGATATAAAATCTCGCTGTCATAATCCTTTATTAACTCCAACCATCTCCTCTGACGCATGTTCAAATCCTTCTGTGTGAAAATATATTTCAGACTCTTATGGTCGGTATATATTTCACATTTCTCCCTGTAAAGATAATGCCTCCATATCTTCAAAGAAAACACCATTGCATCTAGTTCTAAATCATTGGTAGGATACCCCTTTTTATAATCCTTCAGTTGGCGTGATGCATACACAATGACATTGTCATTCTGCATAAGCACACAGCCTAGTCCCTTATGCGATGCATCACTATACACCACAAAATTTCCTGTGCTATTGGAGAGAGACAACATAGTTACCTTACTTACCTTCTCTTCAGTTATTGGAAACTTTTCTCACACTTTTCTGTCCAGACAAACTTCACCGATTTTCCTAGTCAAATTCGTCAGCGGAGTCGCGATTTTGGAAAAATCTTGAATAAATCTTCTGTAATAACTTGCTAGTCCAAGAAAACTCCTTACTTCTGATGGTGTCTTCGGCTGATCCCAGTTCATCACAACTTTAACCTTCGATGGATCTACCGAAATCTCATCCTTGTCAATCATATGCCCAAGAAATTGTACCTGATCTATCCAAAATTCACATTTCAAAAACATGGCATACAACTTCTCTCTTCTTAATGCTTCCAAAGTCACCTTCAAATGTTCCACATGCTTTTCCTTGGTCTTAGAATATATTAGTATATCATCGATGAACACAACCACGAATTTAACCATAATTGAATAACCAATCCATCCCCAAAATAACATCAAATTCCCCAAGTTTAATCGGGATTAGATCTACCATCATCTCGTGGCCCTTAATGTCCAGCCTACAGTTCTTGTGTATAAACCTAACAGGAATTACTTCCCTATTCGCAACCTCTATGTTCAAAGGATATTCTAATTCCTCTTTAGGTAAATTCAAATTCTCAGCAAAATCATCGGATATAAATGAACAAGTAGCACCCGAATCAAATAATATATAAGAATTAACATTATTTATCAAAATGATACCAGACACCACGTCTCGGGACTATACAACATCTTATACGGTCATTTTGAAAGTTCTGGCAGTGGGTAGGTTTGGCAGTGTCAGTCCAGTGATAGCCAGAGTGCTACCACCGTTGCTTCCCTTGCTTCCACCCGCTACTACTCCTCCTGCTGCTTTCTTGGGGAAATCCCTAGCAAGATGATCCCTTGACCCGCAAGTAAAATAAGCCCCCTTTTTAGGGTTAGGTCAATTTGGTGCTATGTGGCCTTCCTTATCAAAATTTTAGCAAACCCTATTTTCGTTCATGCAAATCCTTAGGTGATTCTTTCCATAGGTAGGACAAGCCTCCACCTTTTTCTTCTGACTTCCTTGCTGATTTCCAATAGACATATTCTCACTCCACTTCCTCTTCTGATTATTACCACCACCACTATTACTGCCACTAACTTTGTTGTTCTCACCTTTATTCTTCTTCATCTTCTTCTTTTCTTGGTTATACATGGTCAGGGCAGCGTTTCCACCTTCTGCGATGATTGCCTTTTCTAAAACTTCCGTAAAAGTGTTCAATTGGAACATTGACACCTTATTGTACAACCATGGCTTCAACCGTTGTTTAGACCTTCTAGCTTTTCTCTCATCTGTATTCACCTGATAAGTTGCGAACCTTGTCAACTCGTTGAATTTTGCGGCATATCCTGGTACCATCATGTTTCCTTGCTTTTGTAACGCCCCCAAATTCAGGTACTTGAAACCCGAACTCAATGCTTTATGATACCATTTCTATGAGCGAAAATAATAATAATATTGTCATAAATATCAAACTTAATTTACATATCAGAGTTATCTAAATACCAGGTACGCGACCTTAAAACATTTTATTACATGATAGATAATAAATATAATCATCTTATTTAAGTCTAGATATTACATAATATAACACAAACTTATTCTGATAGCTTTCCTTTCCCTTTGTTCTTGGCAGAGCCCTCTGGCTGATCATACTTAACTGAAAACATTTAAATTAAGCAAGGATGAGCATTTGAGTGCCCATTAAGTAATAGTAAATAATAAACATTAGCTGAAAGGATTAAATGTTTTCTTTGAATGACACTTCTACAACGAAACAATAGTTGTGAAGTAAACTGAAGCAACACTAAACAACATAACAATTCTATTTCAAATTTTTGAAACTACGTACTGACTATAAATGAAGATCAGTTGACAGACTATGAACATTATTTTTCATTTTTGCTAAGGTTTAGCAGAACTTCATCCGCAAACCTTCATAACTTACGGGCACAAGGGTGATTTGCCCAATGTGCTCTGTATTGATCAATACTACATACAAGAACGATATTTTCGTTCAACACATCAGCCTTAGGCGCATAAAAGTTTCCTAGATTCGGGATGTTCATACTTAGTCGGGAATCCGAACCAAAACAATTCGGTTGGATACAATAAAGTTCTATCATGTTCAACGATATTTCTAAATCTGTGTCTAGCTGAGTCCAATAGCTTAGACGACCTTTAATTAATATGTACATACCAAAAATCAATAGGTATGTATTAACATGTGATTAAATACAATGATTATCCAAGTGGGGACACTTGTATAACCATATTTAGTGATTTATGAACAGAATAAATATCTGGATTATACAATAATACTGTACTGATAAATAATGAACGAATAAAGTTTAAGAACTTGCATGAATACGAATGATTGGATACATAATCGATAACAATAGAGTTAATAATCTGGCATAACGATAATATAATTCTGAAACTTTCTTACTCATGTCTATTGCATAAAGTAAATACAAAGGTTAGGATACTTGCTCAATAATAATTAGAGTAAGTTTAGGAAACTTGCATAAACATATACCTGTTTGCACAAAATAAAGGTAGTGCGTAAAGTTTAGATACTTGCCTGATCTGCTGCTTACAGTTATGCAACTTAGTTTTATCTTTAATTCAATGACCTATCATTCATAAGATTGTTCTATCGATTAGAATAACATATCATAACACATCATAACACATCGTACTGTTATTTACAGTCAATATAACCTAATCACATTGTCACATAAGTTTAACAGACGTTGAATCACAAACAAACACTTATCAAGTCAACCTATATAGGTTTGAATCAATTTCGGTAACATTTTGGTGTACCGACGGCTTTATCGGGTAATTATCAAGTTTATTGTTAATAAAACTCTAATTTGTATCTTAAAGATTATCCTGGATAATTTAAACATCAATCATATTATTTATAAATGACTTATAATAATTTATAATTAATTACGATAATTTATCATAATTTTTCAAAGTCTAGAATCATTATAAAATGATTTAAATATTAAATAATTCTATTATCATTAATATTTAAATAATATTAAGATATTAATGAAACCCTTGCAAAAATATTAAACCTAGTTATAATAACTCAAAATATTTTTAAAGTATTAATATTACCTTGAAATGATTTTTAAAACATTTAAAATCATTTTTCAATAATTACCATTAATATTTAAATATTAAGGTATTATTCACTAAAATATTAAAATTCATTTATAATAACCTAAAATATTTTAAAACCATTTATATCCCGTTTAAATGATTTTTCAATAAATAAAACCATTTTTAAACTATTTATTTAATATAATTATTAAATAAATCAAATATCATTTAATATTAAATAATTAATGAATTTTATCTTTAAATATTGAAAGTTATATTTTATAACTTCAAATATTTTTAAACACCTTAGTTTTATTTAAAATAATTTTATAATATTAAAATCATTTTAAAACTAATTTATTTAATATAATTATTAAATAAATCTAATATCATTAATATTAAAATATTAATATTTTTCATGACAAAATATCAAAAGTTATATTTTATAACTTAAAATATTTTTATAACCTTTAAATCATTTTATATAATTTTTTAAATCATTAATTCTATTTTTCATAATTTATTTAATACATTTATTAAATAACTTAATTATCATTAATATTAATTTATTAATAAAATTCATCACAAAATATTAAAAATTATTAAAAATAACTTAAAATATTTTCTTATACCATAATATAATTTTAGGGTTAAATGCTTTATAAGTCACTCTACTTTTGGATTAATTTTACAAATGGGTCACATCTAATTTTTTTTCTTACAATAACTCATTTGAACTTGTATTTACTAACAAAATGTTACAAAATTCGTTAAGTCTGTTGACTTTAAACGGAAATGTCCACATCAGCAGCTGAGTTGGAAAAAAAAAGCTTATGTGTCAATAATTATCCCACGTGGCATTTATTATGTGGATCTAAAAGGAAAATCTATACCAAAATAAATTTTTATGTAATTCTTTACAAATAATACTATAAATTAGATTTTTTTTAAAAATAAGAAAATAAATAAAAAATATATTTAAATATTTTTATAATTAATATCAAATGAATTTTTGTTTAATTATTTATAAATATAATTAAATAAATTAGAAAAGTTAATCAAAAAACAAAAAAAATAAATGAAAAATATATTTAATTATTTTTTAATTAATATCAAATAAATTTTTATTTAATTCTTTACAAATATATTAATATAAATTAAAAAAAATTGCCAAAAAATAAGACACACAGTAACACACCCAAGAACACACACTAACACACACTAAAACTTTCGTGCACTCTGCACTGGGGAGAAAGGGATTGGAGTATCAGGGAAGCCCTTATTCACCGCATCATTCCCGGATTCATGTGTCAAGGAGGAGATTTCACAAGGGGTAACAGGACGGTGGTGAATCGATCTACGGACAAAAGTTTGTAGATGAGAACTTCAATGTCAAACATACTGGGGCCCGTATCCTCTCAATGGCCAACTTTGGACAAAATACCAATGGGTCTCAATTCTTTTTCTCAGACAGAGAAGACGTCTTGGCTCGATGGGAAGCACGTTATTTTCGTAAAGGTTGTTGATGGCTATAGTGTGGTCAAGGAGATGGAAAAGTCGGATTAGATGGATGATGTACTTCATCAACTCGTTGTGATCAAGATTGTGGTCGATAGATGAGAAATAATTGTGCGTAATGGCGTGAAGTTTTTGAGAGAAAATGGAGTGTTATGATTACATGAATTACCAGATCTGAGCTGAGCTTTTTCAAAATCCTAGAATTAATCGTAAGGAAGAATACATTTTGGAAAAGGGGGAAGGGAACAGAGGAGAAGGAGAGAGAGAGAGCACCCGGTTTCTTTTTTTTAGTTAGTTTTTTTTGCTCTTTTAAATAAAAATGATTATTTTTTAAATTTGATTAAAATAAATTATAAAATTTAAATTTTGTATAATTTTAAAATACAAATTATTTTATAAAATTAAAAGTACAATAAAAATTATTTAATAAAATTAAAATAAAAATTATTTGAATGTAAAAGTACAAATTTATTTATCCTAATTAGAAAAGAAAAAAATTATTACCAAATTTACTCAATTATAATTTTTAATGTCCGAATTTGAAAAGATTTTTAATTTTAAAAGATTTTAATTTAATAATTTTTATAATTTTCTCAATTATATTTATAAATAATTAAACAAAATTCATTTGATATTAATTAAAAAAATATTTAAATATATTTTATTTATTTATTTTCTTATTTTTTTTTGATTTTTTTTCTAATTTATATTATTATTTGTAAAGAATTGCATAAAAATTTATTTTGGTATAGATTTTCCTTTTAGATCCACATAATAAATGCCACGTGGGATAATTATTGACACATAAGCTTTTTTTTTTCAACTCAGCTGTTGATGTGGACATTTTCGTTAAAAGTCAACAGACTTAACGGATTTTGTAACGTTTTGTTAGTAAGTACAAGTTCAGTGAGTTGACTGTAAGAAAAAAAAATTCAATGACTCATTTGTAAGTCGACCTAAAGTAGAGTGACTTATAAATCATTTAACCGTATAATTTTAAATGATTTTTCGAGTATTAAAATCATTTTTAAGTAATTTATTTAATATTATAATTAAATAAATTAAATACCATTAATATTCTAAAAATAATAAATATTAATGAAATATATTTAAAATAATTAAAAACCTATTTTTAGACTTTAAAATAATTTTTAGGAATTTATTTTGTATTTTTAATAATTAAAAACTATTTTTCTCTATTTATTAAATAAAAATAATAATTTTATAAAGGAACTATCACTAAAGAGTGCCTATAGCGACAGAACCGTCGCTATAGGTGTTCTTCATGTTCTTGAGCCTGCCCAGAAATTCAAACTCAGTTCGCAGGGTGGTATGTTTGACTAGCATTTGATCTATGTTCCTTGTTGATTCTGGGCTGTCTAATGAGATAATGTTGTAGTACTGATGTAGTACTACAACCCTAAACAAGTTCCATTGTAAAATCATATCAAATCATCAAGATATAAGCTCCAGAAATACATGTCAGAGGTTGTTCTTCATTTCTGGGTATTCCAGAAATGAAGAACAGTTCATGGGTCTCACTTTGAGCCCTTGAATCTATAGGTTCCAGGCTTACTTAATGTGTTCTAATGGTCAAATCGTGTACCATACATGTCAGGGTACAATGATATAACATTATATCATTATAACATCATCACACGAGCAAGATCTAGCATGGTCAAACCATGTCAGAAATAAGGCTCTCGAAGGTTCTGGGTTTTCCAGAAACCTTCATAAGGCAAAACGGTCAACGTACTTTGACCATGGTTAAACTCGATCGTGGTCATGATCTGGACAATATAAAGGTATAAATGTGGAGTTCATATGTCATATTACAACATCAAAACAACAGCATGGACTAATTATCAAAGGTCAGCAAGATCAAAGGCTTTAAAAATGCTTGTCAGAAATTCTGGAAATCTAGGAATTTTCTAGGTTGCCCAGAAATAGATTTCATGATTGGTTAACTAGGTTTGACTGCTCATAAAATGAAACCTAAACATGATATAACCTTGATTAAAGTTCCAGATCATAGCCTATATAGCATATAACAGATTCATAACATAAAACACAACAAACAACTAACATACAGGATCATGAGCCTCGACATTTGGTCGTCGTCGACCAAAATTTCTAACTTTTTCAGATTTCTAAAACCATCAGTTTCGAGCATCTAAGAGATATGTATCTGAGTTATAACAACCCAGATCACTAAATGACACCTTCTAACATAACTTTAAACAATAAACAACAACAAATAACATGAATCACATAAATTTCTAAGTTTAGGGTTTTTATACCTTTTTAGCTTTGATCCTTGAATCTGACTTTTGGTTCTGATCCTTGGCAAGCTATGAAGTGTTCTGAACTTCATTTCTCACTCACTATCACTCAAAATTTACGGATGGGAGAGAGAGAGAGAAGACTTGGATAGGTTGAGAACTAAAGTAACTTACTTTACTTACTTTTATGCTCTTGATCTATGATGCCATGTATTTAATCTAGCAAGTTGGCTGATTAAAGTTGAATACTAGACCATGTGGCTAGCTAGAGTTGGTCATCAACTCCTTACTAGGGCTAGATCTACACTCCACCTTATTAAAATAATCAATAGGTTAGTTTGGTCATTTAACTTATAAAGTGAATGGCAACTTGGTAACTTCTCACAACCATTAGGTTTTAACCCTTAGGGTTTAATCATAAGGTTTGATAAGCTTAATTTTTAGGATTATGTAATTAGGGCTAAAATGTAAAGTTTAGTTTCTAAAAATGTGAATTAGGGATCCCTAATTACACTAGGTTTCCTAATCACCTAGGATTTTGTGGATTAGCCTCTATAATATACTAATTACCATTAACATTGCTAACTTAATAATTAGGGTTTATAACTTAGCAATTAGGGTTCTAATCTAGTAATTAGGGTTTTTAAATATTAATTAGGGTTTACCTAATTAACATTAAACATAATAATTGTCATAACACATAACTTAACAAATCTCACAGTCATAGTTGACTTATGTACTATAGTTTATCAGTAATGCTAGGGTTTGGTACTGTTTCACTATAACTGTTCCACAAATTATCATTACACATATACCATACATGTTTATCATTGAAATATAAATAATATTATATTATTATTCTCATTCCTTATTCAAAATCCTGACTTAGGGTTTTGAATTCATATCTGACATACCCTTTATACATACCATTATTAATTAAGTTAAAATAATTAACTTAACCAATATAATAAAATACATATAATAATCCTAATAATCATATCATATATACCCTAATCATATTTTCATGAAAAATAAATAATAAATACTTTTATTACAAAATTAATTTATTATAAGAATATAATCTATAATGATCAATAATTCTTAAAAAGAATTTATTTATAATCTAATAAATAATTTTATTTATCACATAGATACATATACTTTACTTTGCACATATTTCCTCATTTATATATATATAATAAAAAAATATTCGCAAAATTTCTTATTAAAAATATAGGGTTATTAGAGCTTTAACTACAGAAACTGAACCTCCATCTGGTTCTGAGAGCTCGTTGAGAAATACATCTTAAAGAACATCTCCTTGAACCTATCCCATGCGATCACACTCTGATCTCCTCTAACCTTATTTGACTGCCAACAATAGTTGGCCTCTGACTTTAACATAAACTTTGCAAGGTTGTCTTCTGGTCGTCGTTGACCCTAGCAACGTCAAATACCTTCTCCATCTCCATAGGTCTGAGCTTCGACCGGATTCATGGATCCCCTAAACTTTGGCAGTCCTACCATCTTGAAATCCTTAAATGAGGTAGCTTGAGCTTGCGGCTGATTCGCAAGTGCTCTAGCTAACAGGGTTACCAATTTTTGCACAGGATTAGTGTGACGCCCCCAAAATAGGTATACATCACCCATCTTGAGTCGCCAAATACATGGTACAAAATTCAAATACAACTTAATATTACAACTGTCGTGTAACATACGACAAAACATAAACTTAGAGTTTTAAAACGAATATTGTCTTCTAGACAGTATTCAACTCAAATGGAGTCCTCAATACATTTATTATCACACTATTTCATAGAATAGTGAAGACTAATAAAGCTATCATCTGGATCGTCACTCCGTTTCCTGACTAGTTCCGGCTACGTTCTCATTTCCTGAATAGGACAATGAAAGCAAAAGAGTGAGCTCAACTAGCCCAGTAAGAAATATTATGACTAAGATAGAGCATAATAATTTATCGTTAGGCTTCAACAGTGTTAAACTGATAAAATATAATAAACATCAAGTTTAACTGCAGCGGAACAAGCAATCCATTAGAAGAGTCAAGTAGAGCATAAAATCTACTATCTTCTATGATTTAAAAGGTTTTTCATCACTTTTATCCCTGAGACTCAGCTTAATAAATAATCCACATCATCAAATCACCACTGCACTACGGCCAAGGATATTCTTTAGTATCACGACCACAAATTATCCATGCACTACGGGCCAAGGATATTCATGTATTCATCAATGGTCATGATCATGCCAACAACTGTCCATCAATGCACTACGGGCCAATGAGGACTTTTACCACATCATTTGTAACATTACGGTCATGATTATACCGAATAATCCATGGTCATAATTATACCAAGTCTATCTATGCACTACAGGCCACAGATGACTTTCAACATAATATAAACATGAGGATGATGACAATGATACAAGAATTCAATAAAACAAGTTCAAGGATAAATTTCTAAAGATTTATAATTTAATTTATCCAAAAATCAATAACGCCCAAATTGTCAACATGATATCGCTTGCGTGGAGTAAAATTCAAGAATAATATTGTACCAAAAATAATTTGGACCAAAAATGAATCAATTTTTATCATGAATAGTATCCTGGGTGAATAGTCCTCGAGTGAATAGTACCCCGTGAATAGTACTTCGGGAATAGTAACCCCGTGAATAGTACTCCGACATGAAAAGTTAAAATTTATCAAGAATGCTCAGAATAATATTTCCATGAAAAAATACTGGATGAAGTGCAAATATCAAGGATATTCTACTAATTTCATGGAGTATAGAAGCCAAAATTTTAACAAAACGAGTATAGAATTTGAAATCTGAAATGAAATAATATTACTTACATCCTACAGAACATGAAAGAAAATATTATTTCAAGCGAATATTGAACAAAAATAACATCCCTTACCTTGAAAAGAATAGTATTCCAACTGGTATAGCGGGGATATTCTTGAAGAAAACTTTCACTGTTTTCTACGCTTAAAACTTTCTAAAACTCTAAAGAAATACGCTCAAGATTATAGAAGAAGAATTCTCTGATTCTGGTGTGATTTTCAATTCTAACTTAAGCGTCTATTTATAGGAAAATGCTAGAACGCCATAGGAGACTAAATTAATAAAATATTATTATTATTATTATTATTTTTTTCCTACGCCACCCATTTTGAAATCAAAGCAGCCATATTGGAAGGATTTTTGCAGCCCACATGTTTTCAAACAAAAGTGGGTCCCGCCCAAATTTAATAAAAAAACATTTTAATTTCCGAAACTTCAACAATTCATAATAAATAGCCATTTTATCAGGAAAATACAAATTTTATGTCCATTCCACACGAAATTGAATTCTCTACAACTTTGTAGTTTTAAGTTTTTCCAAATTCCAAACCGAAAATATCCGAAATCCATAAACGGATAATTTTCAGTACCTCATAAAATTCATAACAAATTATACATTAATTTTTAACGGTTCAAAATTTGTGGACATATACTCAACTTATATATATATAACATATCCAAAAAATCACAACGATCCAACGGTCGGATCAAAATTATAACTCACGCAATAGAGCTTTAAGAACACCGATTTGATTTTTAATACCTCCCTTCCGACAAAAATACTGATAAAACACCTCAACATTAATTCCTTCAATTATAACCACATAAAATATTTTCCTATCTATCATTTATGTCCACATAAAATAAATATTTCCTTTTCATATAAATCAATAAATAATCATTCACAAATAATATTACAGAATCACAATAATGACAACCAGGCCGTTCCCAGGAAAGAGGGGGCTTTCCAATAAGGATTTCTCCTTATTATGCGCGCAATTAGGTGACCAAACCTCTCCTCGATGAAACTTTTAGACATTGCCAATAATGTTATTTAATAATATTATTCAAATAATATGAATTATTGATTTGATAATGGAAATATCTTGTCGATGATAATTATTGAAACAACAATAATATAAAATATCAACGCAGCAATTATTGAATCAATAAAATAAAATATTGAATAATAATTAATCGTAACAATTATTGAAAGTAGTGCCTTTCACGTAAGAATCAATAATTCAAAAATACCGTGTAATACCATGTACTTCTTTGCAACCACGCAGTATTACTATATTTTTTAACCACCGGTATTCCAACAAGCAATTCAGTAACCACTACGCCGTTATTTATTAAACTCAAACTTGTCGTTTTCTTCATCCGACAATTATTCTGTTATGGGGCCCACAATTGATTGTGCCGTCGTACGAATATTTCCTGTTAAAACAAATATTCCCCGACCAATCGAATATTATATAACAACTTGCGTACTTTATAAAATTTATAAATATTATCCACAACTATAACATTATATCAAATTCACTCCATAATATTCAGAAATGATAGTTATAGAAAATTCATCTTTATTTATAAAAGTTGGGGTCTTACAACCTCCCCTTCTTATGAAATTTAGCCCTCGAAATTAGGGTACGTACCTGGTATGTCAAAGAGGTAAGGATACCTTGATTTCATTTCTGATTCTAACTCCCAGGTCATTTCTTCAACATCGTGGTTTCTCCACAAAACTTTGACTTGAGGTATAACCTTGGAGCGTAAAATATGCTCCTTCCTATCCAAGATTTTAACAGGAACCTCTTCATACGTTAAATCTTCAGATATTTCATCCGGTTCTAACTCAATAATGTGGTTCGGGTCTTTCACATATTTACGTAACATAGATATGTGAAAAACGTTATGAACACGAGACATACTTGGCGGTAAAGCGAGTCTATAGGCCACAGTTCCTACTCAATCGAGGATTAAAAATGGGCCAATGAATCGAGGATTGAGCTTTCTTCTCTTTCTAAATCTCGTAACTCCTTTCCATGGAGCAACACGTAACAACACATGATCTCCAATATTGAATTCCACGTCCTTTCGATGAAGATCAGCATAACTCTTTTGTCGATCTTGTGAGGTTTTTATATGTTATCGGATCGTTTGAATCTTTTTCGTAGTCATACATACCAACTCCGGTCCCAACAAATTTGCTTCACCTACCTCATCCCAACATATCGGAGAACGACACTTTCTTCCATACAACGCCTCGAATGGAGCCATGTCAATACTTGGTTGATAACTGTTGTTGTAGAAAAACTCCACAAATGGTAAGAACTTGTCCCAACTTCCCTTGAAGTCAAGGACACATAGTCTTAATAGATCTTCAAGAGTTTGAATAGTCCTCTCTGACTGCCCGTCCGTTTGAGGATGATAAGCCGAACTAAATCGTAAATCCGTGCCCATAGCTTTTTGTAAACTAACCCAAAATCTTGAAGTGAATCTTGGGTCTCGATCAGAAACTATAGATACTGGCATACCATGCAATCTTATAATCTTTTTTATGTACATACAAGCAAGACGTTCAAGTCGTATAGGTAAGAAATGAGCCGACTTGGTCAATCTATCAACAATGACCCAAATCGCATCTATGCCTTGAAAAACCTTGGGAAGACCAGTAATGAAATCCATGGTAATGTGCTCCCACTTCCATTCTGGAATTTCAAGTGGTTGCAACGGACCTTTTGGTACTTGATTCTCCGCCTTGACTCGTTGACAAGTTAAACACCTTGAGATAAACTCCGCTATCTCCCTCTTCATATTGCTCCACCAAAATGTATGTCGAAGATCATGATACATTTTGGTACTCCCAGGATGGATTGCAAACGGTGTGTTGTGCGCTTCCATCATGATTTTATACTTTAAATCGTGGTTGTCGAGAAACAAAGTCCGGAGTTGACTCAAGTATTCCTTCTTCATCGATTCTTGCTTCCGCATAAAGCACCTTCTTGCACTTTTTTCCTCATACGCATCACTCTCCGTGTCGGTAGCTTGAGCGCACTTTTAACTTTATCGATTAAAGTCGGTTCTACTCAGATATTCGCCATCATCACATGGGTCCTGAGTCTTTAACTATATCTCCATCCTTTGCAAGTCATACAAAATGGGCCTTTGCGTTGATAATATCGCACTTATACCCGCATATGATCTTCTACTCAATGCGTCAGCTACCAAGTTCGCTTTTCTAGGATGGTATTGGATGGTATGATCATAATCTTTCAACAGTTCAAGCCAACATTGTTGTCGCATGTTGAGTTCCTTTTGAGTGAAGAAATATTTGAGGCTTTTATGATCCATAAAGATCTCCACTTTCTTCCCATACAAGTAATGCCTCCAAATCTTTAGTGCAAAAACGACTGCTGCCAACTCTAGATCATGAGTAGGATAATTCCTCTCATATTCTTTAAGTTGCTGAGAGGCATAGGCTATGAATTTCCCATGTTGCATGAGAACACATCCTAACCCTTTGCCCAAAACATCACTGTAGATGACAAATCCCTCCGAGCCAGATGGTATTGTCAGAACAGGTGCTGAAATGAGTCTCCTTTTGAGTTCTTGAAAACTCTTCTCACATTCCACGCTCTAACTGAATTTTATATCTTTTCGAGTTACCTGAGTTAATGGAGTAGTGATTCGAGAAAACCCTTCTACGAATCTCCGATAATAACCAGCTAAGCCGAGAAAGCTACGTAATCGGTCACTGATTTAGGTTGTTTCCAGCTTTGAATAGCTTCAATCTTTACCGGATCAACAGATATTCTATGACTTGATACTACGTGCCCAAGGAATGCTACTTCCTCAAGCCAGAACTCGCATTTCTTTAAATTGGCATAAAGCTTGTTTTCCCGAAGCTTTTGGAGTATCAGCCTCAGGTGTTGCTCATGATCTTCACGGCTTTTGGAATATATGAGGATGTCATCAATAAAGACGACCACAAAGTGATCCAAATATTCCTTAAATACTCGGTTCATCATATCCATGAAGGCAGCAGGAGCATTAGTCAATCCAAAAGACATGACTAGGAATTCATAATGCCCATACCGAGTTCTGAAAGCCATCTTTGGAATGTCATCGGTTCTAATCTTTAACTGATGATATCCAGAATGAAGATCGATCTTTGAAAAGAATTTGGTGTCTTGCAACTGGTCAAACAGGTCATCAATACGTGGCAATGGGTACTTATTTTTGATGGTGACGTGATTCAACTCCCGATAATCAATACAAAGTCGCATACTCCCATCTTTCTTCTTCACGAATAGAATAGGAGCACCCCAAGGAGACGTACTAGGACGAATGAAACCGATGTCTAACAATTCCTGTAATTGGGTCTTTAACTCCTGAAGTTCAATAGGAGCCATTTGATATGGGGCTTTGGATATGGGTTTTGTACCGGGTTCAAGGTCGATACAAAATTCAATTTCACGCTCTGGGGGTAGGCCGAGAAGTTCTTCAGGGAATACATCAGGAAATTTGTTAACAATAGAAATATCATTCAAAACTGACATATTTTTGTTTAAATCCGTGACATGAGCTAAGAAAGCTTGACATTCGTTTTTCAATAAACGATTAGCTTTATGGCTTGAGATGACAGTGATTGATTTTAATGGTTTGGTTGCTTGAATTCGCATAATAGGTTGGTTAGGAACATGAAAGCTAACAACCTTACGAAAACAATCAATTTTTTCATGATGAGTAGTTAACCAATCAATCCCTAGAATTACGTCAAATGCAAGTATTTTCAATGAAATAAGATCGACAGGTAATGTGAGGGTACCGATTTGAACCAAAAAATACTTATAAACAGTGGATGTAATAAAGGTTTCTCCCAATGAAGTTTCAACAGATAAGTCAAAGTCTAATTTCTCTGGAGTCAAATTTAAACGTTGAGCGCAAGTAGGAGAAATAAAAGAATTGGTAGAACCGGTATCAAATAAGGTATAGACTTCGCTAGAGTTTATGATAAGCTTACCCATGATGACCTCGTTCGGGCTCCTTGCTTTTTGGGAGGTCACGGCAAACGCTCTCCCTTCAACTACATGTTTTAACTTTTCTGGGATGGCCTTTGGTGCCTCCATCCCAGCTGGACTTGTCTTCGGTACACGACAAAATTGGGCTAGGTGACTATCTCTTCCATAATTATAACACGCTTTGGACTACATCGCACAGTTTGGACTGATGTGTCCCTCCGTTCCGCATTTAAAGCATATGATAGGTGGTTGTTCTCCTTCCTTAATAACGGGTGCTGGTGCTGATGTCTTTCCATCATTGTTGAATCTCCTCTTCTTGAAATGTCCACTCTTATTATCTTGACCATGATTACCACCGAAGTGGTTACCATTTCTGGCCTGTTGATTCCCTCCACGCTTGTTGTCACCGCTTCGATAACTGTTACCACTGGTATTATCATTTTGCCGGTTGCTCTCTCTTGGTTGGGTTGACTCATTATCGTGCTCCAATAACTGAGCCCTATTCACAACATCTGAATACAAACACAGTTTATGAGAGATATAGTATTGACGTATCTCGGGTTTCAAACCTCTTAGAAATATTTGCGTCATTCTCTCCTCATTATCAACCAAATGGGATGCAAATCGGGACAACTCGAAAAACTTGGCTTCGTACTGCGACACGGTCATGTTGTTTTGCTCCGGTTTAAAGAACTCTAACTCTTTCATGTGATGAATACTTTCGGGAAAGTACTTGTCGTTGAACAGTTCTTGGAACTTCTCCCAAGACATCTTCAGTGTGGCAGGTTGAGTACGCTTTATAGATTTCCATTAGTAATCTGCTTCTGCCCACAACATAAATGTGGCAAAGGGAACCTTTTACTCCTCGAAGCATCCCAAAACATCAAATATCTTGTTGATCTACTTTAGCCACGTCTCCGCCTTAAGTGGTTTTGGCTCTCCAAAAAACTCTGATGGTCCCAGCTCCTTGAACTGTTTAGCAGTGACCGTCCGAGAGTTGTCAGTGTTTCCACCTGCATTTCGGACAGGAGTCTCTCTTGCCTGATGTTGCATGAATTGCAGAAAGCCTCTGAACAATCCATCGTTCATCATTTGGTCAGTGTTGTTGTTTGTATGAGGATTGTTGTCTTCCTGTTGCACATTATCCTGGGTATTCATCTATGGAGACTCAACGGTCTCCTGTGCTCCATTGCTATTCTCAACATTCTCAGATGTCATTTCCAAATACAGCCACAAAACAAGGGTTAATTGACATCTCACATATTATCCCTATACTCTGACCGACACATTAAATACCAAATAACTTAGGTAGGTCATACTAGCAAAGGAATTCCCCGTCTCTCCCCTCCTAGTTTTTGTCTCACATCTCATCCAGGGATCATATCCCTAAGCTTTGATACCAACTTTGACGCCCCCAAAATAGGTATACATCACCCATCTTGAGTCGCCAAATACATGGTACAAATTCAAATACAACTTAATAATACAACTATCGTGTAGCATACGAAAAAACATAAACTGAGAGTTTTAAAACAAATATTGTCTTTTAGACAATATTCAACTCAAATGGAGTCCTCAATACATTTATTATCACACTATTTCATAGAATAGTGAGGACTAGTCCAGGCTATGTTCTCATTTCCTGAATAGGACAATGAAAGCAAAAGGGTGAGCTCAACTAGCCCAGTAAGAAATATTAAGACTAAGATAAAGTAGAATAATTTATCGTTAGCCTTCAACAGTGTTAAACTGATAAAATATAATAAACATCAAGTTTAACTGCAGCGGGACAAGCAATCCATTAGAAGACTCAAGTAGAGCATAAAATCTACTATCTTCTATGATTTAAAAGATTTTTCATCACTTTTATCACTGATACTCAGCTTAATAAATAATCCACATCATTGAATCACCCCTGCACTACGACCAATGATATTCTTTAGTATCACGACCACAAATTATCTATGCACTACGGGCCAAGGATATTCATGTATTCATCAATTGTCATGATCATGCCAACAACTGTCCATCAATGCACTATGGGCCAATGAGGACTTTTACCACATCATTTATAACATTACGGTCATGATTATACCGAATAATCCCTGGTCATAATCATACCAAGTCCATCTATGCACTACAGGCCACAGATGACTTTCAGCATAATATAAACATGAGGATGATGACAATGATACAAGAATTCAATAAAACAAGTTCAAAGATAAATTTCTAAAGATTTATAATTTAATTTATCCAAAAATCAATAACGTCCAAATTGTGAACATGATACCGCTTTGTGGAGTAAAATTCAAGAATAATATTGTACCAAAAATAATTTGGACCGAAAACGAATCAATTTTTATCATGAATAGTACTCCGGATGAATAGTACTCGAGTGAATAGTACCCCATGAATAGTACTTCGGGAATAGTAACCCCGTGAATAGTACTCTGGCATGAAAAAGTTAAAATTTATCAAGAATGCTCATAATAATATTTTCATGAAAAGATACTGGATGAAGCACAAATATCAAGGATATTCTACTAATTTCATGGAGTATAGAAGCCAAAATTTTAACAAAACGAGTATAGAATTTGAAATCTGAAATGAAATAATATTACTTATATACTACAGAGTGTGGAAGAAAATATTTTTTCAAGCGAAAATTGAACAAAAATAACATCCCTTACCTTGAAAAGAAGAGTATTCTAACTGGTATAGCGAGGATATTCTTGAAGAAAACTTTTACTTATTTCTACGCTCAAAACTTTCTAAAACTCTAAAGAAATACACTCAAGATTGTAGAAGAAGAATTCTCTGATTCTGGTGTGATTTTCAATATTAACTTAAGCGTCTATTTATAGGAAAATGCTAGAACGCCATAGGAGACTAAATTAATAAAATAATATTATTATTATTTTTTCCTACGCCACCCATTTTGAAATCAAAACAGCCATATTGGAAGGATTTTTGCAGCCCACATGTTTTCAAACAAAAGTGGGTCCCGCCCAAATTTAATAAAAAAACATTTTAATTTCTGAAACTTCAACAATTCATAATAAATAGCCCTTTTATCAGAAAAATACGAATTTTATGTCCATTCCACACGAAATCAAATTCTCTACAACTTTGTTGCTTTATGTTTTTCCAAATTCCAAACCAAAAATATCCGAAATCCACAAACGGATGATTTTCAATACCTCATAAAATTCATAACAAATCATACGTTAATTTTTAACGGTTCAAAATTTGTGGACATATACTCAACTTATATGTATAACATATCCAAAAATCACAACGATCTAACGGTCGGATCAAAATTATAACGCACGCAATAGAGCTTTAAGAACACCGATTTGATTTTTAATACCTCCTTTCCAACAAAAATACTGATAAAACACCTCAACATTAATTCCTTCAATTATAACAACAGAAAATATTTTCCTATCTATCATTTATGTCCACATAAAATAAATATTTCCTTATTATATAATTCAATAAATAATTATTCACAAATAATATTACGGAATCACAATAATGATAACCAAGTAGTTCCGGAAAGAGGGGCTTTCCGATAAGATTTCTCTCCTTCTTGGCCAGCATGATTAGGTGACCAAACCTCTCCTGATGAACTTTCTAGACATTGCCAATAATGTTATCTAATAATATTATTCAAATAATATGAATTATTGATTTGATAATGGGAAATCATCATGCGATTACAATTATTGAAACAACAATAATATAAAATATCAACGCAAAGAATTATTGAATCAATAAAATAAAATATTAAATAGTAATTACTCAGAACGATTATTGAGTAATGCCTTCTTCACGTAAGAATCAATAATTCAAAATTATTGTGTAATCTGGTATCTACTCGTTGAACCACGCCATTCTCGTATTTTAACCACCGTGTATTCCAACAAAGGTTAATTCAGTAACCACTACTGTAGTTATTTATAAAACTCAAACTTGTCGTTTTCTTCATCCGATAATTATTCTGTTATGGGGCCCACAAATGATTGTGCCGTCATACTAATATTCCCTGTTAAAACGAATATTCCCCAACTAATCGAATATTATATAACAACTTGCGTACTTTGTAAAATTTATAAATATTACCCACAACTATAACATTATATCAAATTCACTCCATAATATTCAAAAATGATATTTATAGAAAATTCATCTTTATTCATAAAAGTTGGGGTCTTATAATTAGGGTTGGCATTGTCGTTGTTATTGTAGTTAATGTTCGTGGATCCTTTTTAAGCTTGTTTGTGACGCCCCCAAAATAGGTATACATCACCTATTCTGAGTTGCCAAATACATGGTACAGAAAACAAATACAATCTTAAATATACAACAAGAGCTGTGAGTTTTAATACAAATATTGTCTTCTAGATAATATCCACTCTCAGAATAAGTCCTCATTGCAATTATTATCACACTATTTCATAGAATAGTGAGGACTACTAATGCTATCATCTGGACTGTCACTCCGTTCCCCGACTAGTCCCTGCTACGTTCTCATTTCCCGAAGAGAACACTGAAAGCAAAAGGGTGAGCTCAACTAACCCAGTAAGAAATATTATGACTATGATAATGCAGAAAAAATTATCGTTAGCCTTCAATAGTGTTAAACTGATAAAATATAACAAACATCAAGTTTAACTGCAGCGGAACAAGCAATCCATTAAAAGAGTCAAGTAGAGAATAAAATCTACTATCCTTTATGATTTAAAAAGGTTTTTCATTAATTTTATCACTGAGATTTAGCTTAATAAATAATCCATATCATCATTGCACTACGACCAAAGATATTCATTAGTATCACGACCACAAATTATCCATGCACTACGGGCCAAGGATATTTGTGTATTCATCAATGGTCATGATCATGCCAACAACTGTCCATCAATGCACTACGGGCCAATGAGGACTTTTACTGCATCATTTGTAACATTACGGTCATGATTATACCGAAAAATCCCTGGTCATAATCATACCAAGTCCATCTATGCACTACAGGCCACAGATAACTTTCAACAAAATATAAACATGAGGATGATGACAATGATATAAGAATTCAATAAAACAATTTCAAGAATTAATTTATCTAGGAACCAATAACGTCCAAATTATCAACATGATACTGCTTTGTGGAGTAAAATTCAAGAATGCTCAGAAGAATATTTCCACGAAAAGATATTGGATGAAATGCAAATATCCAGGACATTCTACTAATTTCATGGAGTATAGAATCCAAAACTTTAACCAACTGAGTATAATAGAATATATGAAACTGCAAATGGATTTTCACCCGCCATGCGGTAATCCATGTATACAGATCATTTCCACAATTTAACAAGGAATGAATACAAAGGATCATTCACCATGCATGTGGTAATCCACATAGACAGGTTATTCCAACAAAATAATAAAGAATGGAATAACAGAAGAATTCACCATGCATGCGATAGATCGCACAGACATGTTATTCCCAACAGAATAATAAATAATGGAACTAGGTCATGCGTAACGCATTGCATGTGATATTCCGGCGAATAATAAAGAATGGAATAAGGTCACGCGTAAACGCATTGCATGTGATATTTCGACGAATAATAAAGAATGGAATAACAACAAAATTTCACCATGTATGCGGTACTTCGCATAAATAGGTTATTCCAACATAATAATAAAGAATGGAACAACAGCTCTTATGAGTATTTGAAAGAAAATAATTCTCTTCATGAATACGAAAGAAATAATACCCCTTACGGGTACAACAAATAATATCCCTTACCTTAGAAAGAAGAGTATTCCGACTGGTAGGGCGAGGATATTCTTGAAGAAAACTTATACTGTTCTCTACGCTCAAAGCTTCTTAAAACTCTAAAGAAATACGCTCAAGATTATAGAAGAAGAATTCTCTGAACTTCTGGTGTGATTTCAATTCTAACTAAGCATCCTATTTATAGAAAAATAGAAAGGATACTATGCAATATAATATAATATATATATATATATATATTATTTAAAATCTAATAAAAATAACTTTGTAAAATTATTCTATTTTATATAAAAAGATTTTACTATGCAAACACTATGCAGGCACTATGCAAACACTATGCATAATAAAATATAATATATTCTATCTATAATCTAATAAAACAAATAACTTTATAAAAGTATTCTGTTTTTTATAAAAAGCTTTTCTATTTTATTACATTAATAATACTAATAAAACAAAATTTATATATATATATATATATATATATATAAACTTACGCAACTTCATAAAAAGACACCTCAATATATTTAACAACATTTATCATCATTATTATAATTCACAATATTAATCGATTAGGTCATTCCTAGGAAAGAGGGGGCTTTCTAATAAGGATTTCTCCCTATTGGCGCGCAATTAGTTGACCAAACCTCTCCTTGGCAGAACTTCTAGACATCGTTAATATTGCAAATAATAATATTAATAACTCTGTCATCTCAATTATTGATTTAATAATATATAAAATATCGACAATAATTGAATCAAATAACGTGAGATACTATGTAACAATTACTGTAGCAATAATTGAATAAAACTGAGTGACTTCTCACGTAAGCATCAATAATCAATACCGTGTGGTACTATGCAACCACGCGTATTACTGTACTTTTAACACCGGGTGTTTCAACAATTAACGGTAAAACTTTCGCCGTTATTTTCATAAAATATTTTTGTCGTTTTCTCAATCTGACAATAATTCCGTTGTGGGGTCCACCAATGATTGTCTTGTTATCTGAATATTCCCTGTTAAAATGAATATTCCCCGACCAATCGAATATTATATAACAACTTGCGTACTTTGCAAAATTTATAAATATTACCCATAACTATAACATTATATCAAATCCACACCATAATATTCAAAAAATATTTTGAGAAATTTAAATCTTTATTCATAAAGTTTGGGGTCTCACAATCTCCCCTCCTTATGGAATTTCGCCCTCAAAATTTATGTACGTACCTGGTATGCCGAAGAGATGAGGATACCTTGACTTCATTTCATATTCTAACTCTTGAGGTATAACCTTTGAGTGTTTAATACGATCATTCTTATCCAAGATTTTAACAGGTACATCTTCATACGTTAAATTATCCGCTATCTCGTCTGGTTCTAAATCAATAATGTGGTTTAGGTCGTCGACATATTTACGTAACATCGATACATGAAAAACGTTATGAACATACGACATACTAGGCGATAAAGCGAGTCTATAGGCCACAGTTCCTACTCCATCAAGGATTTCAAATGGGCCAATTAAATCGAGGGTTGAGATTTCCTTTCTTCATTGATTCTTGCTTCTAGAATAATGCCCTCTTGAACCTTCTTCTTCACATTCATCAGCTCTGAGTATGTAGCTTGAGCGACTTTAACTTTATCGATTAAAGTCGATTCTACTCGTATATTCGTTATCTTCACGTGGGTCCCTAGAGTCTTTAACTCTATCTTCATCATTTGTAAGTTTTACGAAATTAGTTTTTGTGTTAACAACATCACACTCGTAAACGCATACAATCTTCTACTGAACGCGTCGGCTACCACGTTCGCTCTTCCACGATGATATTAAATGGTAAGATCGTAATCTTCAACAGCTCGAGCCAACGTCTTTGGCGTATTATACGTACGTTTTGGTTGAAGAAATATTTAAGGGTTTTAGAAATGGGTTTTGTATTGGGGTCAATACAAAATTCGATTTCATGCTCTAGGGTAGGCTAAGAAGTCTTCAAGAATACATCAGGAAATTTATTAACAATAGAAATATCATTCAAAACTGTGACTCTCATCCCAAGACTTGGATAGCACGTCACATTGATACCTATCAACTTGTCACCGTTATTCACGGCTTTCTCTACAAAATGTCTGGCTTCGATGCATTCCACACAAGGAAGTCACCAGCGAAAGGCACATAGCTCTTTACTTATGGCTTAATATAACAGTTATTGTCTTTAGTGGTTAGGAATATGAAAGCTAATAACCTTACGAAAAGCATGATGAGTAATTAACCAATCGATTTCTAAAAATCACATCAAAGGCAAGTATTTTCAAAGAGATAAGATCGACAGGTAACGCGAAAGTGTCGATTTGAATCAAACAAGATTTATAAACAGTGGAGGTAACGAAGGTTTCTCCCAACAAAGTTTTAACCGATAAGTCAAAGTCTAACTTCTTTGGGGTCAAATTTAAATGTTGAGCGCAAGTAAGATAGATAAAAGAATGGGTAGAACTGGTATCAAATAAGGTATAGACTTCATAAGCGTTTATGATTAACTTACCTGTGATAACTTCGTTCGGGTTCCTTGACAAACGCTCTCACTTAAACTACCGACTTTGACTTGTCTGAGACATCCTTTGGCATCACTATCCCAGCTGGACTTGACTTCACTACACGACAAAATCGAGCTAGGTGACCTTCTCTTTAGCAATTGAAACACGCTTTGGATTATCTGCATCGGTTTGAACGGATGTGTCCCTCTGTCGCATTTGAAACATATACGACCGGTGGTCGTTCTTCTTCCTTTGAAACAAAATCTTTGATCTCATTGTCTTTCCATCATTATTGAACCTCCTCTTCTTGAAATTTCCACTTCTATTATCTTAGCCATGATTACCACTGAAGTGGTTACCTTTCTTGGCATGATAATTTCCCCCACGATGGTTATCATTGTTCCGATAGTCGTTGCCACCGATACGATTATTATCGTGTTGTTGGTTGTTGCCTTTTGGTTGTGCTGACTCATTATCACGCTCCAATAACTAAGCCCTATTCACAACATCTGAATATAAACAAAGTTTATGAGAAATGAGGTATTGACGTATATCGGGTTTCAAACCCCACAGAAACATTCGCGCCATTCGCTCCTCATTATCGACCAAATGGGATGCAAACTGGGATAACTCCTCAACTTTAGCCTCGTACTGCGACACGGTCATATTGTTTTGCTCCAGCTTAATAAATTCCACTTCCTTCATGTGATGAATACTTTCATGAAAGTACTTGTCGTTGAACAATTCTTGAAATTTCTCCCAAGACATCTTGAGTGCGTCAGGTTGGGTACGTTTTACCGATTCCCACCAGTAATCTGCCTCTTCACGCAACATAAAGGTGGCGAAGGAAACCTTTTGCTCCTCTGAGCATTCCAAGACATCAAATATCTTGGTAATCTGCTTTATCCAAGTCTCCGCCTTAAGTGGTTCTGGGTTTCCCAAAAACTCCAGTGGTCCCAGCTCCTTGAACTGCTTAGCGGTGACCGACCGTGGGTTGCCATTATTTCCACCTATATTTTAAACAGGAGTCTCTCTCGTTTGGTGTTGCATAAATTCTAAAAAGCTCCTAAATGTACCGTCGTTCGTCATTTGATCAGTGTTGTTGTTTATAGGAGGATTATCGCCTTCCTGATGCACATTGTTCTGATTATTGATCTGTGGAGAATCAACGGTCTCCTGTGCTCCATTGCTATTCTCAACATTCTCGGATGCCATTTTCAAATACTGCCACAAAACAAAGGTTAATTGATATGCAATATATTATCCCTATACTCTGACCGACCAATTAAATGCCAAATAAACTTAGGTAGGTCATACTAGCGAAGGAATTCCCCGTCTCTCCCCTCTTAGTTCTTGTCTCACATCTCAGCCAGGGATCATATCCCTAAGCTTTGATACCAACTGTGATGCCCCCAAAATAGGTATGCATCACCTATTCTTAGTCGTCAAATACATGGTACAGAATAAAAATACAATCTTAAATATACAACAAGAGCTGTGAGTTTTAATACAAATATTATCTTCTAGACAATATCCTCTCTCAGAATAAGTCCTCATTATAATTATTATCACACTATTTCATATAATAGTGAGGACTACTAATGCTATCATCTGGACCGTCACTCCATTCCCCGACTAGTCCCTGCTACGTTCTCATTTCCTGAAGAGAACAGTGAAACCAAAAGGGTGAGCTCAACTAGCCCAGAAAGAAATATTATGACTAAGATAATGCAGAAAAAAATTTATCGTTAGCCTTCAATAGTGTTAAACTGATAAAATATAACAAACATCAAGTTTAACTGCAGCAGAACAAACAATCCATTAAAAGAGTCAAGTAGAGAATAAAATCTACTATCTTTTATGATTTAATAAGGGTTTTCATCACTTTTATCGCTGGGACTTAGCTTAATAAATAATCTACATTATCCCTGCACTACGGCCAAGGATATTCGTGTATTCATCAATGGTCATGATTGTGACGCCCCCAAAATAGGTATACATCACCCATTCTGAGTTGTCAATACATGGTACAGAAACAACTACAACTTTTATTATTACAACAGTAAAAATGTGAGTTTGAATACAAATATTATCTTCTAGACAATATCTATACTCAAATAAATCCTCATCACATTTATTGATACATTATTTTACAAAAATAGTGAGGACTTCTAAACAACTCTCTCTAGAACCTTCATTCCAAACCCCGACTCGTACTCGCTATATTCTCGCCTCCTGAGAAGAAAAATGGAACAAAAAGGAAAAGGGTGAGCTCAACTAGCTCGAAAAGAATATTATGACTAAGATAATATACAACAAATTATCGTTAGTCTTCAATGAGGAAAAATCTAATAGAATACAATAGACAACAAATTTTTAAATCAATATTACGCAATGGAAATAATAATTCATTAGAAGAGTTAAGTAGAGAATGCAAACTACTATCTTCTATGTATGAATTTAAAAGTTCATCGCTATCTTTTATCCTGTAACATCAATCAATATATATCTGGAATCAAATATTCATCTTTGCACTCTGAAGCAAAGATATTCATCGATTAGTCATGTTCATCTAAACACTGCTCATCTTTGCACTACTGAGCCAAAGATATTCTTCAAATCATTCATCTTTGCACTACGGGCCAAAGATATTCATTTAAGATCAAGATGATGAAAATATTTTTAAAGAAACGAATCCAAAGGAAACAAAATGACAAGGATTAAGGATTAAGGATTCGTACTTTGTTTTATCCACGCCCAAAAATACCTCAAAAATAATCACGGTGGTGTAAAATTCAAGAATGATCAAAACATGGATACAATCAAAGCTAGTATCCGAATAGATATTTTGGACGAAAAGAAAATTTTTCATTTTTCATGAATAGTCAGATATCGTGAATAGTCTTTATATCGTGAATAAGAATTTCAGACACCAAAAATTCCAAATTTGATAAAAACTTCAGATCAATACTTGGCGTAATGATATTGAAGAAATAATATCATTACGAAAAATAATAATATCCCTTACCTTGAAAGATCGAGATTTATAAATTTGAAACACCCTGATATAAAGCTATGACTTGGACTTGCAAGTATAGCAATACTCAAAGTATACTCAAAATACTCACAAGAATAAACGATATATATAGAGAGAAAACTTGATTTTACGGTGTGATTTTCAATTCTAACCTAAGCACCTATTTATAGAAATTGCTTAGAACACCAAAAGCGTAAAATTTAATAAATTAATAATATAATTATACAAATTTCCTACGCATGCCTAGAATCTGATTTCAGCCATCAAACACATGTTAAAGATGCCCCCAAACATTCCAAAAATGTTTTTCTAATTTAAAATAATTTAAACTTCCAAAAATCAATTATTTCGGAGCTTCGAAACTTCAATAATTCATAATAAATAGCCCTTTTATCAGAAAATTCGAATCTCGCGATTTTTATAGGAAATTCAATTCTCTACAACTTTGCAAAAGAAATTTTTTCCAAATTTCAAACAGAAATTGACCGAAATCCACAAATGGGCGATTTTACAAGCTATAATCAAATTTCAGTCAATAAATGGGGTCCAACGACATGTTTAACATGTTTTAAACATTTATTGCAACAAAAAATACTCTTCCTCCTCGTATACTCATATATCCCACATTCGTTGTAAAAATATCACCATTATTATATTATTAAAATATAATAATATATTTAGATGAATTATTTTATCAGAAAAAAGATAAAATTTTAATTTTTAACAATTGTCACATTAAAATTTTCTCCATCTATATCCACATAAAATCAATATTTTTCTCATCATATGAATCAATAATTAATTATTCACAAATAATATTACAGAATCACAATATTGACAACCAGGCAGTTCCCAGGAAAGAGGGGGCTTTCCAATAAAGATTTCTCCTTCTTGGCGCAATTAGTGTGACCAAACCTCTCCTTATGCGAACTTTCTAGACATTGCCAATAATGTTATCTAATAATATTATTCGATAATATGAATTATTGCTTCGATAATGAAAAATCTTGTGTAATGACAATTATTGAAACAACAACAATATAAAATATCAACGCAACAATTATTAAATCAATAAGAATTCATCAGTAACCATTATTGAGTAGTGCCTTCGTGCGTAAGAATCAATAATTGGTGCAATACTGAGTGTCTTCTTGTGTTTTAACCATCGAGTATTTTAACGGTATTAATTGGTAATAACTACTGTAGTTATTTTTAATCAACTTATATTTATCGCTTTCTTCATCCAATCGCTTTCCGTTATGGGGCCCACACATTTACGTCTTGTCGTCATTTAATATTCCCCAAACAATGATCTGAATATTCCACGACCAACGAATATTCCCCGACAACAATGAATATTTTATAACCACTTGCTTATTTTGAAATATTTATGCGTATCTTACCCTAACTATCCACATTAATCAAATCAACCCTTACTATTTCAAAATAATAAATAGAAAATTAAATTTCATTAATAATAAGTCGGGTCTTACAACCTCCCTCCTTATGAAATTTCGTCCTCGAAATTGACGTCGACGTACTGGTGTTTCAAAAGGTGAGGATACCTCGCTTTCATTTCCGTTTCTAATTCCTGTGTCATTTCCTCTATAGCATGATTCCTCCACAAAACTTGAACTTGTGGTATGACATTTCTTGGCGTAGGACATGCTCTTCCTATCCAAAATCTTGACAGTACCTCCTCATACGTTAAGTCTTGGCTATCTCGTCCTGGTTCTAACTCTATAACGTGATTCGGTCTTTCACATATTTACGAAGCATGATATATGAAACACATTATGAACACGAGACATACTTTGAGGAGAACGCGAGTCTATAGGCTACATTTCCTACTCGGTCAAGAATTTGAAATGGACCAATAAATCATGGATTGAGCTTTCCTCTCTTCCCAAATCTTGTAACTCCCTTCCATGGAGCAACTCGCAACAATACATGAACCTCTATACTAAATTCCACGTCCTTTCGATGAAGATCCGCATAACTCTTTTGTCGATCTTGTGCCGTTTGTATACGTTGTCGAATCATTTGGATCTTTTCGGTAGTTATACGTACTAACTCGGGTCCCAACAATATTGCTTCATCTACCTCATCCCAACATATTGGAGAGCGACACTTTCGTCCATATAATGCTTCAAATGGAGCCACACCTATACTTGCTTGATAACTGTTGTTGTAGGAGAATTCCACCAATGGTAAATACTTATCCCAACTGCCCTTGAAGTATAGGACACAGAGTCTTAATAGATCTTCAAGAGTTTGAATAGTCCTTTCTGATTGTCCGTCCGTTTGGGGATGGTATGCCGAACTAAATCGTAAATCCGTGCCCATAGCTTTTTGCAAGCTAACCCAAAATCTTGAAGTGAATCTTGGGTCACGATCCGAAACTATGGATACTGGCATGCCATGCAACCTCACAATCTCATTCACGTACATACTAGCAAGACGTTCAAGGAATAATTCTCCGTGACGGCAAGAAATGAGCGACTTGGTTAATCTATCAACAATAACCCAAATAGCATTGATGCCTTGAGAAACTGTAGGAAGACCCGTAACGAAAGCCATGGTAATGTGTTCCCACTTCCATTTCGGAATCTCAAGTGGTTGCAACGGACCCTTAGGTACTAGATGCTCTGCCTTTACACGTTGGCAAGTTAAACACATCGAGATAAACTTTGCAATCTCTCTCTTCATATTGTTCCACCAAAATGTATGTCAAGATCACGATACATTTTAGTACTTCCAGGATGGATTGCAAATGGTGTATTGTGTGCCTCCATCATAATCTTGTACTTCAAATCGAGTCGTTAGGGACACAAAGTGGAGTGGACTCAAGTATTCCTTCTTCATCAATTCTCGCTTCGAATAACTCCTTCTTGTACTTTCTTCTTCATACGCATGATCAGCTCGGTGGGTGGCTTTAGCAACCTTAACTTTTTCTATTAAAGTTGGCTCTATGCGTATACTTGACATCATCGCACTCGTTCCTCCTCGTGATATGATCTTCTACTCAACGCGTCGGCTACCACGTTCGCTTTTCGGGATGGAATTGAATAGTGTGGCCGTAGTCTTTCAATAGCTCGAGCCAACGTCATTGCCAGCGTGTTGAGTTCTTTTTGAGTGAAGAAATATTTAAGGCTTTTATGGTGCGAATATATCTCCACTTTCTCCCCATATAGATAGTGCCTCCATATCTTTAAGCGAAAAAACGATCACCGCTAACTCTAAATCATGAGTAGGATAATTCCTCTCATACTCTTTAAGTTGTCGCGAGGCATAGGCTATGACTTTCCCACGTTGCATGAGAACACATCCTAACCCTTTGCCTGAAGCATCGTTGTAGATAACAAATCCATCCAAACCAGATGGTATTGTTAGAATAGGTGCCAAAATAAGTCTCCTCTTAAGCTCTTGAAAACTCTTCTCGCATTCTTCGCTCCAAGCGAATTTTGTATCCTTCCGAGTTAGTGAGTTAATGGAGTAGCGATTCGAGAAAACCTTCCACGAATCTTCGATAATAACCACCAGACCCGACCGAAGCTACGTGCTTGATCCACCACCGACTTACCGCTCCCCAACTTTGTATTGCTTCAATCTTGGCGGATCAACAGATACTCCATGTTTTGACACCACGTGCCCAAGAAATGCTACTTCCTCGAGCCGAACTCGCATTTCTTCAATTTGGCATATAGTTTGTTTTCACGAAGCCTTTGAGTACCAACTTCAAATGGTGCTCATGATCTTCACGACTTTTGGAATATATGAGGATGTCATCAATAAAGACAACAACAAACCGATCCAAATATTCTTTGAATACTCGGTTCATCATATCCATGAAAGTCAAGGAGCATTAGTCATCCAAAAGACATGACTAAGAATTCATAATGCCCGTCTGAGTTCTAAAGGCGGTCTTTGGAATATCCTCGGTTTTAATCTTCAAATGATGATATCCGAAGCGAAGATCGATTTTTGAAAAGAATTGTGCCCTTGCAACGGGTCAAACAAGTCATCAATACGAGGTAGAGGATACCTATTCTTGATGGTGACATGGTTCAATTCCCGATAGTCAATACAAAAGTCGCATACTCCCGCTCTTTCTTCTTTACTGAATAAAACAGGAGCACCCCAAGGAGATGTACTAGACGAATGAAACCGATGTCCAACAATTCCTCAGTAGTTGGACCTTTAACTCCTCAAGTTCAATAGGAGCCATTCGATATGGAGTTTTAGAAATGGGCTTTGTGCAGGTTCAAGATCAATAAAGAATTCAACTTCACGTTACGGGGTAGGCCAAGGAAGTTCTTGAAATACGTCGGAAAGTCAATAACAACAGAATATTATTCAAATTTGACGTGTCTTTATTCAAATCCATAACATGGGCTAAGAAAGCTTGACATCCGCTTTTCAATAAGCGAATAGCTTTATGATTAGATATGACGAGGATTGATTTTAATGGTTTAGTTGCTTGAATTAAATACAACAGTTGGTTAGGAATATGAAAACTAACAACCTTACGAAAACAATCAATTTTGGCATGATGAGTAGTTAACCAATCAATCCCTAAAATCACATCAAAAGCAAGTATCTTTAAAGAGATAAGGTCAACGGTAAGGTGATGGTGCCAACTTGAATCAAACAAGATTTATAAACGGTGGATGTGATGAAAGTTTCTCCTAATGGAGTTTCCACAGATAGGTCAAAGTCTAATTTCTCCTGAGTCAAGTTTAAACGTTGAGCACATGCGGAGAGATAAATGAATGGGTAGCACCCAGGTATCAAGTAAGGTATAAACTTTGCAAGAATTTATAAATAGCTTACCCGTGATCACCTCGTTTGGGTTCCTCGCATTATGACCAATCCAACACACGCGCTCTTCCCTAATCGTTGACTTTAACTTTTCTCGAATAGTCTTTGAGTCACCGCCTCACTGAACTAGGTTTTGCTACCGTACAATCTCGGCGATATGTCCTTCCTTTCCACAATTATAGCATACCTTGAACTGCTGTGGACGGTTTGGACTGATATATCCCTCTTTCCGCATTTATAGCATATAATGACCGTGGTCGTTCTCCTCCTTAGAACCAGTTGCTTAAAATCACCGTCGTCTTCACATGGTCGTTATTAAATCTCCTCTCTTTAAAATCTCCTCCCGACTCGCTTCTTCTATTTTCATGGCCATGATTACCACCAGAGTGGTTACCATTTTTGTCCGTCTGCTTTCTTTCTCCATTTGGTTATCATTACTCATTGATCGCTATCTCTGTGCGATCCTGGTTATAGTCCCTCGGTTGAACATACTCGTTATCTCGCTTCTAACAATTGAGCCATGTTAACAACATCCGAATAGAGAGAAAATTTATGAGAAATGAGATATTGTCGTATCTTAGGTTTCAAACCTCTCAAAAACATCCGCGTCATACGTTCCTCATTCTCCACCAAATGAGGTGCTGAAACTCGGATAACTCGCAAACTTTGCCTCGTCTTTGAGACAAAATCATGTTGTTTTGTTCTAATCGATGAACTCCACTTCCTTCATATGATGAACACTTTCGGAAAGTATTTGTCATTAAATAATTTCAAATATCTCCCAAGACATCTTTGAGTCTTGGTGGATGGAGTACGCTTCATGAGACTCCCACCAAGTAGTCTACCTCGCCACGGAACATAAAGGTGGCGAATGGAACCTTCTGTTCTCCGTGCATCCCAAGACATTGAATATCTTGGTAATTTGCTTGACCCATGTTTCCGCCATGATCGGATCTCGCTTTCCTTAAATTCGTGGTCCCAACTCTTTGAATCGCTTGCATTTGTGATAACCCGTGAATTGCTATCATTTCTCCTATATTTTGAACACGAGTCTCCTCGTCGATTTTGCATGAATGCAAAAACTTCTAAACATCCCCTCGTTCATCATCTGCTTTCGGTGGTGTTGTTCACGGGAGGAACATTGCCACTGTTGCACGTTCTCCTCGTTGGTGAGTACAAGCGTCTCCACGGTCTCATTTCCATTGTTAATATTCTCGATCGACATTCTCAAATCTTGCCATAAAACAAGGGTTAATTAAGGAAATCAATATATCACATAATATCCCTATATATCTTGACCAACTAACAAATAAGCTTAGGTAGGACACACTAGCGAAGGATTTACTCTCTCTCCCTCCCTCTAGTTCTATTCCCCGATCTCCACGGAGATCATATCCCTAAGCTCGATACCAACCGTGGCGCCCCCAAAATAGGTATACATCACCCATTCGAGTTGTCGATACATGGTACGAAACAACTACAACTTTTATTTATTACAACAGTAAAACTGTGAGTTTGAATACAAATATTATCTTCTAGACAATATCTATACTCAAATAAATCCTCATCACATTTATTGATACATTATTTTACAAAAATAGTGAGGACTACTAAACAACTCTCTCTAGAACCTTCATTCCAAACCTCGACTCGTACTCGCTATATTCTCGCCTCCTGAGAAGAAAAATGGAACAAAAAGGAAAAGGGTGAGCTCAACTAGCTCAGTAAAGAATATTATGACTAAGATAATATACAACAAATTATCGTTAGTCTTCAACAGGGAAAAATCTAATAGAATACAATAGACAACAAATTTTAAATCATTATTCGCAGCGGAAATAATAATTCATTAGAAGAGTTAAGTAGAGAATGCAAACTACTATCTTCTATGTATGAATTTAAAAGTTCATCGCTCTATCTTTTATCCTGTAACATCAATCAATATATATCTGAATCAAATATTCATCTTTGCTCTGAGCCAAAGATATTCATTAGTTAGTCATGTTCATCTAAACACTGCTCATCTTTGCACTGAAGCCAAAGATATTCTTGAAAATCATTCATCTTTTGCCTACTGAGCCAAAGATATTCCATAATATCATCATTTAAGACTGAAGATGATGAAAAATATTTTTAAAGAAACGAATCCAAAGAAAAACAAAATGACAAGGATTAAGGATTAAGGATTCGTACTTTGTTTTATCCACGTCCAAAAATACCTAAAAAATAATCACGGTGGTGTAAAATTCAAGAATGATCAAAACATGGATACTGATCAAAGCTAGTATCCGAATAGATATTTTGACGAAAAGAAAATTTTCATTTTTCGATGAATAGTGTTGAGTATCGTGAATAGTGGCCAGTATCGTGAATAAGTAACTCACACCAAAAGTTCCAAATTTGATAAACTTGAGATCAATACTTGACGATAATGATATTGAAGAAATAATATCATTACTGAAAATAATAATATCCCTTACCTTGAAAGATCGAGACTTATAGTTTGAAACAGGATATAGGCTATGACTTGGACTTGCACCGTATAGCAATACTCAAAGTATATTCAAAATACTCACAAGAATACGCTCGATAATATAGAGAGAAAAACTTGAGTTTACGGTGTGATTTTCAATTCTAACCTAAGCACCTATTTATAGGAAATTGCTTAGAACACCAAAGCGTAAAATTTAATAAATTAATAATATAATTATAAAATTTCCTACGCATGCCTAGAATTTGATTTCACCATCAAACACATGTTAAAGATGCCCCAAACATTCCAAAATGTTTTTCTTATTTAAAATAATTTAAACTTCCAAAATCAATTATTTGAGCTTGAAACTTCAATAATTCATAATAAATAGCCCTTTTATCGAAAAATTCGAATCTCACGAATTTTTATAGGAAATTCAATTCTCTAAGTTTCCAAATTCCAAATAGAAATTGACCAAATCCACAAACTGAGACGATTTTACAAGCTATAATCAAATTTCATTCGAATAAATGGGGTCCACCGACATGTTTAACATGTTTTAAACATTTATTGCAACAAAATACTCTTCCTCCTCGTATACTCATATATCCCATATTAGATTGTAAAAATATCACCATTATTATATTATTAAAATATAATAATTTATGTAAATGAATTATTTTATCGGAAAAAGATAAAATTTCAATTTTCAACAATTGTCACATTAAAAATTTTCTCCATCTATATCCACATAAAATCAATATTTTTCTCATCATATGAATCAATAATTAATTATTCACAAATAATATTACTGAATCACAATATTGATGACCAGGCGGTTCCGGAAAGAGGGGGCTTTCAATAAAGATTTCTCCTTCTTGGCGCAATTAGGTGACCAAACCTCTCCTTAGATAGAACTTTCTAGACATTGCCAATAATGTTATCTAATAATATTATTAGGATAATATGAATTATTGCCGATAATGAAAAATCTTGTGTAATGACAATTATTGAAACAACAACAATATAAAATATCAACGCAGATAATTATTAAATCAACGGTAATTCACAGTAACCATTATTGAGTAGTAGTGCCTTCGTGCGTAAGAATCAATAATTGGTGCAATACTGAGTAAGCTACTTGTGTGTTTTAACCACCGAGTATTTTAACAAGATAATTGGTGAATAACTACGCCGTTATTTTTAAACAACTTATATTTGTCGTTTTCTTCATCCAATCGCTTTCAGTTATGGGGCCCACATACGATCGCTACCGTCATCTAATATTCTGAAGCGATCTAAATATTCCACGACCAACGAATATTCCCCGACAACAATGAATATTTTATAACCACTTGCTTATTTTGAAATATTTGCGTATCTTACCCCTAACTATCCACATTAATCAAATCAACCCTTACTATTTCAAAATAATAAATAGAGAAAATTAAATTTCATTAATAATAAGCTGGGGTCTTACAATGATCATGGCAACAACTGTCCATCAATGCACTACGGGCCAATGATGAATTTTACCACATCATTTGTAACATTACGGTCATGATTACACCAAATAATCCCTGGTCATAATCATACCAAGTCCATCAATGCACTACAGGCCACAGATGACTTTCAACAAAATATAAACATGAGGATGATGACAATGATATAAGAATTCAATAAAACAATTTCAAGAATTAATTTATCTAGGAACCAATAACGTCCAAATTATCAACATGATACTGCTTTATGGAGTAAAATTCAAGAATGCTCAGAAAAATATTTTCACGAAAAGATACTGAATGAAACGCAAATATCCAGGATATTCTACTAATTTCATGGAGTATAGAATCCAAAACTTTAACCAACTGAGTATAATAGAATATATGAAACTGCAAATGGATTTTCACCCGCCATACGGTAATCCACGTATACAGATCATTTCCACAATTTAACAAGGAATGAATACAAAGGATCATTCACCATGTATGTGGTAATCCACATAGACAGGTTATTCCAACAAAATAGTAAAGAATGGAATAACAGAAGAATTCACCATGCATGCGATAGATCGCACAGACAGGTTATTCCCAACAGAATAATAAATAATGGAACTAGATCATGAGTAAACGCACAGACAGGATATTCTGACAGAATAATAAAGAATGGAACCAGGTCATGCGTAAAACGCTTGCATGCGAGATATATTCAACGTAATAATAAAGAATGGAACCGGTCATGCGTAAACGCATACAGTGATATATTAAACGAGAATAATAAAGAACAGAATAACAACAGAATTTTACTATGTATGCGGTACTTCACATAAAGAGGTTATTCCAACATAATAATAAAGAATGGAACAACATCTCTTATGAGTATTTGAAAGAAAATAATTCTCTTCATGAATACGAAAGAAATAATACCCCTTACGAGTACAATAAATAATATCCCTTACTTTAGAAAGAAGAGTATTCCGACTGGTAGGGCGATGATATTCTTGAAGAAAACTTATACTGTTCTCTACGCTCAAAGCTTCTTAAAACTCTAAAAAAATACGCTCAAGATTATAGAAGAAGAATTCTCTTAACTTCTGGTGTGATTTCAATTCTAACTAAGCATCTTATTTATAGGAAAATAGAAAGGATACTATGCAATAAAATATAATATAATATAATATATATATATATATATTATTTAAAATCTAATAAAACAAATAACTTTATAAAAGTATTACATTTTATATAAAAACCTTTACTGCTTTATTACATTAATAATACTAATAAAACAAATTATATATATATATATATATATATATATAAACTTCCGTGACTTCATAAAAGACACCTCAATATATTTAACAACATTTATCATCATTATTATAATTCACAATATTAATCGACCGTGTCGTTCCTGGAAAGAGGGGGCTTTCCAATAAGGATTTCTCCTGTTGGTAGCGCAATTAGGTGACCAAACCTTTCCTTGGCAGGACTTCTAGACATCGTTAATATTGCAAATAATAATATTAATAACTCTGTCATCTCAATTATTGTTTTAATATTATATAAAATATCGACAATAATTGAATCAAATAACGTGAGATACTATGCAACAATTACTGTAGCAATAATTGAACAAAACTGAGTGACTTCTCACGTAAACATCAATAATCAATACCGTGTGCTACTATGCAAAACGCAGCGTATCTTATTTCTTTTAACACCGGGTGTTTCAACGATTAACGATAAAACTTCCGCCGTTATTTTCATAAAATATTTTTGTCGTTTTCTCAATCCGACAATAATTCCGTTGTGGGGTCCACCAATGATTGTGCCGTTGTACGAATATTCCTTGTTAAAACGAATATTCCGCGACCAATCGAATATTATATAACAACTTGCGTACTTTACAAAATTTATAAATATTACCTATAACTGTAACATTATATCAAATCCACACCATAATATTCAAAAAATATTTTGAGAAATTTAAATCTTTATTCAATTTGGGGTCTCACATTGTTGACATGTTGGGCGTCTTTTGGCGGCATTTTCTATTTAAGATATATGCTTATTAGATCATTGCTCAATCTCTTAAGTGTTTAAGACTTGACTTAAACATTTTTAGATTATCACTTAACACATAACATCATGAATAAACATTGATATTTTATTCATTAATAACTTTCAAAACATAGAGAGATAGCATCACTGGTATTTACATCAACTATCCCGAGATAAAGAATCTTTAGGATTAAATCAAAATATTCCATTACTTATAATCATACTAGAATTTACATCATTAACTACCATAGATATTCACATAACTCATATTGTTCCTATCACGACCTATTGAGATGTCGAACAACTTCTTTGCGTTCTTCTTCCATGATACGGAACATCGTCCTACGATCTAGCATGTACCAAGGTAGGTCTTCGAATTGGATCAGATATTACATAACTAGATCTTGAGCTCTGTTCATCGCAGTGTGGAATGCACAATCCATCTCCCCCATCATCGCCTTCTTTGCTTGCACTTCTTCCTCGGCTACATCAGCACACTGTGAAGCCTCCTCATAAGCATCTTCAGCCCTTTCTCTCTTGGAGGACTCTTCTTTCAGATCATCTTTCAGCTTTGTAACCTCTGCCATCAGCTGCTCATTATATCCCTCTAAGTGAACTAATTTCCACTCCACATTTCCAAGACCTACATCAAGACCTTGGATTTCCTCATTTTTCTGACCTATAGTGGTCTGACGTTCATCTTCCAGCTCCTCTAACTCTCTGACTCTATTACGAAACTCAATGTTATGGTCATATACCTCATCATACATCTGAGATGTAATAGAGTTTGGTGGGAACTCCTCTTCCTCCTCATGGTCCTCCTCCGGATCAGTCTCAGACACACGTTCCTAACCCACAACAGTGATCAATGGAGATGGCTCTCTCTGTACCAACTAATCCCAGATGACATGGATGTCTCGGGGCTCCTGGGTTCCTCCTCCCGAGCCTGACTAGATGCTCCAACATCCGACATCCTGACAATATAGTTTTTAAGTTTTAGTTACTATTCGATACTAGCGAGCATATAAGTTTATCACATAAGCACATAAAGTTTTTTATTATCTTTAATGAATTAAGGAATTCATTTCTTAGAACTCGATAAGAGTTTATCACCACTATGTTCTTTATCTCCTATAAGGCTACTACCTAAGGTTTTCCCCCCACCTAAGATTCATAACCTACAGCTTTGATGATACCAACCTGTGATACCACCAAATCTAGGTACTCAAACTTCCCACAGATTTGGTGTTCACTTAACAAAATAATTAACATCTAACTACCCAAAATAATGATAACAATAAAATTGAAATAGAAATCCTCCCAATATAGGGTTACAAAAACTTAAACGAATAAATCCTAGGTTATCTAACCTTAATACATCAAATGAGGAAACATCAAAAACAAATAAGTCTTAAACATCACATCATAAGTCTTAACATAATAATTCTCAAATAATAATAACAAGTCTTCATCACTTGTTTGCTTTGCCCTTGCCCTTACTTGTGGATGGCTCATCAACTCTTTCAATCTTAGCTGCAATGTTATTATGCAAGAGTGAGCAACAATTGCCCACAAGTATAACAATAATAATAATAATAACATGCTAATAAACAATGGATACTGAACCAAAAGAAAGCTCGGCATTTGAATCAAGATTAGAATAGGAATCAAAAGTACATCTTAGGGTCACTAGAACATGAACTATGTCCCAGGATTTCAAGTATTTCTACTTTAAACCTTTAACAGTCGTAAGACTATATGGACTTTACTTCTCGTACCTTGGGGGATCAACCCTTAGTACCATGTATGTGAACAACATCTTAACGTTATCGCGTAATATAATCCCTTGTAACAGGGTTGTTCATCTCAGCTTTAACATTAGAGTCTGCACCAAAGGAAGTTTGGTATGGATTGATCTCAAGGGTAATTTAGAGTTCAATAATCATCAACTAAGGATTAGTTGAATCAATAAGGATTCACTATCTATTCAAGGTTTAAATACAATATTGAAATCAATACTCAAATCAAGGATTGAATCTCAACTCTACACAATTGAATGAACATTGTATAACAAAAGTAATACTTCAAATGAGTTAGAACATTTCATATGGAATCATGAATTTGAATGATTAAACTCTGAATAATTAAAAATAAGAATATGAAGTTGATTCAACAATAATAAGATTTAAGAACTTATTCAACGAAACTTTTGAAATAGAAACTTGCTCAATCATAATATAGAATAAGAATTTGCTCAATGTGAGGATAGAGCTTGAAAACTCACATAATCATAAGTAAGATAAGGTATGGAAATTGCTCAACATAAGAGTAAGGTTTAGAAACTTTCTCAAATAAAGTTTAGGGTTAGAAAAAAAACTTTCCTCGTGCGTAGATTAAACGTTAACTATTCACGTTCCTCAATTTAATCCTACATACCATTTACATTCATAATACTAGTTAATTATAATGTAACCGACATCATAAGTACATCCTCTTTTGCCTCAACTCTGATTGTGATTATATTAATCACATCACAACATTAGTTTACATATTATTAGACTTCACGAATGATGGGTTAATTACGTGTTTGACATATCATTTAAACATGTAAGAACATCATTGACATGTTAAGAATTTGTTTTAACATCACATTATATGTTTAATACAGTTTTATGTTCATTAGATTGGGTTTAAATAACATTTTCTGGACTTGAACAATTAAATTAAACATTTTGGGCAATTCTATTAACTAGCGTTGCAATGTGCCCCATTACTCGAGAACCAAAACGCTTCTGACTCTAACTTTCATTACTCTGCTTTACAAGTTACACTAGAGATCGGCGCTGCGGTGCGGTGGTGCTACATCGTGCAGACAAGCTTGCTAAGCGGCTCTGCAGCGCTGCAAAGCAGTTTCTGTTTCTATAGTTCGCGAAGAATACAGAACATGGCTAATTTAGGCCAAAATTTCACATAAACAACGAAATCAATTTCACCCATAAAATATAAACTTAAATGGAAACATTCTATAACACTCTTAGCATGCATTTAACAACTAAAGCCAAATAAACAACGAGATTTAAAGCCTTTATTTTGATGTTTTTGTGAAAAAAATTTATTTTTGACATTCTTAACGAAATCAACTACTACAAACTTGTTTTTCAACCAAATTAGTCCATACAAGTTTCGTTCTTTTCGTTTTTACATGTATAAACATAATCATTCATCAATTTACTGATTAATATGAAATTGAAGCATGAATTTTTGTACTTTTAAGCCATATTCGTATGTTCTTACTTTGTAAACTATAAAATTCCAATTAAACACAATTACAAGAATTTGATTACTCTAAAACACATATACATCATATATAATTGAACTATACGTGTTAATAAACATATACAACGTCATAGATTTAACAAATAACCATGAAAATTCAATTACAGAGAGTTAAAAATTAATTTTCATGAAGAACTTTAAGAACGTAAATTAGAATTTGATATAAGAGATTACCCTTGATTTCTCTGTTATGATTAGGCAAGATGATAGGAATTCTTTAATTCTCTAACTTATTCTTCTTCAATCACACTAACTCTCACATTCTCTCTTTTCTCTTTGTGTTATGCTCTTCTGGCTTGCAAACATGAACTGACGCATAACATAAGCTGACGTTAAATGGCGCAACATGGGTAGCGGTTAAGCGCACCCTGGCCTTAACTGTTCCCATGTTGTTAAGGCCATGTTTGGCTAGCACCAAATATCTCCTTTCTCATTATTTTAATTAATTCATTTATTATATAATTTATTCGTCACACTTTAATTAATCAAATAAGATTATTTAAACTCAATTAATTAAAAGGCAATATTACCCATTAAATCACATCATCACATAATTAAAATTCTCATTTATTAAATATAATACATAATTTATATTCTCAATAAATATCTAATTAATTATTTAATTAATTAGAACAACACTAAAATTATTTGATAACTCATTTAATTTTATAATTTCAATTAAATTCACACTTTAAACCATAAAATTATTCCATATTAATTTAATCAATGTAACACGTTTAATTAAATTAATCTACCACAATTCCATCAAATATTTATTTAATTCAATGAATATTTGAAAAAATTAATTACAAAAGTTTCGTTGGTCACATCATTCCCCTCTTAAAATGATTATGTCCCTAGAATCACGATTCACTTAATTCGTCCCGTTACAATTTACGTTTCATGACTCAATTCTAATAGATTCCACGACTTGACCATAGGAGATGACCTTTAGGTTATTCAAATTTCATAACTTAACTCTAGGAGAGGATACACTAGATTTTGACTTTAAAGACATACGAGACGACACCTTATGTTTTACAATTCGACACAAATCTAGGAGACGACGTCATATATTTCAGTTTCAAATTACGAAATCAAATTTACTTTAGGAGATGATACCCTAGTATTTCCCCAACGACGCCATAAACACATAATACAAGCACAAACACTTTAAGTTTCTCAATGTGATTCATTTAAACTTGTTAGGAAAACATTGGAAAAGCGGTAATCGTATTTCATGAAAGTCGGGGGTGCCTAGCTAATACATTTCCTTCTCATAAGCAAGCCCCTGAACCCTATAAATCTCGGTTGCAGTTGCAGACTAAATTTATGGAGTCACATGATGGGTCGTCTTAATTATTAAAACCCAAAATTTGGATGAGTTAGTACATATGACGCCCCCAAAATAGGTCCACACAACCCAATTTGAGTCGCAAAAAATAACACTACAGACACAAACTTTCATATTTATAACTATTATACTGTCGTGCAAAATATGATAACACAAATACTGTGAGTGTTCAATACAATGAAGTATACACACTCAAATTATTACAATATTGTATAAAATACCACAACAAATATTTCAAGTCCTCAAAGGACAGGAGAAGATTTATGTTGTCCTCATTCTAATTGGGTGCAATTTTGACGCCTCCAAATTTGGGTTCACATCACCCTATTTTGTTCACCAAAATCAACTATTAAATGTGAAAGTTCAATAATAATCTAGAAGGTGTTGAATAGATTATTATAAATTAAAACTTTATATTAGGCCTTTTTGAATTTTTAGTTGATTAATTTGTAGTGTTAGAAATTAATATGCAAGACAATAAAAATTTGAAAGGTTAATAATAATCTAAAAGGGGGTTGAATAGATTATTACCAGTTAAAAATTATCTAAGGCATTTTTTAATTTTTGAATAATTAATTTGCAGTGTTAGAAATTAATATGCAAGACAGTAAAATTCAATCACACAATGCACAGAGATTTATCTGGTTCACAACATACACCCCTTGGTATGTTGCTACGTCCAGTCTCAAGTCCCTACTTGGAACTTGAGATCCTATTACTATCAGTAATAACAACTCCTTCAACAGGCGGAGAAGCCTTTGCAAAGTTTTATAGACAAACTTCCAACTATTCAACTATTCTATCTTGGACAACAAGCTCCCCGCTCCTTCCTCAAGTCTAGTTGTACCACCTTTGAGTTCAGTTCTATTCTATGATCTGATCTTGAAACAACAGCCTCTTCCTCACCTCAAAAGTACACTAGAGACCCAACTTCTTGCTGACCTCTCTAAGACTCTGGTCTTGGTAGAAGAATTACTCATCTTTCTCACAGATACATAAAATAAACTAACTCTAATCCTTTCACTGTTTACAAATAAGTTTACAACAAATTATTTCTCAAATAAGCAGATAAGAATTTAGTACATATGGATGCTTCTTAAATAAGCAGATATAATTTAGTACAGATTGATGCTTCTCAAATAAGCAGATATCAATTAAAGAGTAAATATATTTATAAAAGTTCAGAGACTTTTATACTTGAGAAATTATGCTTCTGATTAAGCAAGTATATGATATTAAAGCACTTTTATAAAGAATTAACAATTTTGTAAAATAAAGAGCTTTTTTCTATGGATAATATTTGAATTGTTTCTGAGTTATTCTTTATCAAGTATTACATGAACTATTTAAAAAAATAAATTAAACCAAGTATAATCTCAGTTAAGCACAAACGGATATAACAAATATTATTTGTTTAACTCAAATAATATATAAGAATATTTTATCTATTATGTGAACTTTAGTAAATAGTGTCACTTGATACTATAAGGAATCGTACGGTCAGATTACTCTCTATAGAGGTTTATCTCCGTAGCCTTGATGTAACACCCCAGTCCCACATCGAAAGATAAGGCAAAATTTTGTCTGCATATAAGGAAATAAGTTACTACCAATAGTACCTTCAAGTCATGACCATTTAGGAGCCTGTGGTGGGCTAAGATGACCCAAGAAGATACTATTGGGCGATGAGTTGAGGCCTTATTTTGATGGATTTGATTCGATTCGGACTTGGGATTTGACCCAGATTTGTTTGGGACTGGGATTTGACTGGTTGTTACACTTATGGCGCCCAAGTATAATATAAGAAATTTATAATTTTACAATTGATATTTATATAAATATTTTCAATAGATCACTACGATTCTCAAATCCGGTTCGGATGACTACTCTTTTTGGAGCAGTATCTCACTGTTGTTTTGAGCTATCAAGTGTCGTATCTATTTTATGATATTTATATAAATAATATCAATAAAAGGTTACTGAAGACTATAAGAAATCGTACGGTCGGATTCCTCTCCGTAGAGGTTTATCTCCGTAGCCTTGCGGTGCCCAAGTATCCTTTTATTTAATAAATAGATGAAATATGGATATATAAAATTGTGTAGAACAATATGTATTTGTATATCTATAGATAAAATACAAGTAAGAAATAATTTAATAGAAATCAAACTTATCTCAATACTTTGACCAATTTTTCTCTTCAAAAATTCAGAACCTTTGTAAGAAAAGATATAAAGATTTAGAGAGAATGTAGGCAAGGAGAGTATGATTTTCTTTTCACTTAATTGGTAAAAACCAAATGAATGAAATACTCCCTATTTATAGAATTTTTGAAGTTGGGGCAAAATTGTAATTTTTAAAAACTAATTTTAGAATGCACGGTTTTGATCTAATATTTTTAAATTGAACGGTCCAGATTGAAAAATATTTGAACGCGAAAGAAGAGAGAAAAACGTCTAGGCCTTTTTCAACCTTCTGACCATTTAATGCTAATATTGACCAACACATTTTAACATGCCAGCCAATCTTACAAGTTTTGTGTTTTGTCCAAAAATAAATGTCACTTTCGTTAGGCTAATACACACACGGTTTGACAGCACATGCAAGTGTGCAAAATATGTATTATATCTTATATATACATATTATATATATATATAATATTAATTATATTATATATATATATATAATATATATCATATTAACATATCTTAATATATATATATATATATATATATATATTTAGTTTCTAAAAATAGTGTATTTAATACAATTTAATTTTTATGATGTATACATAAAACATTTTGCCCAACTTTTGTTTAGAAAAAGAAATAGGGTTTCATTGCCTTGACTAATATATGAATTAATTCATTTAACACTTAACATATAATTTATCAAGGTCAACAAAAATTAATTCAAATAAAAATAATAAATAAAATAAATAAATAATTATATATTTATTTAAAAAATAATTGTTATCATCAAAATCTTAAATAAAAGTATACCTATCAATCTCCCCCTTTTTGATGATGACAATTATAAAAATATTTTTAGTTGAAAAACTCCACCTTAAACTGTGAACCCTTTTATAACAATTTAGAATCAATCATAGTAGTTCAATCATAGCAGATATAATCTATTCATGGTAGTTTATATATAATCCATTCATGGCAGTAGTTTATATATAATCATATTTATTTTTCTTCTCCCCATTTGTCATCATAAAAAAGACAGGGTAAAAGAAAACTTGAAATCTGCATAAAGTATGTTAGAAAAACTTGCACTGAGAGTTAGTTATGTTAGAAAAACCTGCACTGAGAGTTAGTTACCCTGAACAAATATATACAAGGATAAGAGGTAGAAGTAGTACTAGTAGCAATGGTAGTTAGTGTAGTAAGATATGGGTAAGGGATTAAGGATTACAGTTATCCGAAGAGTTAATTAGACAAGTTGAAGCAAATAGTTAGATATCCTCCAAGTTAAGAGGAGAAAAGTGAGAAAGATCAGGAATATTGTTGTCAGGATCATCCTGGGGAGGAACCGGATCAGTGAAGTCAGGCGTAGTATCGGCATTGAAGGGATCCAGTAGCATGTTGTTGTGCTCAAATAACAAGCAGACCACAGATTTGATAGTGTGTAGAGAGAGCTGAAGATCTTCTAATTTTGCCAGCATCAGAGTTTGGTTGTGCAACAGAAGTTGGTGCATACTATTGAGTGAGTCAATTTTTGAAGTCATGTTGATGGTAGTTTCAATATTCTCATTGTCAAGAAGTTTAAAAATAATGAGGGGCTGTGGTGGAAGATTGAGGTGGGATATGATATTGCTAGCGGGAACGTGTTGAGATTGATGATTGGACAGAGGAATGTTCAAATAATGGAACACTTGTGTGAGAAGGAGACCAAAACCAAGACAGTTATTTTGAAAACATAATTCGAATGAAGACATCAAGAAATAAGCTAGATTGTAGGGCATGCACTCATTTAACAGACTCTTGATAATTTCCAGATCAAAGGGTAACAGTTTGCGATCATCACGGACATGCATAAACTTGTTTCTTAAAATTTTACCTAGAAATTGACATTCAGCAGTTAAGAACTCCAGACCAACTTTGCATGGATAGTCAAACAAAACAACTGGTACTATTTGATCGGTTACCACAGACAGATTAAACTTGAACAACATACAGTCTTCAACAGATATTCCAGAGGGATGAAGATATGAATTTATCCTAGGTAATTCTAGAGTGTTAGGAGGTAAGTGCAGTGCATTGACAAGAAGTAATTCATCAATAATATAATTTTGGCCTTGAATACAAGTTGTAATGCTTTTGAGTAAACCAGGGGAGTCAGTTGAAAATTCCGTATGAGAATAAAATTCAGCAATGAGACTAGGATAGATGGATTCGTTATTGAAAGAAACCAAACAGTCCCACCCTACATTTTTAAGTTTTCAAATAATTTTGGAAAGCCATGAAATGTGATGACATTGCCAGGACAAAGATTGTGTCTCATGGATCCATATTTAGACTGAGCAGAGATAGTAGTATGATGAGGGACAACATTTGAAAATTGAAGTTCAGAATTGAGGGGTAGAACTTTTCATTTGGAAGAGAATATATTAGACATGATGAGTATTGATGCAGGAAGGATAGGGGAAAGTATTAGACTGAGGAAATATTGCACAGAGAAATGCATATTTTGAAATAACTGATATATATATATATATAGAGAGAGAGAGGGAAAAGAAATATGATATGCAGCAGGTAATATGCACTCCAAGTAATCAAGCAAAAGTAGAAATTAATAAGTTGGTGTAGGAGCAAGTAATTAGATTATACAGTAACAAGGGGCAGTAAATATTTAAGAGAAGCAGTAGGGTAAACACTGTTTTGAAAAATGTCATTTAAGAAGAAACAGTGATTAGTAAAAAAATCTCCACATGTCATTTGAAGAACACAGAGAAAGAAAATTTCAAATCAAATAAGAAGATTATGAAGTTAAAAAATTTATAAACACGGCAAGAAATTATTATTTAAGATACCAATTTTTCAAAGAAGCAGGTAAAATGCAAGATTTCAACATTTATAACAAATCTTAGATGGAGATATCATAGAGCAGTTAATACGATGAACAACCCGATGAATATCAGCATTCACACATTATATAAGACACAAAAATTAATCCAGTAGACATCAGTATCCACACAAATAATAATATACAGAGAGATAGAGAAGTTATACCTGAGGTGGTATCAATAATATACCAGTTTCAGTATGTTAAGCTCTTCTTCGTACATATTTCTTAGTGAAAGCAGCAGAGAGCCCAACAAAAGTGTGGACATATATATATACATACATATATATATATATATATATATGTAGATATATAAGGATAAGTAATATGTATAGATATAAATAGTGTGAATTAAAAAAAATATATATACATATTTTATTATGACGAAATAAATAAACATCAGCAAAAAAAATATAAAAAATGGGTTTTTGTTCATTTTAAAAAAATTTAGAAAATAAAAAAATGTTAACAGATCTTTCCAGAACTTACCAGTAAGTACAGTGAATGTGAAATTGCTTGCATTGGTAAAACAAGATAGTAATAAAAATTTAAAAAATTTATGGAGAAAACTTGATTTGAACAATAGATATGATTTTGAGTTGAAGCCCTAAAAAAAATCAACACGATTTATTAAATAAAGCAGAATGTATTCTGCACAGAAAATATTTGTTAAAATATCAGAAAAAAAAAACAAAAGACGATTTTTAAAAAAATGTATATGGATTTTAAAGACTAAAATAGAGACGAGTTTGAGTTTTTAATCAACACTGAGAATCTTTTAATTTTGGTAAACAAGAGTACACACATAAGTGTTCGAAAAACTTTGAATACGCATGCTCAGATCCAAACACAAAATCAGAAATCCCAAAAAAAAATTGTTAAAAAATAAAAAAATTGGTACGACGAAGAAACCCTAACAAAAAATTTCATTTTTCAGAAGTTTGACAAATTTAAACAAAATGAACACTTGCAGGTGTTCAAGAACAAAAATTTTGATCAAAACCCTAACAAAATTTTAGGACTAGAGAAGCGATTTAAAAAAAAAACAAACTGAGAATAACATATGCACGTTTTTGAAAAAAAATTATAGAATCACGGATAAAAAAAAATTAACACAAACCGTAACTGGCAAAAAGAATGTATCAAAAAAAATACCCAAAACCCCAACTTGTTAAGTGCTCAAAAATGAATCGATTATCAAGGTTAAGAGAAGAATAAGAATGAAATATTGAGGATAGATTATCATCGGAGAAGTAGAGTAGGTAGAGAGAAGAGATTGGAGAAGATGAGAGAGTAGTTGGAGAGGACAAACTGAGAGAAAAGAGAGAGAGAGAGAGAGAGAGAGAAGCGGACGAGAGCGTAGAGAAGAGACAGAAAGAGATTTTAAGAAAATGAATTAAAAAGTAAAAATTAGTTTGTTTTACCAGATGATCCAACGGTGGAGAAGATTGAGCAGATCTTGATCAACGGCCATAAATTAATCTGAGTTGTGTTTCTTTTAAAAACATGATCCAATGGCTGAGATCAGTGCTTAGTTTTGATCGGACGATTTGGGAGAGTGATCCGTGTGCTTTTGATAGTTGATTTTGACTTGTTGAATAAGTGGGACGCGGCTTGTATGATGTGGACCATTGGATATGCAAAAATCTGATGGATCAAATTTAATATATATATATATATATATATATATATACCCTACTTTAATAAAAATCATTTTAAAAGATAAAAAAAATTATATATATATATGTATATATTTAGTATATATATATATAAAAATATCAAGAATATATATATAATATATTAAAATTTTTAAATAATTAAGTTAGAAGATAAATTAAAAAAAAAATTAGACACAAAATAAATTAGTTAAGAAATAATATCTAGCATTCCTAACTCAATTCTTAATTTGCAGAATCTTTCTGAACTTAGTGGTTTAGTAAATATATCAGCTATATTTAATTCAGTGTTAATATGTTCTAATTTAATATTTTCGTTATTAACATGATCTCGTAAAAAATGATGCCTAATGTCTATATGTTTTGACCTAGCATGCAAGACTGTATTTTTGCTAAGATTTATTGTGCTGATATTATCACATAAAATTGAGACACAATCAAATTTTAGGTTATAATCAGCAAGGGTCTGTTTCATCCAAAATATTTGAGCACAACATCGTGCGGCTACAACGTATTCTGCTTCGGTGGTTGAAATAGAGACCAAGTTCTGTCTCTTAGAAAACCAAGAAACCAAACATCCTCCTAGGAATTGGCAGGTACCACTGGTACTTTTTCGATCGACATGATGACCTGCATAGGCAGAATCTGGAAAACATACTAGATTAAATGGTTGATCCTTAGGATACCATAGACCTAATTCAGTGGTTCCTTTAAGATATCGAAAAATTCTTTTCACTGCAGTCAGGTGAGATTCTTAGGATCAACTTGAAACTTGGCACATTTACAAACACTAAACATGATGTCAGGTCTACTACCAGTTATATATAATAAACTTTCGATCATTCCTCTATATTTCTTTGAGTCAACAGATTTGCCATTTTCATCGATAATTAATTTATCAGTTATTGACATAGGAGTGTTAAGAGGTTTTGCTGATTCTAGGCCAAATTTCTTGATCATTTCTTTACAATATTTAGACTGAGATATATGAATACCTTTTTCTCCTTGTTTGATTTGCAGTTCGAGGAAGAAGTTTAATTCTCCCATCATGCTCATTTCAAATTCTTTACTCATACTTTTAGAAAACTCATTGCACATAGTAATGTTAGTAGAGCCAAAAATAATATCATCAACATATATTTGAATTACCAAAATATCATCATTTTTATTTTTAGTAAACAAGGTAGTATCAACAGTTCCTCGTTTAAAGCCATTTTTCAACAAAAATTTACTCAACCTTTCATACCAAGCTCTCGGAGCCTGTTTTAAACCATATAGAGCTTTATGTAATTTATAAACATATTCAGGATGACTAAAATCTTCAAATCCAGGAGGTTGTTTAACATAAACTTCCTCTTCTATAACACCATTTAAAAAAGCAGATTTCACATCCATTTGAAACAGTTTAAAATTCTTATAGCATGCAAATGCTAACAACATACGAATAGATTCAATTCTAGCAACAGGAGCATATGTTTCATCATAGTCAATTCCTTCCATTTGATTATATCCTTGTGCAACTAATCTTGCTTTATTATGAATAACACTTCCATTTTCATCAAGTTTATTACGAAATACCCATCGAGTTCTAATGATTGAAACAACCTCAGGTTGTGGGACTAATTTCCATACTTTGTTTCTAGTGAATTTTTCAAGTTCATCTTGCATAGCCATTATCCAGTCTTCATCTAGTAAAGCATCTTTTATCAATTTAGGTTCAATTTGAGATAAGAAAGACAAATGACCAGCTAGATTATGTGCTTGTGATCTAGTGATAACTCCTTTTCCAATATTACCAATAATATTTTCTATAAGATGATTTTTAATAACATGAGACTCTTTAGGCAAATCATTCAACTAAGGGTTTGGATTTTCAAGGCGATTCTCAACAATAGGTGGAGATGCATTATCTAGTTTTGGTTCTTCCATATTTTTGAGAATATCTTCAATGACAACATCATTATCAGTCAGTTCTTTGTATTTAGGAGGAGGCTGAGTTTCATCAAAAGTCACATTCATTGATTCTTCCACAACTAGACTTCTTTTGTTGAAAACTCTATATGCTTTACTATTAAGAGAGTATCCAAGAAAAATTCCTTCATCAGATTTAGGATCAAATTTCAATAGGTGTCCTTTGGTGTTTAGAATAAAACATTTGCTCCCAAAAACACGAAAATAGTTTATTTTTGGAGTTCTTTTATAGTAGAGCTCATAGGGAGTTTTGAGCAAAACGGGTCTTAATAAAACTCTATTTAATATATAACATGATGTTGCCACTGCTTCAGCCCAGAAATACTTTGGAAGACGATATTCATTTAACATTGTATTAGCCATTTCTTGTAAAGAACGATTTTTCCTTTCAACAACACCATTTGACTGAGGTGTATAAGGAGCAGAGAAGTTATGACTTATACCATTCTCATCATAGAACATAATGAAATCAGAATTGTCAAATTCTTTTCCGTGATCAGATCGAATATAAATAATAGAGCTTCCCTATTGATTTTGAATCTTTTTACACAGAGTAGAAAAAGAATTAATAGCCTCATTTTTAAATTTTAGAAAATCAACCCATGTAAATCGTGAATAGTCATCAACCAAAACTAGAATGTATACAGCACCACCCATGCTGTGTTTAGGGATTGGTCCAAAAAGGTCCATGTGTAATAATTCTAAGGGTTGAGAGGTTGACATAGTAAACTTAGGTTTATGTGATGCATGAATTTGTTTTCCTAATTCACAAGCTTCATAGATATGGTCTTTGAAAAATTTTAATTTAGGAAGACCACATACATGATCTTTAGAAGAAATGTTATTTATGAGTTTCATATTGATATGTCCTAGTCTGCGATGCCATAGCCAAGGATCTTCATTTGCAGATACAAGATAGATATTATCTAAATGAGAGTAAGCATCTAAGTCACAGGTATACACGTTTTGATATCTAGGATAAACTAAGATCAATTTACCAGTTTGATCAAAAATAGAGCAGTTATGTGTACTAAAGGATATTTTAAAACCACTATCACATAGTTGACTAATAGATAAAAGATTATACCTGAGTCCAGTAACTAACTGAACGTTGGAAATGGTTATGTGTTTATTACCAACACATCCAACTCCGATTATTTTACCTTTATTGTTATCACCAAAAGTTACCTCACCAAAGTCTGTAGCTTGCAGATTTCTTAATTTGGACTTGTCTCCAATCATATGTCTTGAGCATCCACTATCAAGATACCATTTCTTTTATTCATATCAGCTGTAAGACATACCTGCAATATATGTACTAATTTATAGGTTGGTACCCTTTAAATTAAAGGGTCCTTAGGGTGAGTTTTCCATTTTGTATAAGGAGCATTTGAAGTTTCCTTTACAAAACTGGGCATAGGATAATCAATTTTAGTAGAAAGAAGCATTCTATAAGTAACTGGATTGTGAGAAGTATGATAATGCTGTTTGTGAAATTCTCTTCTTGTTATGGTTGGTGCATTATATGTTCCCTTGGGAACCCAAATCATTTTTCCTTTATAGTTTTCATTTCTAGCATTGCACATATAAAACGAGTGACCATTTCTGTTACAATATGAACATTTTGTGAAGGGGGATATATGACTTTCATTTTCCTTAATTTTAACATGATATAGTCCTTTATCTTTTGATTCACTTGTTTCACCGGTATATCCTAAACCTTCTTTATTAAAGCTACATTTTTGTTGATTTAACATGACATCAATATTTTCCTTTCCTTTTATAAATTTATAAATTATATTATTTAAATCTTCACGTTCTTTGGTTAAGTTTTCAATTATGCAATTATGGTATTCAATTTCTGTCTTTAACCTTGAATTTTCATTTTTAATTTCTTCAATTACAGCTTGATCCTGCACTTGATTATCTTCATTGATTACAGCAAGCGTTGATTTTTCAATTTCAAGATTTTCAATTGAGATGATAAGTGAGGAATTTTCTATTTCAAGATTTTTATTAATTTTCTTAAGTTGTGCTAATTCTTCTTTGTTTTATAAGTTTATTTAATTTAAACTTTCATTAGTGATAATTAAATTAGCATTTTCAATTTCAAAACTTGTATTTATTTTTCTTAATCTTTCTAATTCTTCTTTTAACAGTTTCATTACTTTCATATAAATGACTATAAGTTTTTGTAATTCATAGTGTTCTTCTTCATTTATATTTTCTAGTGTGTATGAAGAAAATGAAGTGCTAAGCGATTGGTGTTAGAATTTACCTCGGATCTTGGTGATGAGTCATTATCTGCCATTAAGCGGAGATTTGCAACTTCTTCTTGATTTGCTCAAGCAGGTTTCTTCTTCCTCGTCACTTAGATCCCATCCTTCTTCAGCTACAAAAACTTTGTTGTTGACTAGTTTTGGACAGTCCTTCTTAAAGTGTCCAGGCTGCTTACATTCGAAACATGTGTTTGAATTTTCATTTGGATTGGTACTTCTAAAGTTGTTGTTATTTGTTTTGAAATTTCCTCCTTGCGTCTTTGGTTTGAAAAATTGTTTGCCTTTGAAGTTGTTGAAGTTGTTGTTTGTTTTCATTAAGCCTTTGCCATATTTTCTTGCTTTGCTTTGAATTACTCTTCTGAGTTATGTCGGATGTTAGAGCAACTTCATTGTTGTCTAGACTGAGAAGTTCTTCATTTAATTCTTCATCATCACTTTCTTGATCCACCAGGAGAGCTTTGAAGGCGATTCCTTTCTTTTTGAGATCTGTGTCTGATCTAGCTTTTTCAACGAACATATCGACTTCGTGAGCACGAAGATTTCTAATGAGATTCTCCATAGGATATGTGGTTAGATCTTGTGTTTCTTTTATTGTTGTAACCTTCATTTTCCAAATGGATAGAAGGGCTTCAAGAATTCTATTATTTTTCTCATTTGTAGTGTATGCTTTTCCCAATTGCTCTAGCTCATCAATGATTCTGGAAAATCGAGTTTCCATATCAATGATCTTTTCACCTTCTTCAAGTTTGAAACTTTCATATTCTTGAATTAGAGCATCTTTTTTGGTTTCTTTGATGTGATTTGTACCTTCATAGGTTACAATCAGTTTTTCCCAAATTTCTTTTGCATTTTTACAGTTACTAACTCTTTTGTATTCTTTTTCAATCAAAGCATTGGTTAGCACTTGTTCCGCTCGAGATGTAATATTCATGATCTCTTCTTCTTCAGTGGTGAATTCATATATGTCTTTCTCGACAATCTTTTCTCCTTCAATTTTGGTTGGAATTTGTACACCTCGTTTGATGGCACACCAAATTTTGATTCCTTGGGATTTGGCATAGATTTTGAATCTGTTTTTCCAGGTGGCAAAATTGGTACCATCAAATAGTGGAGGTCTGGACATAGATAGTCCTTCCCCGCAACCAGTAGCATTATAGGCCATGGATCTACTTTTAGGTATGCCTGTATATACTCAACAAACAAGTTAAAGAGCACTGCTCTGATACCAATTGAAAGGTCAATAATAATCTAGAAGGGGGGGTTGAATAGATTATTACCAGTTAAAAATTATATTTAGGCCTTTTTTGAATTTTTAATAATTAATTTGCGATTTTAGAAATTAATATGCAAGATAATAAAATTCAATCACACAATGCACGAGAGATTTATCTCGGTTCACAACATACACCCTGGTATGTATGTTGCTACGTCGATCTCAAGTCCCTACTTGGAACTTGAGATCCTATTACTATCGATAATAACAACTCCTTCAACAAAGGGAGAAGCCTTTACAAAGTTTTATAGACAAACTTCCAACTATTCAACTATTCTATCTTGGACAGCAAGCTCCCCGCTCCTTCCTCAAGTCTAGTTGTACCACCTTTGAGTTCAGTTCTATTCTATGATCTGATCTTGAAATAACAGCCTCTTCCTCACCTCACAAGTACACTAGAGACCCAACTTTCTGCTGACCTCTCTAAGACTCTGGTCTTGGTAGAAGAATTACTCATCTTTCTCACAGATACATAAAATAAACTAACTCTAATCCTTTCACTGTTTACAAATAAGTTTACAACAAATTGCTTCTTGAATAAGCTAATACAAGTTAAGTACAGAGTAATGCTTCTCAAATAAGCAGATAAGAATTTAGTACATATGGATGCTTGTTAAATAAGCAGATATAATTTAGTGCAGGCTGATGCTTCTCAAATAAGCAGATATCAATTAAAGAGTAAATATATTTATAAAAGTTTAGAGACTTTTATACTTGAGAAATTATGCTTCTGATTAAGCAAGTATATGATATTAAAGCACTTTTGTAAAGAATTAACAATTCTGTAAAATAAAGAGTGTTTTTCTATGGATAATATTTGAATTGTTTCTGATTTATTCTTTATCAAGTATTATATGAACTATTTAAAAAAAATAAATTAAACCAAGTATAATTTCAGTTAAGCACAAATGGATATAACAAAAATTATTTGTTTAACTCAAATAATATATAAGAATATTTTATCTATTATGTGAACTTTTATAAATAGTGTCACTTGGTACTATAAGGAATCGTATGGTCGGATTCCTCTCCGTAGAGGTTTATCTCCGTAGCCTTGCGCGCCCAAGTATAACAGAATTTATAATTTTCACAATTGATATTTATATAAATATTTTCAATAGATCACTACGATTCTCAAATCCGGTTCGGATGACTACTCTTTTTGGAGCAGTATCTCAGTGTTGTTTTGAGCTATCAAGTGTCGTATCTATTTTATGATATTTATATAAATAATATCAATAAAAGGTTAGTAAAGACTATAAGGAATCGTACGGTCTGATTCCTCTCCGTAGAGGTTTATCTCCATAGCCTTGCGGCGCCCAAGTATCCTTTTATTTGATAAATAGATGAAATATGGATATATAAAATTGTGTAGAACAATATGTATTTGTATATCTATAGATAAAATACAAGTAAGAAATAATTTAACAGAAATCAAACTTATCTCAATACTTGGACCAATTTTTCTCTTCAAAAATTCAGAACCTTTGTAAGAAAAGATATAAAGCTTTAGAGAGAATGTAGGCAAGGAGAGTATGATTTTCTTTTCACTTAATTGGTAAAAACCAAATGAATGGAATACTCCATATTTATAGATTTTTTGAAGTTGGGCCAAAATTGTAATTTTTAAAAACTAATTTTAGAATGCATGGTTTTGATCTAATATTTTTAAATTGAATGGTCCAGATTGAAAAATATTTGAACGCGGAAGAAGAGAGAAAAATGTCTGGGCCTTTTTCAACCTTCTGATCATTTAATGCTAATATTGACCAACACATTTTAACATGCCAGACAATCTTACACGTTTTGCATTTTGTCCAAAAATAAATGTCACTTTTGTTAGGCTAATACACACACGGTCTGACAGCACATGCATGTGTGCAAAATATATATTATATCTTATATTTACATATTATATATATATATATATATATATATATATATATATATATATATATATTAGAATACGGGTATATATATATATATAATATTAATTATACCTATTATATATATACAAACTTTCATGTTAACATATCTTAATATATATATATATATATATATATATATATTTAGTTTCTAAAATAGTATATTTAATACATGCTTTATTTAATTTTTATGATGTATACATAAAACATTTTGCCCAACTTTAGTTTAGAAAAAGAAATAGGGTTTTCTTGCCTTGAATAATATCTGAATTAATTTATTTAACACTTGACATATAATTTATCAAGGTCAACAAAAATTAATTCAAATAAAAATAGAAAATAATAAAATAAATAAATAATTATATTTTTATTTAAAACATAATTGTTATCATCAAAATCTAAAATAAAAGTATACCTATCAAAATTCAATCACACAATGTACATAGATTTGTCATCCCGGGTATATTGCTACGTCCAGTCTCAAGCTCCTCTCTAGGACTTGAAATCCTATTACTATCAGTAATAGATATTCTTTCAACAGGCGGAAAAACATTTACAAAATTTTATAAAAAAACTTCTAACTGTTCACAACTACCCATTTTGGACAGCAAGCTCTCAGCTCCCTCCTCAAGCTTAGTTGTACCTTCTTTTCAGTTCAGCTCTATTCTATGATCTGGTCTTTAAACAACAGCTTCTTTCTCACCTCACAAGTTCACTAAAGACCCAACTCCTAGCTGACCTCTCTAAATCATTTCTCTCACAGATATATAAAATAAATTAACTCTAACTTTTTCCCTCTATTACAAAAGATTTTACAATGATGTGCTTCTTAAATAACAAGATAAACATTAGTACAAATTTATGCTTCTTAAATAAGCAGATAAAAATTAAAGATCAAAAAGTTCAAAGACTTTTATGATAATTTGCTTCTTGTGTAAGCAGATGTAAATTTTAACTCAGTTATAAAAGTTTAAAAACTTTTATATTTGTGTAAAAATGCTTCTTGATCAAGCAGATATATAAATTTAAGTGTATGTCAAATAATGCTTGAATAAGCAAATAGCTAGTTTAATGCAAGTTTATAAAGAATTATTTATTCTTTATAATAAAGAATGTGTTTATATGGATTTAAATGATATAGTTTTTTATGCTACAAGTTTAAATAACTTTTATATTATGCAACAAGTATTTTGTGAATAAATGAATTTATAATCAAATACTTGTGATGACATATATCAAGTATACAAAGTAAATCAATTAAACAACACCTGATATAAAAAATATATTTGTTTAACTCAAAGGATATATACAGATATTTTATCTATTATGTGAATAAAATATAAAGAAGGACACTTAGAATTTTAAAGACCGTTTGAACAATTCACGCTATCATATATTCAAGGGTGAAAAAATTCAAATTATTTTGGTGTCCAAGTACTGACCAAATTTATAGTTTTCACACTTGTATATTTATATAAATATTTTCGATAAACTACTTGAATTTCAAGGACAGGCCGAATAGTTCTCTATGAGAAGTATTTCGGGGTCGATTAAGTGTTAATCTATGATATTTATATAAACAATATATATATATATATATATAAAGTATTTATATAAATATTTTTGATAGACTACTTGAATTTCAAGGGCAGACCGAATAGTTCTCTATGAGAAGTAATTAAGGGTCGATCAAGCAAAATCTATTTTACGGTATTTATATAAATAATAAATTTATGAGAAACTTATATAAATATTTTTGATAAATGACTTGAATTTCAAGGACAAGCCGAATAGTTCTCTATGAGAAGTATTTCGGGGTCGATCAAGTATGCGTCTACTTTACGATATTTATATAAATAATAAATAGATGAAATATAGATATATATAATTATGTAGAACAATGTATATTATTATATCTATAACAATAAACAAGTAAGAGATGATTTAATCAAGCAATTTAAACAACTTATCTTAAGTACTTGTGACAAAATTTTCTCTTCTACAAATAATAAGAATTTTGAAATAACAAAGAGAGATTAAAGCTTTAGAGAGAATGTAGGGAAGGAGTAAGCTTTTTCTTTGATAGTAAATTGGTAAGTTTTGAAATGAAAAAAAGCTTCCTATTTATAGGATTTTCAAGCTTGGGGCAAAATGGTCTTTTTAGAAATTAAAGGCTGAAAATCGTTTGGTTAAAATGTAAGGTTCGGATGAGTCTAGCAAATATTGAGTGCAGGAATTGATTAGTAGGCAAGTCCATCCGAATTTCAAAGGCTAAAGTCCTTTGAAAATTTTGCCAACTTTGATTGTAATAAATGATTTGACCACATGCTTTTAATTTAATTTTCAAACTTCCCACTTCTTAGCATATGAACAAGCACGACAATCATTGTCCCAAAATGATTGTCACTCTTTTCTTTTGGTCAAATGGATAATAAATGCAAACCCTTTCCTTTTCTTTTCATTTTGCACACGGACATACATTCACACACATATCCGAAAATATTAATTCATTTAGAGCACGAGTGCGTGTGAACATTTTTGGTTTAAAAATCTTTTTGACCCTTTTTGTGAAATAATTCTTGAAAGCTTGAATATGAATATTTTTGAAAACTTGAATAAGAATATTTTTGAAAGAAAATATGAATACTCTTTGCCTTAGAGAAATGGTATTTTGTAAAATAATTTTTTAACACTTGATATTAAATTATCAAGGTTAGGTAAATATTTGTTCAATTTAGAAAACATTTTGGTAGTTTAATTAAGAAAACATTTTTGGTCTAAGTAAATAAGATTTGACACACAAATAAAACCTATGGAGAGGATTCTAATTTAATTACTCTATTTCTCAATTATTGTTAACATCAAAATATATTCTAAAAAATAAATACCTATCAATCTCCCCGTTTTTGATGATGCCAATAATTAAAAATATTAAGACTCCCCCTTAGAAGAGCGGTATAATCTAGAATTTTAAATTATAATTTTAAATATTTATTGAATTATATAAATATTTAATTGATGTGTTTATCGTTGAATAAATATTTGTTTAATTTGATTTGATTTGATTATTTATTTGTTAAATAAATAATTAATGAGTGAAGAAAATTAATTATTATGAGATAATATTCTAATTTAATTTAATAATTAAATTAGAGAGTTGATAGGGATTAAATGAATTATTATAATATTTTTAATTTAATTTAGTGATAAAAGTGTGACAATAAACTATGCTATAAATGAGTTATTAAAATAAATTAAAGGAGTTTAATTTAGTTTTGCCAAACAAGGCTTAAAGATATTAAGTCTTTAATTTTTAAAGAGTTTTTGCCAAACAAAGCCTTATGGCTTTTGAATTTTGAAAATTTAATTTTAATTAAAATAAATAAAATATAAATAATATATATATTAATTTTGGTAACTGATAACTTATTAGTATATTTATTATAACGTCGATTTTAGACGTTTGGGTGTGTGCATTGAGTTAAGTTTTATTTTACGTAAAGAGCATTTGGCTTAAGCCTAAGAAGAGAAAAGAGAAGAAGTTGTCAGAGAATTGAGAGAGACTAGAGAGAGATTGCAAAGACTTTGTCTTCTAACAAGGGTTAACCAAGAAAGAGAAGGTATTATTCATAACAATATTATATATATGTGTGTTTTACGACATAAATTTTCAAGCTCTGTGAATTCAAATTATTTTTTTTTATTGTTGCTATACAATTTATAACTTGTGATTATATGTATTGGGGGTGTTAGAGTTGTATTTTAATAAGGAATTGTGTGCTAATTTACGTTCAAAAAGAAAAAAAATAGTTTTACAGTGAATATGTGTATTAACATGGCTTGTAGGAGTACCAAAATTAATATTTGATTGTGAGCTAATAGATAAATTAAACCTTGAATATGTTAATTTGGTAAGAAATGAAGAGAACGTAGTTCGAATGAATTAATTTGGTGTATAATTGTGATTACAGTGTTAATTTTGTCAAATAATGTTAAAAATGAAGTTTTTGGTTTAAAACATGACATTCAAGAATTTAAAATTTCTGAAATTGTGGTTTAGTTGTTTTGAAATCAGTATATATATAATGGGTAATGTTTATGTGTAATCTATGTAAGTTATATGTGTTAATTTAGGTGCTAGAAATTAATAAACAGGTCAAATTAGCTTTGTTTCTGTTCTTCATGCCAAAATCGTAATTAGGTATTAAATATATGACAAAGACTGCATCTGCCACCGATTCATCCCAGTATAAATCGTGGTGCTTGCATATGCAGTTAACAAAATGGCGAAAAGTGTATTTTAATTACACAAATTCTGTAATGTTGACATGATGCAATATTATGATTGTTAAAATATAATTTTTGTTAATTGGGGTATTATAGTGCTAATAATGAGCATATTATTAATAATTAACTAATTTTATTATTACATTACTAGTGTAACTTAATTATGTGGTTAAAACCAATCCATACATGAAATAAATACTTATTTGTATACATAATATATGTAGTAACTAATTATGTCATGATGACATGTGTATAGAATATTGTGAATCGAATTATTACGGTTTAGCTTACACGCTAGGCAAGTTTTTTAACCCTAAACTTTCTTTGAGCAATTTCTCTAATGCTATTGTTACAATTATGCAAGTTGCTTAACTCTAATTATATTGTGCAAGCTTCTAAACCTTACCTCTTAATATTGAGCAAGTTTTTCATATTTTTAACTTGTTTCTTAGTATGCAAGTTTCTTAACTCTGATGCACTCATGTTGAACAAATTTTATCGTTCAATTACCATTTATTATACATGCTCAATAACTCAATTCTTTACTAAACAAATTTCTAGCCTTAGCTTAACATTATTCAAGAAAGGTATGTTACGTGATTCAATGTTTATGCTTTTAGTTCATTCCTAAAGCATGACCTTACTATACAATGTTGATTCATTTATGACTTATTCCATAGCGCATTGTTACTACATTTTATTCAACTAATCCTTAGTTGATGTTCGTTAAACTCTAAATTACCTTAAAACTTATCCAAACCAAACTTACTTTGGTGCGGACTCGTATTCTAAATATTGAGATGAACAACCCTATTATAAGGGATAATTTTACGCATGACGTGTAAATGTTTGTGCACAATACATTGTACGAAGGTCTAATCCCCCTAAGTACGAGGAGTCCCTATAGTCGTATGACTGTTAAAGTTTAAGTTGAAAGAATACTTATAACTATGGACATAGTTCGTGGTCTTTTGACCATCAGATATATATATATTTCAAATTCTGTTCTTGATTATTATTGATTAAGCACATTATTCAGTTCTATTGAGCCTATTTGTTTGGCAGTTGATATGATGTTTATTCATTGTCATTTCAAGTGAGCATTGTTTGCTCACTCTTGCTTATATAAATATTACAGCTAAAGTTGAGAAGGTCGATAAACCTACCACCAATAAAGGGAAAGGGAAGATGAACAAGTATTGAAAATTTGTAAACCTGTTGACTTTTATATTGTCAGACTTTATTTTAAATATTGTGATGTAATTATTTAATTTTCCGCACATGATGTTTGTATTTAAATTTTAGATAACCTGTGAGATTTTATTGATGTTATTGATGTAATCCTTTAATGGGAAGATTTATTATTAAATTTTATTATGTTTGAGTAGTTAGACATGAATGTTTTATCAAGTGAACACCAAATCTTGTGGGAATGAAGTACCCGAATTTGGGGGTGTCACAAAGACTCCCCCTTAATAAAACTCCCCTTCGTATATCCATATTATATTTCACATATTTCAGCATATCACTGTTATCCATCTCATAGAAGTTCACAATATTTTAACAGAATATAGCAGTTTACATTAACCAACACAGACAGTACTGTCTGTCACAGCATAGTAGTATAATATTTTTCTTCTCCCCCTTTGTCATTATAAAAATAGGGGAAAGGTACTTGTTTAAAACATACTTTTTCAGATCCTGCAGAAAATGTGCTAGTGTTCTAAAAAAGTAGTTCACCTGCAAGGGTAACAATAAACATAGATTGTACCTTCATACCTTTAGACAGATAAAGTTGACATAGTACTACATTAGTTTTAAAGTTAGTTATAATACTGCCAAATAGTTAGTGATAGATATAAATATATTTCAATCTTCTCAAATAGTTAGTAATCTTCTTCATTGAGAGGAAATAAGTGAAGACCAAGATTGAGAAGAGGGTCATCAAGAGAAATATCAGGAAGAGGATCATCAATACCAAGAAGAGGATCACTAAGGACTCCAGTTTGACAAAACTAATACTTGCAGTGAAATGGCAAGGAGACAAAGAAAAATTTTCCATAACAGAATGCAGCAAACAATAATCCCGTAGATATCAGTATCCACATCGAACCAAGTAATGCACATAAAATTACTTCCAGTAGACATCAGTGTCTATTCTTAACCAAAATTCAAACATAGAAAATGAAATATTGGTTAGAAAGGGTTACCTTTTTAGCACAACAAACTGATTTAAAGCAATGAAAGATAACTCCAATCTAGCAAATGTTCAGCATGCAATATAGTATAAATGTAATAATAAAAAATATATATATTTAGTTGTAAAAATCTATAGTGTAGATCTAAAAGCTCAAACAGAAAAGATTTTGAGAAAATTTTAACTAGGTTTTGAAGCAGTAAAAGATTTTAAAGAGATTTTACAGAATAGATCTAAAAGGTTATAAAAAAAATCCGAGAGAATGTTCTTAAATTCAACAAAAGATTTCAGATCTGAGTGGTTTCAAGAAAAATTTGCACACTTAAAAAATTTTTAGACATATATTTTGGTTTTGGGTAAAATGCAAAGTCGACCACTGAACTTTAGGAGTTTTTGGGTATTGAGCCCTTATCTTTTGGTCAACACAAATTGAGCCCTTTTCAATTAAAAAAATTTAGACTTCGAGCCCCAGGCGCCACATATGCGTTGACCTGCATACCCACGCCTACATGGCACACGTGGCAGATCTGACGTGGATATTTTTTATTTTATTTTACACGTGGACGGGCTGACGTGGCGAATATTGAACTTAATCCCAAAAATAATGTTGCTGCAAAGTGTTCGTGGCGAATATTGAACTTAATCCCAAAAATAATGTTGCTGCCAAGATTCGAACACAAGACCTTTAGTTTAAAACTTGGATCTAACGACCACCTGAGCTAACAAGCCTAACCATTATAATTTTACAAGGATTAATATTTATAACTAAACAAATAATTTCTCCCATAATAATAATAATAATAATAATAATAATAATAATAATAATAATAATAATAATAATAATAATAATAATAATAATAATAATAATAATAACAATAATAATAATAACAACAACTATCTACATGCAAAATCTATTTTAATCTATCTATCTATATATATTGCAATTTCTGGTATTGGTGGGAATAAACATGAGGCTGTAATATAGGGATTTGCTCATCTACTCATCGCTCATCTACTATCTTCTTCACTGCTGCTACCGCATTAGAAATAGAGACCTGTTTGATTGATCTCAATTCCATTTTTTGACCTCTTTCTATTCCAATTTCTACAAATTCGACTAGTTAGACTCCATTTTGAACTTGGGTAAAAGGAAGGAAAAGGATTTTATTTTTTTTAAAAAAAAATGAAAAATCTAAAATTTTATTGGAGCATTTTTATTAATCATTTTACCAATATTTTTAACACGATTCTTAATCTTAGATTTTTTTAAGTATAGATGGTTAAAAAACAAATTTGGGGCTAAAATATTAAATATAATATTTAATATTTTACTGAAAATATATGTAAATATATTTTCGATAAAATATATTTAAAATTTTAATATTAAATATATTTTCTGAGAAAATATATTTAATATTTTAATTAATGATTAATTAAAATATATTTTAAGTAAATTAAAAAATATTTACAAATTATGTAATATTTAAAAAATAAATTTGGGGCTAAAATATTAATTAAAAATATATTTTAGGTAATATATTTAATTAAAATATTTTTTAGTAAATATTTTATTATTATTATTATTATTATTATTATTATTATTATTATTATTATTATTGTTATTATTATTGTTGTTGTTATTATTATTATTATTATTGTTGTTGTTGTTGTTGTTGTTGTTGTTGTTGTTGTTATTATTATTATTATTATTATTATTATTATTATTATTATTATTATTACTACTACTACTACTACTATTATTATTATTATTAGTACTATTATTATTATTATTATTATTATTATTATTATTATTATTATTGTTATTATTATTATTATTATTATTGGGGGAAATGATTTGTTTAGTTATAAATATTAATCCTTGCAAAATTATAACAATTAGGCTTGTTAGCTCAGATGGTCTTTGGATTCAAGTTTTAAGCTAGAGCAACATTATTTTTGGGATTAAGTTCAATATTCGCCACGTCAGCCCGTCCACGTGTAAAATAAAATAAAAAATGTCTACGTCAGATTAAGTTCAATATTTAAAATAAAAAAATGTCTACGTCAGATTAAGTTCAATATTCGCCACGTCAGCCCGTCCATGTGTAAACTAAAATAAAAAATGTCCACACCAGATCTGCCACGTGTGCCACATAGGCGCTACGTATGCAGGTCAACGCACATGTGGCGCCCTCAAAGTCCAAATTTTTTAATAGAAAGGGGACTCAATTTGCGTTGACCAAAAGAAAATGGCTCAATACCCAAAAACTCCTAAAATTCAGTGGTCGACTTTGCATTTTACCCTTTTGGTTTTAATTAAAAATATTTTGTTAACAAAAATTAGTTGGTAAAAATAAAGTATGAACGTGAAGAATTATTTTTGAAGATCATTTGCTTAACCAAAAAAACTTTTGGATTTTTAGCAAAAAATATTTAAGGTTTAAGAAATGAGAAAAAAAATAGAAATTTACCAGATCTGATAATATCTAACATATTCAAGCAAAAAAAATTGGATATAATAGTATACCTTTGATGAAGAAATTTGAGACTCGATCAACATGAGATAAAAAAATCAGTAGAATGAAGTGTGTGTGTGTGTTATATATATAAGATGATTTAAAAATATATGAAAAGTCACATAATAAGATTTGAACCCTAGATTAATTAAAAAATGCAACAAGGTTTTTTAAAAAAATACAGATTGTTGGGCCATAATCATTTTCCTTATTGGGCCAGATTTAATGGGCTCCTCCCTTGGATTATGTTACTCTTGTCCTGATTGGTCCGAATGATTTGGGCCCAAGTACTTGATTATTTCGTTGGGTCCTTTCGGTTGGATCCGGTCGTTTGGGTCATTTCTGTTATTTGGGCTTAATCATTGAATTGGCCCATTATACAAATTGCCACTTAACCCAACTTTGACCGGTAATCATTATGCCAAATAATAGTTGACTACTATGTCTGCCACCATTCTGCATGGCATTAATGAGGATGGGACTCAGATGACCGGCGGCGATAAAGAGTGGTAGCAGGTGAGGAAGTAGGCTACATACTTTCGGCTGAAATGACCGGGAGTGGGCAAAAGGTGTCAGAAGGTGATGGGTGGCACGGTAAACTGGGATTGGAGTACGTATGGGGCTAGGATCATAAAAGAGGGTAAGTAACAAAATATTATACACAATCATATTTTATTGTCTCTCAGGCATTAGATATTATTTTTCCCTCCATTATTAACCTTGTGATCGCCGATACTGACTCTCACGCCGGAGCTATCCCCCGACGGTCAAGCCGTCAAGCTTTTGGTGTTGACTTGTTGAACTGTGCAGGATATCAGACGCGTCTTGGTGATTGGGACGTGAAGAAAGATCTTGGCGTTAACATTTGGCGCTAGAAGGAGGGGGAGTTCTAGTGTCCTGAGTATTTTTCAATCACAGACTGTGTTTGTTCTACGTCGGTATTCATGGTGAAGAGTAGAACACCTACACCCGAAGGGCAGCCGAGGGCTGCCAATGAATCGGTACCACGAGTGTCTGTCAAGGATCGTTTGGGACCGATAATAAGTGTTCATGCCAGCACAGCGTCCAAACGATCACATGAAGATTTTCGGCCGAAGGCGGAGGGCAAAGCTAAGCGTAAGCTAGTCTTCCCGACAGAGAAAGAGTCTGGCCATGGTCGAAAATGAGTAGAAGGCACCTCGCCTAGAACTCGATACCGAGATGACCAAGACGAAAAGGCCTCACGAATGGCTAAGATGGCAGATGAAGCGGATAGAGCTATGGAAGTACTTGTGAAGCAGCGACATGATATAGCTGAGCAGATGGCTCGGATGGCAGAGTTGAGGGACGAAGAGTTCAGTCATGATCAGTCCGAAGAGCAAGGACACCGGAGTGGGAAAGAACCTGCTCATTCAGGACGAGAGTCTCGGGGCCGAACTCGAGAAAGAAGAAGATCCCAAAGCCCTACTCCTCAAAGATCGAAGAGGGCACATTACCCTGTCGATTCTAAGGAGCAGGGTCGAAAAGAACGAAGAGGTCGATCCAGAGATCGCACTCTTGAGACCACAAAGAAAGCACTTGTTATTGCACATTCTCGTCATAGTGCCCGAGTTCAGAGACGAAGTATATCTGGAGATCGTACTCTCGAGAGTCCACTGAGGGTACACTACCCTGTGGACACTCGTCATCGGAAAAGTCCTTCTAAAGTTGGAGGCTCTATTGTAAGAAACCGGTCCACTCAGAGGAGGAAGGAGTCACCAGAAAAAGAAGCATCATCTCAACCAGAAGGTGTGGAGTATCTGGTTAAAGAGTTAAAGAACTTGAAGCGACTTGAAAGTACAAAAACGAAGGATACTTCGGGAAAGAAGGCTTCCCCTTTTTACGCGGAGATTCTTAAAGAAAAAGCTGACCCCACCAAGAAGTTGCCCCACATCGAAAGTTATGATGGATCGGGAGATCCCTACGATCACAGTCAGGCGTTCGACCGACTGATGGATTATTATGACTTTAGCGATGCTGCTAAGTGTCATACTTTTGTCACAACGCTCAGAAAGGATGCCCGACAATGGATGGGAACTTTGCCCTCGGATTCAATTTCATCTTGGGCAGACATGTGTAGTAAATTTCATGCTCGCTTCGGGAGCAACAAAAGAAGGGGAAAACCAACTGGTTCGTTGGCTCAGTTCGATGATGATTCGAATGAGTCTTTGGGCCAATATGTGAAGCGATTCCGTGAAGCAGTCGGCCAAGTGACAGACCTGAACGATCTACAAGCTGTTGGACTGTTTCAGAATGGGTTAGATCTGGTCAAATCAGAGAAGTTGGTGAAGAAGTTAATGTTTCATCACCCGAAGAGTCTCACTAAAGCCTTCGACAAAGCTGAAGGCTATATCGTGGTGGAGGAAGCCATGGACAGCCTCAAACGTCCTTCTTCAGATCGGCTTAAGGAGACAGATCGGGACAGAACCGATGGAGACTAGAAGAAGAATGACGAAGAAATACAATAATTGGAGATAGGTGGAGGGCGTTAAATCCGCTCCAAATTTTCGAAAAGTGAATAGGGCGTACACGCGGCACTCAACATGACATACGCAATTGTTTATCTTGGATTAGATTAAGAATCAACCTATCTTCGAGCCACCTCGAGATAACATTAGGCCCGGAAAAGAGAATTCTCATAAGTATTGTGATTACCATCAAGCTTCGGGTCATGATACGAACGACTGTGCTAGTTTGAATGACTTTATTGAAAGAAAGGTATAAGGTGGGGCTTTAATTCAGTATGTGGCTGCCAGAACTAATCAAATAAGAGACGGAGAGAACAATTACGGCAACTCAACTAGTTCAAAGAAGCGTTGCCCGGCTCCTAACGACTGCAAGGCATGTGATAGATGTCATCACTGGGGGTACTTCTGGCAAACTTGTTGGAAAGAAGCGCCGAAGTTACTTGGATTCGGTCATGTCGGTGGCGGGTACCTTCTCGAAGATTGACAGGTCTTATTCGAGTACGATAATCTCCTTTACTGATGAAGATTACCCTTCGAAAATCATCGAACCGCACGAGGGATCATTGGTGCTGACTGCGCAAGTGGGTTCGGTGGATATGAAGCAAATAATGGTAGATAATGGGTCTTCTGTAGATATTCTGTATGCCCACGCTTATCAGAGGATGCACCTAGATGGGCAAAAGATGGAGATAGGGCAGGAGGCTCCTTTGTATGGTTTTAGTAATGACCCGGTCAAGGTGGCTGGAACCATTGAACTACTTAGGTCATTTTCTAACTACCCTCAGCGGTAGAAATTATTTGCAAATTTTATGTTGTCCATGTAGATTCTGCTTATAATGCTATTTTGGGAAGGCCTACTTTAATTGCTTTGCAAGCTGTGACCTCAATTCCTCATTTCAAAATCAAATTTCCTACGGCTCATGGGGTTGGTAAGGTGAAAGGGGATTTGGATCTGGCCAGAAGGTATTATTGGAACGCTGTGAACACTTCGGGAGTGGGGGTGTCGAAGCAAAAGCAGACCATGGCGATAGAAATCGAACCCTTCACTGAGAGCAGTTCCGAACCGTTGGTCATGCCAGCTGAAGAAACAGAGGAGATAGAGCTCATCCCGGGCAAGGTGAACAAGACAGTGAAAATAGGTTCGGGTCTGCCGGAACCTCTCCGGACGAACCTCATGGAGCTCCTAAGATGTTATGTTGACATCTTCACATGGGAACCTCAAGATATGCCAGGAGTAAGCAGGGATATCGCTGAGCATCGGTTGGAAGTGGACCCGTCAAAGAAACCAGTCCGACAGAAGAGGAGGATCTTTGCACCTGAACGTCAACGGATCATCGATGAAGAAATTACAAAACTGTTGGCAGCTGACTTCATCTTTGAGATTGATTACCCGCAGTGGATGGCAAATGTGGTGCTGGTTCAGAAGCAGAATGGTAAATGGCGAGTCTGCATCGACTATACCGATCTAAATAAAGCCTGTCCAAAGGATTTCTACCCGCTGCCCCACATCGACCAACTCATCGATGCCACTTCGGGGTATGCTTTGTTAAGTTTCATGGACGCATTCTCTGGATATCATCAAATTTCCATGTGTAAAGAGGATATACCGAAGACGACGTTCATTACACATCGTTCGGTATATGCCTATAAGAAAATGACTTTCGGCCTCATCAATGCCGGAGCCACATACCGAGAGGATGATGAATCATGTCTTCGAGATATCGCCATAAGCGAGAATGTGGAGGTGTACGTGATGACATGATTGTTGTCAGCATGTTGGTGCATAAACATCCGGATGATTTAGAAGAATGCTTTTCGGATAATTCGTCACCACAACTTGAGATTGAACCCACTAAGTGCACCTTCTTACTAGGGGCGGCAAATTCTGGGTTATCTTGTCGATCGAGAGAGGACACTACAAGAAAATCGAGGGATATAGCGACGGCCGGCGACCGTCGCTATAGATAAAAAAGACCGTCGCTATAGGATATAGCGACGATCGTCATTAATCGTCGCTATAAGTAGCTATAGAAGCCGTCATTTGAAACCTATAGCGACGATCTTTTTCTATATAACGACGTCGGGGCATATCATTAAAAACTCCACAAAAACGCTGAAGGAAGGTTTTTACCGATTCGGAAAAGTGGATATCTGCGAGCGGCGATGGCCGTCACTATAGAAAGATTTGGTGTGAGAGCTATTACGCGGTACGTGGGTGTCGGTATAGGTGAGATTTGGTATGATCTATTACGACGATCGTAAATGACCGTCGCTATAAATGAGATTTGGCTATGAAGCTATTACAACGATCGCATGGCACCGTCGCTATAAATGAATTGGTATGAAGCTATAGCGACGATGTACGCCGGCCACCGTCAATCGCTATAGGTGAGATTTGGATGTGAGCTATTGCGACGGGTCAGCCACCGTCGCTATAGTTTGATTTGGTTAGTGAGCTATAGCGACGTTCACGACCGTCGCTATATCTTCCCAAAATTTTAAAGGAAATGTTGTTTCTATACAATAATTTTTATTTATTTTTACCATAAGAAACATAACCACATTCAACCATCCAATCAATATAACATTTACAACTAAAAGAATAAAACAAATAAAGTCTATTAATGTATAATATCATCTAAATATACATAACCATCCAAAATCTCATTACTATGTATCAAAATAAGACATAACCAACAAAGACATTTAACATATTTTTAGTATCACATCTAACAAATTTTCATCAAAAATAGTGTTACATATAACAAATTTCCAAAGAAGACGTGACATGTCACAGTCCTCTATAGGATTATTTGATCCGCTAATATCACCATTATCTCCTTCGTATATCGATCCTACAAATTAATTATCAAGTGAACTTGTTAATCCATAAAAACATAATGATAGCCCCAAAAATTTAAGTATAAGTGAAGTGAGAGAGCAACACCGATTGTTGGATTGAGCATTTGAACCGATGAATTCTTCATAAATTCATCATAATTGATAATAGTTCATCCACTTTTCTTGCGATATCATCTCCTTTTTCCCGCACCTTTTCAACTCGACTTTCAATTCTTGATTCTCACGTTGTACCTCATTATTTGTGTCACGAGGCCCCAAGTGTTTGTAGTCAGCACCAACTCCACCTTGTCGAAGTCTACCATGTCGCTCTCTGGTCCAAGAACTTGTGCAAGTATATCATTCCGTCTCTGCATCACTCGCTTTCACCAAATCGATTCCCTCGAGTCTTCTTTAACTCAATAATTTTTTCCTGTGAAAATATATAAGGCAAATTATACACAACTTAAATATACAAGGCAACTTAAATATACAAGGCATAATAGGTTTTCGTTTCACGCCTCTTCATAATAAGATAAAGAAAATAATAAGAAATAGGATAAGAAATGTCAGAAATGACATTACTGAATATTACGAATATTATTTATCAGATTTGGACTACATAAATTTGGAGCTTATGAGTAACACATATATTCGTTTCATTCTGAGATCTTCAAGTATGGAGTGAGAGGACATCTTCTAAATGCTGGCCTTTGCCAACTCTGCAAAGGTCTGAGTTATCTATGGGGTTCATCTTCTCTATAAATAGTAAAAATTAGACCACAAAGAAACTATTTATACATAAATTAGACCACAAAAAAATATATTAGCATATAGTTTTAGTTTTTAGCTTAAATGATATCATATATTTCTAATTAGAGATAAAGAAACACAATGGATGGCCCACAGTTGTTAGACATAGGCACATCATATATATGTCCTCAAAGGTTCAAATGCACTTGACACTACTCTACTCATCTGTTTCTTCCAACAAACTAAGTATTAAATGTAAAGTGCACAAGTTTCCTCCAAAACCAAAAACCGAAGTCATTTTCGAACTCACCACACCTTTTCTTTGTCAAATTAACCAAATAAAAAACAAAATGTTATCTTTCTTTTTTACGATTTGCACGCCAATCGAAAACAAAGGCAATTAGGTACCAAGAAGTTAAGCTAAAGTCTATAATTGCTCTTATCCTTTCTCTCGACTTCTTGATCATGACCATATTGTTTAATTTGAAGCTTCCTCACTGATCCTTAGTTTCTTTGTGGTCTAATTTTTACTATTTATACATAAATTGATTAGCAATTCAAATTGACATAAGCCCGATTATGTATAAGTTGCAAGAACAAGGTTAATTAAAGCAAACAAATGGATGAGAGCATCATAAATACTCACAAGAGTGGAGATATTCTAAAAGAAGAAGGTGATACACTAGTTATAAAATTGGCAAAATGATTGCGATTGTAAGTTGGGTGAGAGATGTAAAAAAGTGTACCACATGCATTGGGCAACAAACACAGTGACAACATACATAGAGAGTAGTATAAGACGACTACTGACCGCTTCTCGCATTTGTGGCCAATGGTACATACACTGCTTACCGCTTTTACTCGTAAGAAGATGGTCCGTTTTTTTCTTGTAACATACCCGAAACTTACTCAAGTCCTTAGCAACCGTAACAATAGTTTGCCTTGGGGTATGTGCCATTAAAACTAATAATTTTTGTAAGAACCGAGGCCGTGGTTCTATAGATTGCGAACTTGGGATACAATTGGCATTTTCTCGCACAGATAAGCATGATTCGATTTTCAACTCATGGTATGAGGTGAAGAACCTTCGACAATACTCTCTTAATTGTAATCTCTAGGGACCGTGAGCAAGGCAATCAATACATGTGGTGACAAAGTAAAAAAAGAAATATAAAGCTCCACGTAGACACTTCTCCAAAGAAAATATAACTAGCTATTTAATCATAATGATGTATCTTAACAGTTGGAAAAAGACATCAATCCCAGTTTAACTATATTGAGAAAGAGAGCGAATCTCCAAAGAATTTTGATATATACCAAAAGTTGTTCACTTTTTAAGCCCTTTTCTTGATCAAAACCTTTTACATGAAATCTTGTATCTTTATATTCATGTAAATGAATGCTCTAAAACAAACTCACACACACATACAGAGGATAAAGAGTTATAAAAACCCATTGTTTGAGGATTGATAAATACGCACCACATTCGAGGATGCTCCCTGTAAAATTGAGTTATCACTTGAGTGTGGAATTTGTATATACATATCTCGCTCGATCAATCTCTTTATTATTTATTTGGTACTACAAATAAAACAAAAATAGTTCATAATTAATAATAATACTCTATTTATAAAAGTCTAATACATGATTAACGATAAAAATATTGAAATGACATCAAATATTACCAATTCACGCTTCTTTTTTGGAATTGATTTAGTGCCCAATGTATGACCTACCAATAATTTTTTTCCGATTTTCACAATTTTTTGTTGCTATATCCTGCATTGTATGTATTTATAAATTAATAATAATATATAACAATAAGTAAGAATTGATAATACATAAATTAGAATAAACACAACCTCATGATTATCGCGTTAGCCAATAATCAACCAACGCAACCCATTGATTAGGATTTACTCGATCATTGTTGATAGTATTCATTGTCGATTTGGCACTACCACCGTGCACAAAATTATTACTCTTTAAGTTAGACTTCCAATCTCTCCACCTATTGTTCATGATAGTCATGGTTTTCTCTTAGCATTGGGGTGATCTGTGGTAAATCGTTTCTACAACAAACAAATTTACATATATATTAGTTTGTTTCAATGTGCTTAATGTCAAATTCTATAAAATGGTATGATTAATAACCTGAATTTCATCCCAAGCCCTTGTCATGTTAGCCTTACATTCATATTGGACCATGTTGGAGTACTTATTGGGAAAAATTCTCCATCATGAGCAAGACACCCGAGAAAAGTGGTTAACTTATTGGCCTCTCCCCCAACAGGCTGACCATTTGCATCATAAATTACTTTTTTGGGTGCATCGCTATTTGACCATAATTTTGCTCCCATCGTTGGTCCACGCTTCCTCTTAGGTCGAGAACCTAAAAGAGAGAAAGAATCAAGAACTATGTATTGAACAAAAGATGAATTGAACATATAGAACCTTCAGTATTACAAAAACAACCTCTATTTATAAGTAGTTTGCTAGCTTATAATTTATGCAATGGCAGTTACTTTTAGTGAGTCATTGTTGTTTTATCAGTACTGATATGATTATATTGCTTTTAATATTACTCCTAAGTAGTTTATGGAAAGGGGTTGTGGGATTCTCAAAATCTAGTGAGTGCAGAAAATCTATACTTGTGTATATATGAGCTGAATTTAAAACCAATTACATCATCAAATAGAGTAAAAGTAGTGTATGAAGAGGATTATTGGCATGGTCTATTACTTTCTTCGTTGAAATTCACTTCCATGTATGAATCACTACACTTTTGTTATCTATCAAATTACTGAAACTCAACAAACCCAAAGAATGGATTCACATATGAAACCAACCCAAATGTGTAGGTCTCATTTTTTCATTCGGAAGAAATGATTAAGAACTCCTCCACTAATCTGCTAAAAAATCAATAAAACTAGGGAGGTTGAGAAAATTCAGATAAAACTCAATTGAAAGATTGAATCTTTACTACAAAGACAAAAGGAAGAGCATATAAATACCGAGGATCAAAATCCAAGGCAATTAACAATGCAAATTTTTTATAGACTTGTCATTGTTGGTCTCTCGATTTCAATCAACAATGATAATATCTTTTAAAAATGAAGTGTCAATTTTTGGTTTTACTAGTCAAGAAAAAAAATGTTCGTGGTTTTGTAAAGATTTACAATCACCGTAAAATAGTAAAAGGTGAAGGCATATTAAAAGGTATAACATTTGTTGCTGACTAGTTCTATAACTTCCATCCTTGGGTAATGCATATATGTATTCTTTTTGCTTTTCGCAGGGTGGGGGTGGGGGGGGGGGGGGGGGGGGGGGGAATTGGGGAAGGAGGTGTTTGTTTTTGAGAATAATTTGAAGGGTGTTTAGCCAACCTTACGTAAACTCCTGTGTCATTTTCTTGCTGAACCCTCACCCAAAACTATCACTATTTTATGAAATCGCACCTAATGCAGTCTACCTTGCAACTAACATCCCGATCATCTTCGATAGCCATGTTGTACTAGTCTCACTCTCTCATGTACGACGTAACTCTCTAACTTCTATTGCAGAGGAAACTGGAAAGAGAATATGTGCAGAATGGAAGAACTCCACCAAATTACATCGATGAAGGACCTCAATGAAGGTGCCGAGGAAGATGAAAGGAAGAAAGTGAGGCAATACAATCGATGTCTGATATTATCTCAAACCGACAATCAAATTGCTAGATAATCGAAACATAAGTAACTTAGTTAACATTCGATTTATGACAAAACTAGTGGATTCCAGCTAAATTTGATTGGGGTGATGTAACATTTGCTCATAGCTCCTATAGCATTTCTGTTTATAATGTCCTATATTTTTTTCCAGTTATTTTACTGGTTTCAGTACACTAACTGCTAAAACAATAGAGGTTGATTAATCACATTGTTCCAAATGGAACTTTCAGAGGATTACCAGGTTAAAGTCCAGGGAGTCCCACATACATTTATTCCCTTGGGGTTCAAAGACTTCCACTTACAAAATTTTATAATCTACAAGTTATATAAGCACATTATTAGCTCACTAGATGAAGGATGAAGTATGAACTAAGCTGGATAGCAAGATTTTAAAACCATGAAGTAAAATATACATAATACAACTTTATATAGAAAGCACAACACCAAGTTAATTCTCATGACAATACAAGTATAAGTGTAGATATATGCATGGTACCTTCAACATTCTCATGAATACTTTCCTCCTCTACATATGGTTCATCTAAGATGGATCTCATTATCATTAATTTCAGGGCCATTGGAGCAGTTAAGACGAGATCTAGACGTTCTATTAGAAGCCATTAAAGCAACTGAGAAACAAAAATATGAATGTGACACTCGTAAGAAAAGTTATTAGTTAAATCTAATGAGCACAAGAGAGCTTCCACAGCTTATTAGTTAAATCAAAACTAAGTCCCCAAAATTAACAAATACATCCAAATGAAATACATCCGAAAATAAGTTGGCTAGCTAATACGAAAAATTTGTAGACACCAAGGTAAGGGCAGGGCGGCGTGGTAGTCCATTTAATTTCCAGCTTTAGTCTAATTTGATCTTCAAATCTACTTACATTGAAATGTTGACAAAGAAGTGTGTTTAAAACACTAATAAGATGATGTAGAAAACAAAGTAAAAGCTAATAAAGTACAAGGAGCACCAAGATATAATATCAAAACGGATCTATCAAAGTGTAACGGTTTCTCTTTTGGAGAAAATGGACAAAGTGTAAAAAATGATCTATCAATTGTGATGTTTATCCTCTTCATTCTTCGTCATCTTCATTTTCCTCACTATCACCCTCCTCTTCATCTTCTGACCCTCATCTTCTCCTTCATCTTCGCTCTTCGTCTTCGTCTTCGTCTTCGCCTCCATTCTCATCTTCATTTTCATCAACAATATGTTCAATCATTCGTCTTTTGAAACGAGATGTATCAATTTGAGATCCTAGTTTTCGCTTACTTTCCTGGTCTTTTTTTCGTCCATTTTCAACTAATTCAAGATCAACGCTATTCCTAACCCAATTTATGTTTTCAATATCAACTTCTGCAATTTGAGTGATGAATTCTTCATTGGTATTGGGTAAATAAATCGTCACTATCGAGAATCTACTTGAAAGATCTTCACATAAATCTCTACGGCTTTTCAGTATAACCACCGCCAATTGTTATCCCTTTGATCATCAACATAAAATATTTGTTGAACTCCGAAGAGGCATTACAAAGGGCTCATCGGTTGAACCAAACTTTTGATGATTTACAAGCGTGAAGCCATAGTCATCGGGCCAACCCCTCTATCACGCGTCTAAACCGTCATACCACTTACATTTGAATAGAACAACTTTGCCAGATCCATAATAATCTAATTCAACAACATCTTCCAAAATACCAAAGTATTCAACTACATCTAAAAGCAGAACTTCCTAGTTTTAACGATTCACCCTGCAGGCCAAGAATCCTTAGAAACCTTACGAGAAATTTGGTTACTTGTATAATTTTTTACCAACTACTAGATGACTTTGATATTGTTTGATTTGTTACTTGTATAATTTTTTAGGCCATGCTAGCTATTTGAGTGCTCCTCATACGTTTAAAGTGGGTAGTTCAACTACTACTATTAAATAACGAGTTTTTACAACAAACAAAGTCACCCTTAACAGAGATAATACCACCAAAAATGACGAGATAATATGTTGTTATGCACGCCTACTACTTTATAAAACAAAACAATAAAAATCTAAGCATGAGCTTAGCTTCTCTCAAGGTGGGAACTTCCATCACAAATCAAATGTTCATTAATAAAGAGTAAAATTTATAGGAATAATGGTGCAATGGTAATTGAGGATTCAATGATATTGCCCGGTTCAAGTACCAACATACCAGGTTATCCAAGGAACACAAAGCATATGAATATGACATTGAAAATTTAATTATCTAGGTTTACCCAATACTTGGTGGAATGACTTTTATATGCGGTTTTTCCCTATACTTGAAATTTAATACTAAAATTTAATATCGAAAATTTAATATCTAGCATATTTGAAATGCTAGAAGGAAGAGGAAAAATATGACTATAAAACAAGAATTATCTAGGGATCGGGCATAGATCGCATCAATAAAGATACCGGTGACATGCAGTGAAAATGACACAAAGATGCTAATTTGACACAAAGGTTTAGTCGGTTAGTTGACCCCTTGTTAGCTATTTCCTTCACCCAGAGGTACATGCAGTATGATGTAACATTCGATAGCACCAACACATGCAAATCTGGTTATTATAATTATAAAATTCTCGGCTCTATGCAGTTGAGCTATTAACGCCTCCGAGATCAAAGAAAGTATATTATTAACCCTTGAACTATAAGAATCATTATAGACTCTTTCTTTAATCAAAACAAATTGTTAATGGAAAGAGGATGACACAAGTTAAGGCTTCATCCGATACAATTATAGCTAAATAGAAAAAAATAGACTAACAAAGTTTTGTCGATTACTTAAGAATATTACTTAATGATAATATTACTTAATGATTACTTAATTGGGTTGATATGTGGTTTTCAACCTATATCACACTCTAACTCTATAAAACTAAAAGGCGAATATAAAAATTGTAGCATAAAACTTAAGTTACATATGAAAACATGGAGTAGAAGGAAACCAATATTCTTTAAAGAAATTTTGAAGCTTAGATCGATAATTCCTAGTTCCTCGCTTGAATTTTGACCAATATATTGATACGCTTAACACAAAACAAATCTAACTATTAGATAACTTTAATATGTAAGCAAGCGTAAATGCTTCCTAAAACCTCAATAGTATTATCTAGGTTCTAAACGCTTAAAATGCCACCAAATATTGTTTCCATCAACACTTTACAATTACTTCCTGCTAATTTTTGGACATGCAATGTAGCCTTAAAACAACAAAGGTCGTTGAGATTTTTTATTTTTATTTTACTATTTTGTATCTTGTGACCATAATGTTGCGTTTCTTAAAGAAACAAATAACTTAAATAGTCGGAAAAGCTCAAGAAGCATCATCGCCTTTAAAAAGCTTTTAGTGGATTTTTACAATGATCTTTGATCTTCCGCTTGATGAAGTAATCCCGGTAGGTCACACTCGACATCACTTTACCCATACGCATACTTAGCGAGTAATACATAAATATCCTACCTAAATTAATCCATCAAAACAAAACCAATGTTTGTATAAAATCCCACCAGATTGGATTTTCACAACCCAACATATATACTTCCAAATGTATTGGACTTATCAAGACAAGAGAGGCAAAGTTGCCAAGACCATTAAGATGCAGTTGCTAGATGAATAAATCAAATGAGTGTTCATCCTAGCTTTACCCTCAACCTCTATAGTATTAAATCTAGCTATCTTTTTTTTGCATAAACTAATTTAGCTATCTAGCTATCTAATTTTTAAAAGACTTAATTCAAACCAGAATATTCAAAACATGATCAATAGCTAAGACTAATTAGAACTTTGCATTAATTTGAACGTAAAAACAAGCAGTTAAGTCATTCCATATCAATCATAACGAAAATTTATACCCCACAGAAGGGTGTCCCAAAATTAGAAAATTTAGGGCTTGTTAGAAGGAGGAGAGAAATAGAGAAAATCATAACAACTAAGGGGTAAATAAAATTGAAAACCTAAAGAATGAAATTATACCTCCTCAAACAGCCGGTCAATATGATCCTTTCAAGCCGGACGGAGAGATGGAGTGAGACGAAGTCCGACGAAGTCCTACGAAGTCTGGCATACACGAGATGATGCAGAGGGAGTGAGAACGCTGAAGATCTTGATCGAGTTACTAAGATGTTAATCGAATGATGCAGAGACACGAGATGATGTTAATCGAATGATGTTAATCGAGTTAATCGAATGATGTTAATCGAGTTAATCGAATGATGTTAATCGAATGATGTTAATCGAGTTACACGAGATGAACGCTGATGTCGATTTGGGGGAAAGAATATGAGAGACCCTTTAACCCTCGTATATGATACGCCTCCCTTATATGACCCTCGTCGTTAATTAAAATCCTTAAAAATTTCCTATACCGACGCGGTCTTTTGTGACCCTCTTGAATAGACAACCTTCAGAGGTCTATACCGAAGCGGTCGAGAAGTGACCGTCGCTATATATACCCTATAGCGGTTAAAATGTCGCAAATACCGTCGCTATATCTCGTCGCTATATGTTGAATTTCTAGTAGTGGGAATTGAAGCCAATCCGGAGAAGATTCAAGCGATCCTGAACATGAAGACTCCTCAGTCATTTAAAGATGTTAAACGTCTGACTGGAAGGATTGCAGCTTTACGGAGGTTCATGTCCAAGTCGGCGAAAAGATGTTTGTCGTTATTTGATCGTTGATGGTAGGCAAGAATGCAAAGACGTTCCAATGGACTTCGGAGTGTGAGGACGCCTTTCAGAGCATCAAGTCCTACTTATCTTCGGCGCCTTTGTTGGTGAAGCCCGCTCCTGCTGAGCCTCTATATTTATACTTAGTAGCTAGTTCGTTGGCGGTAGGGAGCGGTTTGGTGCGTGAAGTTGGGGGTAAGCGCTTGTAAATTTATTTATTATGTAAGCCATGTCCTTCGGATCTTTGAAACAAGGTACCCAAACATCGAAAAGTTTGCTTTTGCTTTAATAACTGCTAGTCGAATGCTTAGGCAATACTTCCAGGGTAGATTGGTAATAGTATACATAGATCAGCCTTTGAAGAAGATTATGGGCAAACCTGAGGTATCGGGGAGATTAGCTGCATGGACGATGGAGTTGTCCTAATTTTTCATTGAATATCATCCCCGAATCGCCATCAAAGGGCAAGCCTCACGATTTTGTAGTTGAATGCTCGTTTTACGAAGTCGATGAAGTTGTGGTCGGTCAAGGATCGAACGAGCAATTACGCTTCTTCAAAGAAAAGCGAGTTCGTGGATGCCGATGTATGCAGATGGGTCTTCTACCACGACGTCGCCGGAGCGAGGATTATTCTGACGAGTCCGGAGGGATTCAAGGTGTAGCAAGCCATCAGATTTCAGTTCAAAGCGATGAACAACGAAGCTGAGTATGAGGCGGTACTCGCAGGGTTACGACTAGCAAAGAGTCTTAAAGTGCAGAGAATAGTCATCTTCAGTGATTCTCAGTTAGTCGTTAAGCAACTCTCTGGGGAGTACGAAGCTCGAGGCCCAAGAATGATCAAGTATTTGGCATAATTGAAAGAACGGCTTCAATATTTCTAATCCTACGAGTTTCAGGGGGTTGAGCGTAATAACAATTCCATTGCTGATGCACTCTCCAAATTAGCCACTACGGATGTTAACGTCTTTGATGGGTCGGTTTACTTAGAAATTTTGCAACATCCTAGTGTTCATCATGAATCGGTGATGTGCATTAACCAACCAACCGGCCGGTTGACTCCATATATAGAGTATCCGCGATGGCGTCTTACCTTCGGATCGGATGCTAGCCAAGAAAATCAAGTATAAAAGCGCTAATTTTGTTCTGATTGATGGGGATCTGTTCCGAAGGGCTTTCTCATCTCCACTACTGAAATGTTTGACTCCATCTGAAGCTGAATATGCTCTCCGAGAAGTACATGAAGGCATTTGTGGCGACCATATGGCGGCTAAGTCATTAGCTTATAAAGTACTTCGTCAAGGGTATTACTGGCCTACCATCTTCAAGGAAGCGACTAAATACGTCAAGAAGTGCGAGAAGTGTCAACTCAACAGTCCGATCCCACATCAGCCACCAGAAGAGCTATACTCGATCCTATCTCCTATACCCTTCGCTGTCTGGGAGGTTGATATACTGGGTCCACTACCGAAAGCAAAATGTCAAGTCAGTTTTGTTATAGTTGCCATCGACTATATGACCAAATGGGTAGAAGCAAAGCCACTTAGGTTAATAACGGAACAGGAATGCTTGAAATTTTTGAAAGAATTAATAGTATTTCATTTCGGAATTCCTAAGGTGGTAATATCGGACAATGGACGTCAGTTTGTGGGATCGAAATTTGAAACATTTTTGAAAGAACTGGGGATCTAGCACAGAAAGACTTCAGTAGCTCATCCTTAGTCAAACGGACAAGTTGAAGTGACCAACAGAACGCTGCTGAATGGGATCAAGCGCAGATTGGACGAAGCTAAGGGCAGATGGCCAGAAGAGTTACTTAGTGTGTTATGGGCTTACCGAACTACTCCGAGGACTACAACAGGGGATTCACCTTTCAGACTGGCCTATGGTACTAATTCCTTAGTCCCAGTTGAAATTGGATCTCTAAGTCTTCGGGTTCGCCAATTCAAAGAGATCTACAATGTGGAAGGGCTGAAGGCCAATCTTAATTTGCTTGAGGAAGTCAGAAAAATAGCCTTAATCAAATTGGCAGCCTATCAGCGAAGAGTGGCCAAGCATTATAACAAGGGGTTAAAGTTTCGCAGATTCGAAGTAGGAGATTTTGTCCTTAGAGAAGCCGAAACATCTACACCTCAGAATCTGGGAAAGCTGATGCCAAACTGGGAAGGACCGTATGAAATCACTGAAGTGCCGAAGCCGGGGACTTATCAATTGAAGACATTAGACGGGTTATCAATTAAAAATACTTGGCACGCTGGCAGGCTTAGGAAGTACTTTCAGTAAAAATGATGTCAGTACATCGGAAGTCTGTAAATATTTACGTCATCATCAATAAAAGTTCCCTTTTTTCTCTCAAACAAATCTTGTCTTCGTTGCTGATCTGTTCAGTGGTGTAAGGAGGTTCGGGGGGACTCGCTGACCATTCGATGGTAGCCATAATGGAAGGTGGACATTATGGGTTTTTCAGGCCCTTCGTGGTAGGCAAACGCCATCCTTCAGACCTTGTCAGGCCCTTCGTGGTAGGCAAGCGTTGCACTTCAGACCTTGTCAGGCCCTTCGTGGTAGGCAAGCGTTGTCCTTCAGACTTTGTCAGGCCCTTCGTGGTAGGAAAATGTCATCTCTTGGTTTTGTTAGGCCTTTCGGGGTAAACAAATTCCTAATGAAGCGAATCCGTCTCACACTTCCGATAACTAATAAGTATCCCTTTACTTTATTACCTAAATTTTTTCTAAGTGTCAAGTTCTAATGCCTCATTCTTTAACTTCATCTTATCTCATTATATGACATGCTTTGTTGTTAATTAACAGATTCGAGTTCATCCATGAAAGAGTTTGTGCATCTTTCCAAATAATTAATATCAAGTATCGAAAATAAATGCAATCAAGTCATAAGGGATGAAACCACTTTTTCATTAATATTTAATCTGATTACAATATTAGATAATTTTTACAAGTCCTATAAATTAAAGAAAGAAAAATAACAGAAATCTTCACAAATATTCTTTAATAAAACCAAGGAAAAACAAGAGCATTCGCTTCAGGCGCCATCTTCGTCATCTGAAGAGTCGAGCAAGGATGGATCCGCGTTGGCTGCAATCAACTTCTCCTTGCCACGACTCCGGCAGAGCTCGTAGCTTTCAGAGTATATCTTCATGATCTCTCCATTGATCTCATCCGAGTTTCGATACTCTTCACAGATTTGTTTGCGAAGGTCATCGGTTAGAGGAGGCCCAAGGTCCCGAAGAGCCTTGAGTTCTCGGATTTCTTCTTCAAGCTTTTGGCGCTTATTCAGATGACGAGTTTCTGCCATCTCTAGTTTTTGGATCGTCTTGGTCAAGATCTTAGCATCAGCCTTTAATTCCTTGATCTTCTCCATCCTTATTTCGCTCCTCTGAACCAAGTCAACATTCATTTTGATGATCTCCTCATACTGTGCTTTAGTTGACTTTAGTTCTTCATTGGATGCCTTCACATCTCCTTTGGCTTGGGCTAACTCTTTCTGAAGCAATTCATTTGTATGAAGAACGCCTTCACGTTGAGTCCTTTTCCTAGCCAAAGCAGACTTCAGGATAGCATTCTCCTTCCTTAGTGCCTCTTCTTCAGATTTAACCTCGATGGACTTCGGACGCAGATGCCCGAACACAGCATTTGCCTATGCATGGCCAGTATTATTTGATCAGTTTTCAGATGTATAAGTATGAAGATAAATACGGAAATAAAGGAGAGAACCATTTACCTTTTCGCGGAGTAGCTCATGCCTTCGCTATAAAATCCCCATTCGAATCGCTCCTCGAATCGATGGTCATCGGTTTCACGTATTTGGCGTCGAACAGTTGAAAGGGAAAATTATCATTAAATCGAGGCCACATGGTTGGAGAGGCCATAGAGTCATGCTGAAATTCGAAAGTTGATTGTCTTGGAGGAGAAGGCATGGATTGATTACGAATCGCGAGGATCCACATGTATATTTTCGGAGAAGGAGACCGAAACAGAGGAGTGGGTTCGAAATCGGTGAAGGTGCGAGGATGAACCGGATGGCTATCTCACTTGGATGTTTCCTTTTTCGGGATGAGATGGGGATGAGATCCGGTCGATTCATCATCGAGCACTTGAGTTTCAGTTGGGCTGTTGGAGGATGTCGGTAGAAGACGAGGGAACCTCGAGCTCTTGGCGATCGGGGGGTTATCTTCGCCCCTTATCTTTTTCACTTGGAGAACCTTTTCCGATCGTGCAAAGGTATGTCGAGCAGACTTCTCTTCATCGGGATGGATTCAGAAGGTGCAGGACTAGGGTTGGATGCGGGGGTTGCTTGTGGGATTGCTTCGAGAGTTGCTTCCGGATCACTTTCAGGGTTTGTTTCCGGTTGGGTGGATTTGGATTTCTTGGCGGATCTTTTCCTTCCGCGGGGTCTGAGGGATTCTTCGGGTATGTTGAGCTCATCGGTCTGGGGTTCATCATTTTGAAGAGAAATAGTTGGTGGATCGGTGACAGGGGGATCAGCTCGGGAAGATTCTTCAGTCGGATGCTCTTCGCTTGCATCCGTATTCTTCCCTGCCAAAAAATCTTCCAGTTCTTTCACTTCCGAAGAAGTTGGTTTGATCAGAGACACTGCAAAAAACCATGTATCAGAACCCGTATCACTTAGATATCTCAAAAATTATTTTACAAAGTTGTTCGAAACTTACATTTGTGGTCATATAGCCAGGCTTGCCTAGTCAGAAATGTAAAACTCCATTCCTTTGGAGGAATCTTCTTCAAAAAATCTGCCATCTCCCTCACATGCTCTTCAAAAAATCTGCCAAAGTCAGCAAAGACCCGATCAGAGATAATCCAATCTGGAAGAGAAGAGATTTCGGGTCTTGTAACAAAAAACCATTTCTCGTGCCAACCCTTGTTGCTTGAAGGGGTATCCATCAGGGGTCTCCTCTCAAATCTGGTGTTGGGTCGAGGAGACTGTTTGCTCAGCATTTTGAAGCCTCGTTCTCGGGACCTACCGGCAGAGAAGAGGGTGAAGAAGATGTCGACAGAGGGAGGAATCCCTAATTCATAACAGAAGGCAATGAATGCCAGGATGTGGATATAGGAATTGGGCACCAACTGGGCTAAATCCACTCCTATGAACCCTAGGAGAATAACGACGAAAGCGTGGAGGGGCAGGCGAATTCCCTTTTCCAGGAAAGTGACTGGCATAGCGACTTAACCGTCCGGTCGCTGGTACATACGCTCTTCAGGAGCGGGAGCCCTTATAGCATACATGTCAAGAATCTGATAGCGAGACCGGAGGATACGTATCTCAGATTCCGTGAGTGGAGGGGATGTTGGCATGGGGAAACTGTTCCCCGTCCTTGAAGAAGGCAGAAGGTGGTGGAGAAGGGATCAGAGGTGGATTTCCCCCCATGGTTGCTGAAGATTGGGGGTTTGAACTCGAACCCTCTTGGTTAGGGTTTGGATTGGGGGAGACGGTGCTAACGAGAGTCACGCGAAGGGGAGAATTTTGGCTAGAGTTCACAGTCACCATTGTTGAGATTTCGTAAAATAGAGAAGGAAGTTCTGGGAAGGAGAAGAAAGCTCAAAGGTTCAAATTTTAAATTGGCAGGTAAAACCGCCAGAATTGGTAAAATTTATCTTTTATACTGACGGTTACACGGTAATCGAGGGCAGCACAATTAATTCACAACAATGATGGTGAATTGGAAGAGGTTTCGTCCGGTTTTGGGTCTAAATATCTTCACCGGAGTGGAATTATGTCTATTGGGCCTTCCATTTCTGTTTCTGATATCAATTTGGACCGATTTTGTTGGGCTTTGGTGAGTTTCACTTTGGACCTCTTGTGACTTATCATAATTCGTTATGTCATGGGCCTATACTATTTATAGTCTTTCATTAAACACCCTGTTTAATAAAAGACTAGGGGGCAATGTTGGGCCATAATCCTTTTCCTTATTGGGCCAGACTTAATTGGCTCCTCCCTTGGATTATGTTACTCTTGTCCTGATTGGTCCGAATGATTTGGGCCCAAGTACTTGATTATTTCGTTGGGACCTTTCGGTTGGATCCGGTCGTTTGGGTCATTTCTGTTATTTGGGCTTAATCATTGAATTGGCCCATTATACAAATTGTCACTTAACCCAACTTTGACCAGTAATCATTATGCCAAATAATAGTTGACTACTATGTCTGCCACCTTTCTGCAAGGCATTAATGAGGATGGGACTCAGATGGCCGGCGGTGGCAAAGAGTGGTAGCAGGTGAGGAAGTAGGCTACATACTTTCGGCTGAAATGACCGGAGTGGGAAAAAGGTGTCAGGAGGTGATGGGTGACACGATAAACCGGAATTGGAGTACGTATGGGGCTAGGATCACAAAAGAGGGTAAGTAACAAAATATTATACACAATCATATTTTATTGTCTCTCGGACATTAGATATTATTTTCCTCCATTTATTAACCTCATGATCGCCGACATCGACTCTCACGCCGGAAGTTATCCCCGACGGTCAGTCAGTTCGTCAAGCTTTTGGTGTTGACTTGTTGTCGGACACGTCTTGGTGATTGTGACGTCAAGAAAGATCTTGGCGTTAACACATATCTAAAACAATTTTAAAAAAATAGATTGGCAAAAAAATCAAAAGAGATAAAAGAGATTTCCACAGTTCAAACGAGTGTACATTTTTTTAAGATATAAATAAATTTAGATGATAAACGATTGTTTGATTTTAGAAAATAAACACTGAAAATAAAATATCAATATATCTAAGAAATTTTAGGCAAATATTTTTGTAACAAAGTTTTGAATAAATTGATCGGTTGAAACACTATTTAGGGGATAAAGGATAGATTGATCGGAATAATTTTCTTGAAAACATACTGAAAGTCATGGATTTGAATTGAAAACGATTAGGGTTTAGGTGAATCGGAAGGATGGAGAGAGAACAGAGAAGAGTGAATAGAAAAATGAAAATGAAATAAAAATAAGAAAAATTCTATTTAAAGGTTGACTTATTTAACTGATCCAACGGCTGAAGGATAATCTCAGAAAAGATCAACGGCTAGGATGAAATCTGGATTTTGTTTATTTTTTTACTTTGATCTAACGGCTGCATGTGTTACTGATAAGTCATCCAACGGTTGCAGCTTTGGATCCGTGTGCTTCCATCTGATTGGCTTAAGTTATGGTGCACGGATTGAACTTATTTGGATGGTTGGATTGAAATTTGATCAACGTACCATATTAATCCTCTGCAAATAATTTACATATATGTGTATCTCTATATTAAAATTAAATTTTAAATATTTAGTATTTAAATAAATATAGGTAAAAAGAATTATAAATATTTTTTATTAAAATAATCTATAGATTATAATAGTATAAATGACATTAATAAATAAAATTTAGTTACTTAGTTGTTTTTAAAATAGTTTATGATAATTATTGAATAGAAGTTATAAAAATTTATAAAAAATAAGTAACATAAATTAAAAAAAATTAATATACAAAATTTTAAAATAGATTTATACATAGATATTTATGTAAAAAATAAAAATTATAAGAAAGATTAAAAAAAATATAACTTAAATATTATGAGAGAATATCTAGCATGCCTAAATCCATACGTAGTTTACAAAATCTATTAGAACTTAGAGGCTTAGTAAATATGATCAACAACATTCAATTTTGTATCAATGTGATATAATTTGATATTTTCACTATTCACATGATCACGTAAAAAATGATGTCTAACATCTATATGTTTTGATATAACATGCAATACAATGTTTTTACTTAAGTTAATAGCACTAGTATTATCACATAATATTGACACAATCAAATTTTAGATTATAATCTGCAAGTGTATGTTTCATCCATAATATTTGTGCGCAACAACGTGCGGTAGCTATATATTCAGCTTCAGTGGTTGAAATAGATATAGAGTTTTGTTTCTTAGAAAAGCAAGAAACTAAACATCCTCCTAGAAACTAACAAGTCCCACTAGTACTTTTTCGATCAAGTTGATGACCTGCATAGTCAGAATCTGAAAAGCACACAAGGTTAAATGGTTAACCTTTAGGATACCATAGTCTTAAATCTGTGGTTCCTTTAAGATACCAATTTTTTTTTTTACCTCAACCAAATGTGATTCTTTAGGATTTGATTGAAATCTAGCACATTTACATACACTGAACATAATGTCAGGTCTACTAGCTGTGATATATAGCAGACTTCCAATCATTCCTCTATTTAAGTCAAGACTTTTACAATTTTTATCAGCAATTAATTTATCAGTAGTTGACATAAGAGTATTAAGAGGTTTCACATATATATTCTAATCCAAATTTCTTAATCATTTCTTTGCAATATTTAGATTAAGAAATATGAATACCTTTTTCTCCTTGTTTGATTTGCAGACAAAGGAAGAAGTTTAATTCTCCCATCATACTCATTTTAAACTCTTTACTCATGCTTTCAAAAAAAATCATTGCACATAGTAATATCACTAGAACCAAAAATGATTTCATCAACATAAATTTGTATATTAAGAATAACATCATTTTTATATTTAGTAAATAGAGTAGTGTCAACAACACCCCTTTTAAAGCCATTTTATAGGAGAAATTTACTTAAGAGTTCATACCATACTTTTGGGGCCTGTTTTAAACCATACAAAGCTTTATGAAATTTATAAACATATTCAGGATGATCAAAATCTTCGAAACCAAGAGGTTGTTTAATATAGACTTCCTCTTCAATAGCACCATTTAAAAAGGCAAATTTCACATCCATTTGAAATCATTTGAAATTTTTATGACATGCAAGTGCTAATAACATGCGGATTGACTCTATTCTAGCAACATGAGCATAAGTTTCATCATAATTAATACCTTCAAGTTGATTATACCATTGTGCAACTAGTCTTACTTTGTTTCTTACTACAGTTCCATTTTCATCTAATTTATTACAGAAAACCCACCGAGTTCCAATAATTGAAGTTTCCTTGGGTTTAGGAACTAATTCCTAGACTTTGTTTCTAGTGAACTGTTCAAGTTCATCTTACATGGCTATTATCTAATCCTCATCCAATAAAGCATCTTTCATATTTTTAGGTTCAATTTGGGACATGAAAGATAAATGACCAGCCAAGTTGTGTGCTTGTGATCTAGTAAGAATACCTTTATCAATATTATCAATCACATTTTTTATAGGATGATTTTTAATAATATGTGATTCTTTGGGCAAGTCATTCAACTGAGGGTTAGGATTTTCAAGAGGGTTATCATTGACAGGTTGAGATGTATTATCTAATTTTGGTTCTTCCATATTTTTGAGAATATCTTCAATGACAACACCACTGTCAACTAATTCTTTATATTTGAGAGGAGGTTGTGATTCATCAAACATTACGTTCATTGATTCTTCAACAACTAGAATCCTTTTGTTAAAGACTCTGTAAGCTTTACTATTAAGTGAATATCCCAAAAATATTCCTTCATCAGATTTAGGATCAAATTTCAACAAATTCCCTTGAGTGTTTAGAATAAAACATTTGCTCCCAAAAACACGAAAATAATTTTTTTTGGGAGTTCTTTTGTAGTAAAACACTTAAGGAGTTTTAAGCAAAATTGGACTTAATAAAACTCAGTTTAAAATGTAACATGATGTTGCCACCGCTTCAGCCCAGAAATATTTAGAAAGACGATATTCATTTAACATAGTATTAGCCATTTCTCGTAAAGTTCAATTTTTCCTTTCAACTACACCATTTGATTGTGGTGTATAAAGAGCAGAGAAGCTATGACTTATACTGTGCTTATCACAGAACATAAATAATGTTTACTAGATGCATGAATTTGTTTTCCCAGTTCACATTCTTCACATATATGATCTTTTAAGAACTTAAGTTTTAGAAAACCACGAACATGCTCTTTAGATGAAACATTATTTATTAATTTTATGTTGATGTGTCCTAGTCTTCGATGCCAAAGCAATGGATCATCATTTGAGGACATAAGACATATATTATCAAATTGAGAGTAATTATCTAGGTCACATGTATACACATTTTAACTTCTAAGGCATGACAAAACCAAGTTGCCAATTTGATTAAATATAGAGCAATTATGTGAACTAAAAGATATTTTAAAACCACTATCACATAGTTGACTGATAGATAGAAGATTATACATGAGTCTAGTGACTAATTGAACGTTAGAAAATGTTATGTACTTATTACCAATACTTCCAATTTCAATTATTTTACCTTTATTGTTGTCTCCAAAGATTACCTCACCATAGTCCGTAGCTTGTAGATTTTTCAATTTTGATTTATCACCAGTCATATGTCTTGAACAGCCACTATTGAGATACCATTTACTTTTATTTTTATCAGATGTAAGACATACCTACAGATATATATATATATATATATATATATATATACAAATTGGTACCCTTTTAATATGAAGGCTCCTCTGGGCGAGTTCTCCATTTTGTATAAGGAATATTTGTATTTTCCTTTATAAAAGTAGGAATAGGATAATCAGTTTTAGTATAAATTAGCATTCTATGAGTGACATAACTATAAGATGTATGATAATAATTTTTATGAAATTCTTTTCTTGTAATAGTTGGTGCAGTGTATGTTCCTTTAGGAACCCAAATCATTTTTCCTTTATAATTCCCATTTCGAGCATTGCACATATGGAAGGAATGACCATTTTTATTTACAATAAGAGCATTTAGTAAAAGGAGATGTATGGCTTTCTTTTTCTTTAATTTTACATGATAAAGTGTGACGCCCCCAAAATAGGTATACATCACCCATCTTGAGTCGCTAAATACGTGGTACAAAATTCAAATACAACTTAATAATACAGTTGTCGTGTAAAATACGACAAAACGTAAACTGAGAGTTTTAATAGGAATATTGTCATCTAGACAATATCCACACTCAAAAGAGTCCTCATTATATTTATTTTTACACTATTTAATAGAATAGTGAGGACTACTAATACTATCTTCTGGACCGTCACTCCGTTCCCCGACTAGTCCCAGCTACATTCTCATTTCCTGAAGAGAACAATGAAAGTAAAAGGGTGAGCTCAACTAGCCCAGTAAGAAATATTATGACTAAGAAAATGTAGAATAAATTATCATTAGCCTTCAACAATGTTAAACTGATAAAATACAATAGACATCAAGTTTAACTGCAGCGGAACAAGAAATCCATTAAAAGAGTCAAGTAGAGAATAAAATCTACTATCTTTTATGATTTAAAAAGATTTTTCATCACTTTTATCGCTGAGACTCAGCTTAATAAATAAACCACATCATCCATGCACTACGGCCAAGGATATTCATTAGTATCACAACCACAAATTATCCATACACTACGGGCAAATGATATTCGTGTATTCATCAATGTTCATGATCATGCCAACAACTGTCCATCAATGTACTGCGGGCCAATGAGGAATTTTTCCACATCATTTGTAACATTACGGTCATGATTACACCGAATAATCCCTGGTCATAATCATACCAAGTCCATCTATGTACTACAGGCCACATGTGACACCCCCAAATTAAAATCATTTTTAAAAATTTTATTTAATATTATAATTAAATAAATTAAATACTTTTAATATTCTAAAAATATTAAATATTTATGAAACATATTCAAAATAATTAAATACTAATTTTTAGATTTTAAAATAATTTTTAATAATTTATTTTGTATTTTTTATAATTAAAAACTATTTAATACTAATTATTTAATAAAAATATAATTTTTATACAAAATTATCGCTAAAGACCACCTATAGCGACAGAACCGTCGCTATAGGTGTTCTTCGTGTTCTTCATGCAACATAGATCTTTATCGACAGAAACCGAGTGAACATGTTTGACCATGATTTCTGATCGGATCATGATGTTTGAGTGCATGTTTTTGGTCAGATCATGTAGTATAAATGTAACACTACACGACCTAACAAGAAACATTAGCAAACAACATCACAATCAAAAGATATAAGCCTTCAACGTGGCTGTCAGAGCTGTTCTTCATTTCTGGGTTTGCCCAGAAATGAAGAATAGTTCGACTGCCCTGCTTTGGGCTTCCACAACGTGCAAGATATGAAATGTTTTAGTGATTTAAAAGATGCAGTGTATAGCTCACATGTAAGAGAGTAGATCTAGCACAAAACATAACAATAACAACAACAGATTAAGTAGGTACAAGCCGGTCAAAGGCTGTCAGAAAATCGTGCCAATGTTTTCTGGGTTTGCCCAGAAAACAGCCACCGTGATCTTTTTGCCTACTTTGACCAGCCACTGAAGTCAGCCTACTTGATGTTTAGGAGATTTTAAGGCATATTCTTAAAGTACTTATACCAGTCTATAATTTGGTTACAAAAATAAACACATATCATCATAAAATCGTCAGATCTGAGCCTACGAATAACTTGTCAGAGCCTCCTGGGCTCGATCTGGGTTTTTCCAGAAATTGAAAGTCATAGTCGGTCAATGAGGTTTGACCGTCCATAACTTTCATTCTAAGCACGATCTGAGCTAGCTAAAAGTTCCAGATTATAGAGCACATAACAGTCTACAAGATCAAAGCTTTAAACAACTAAAACATATAACAGAGAAAGATTAAAGAGGCCTGACATTTGCTTGTCAGACAACAAGAAAAATTTTCCAGATTTTTCAAAAACTTAAATTTAAAGACTTAGATGATATGGATCTACCTAAAACCAACCCAGATCATCATAACAAACTAAAAACAACATATTCTTACACTTAAATCTAACATCTAACAATAGATTTTTGAGCAGATTCAAGCTAGGTTTTTTTTTATACCTTTCTAAGAAAATTTTTGATTTTGGCTTCTGATTTGTTATGGGTGATGGTGGGGCTCGGTTTTTGACTGATCTTAGCAAAGAATTTCGTGGGTTTTAGTGAGAGAAAGTCTTGGTTGGGTGTTGTGCAATATTAGACTGCTAAATGATTTTTTTTTCTCTCCCAATCTATATATATATAAGCTAGCTGCATGGAATGGCTGATATAAAGCTCATTGCTGTCAATTATGAGCATGTGGGGTTGGTATGAATTAGTCACCAACTCACCTAAATGTCAAAACCTATTAGTTAGCCAAAATAATGCAACTAGGGGCAAAATGGTCTTTTAACAAATCATTTTAATGGCATTATTGTAACTTGTCAAACCCTTAGGGTTGAACCCTAAGGTTTAGCATGTAGCATTTGTAGAAAATAGCAACTAGGGTTTGTACAAAAACTAAAATAATTTTAGTTTCTAAAATTTAAAAATTAAGGTTTGTTAATTAGATTAGGTTAATAATTATATTATACAGGAACATTAGGGTTTAGTACCACTAATCATAATTAACTTTGCTAATTTAGCAATTAATATTTAGGATTATGATAATTAGGGTTACTAATACACAATTAGGGTTTCTAATAATTAAATTAGGGTTCTTGGTATTAGGGTTTTAAATTACTAATTAGGTTTACCTTAATTAGCAATTAAAATCTATCATACATGTTATTAATCACAAGAATAAAAATTTCTCGATCGATCACAAACTCTAGTTTAGGTTTTAAATTAGGGTTTCTAATTATTAGAAATTCAAATATAAACTAGGGTTTTAAATTTATAATTAGGGTTTCCTAATTAGCATATCATTAAGTAACACATAACATAAATCATATAACACTGTTATATAACAGTCTTAAATTTCCCATTTAAATTGAAAAATAGGGTTAAACAAATTAATGCTAGGGTTTGGTTAATATACACCATAATTGACCAACCATCAACAGTACATACATACAGTACATATTCATAGCACTGAAAAATCAAAATATATTTAATATTATAATATTATTCTCATTCATTGATGAAAACCCAGAATTAGGGTTTAGATTCCATATCTGATTTATCTGTCGTAATTAACCTTATTAATTAAGTTAAAATAATTAGCTTAATAACTTTGAACAAAATTTATATATTAAAATAATTATTATAATTATTTTAAAAATCATATCATATATTATTTAAATAATATAAGATTATATTTTCATGAAAAAGAATTGATAAAAACATTTCCAATATGGAATTAATTATTATAAGCATATAATTGATTATACTCAATAATTCTAAAATAAAATTATCTGTAATAATTAATGTAATAAATAAATTTTTATTTATCACACCCATAAATAGATACATATTATCTTGACACATATCACCCATATTTATTTTAATAATAATAAAAAAAAATTATATGCAAAAATTTATGATTTATTTATATAGAAAATATCAGGTTGTCATATTCACCCTCCCTTATAAAGATTCCATCCCCGGAATCACCGTTTTAAAAACTATACATACCAGGATACATAACATACACAATCATTGCAGGTAGATCTGAATCACTTTGATCAGACTGATCTTTAACTATTCACATAAAGCTTGTCTTTCTGATTAAATCGAAAATTTGATTTCTAGAAGAACTCAAATTCCTCCTTCAAAATTTCTTTATAAAATAATTTATTATTTATAGGAAAATCATATATAAGAAAATAAAAGTTATACGAAAAGTACCTGGAGTTCCATTGCCAGCTGCCATCGAATCCTGAACTGTCATGTTGAAGACCCTAGCAGTAGATTTTGTCGGCTTGCTGGATGAAGTTGGTCCTGTGATTGCCAAAGTTCCACCGCTTTTCCCCATGTTCACGCTTTCTGCCTCCGTTCTCCTTTTCGAACAGTCCTTCACCTTATGTTCCTTCGATCTGCACAGAAAACACCCACTAATCATTCTAGGATTGGGGCAGTTGGGAGAGATATGGCCCTCATGCCTGCACTTGAAACATGCAAATTTACCTTTCAGACATTCCCCCAAATGGTTCTTCCCACAATTCCCATATTGCACCACCGGCTTCTTCTTTGTAGCTTCTTGCTTCACCTGCACACCCCCAAAGTTGTTCCTCTTCCTTTTTTCACTCCTATTCCCCTTGTTTGTTTCCACCTTCCCATCCCCCTCAACTTTACCCTTGTTCCTTCTTTCCTTGTTGTAGAGGCTCATGGCCTCACTCCCCTCCTCAGCAATAATCGCTTTCTCCATGAGTGTTGCAAATGTAGGAATCTGCAACACTGCCACCTTGTTGTAGAGCCAGGGTTTTAATCCTAGCTCAAACCTTCTTGTTTTTCTAGCCTCCGTATCAACTTGATGCGGTGCGAACCTAGCCAACTCATTAAATTTTGCGGCATACTCCACAACAGTCATATTTTCCTGCTTCAACTCCAGAAATTTTACCTCCATCCTAGCCCGCATACTAGATGAAAAATAGTTTTCAAAAAATAGAGTTTTAAACCTATCCCATGTAACTACACCTGCTCCTGCCCTCGCCTGATTCGCTTTCTAACAAAAATTTGCCTCACCCTTCATCATGTAGGTGGCAAAAACGGTCTTTTGCCTCTCAGCTACCCTAGCTATTACAAACGCCTTCTCAATCTCCTTAACCCAAGTTTGCGCTTCTACAGGGTCAGTTGTCCCTTTGAATTCGGGCGGTCCTACAGCATTGAAGTCCTTAAAGTTCGCCAAGCTAAGGTTGTCTTCTCACTGGTTCCTCTCGCTACCGGCATTCCTTGTTGCATCGCTCGAGCTACCATGTTTTCAAAATTGTCGCATTGGATCCGGTTGTTGTCCCCAAATATTGTTGATGATTTCTTCGCCTTTGATTTCGAGTTTGTCGTCTCAGCAGCATTATCTGATTAAATAAAATATAATTTAACTTACATTCTAAACCTTATCACATAAGTTTAATATATTAAACTTGTTTCATTACTCAAACATATATTCGTTTTCATTAATTCAAAGTAATTTACATAACATAGCCCATACTACTATCCCTTTGTGACCACAAAAAAGTCTGGATTTACAACTTTGACCCATACAAAAGTTGAGAATATTACATTACACGTACATACTTTTCACACATATTATATTAAATGTAACTACACCACAGTAACCTATACTACCTATTCACTACGCCTTTTTCTTGATCTTGGACAACCTTTTGCACCGATGACCTTCTATCCCACAAATAAAATGTATATTGCTTTTGATTGGGACACTGAGGAGAAAATGTCCTCATATCCGCAATTATAGCAAACATTCTCCCTTTCCCATATACGCCTTCATGCTTCTTATCACAATTTGCACACCTTTCTATTCGGTTAAAGTTCCTTGGTTGTTATCGTGGATTTCGATCATCTTTCATTTTTCTTTTTCCTTCTTGTTCGGAGAGTCACACTTTGACTTTGTTGCTTTTAGCTCCCATTTGGTCAATTTGGATTTTAAGCTTATCTTGTTCTTCCATTATTTCAATTAATGCTTTCCGCAATTGACTATTTAATAGTTTTTCTATTTCCCACAACTGCTCCAAAGAGGAAACCCGGTCCCAGATTTTCGCACTTTGGTTGATGCTTAATCACCCAACTTTAGTATCGAATCACTATCTGCTAGTTCCACCATTTCCTGGATCCGGTACGACATTTTCCACAATAACCACCTCATCGAGGTTGCTTTCACTTTGAGCCTCTATTTCAAATTTATCGGGCTTTGATATCGGCTCCTTCTTTACGATCCGAGGGTATCCTAATCTTTTTTACCCGACATCTACACATATAAATTATCATGATTAGCATATAATATATACACATAACAAATAATAATTTTTATAGGTTATCTTTTATTTGATTTGACGATGAATTTATCCGATTCATCTCTTTTTAAACTCTATATGAGTTATTTATATTTTCAACGTTTCCCTCTGTTCTAAGGTTATAGCCTAAGGTCTATCCCACCTAAGGTTTCTAACCCTATAGCTCTGATACCATGATGTGACGCCCCCAAATTCAGGTACTTGAAACCCGAACTCAGTGCTTCACGATACCATTTCTATGAGCGAATAATACTAATAATAATAACAATAATATAGATTATCAAATTTAATTTACATATTATCAGAGTTTAGTTCCCAAGTACGAAAACCTTTAAACATTCGTTACATGATAATAATAATAATATTTATCATCCTTATCTTAAAGTCAAACTATTACATAGATAGCTTAAACATTCATTCAACAATCTTCCCTTTTCCCTTGTTCTTAGCAGATCCTTTAGGTTGTTCACACTTAGCTAAAAAACATTTAAATTAAGCAAGAATGAGCATTTGAGTGCCCAAAGAAGTAATAGCAATAATAATAATTAATTAAAAAGGATTAAATGTTTTCTTTGAACAATAATTCTCTACAACGAATCAACAATTGTGAAGTAAGTTTCAACCATTAATAAACAACATATCATTTCGATTTCAAATTTTTGAAACTACGTATTGACTATATATGAGGATCAATCGATGAATATGAACATTGTTTTCTATTTTTGAAAAGGTTAAATAGAACTTCATCTCAGAAACGTCATAACTTACTGCAGCACACGGGGTGATCACCCCGTTATATGCCTGTATTGATCAATACTACATTACAAGAACGATATTATCGTTCATCCTTTCCGCTTTTAAGCGCATAAAAAATTTCCCATATTTGGGATGTTCATAATAGTCTTGAATCCAAACCAAAACAATTCATTTGATAATAATAAAGTTTTATCTTGTTCAACAACAATTTTAAATTTATGTCTAAATTGATCAAATAAACTTAAACGACTTTTAATTCAACGATACATACCGGACAATCGATAAGTATGTATCAACATGTGATAAAATATAATGATTATCCAAGTGAGGACACTTGTATAACCATGTTTTAGAAATTAACGAATGTAATATATATCTTGATCAACAATAATAGAATAAAGGAACTTGTACAACAATTATAATTTAATAACTTACTTATACGTAATCATTGCATAAGTATATACAAAGGTTGAAATATTTGAACAATTGAAAAGAATAGTTCGAGATATTATCTTATATGTGTCCATTGATAAAGTAAATGCAAAGGGTTAGATACTTGCCTTTGTTCACCGCTTACAAACTTAGATTTATCTTTTATATCAAGCCCTATCATTAAATAGATCATTTGTTTGATTAGAATAACATATCATATCATATTGTCTTTGCTATTTGCAACAAAGATATAACCTAATCACATCACACGTAGTTTAACAACCATCAATCACAAATAAACATTTATCAAATCAATCTATCTAAGTCCGTAGATCAATTTCTAAATATATCGGTTGTTTTGACAACTTTATCGAGTAATTATCGAGTCTAAGACTCTTTACGAGTTTATCCCTAGTTAGATATCTTAAAAATATCACCATATTATTTTTTAATGACTTAATATAATTTTTTAAACATTTATTATAATTTATCATAATTTTTTCAACACCGTAATCATAATTAAATGATTTAAATATTAAATAATTCTATTATCATTAATATTCAATTAATATTAAACTATTAATGAAACCATTGCAAAAAATATTAAAGTTATTTATAATAACTAAAAATATTTTTAAAACATTTATATTACACTTAAATGATTTTTAAAACATTTAAAATCATTTTTAAATAATTACCATTAATATTAAAATATTAATGTACTATTTATCTAAATATTAAAAGTCATTAATTATAACTTAAAATATTTTTAATTCATTTATATCCTTTTAAATAATTTTTAAATTAATAAAACTATTTTTAACTATTTATTTAATATAATTATTAAATAAATTTAATATCATTAATATTAAATTAATATTATTAATATTAAATTATTAATGAAATTATTCTTTAAATATTAAAAGTTATATTTTATAACTTAAAATATCTTTAAACACTTTATTTTCATTTAAAATAATTTTTATAATATTAAAATCATTTTTAAACTAATTTATTTAATATAATTATTAAATAACTTTAATATCATTAATAATAATTAATTAATGAAATTTTCCTTTAAATATTGAAAGTTATATTTTATAACTTAAAATATTTTAAATACCTTATTATTATTTAAAATAATTTTTAATATAATAAAATCATTTTTAATTTATTTATTTAATTCATTTATTAAATAACTTAATTATCATTAATATTAATTTATTAATGAAATTTATCACAAAATATTAAAAGTCATTAAAAATAACTTCAAATATTTTCTTATATCATAATATAATTTTAAATGATTTTTCATGTATTAAAATCATTTTTAAATAATTTATTTAATATTATAATTAAATAAATTAAATACTTTTAATATTCCAAAAATATTAAATATTTATGAAATATATTCAAAATAATTAAATACTAATTTTCAGATTTTAAAATAATTTTTAATAATTTATTTTGTATTTTTTATAATTAAAAACTATTTAATACTAATTATTTAATAAAAATATAATTTTTATACAAAACTGTCGCTAAAGACCACCTATAGCGACATAATCGTCGCTATAGGTGTTCTTCGTGTTCTTCATGCAACCCGGATCTTCATCGACAGAAACCGAGTGAACAGGTTTGACCATGATTTTTAATCGGATCATGATGTTTGATTGCATGTTTTTGGTCAGATCATGTAGTATAAATGTAACACTACACGACCTAACAAGAAACATTAGCAAACAACATCACAATCAAAAGATAAAGCCTTCAAAGTGGTCGTTGAGTTATTCTTCATTTCGGGTTTGCCCGAAAATGAAGAACAATCGACCGCCTCTACTTTGGGCTTCCACAACTTGCAAGATATGAAATGTTTTAGTGATTTAAAAGATGCAGTGTAGAGCGCACATGTAAGAGAGTAGATCTATCACAAAACATAACAATAACAACAACAGATTAAGCAGATACAAGTACGGTGGCCAAAGGTCGTCGAAATCATTCATATGTTTTCTATGTTTGCCCGAAAATGACCATCGTGGTCTTTTTTTACTTACTTTGACCATACCACTAAAGTCACCTTACTTGATGTTTAGGAGATTTTAAGGCATAATCTTAAAGTACTTATACCACCTATAATTTGGTTACAAAAACAAACATATCATATCATCATAAAACCGCAATCGATCTCGAGCTCACAAATAACTTCATCAGAGCTTCCTGGCTCGATCTGGGTTTTTCAGAATTGAAAGTCATGGTCAATATTCGATGAGGTTTGACCAGCCCATAACTTTCATTCGACATCATCTTAGCTAGCTAAAAGTTCCAGATTAAAGAGCACACATAACAATTTTCTACAAGATCAAAGCTTTAAAACAACTAAAAATATAAACACAAAAAAGATTAAAGAGGTCTCGACATTTGGTTGTCGAACACATGAAAACAAAATTTTCCATTTTTGTAAAAACTCAAATTTAAAGACTTAGATGATATGGATCTACCATCTAACCAACCCGATCATCATTACAAACTAAAAACAACATATTTTAACACTTAAATCTAACATCTAACAATGATTTTTGGAAGATTAAAGCTAGGTTTTTTATACCTTTCTAAGAAAATTTCTTACGATTTTGGCTTTTGATTTGTTATGGGTGATGGTGGGGCTTTGGGTTTTGACTAATCTTAGCAAAGAATTTCGTGGGTTTTAGTGAGAGAAAGTCTTGGTTGGGTGTTGTGCAATATTAGGCTACTAAATGATTTTTTTTCTCTCCCAATCTATATATATGTAAGCTAGCTGCATGAAATGGCTGATATAAAGCTCATTGCTGTCAATTATGAGCATGTGGGGTTGGTATGAATTAGTCACCAACTCACCTAAATGTCAAAACCTATTAGTTAGCCAAAATAATGCAACTAAAGGGTAAAATGACTTTTTAGCAAATTATTTTAATGGCATTATTGTAATCTTGACAAACCCTTGTGGTTTAACCCTAAGGTTTAACCCTAAGGTTTAGTAGAAAAAAAAAAACTAGGTTTTCAATTAAAACTAAAATAATTTTAGTTTCTAAAATTTAAAATTAAGGTTTTGTAATTAGATTAGGTTAATAATTATATTATATAGAAACATTAGGGTTTATTATCACTAATCATAATTAACTTTGCTAATATAGCAATTAGGATTTAGGATTATGATAATTAGGGTTACTAATACGTGATTAGGGTTTCTAATAATTAAATTAGGGTTCTTGGTATTAGGGTTTTAAATTACTAATTAGGTTTACCTTAATTAGCAATTAAAATCTATCATACATGTTATTAATCACAGTAACATAATTTCTGACTGATCACAAACTCTAGTTTAGGTTTTAAATTAGGGTTTCTAATTATTTGAAATTTAAATATAAACTAGGGTTTTAAATTTACAATTAGGGTTTCCTAATTAGCATATCATTAAGTAACAAATAACATAAATCATATAACACAGTTATATAACAGTCTTAAATTTCCCATTTAAATTGAAAAACATGGTTAAACAAATTAATGCTTGGGTTTGGTCAATATACACCATAATTGACCAACCATCAACAGTACGTACATACAGTACATATTCATAGCACTGAAAAATCAAAATATATTTAATATTATAATATTATTCTCATTCATTGATCAAAACCCGTAATAGGGTTTGATTCCATATCCGATTTATCTATCGTAATTAACCTTATTAATTAAGTTAAAATAATTAACTTAATAACCCTAACAAAATTTATATAATAAAATAATTATTATAATTATTCTAAAAATCATATCATTTAAATAATATATTTAAATAATATAAAAACATTATATTTTCATGAAAAATAATTGATAAAAATCATTTCCAAAATATGGAATTAATTAATAAATAAATATATATTTATCATAATAATCAATAATCTTGTAAAATAAAATTATCTGTAAAATAATGATTTATTTAAAAAATATTTTTTATTTATCACATAATATAAATATATATATTTTTCAATAAAACTTCAAGAATTAATTTATCCATCAACGTCCAAATTATTTATTACTTAATAAAAAAAATGCTTAGAAGAATATATGAAAATTTATGATTTATTTATATATAAAGTAAAAACCAACTCGAGTATAATAAAGAATGGAATAACAAAGAAATCACCATCACATGTAATAGTGATGAATGAATTTCACCACGATGTAAAAGTTATTCCAACATAAATAAAAGTTATTCCAATATGTATTGTAATAAAAAATGGAATAATGAAGTTCTCTTCATGAATAATGAAAGAAATAATACCCCTTACCTTAGAACAAATCTGGATATAGGAGTAATGAAGTAGCGAGAATACTTTTCTTCTTTCTCTCTATAGTTTCTCTCTAGAGTTTCAATGAAATTGTAAGAAATAATGAAGGAATGAGCTTCTATTTATAGGAGAATGGACCTAATAGTAACTAATTCTGAATCATTCCAGTTGATTTACTTTTAAAAATATTCTAATAAAAAAAATCTTTTAAATAAAATACAATATATTTTATTTATAATCTAATAAAATGAATAACTTTATAAAAGTATTTTATTTTATATAAAAGATTTTACTATGCAAAATACTATGCATAATAGAATATAATATATTCTACTTATAGTCTAATAAAATGAATAACTTTATAAAAGTATTTTGTTTTATATAAAAAGATTTTCTGCTTTTATTACATTAATAATACTAATAAAACAAAACTTCATCATCATTATTATAATTCACACTATTAATCGACTGTGTAGTTCCTGTGAAAGAGGGGGGCTTTCCATAAGGATTTCTCCTTATCATGCGCAAGAATTAGGTGAGCAAACCTCTCCTGGCGTAACTTCTGAACATCGTCAATATTAAAATAATAATATTAATAACTTCCGTTGCGTCTCAATTATTGATTTAATAATATATAAAATATCGACAATAATTGAATCAATTAACGTGAGATACTATGCAACAATTATTGAAGCAATAATTGAACAAAACTGAGTGACTTCTCACGTAAGCATCAATAATCAATACTGTGTGCTACTATTCAACCACGCGTATTCCTGTATTTTTAACACCAGGTGTTTCAACAGTTAACGATAAAACTTCCGTCGTTATTTTCATAAAATATTTTTGTTATTTTCTCAATCCGACAATAATTTTGTTGTGGGGTCCACCAATGATTGTGCCGTCGTACAAATATTCCCTGTTAAAACGAATATTCCCCGACCAATCGAATATTATATAACAACTTGCGTACTTTGCAAAATTTATAACTATTACCCACAACTATAACATTATATCAAATTCATTCCATAATATTCAAAAATGACAATTATAGAAAATTCATCTTTATTCATAAAAGTTGAGGTCTTACATAAAGTCTTTTATCCTTTGTTTTACTTATTTCTCCAATATAACCTAGTCCTTCTTTATTAAATCCGCATCTCTTTTGATTTAACAAAACATCAACATTTTATTTTCCTTTTGTGAATTTAAGGACTATGGTACTTAGATCATCACATTCTTTAGTTAAATTATTAATTAAAGAATTATGTTTTTCTAATTCTATTTTTAGATGTGAACTTTCAATCTTGAGATTTTAATATCTTCGCTTAATGTTTGATCTTGTATTTGAGTATCTTCATTAATTACAACAAGTGTTGAATTTTAATTTCAAAATTTTAATAGAAATAATAAGTGTTGAATTTTCTATCTCAAGATTTGTATTTATGTTTCTAAATTTTTATAATTCTTCTTTTCTTGAATCATTTTCCAGTTTTTCTTCATTTAAAATTTTATTAGTTATAATTAAATTTGTATTTTTCAATTTGAAGACTTTTGTTTATTTTTCTTAATTTTTTTCTTCTTTTAATAAAAATCATTTTCTTCTTTTTCTTCCTTCAAACTTTCATTAGATATAATTAAACATGAATTTTCTACTTCAATATTAATATTTGTTTTAATTAATTTATCTAAAGAAACTTTTAATCTGATGAAATCTTCTTTGATTATTTCATTATTCTTATATAAATAGTTGTAAGCTTAATGTAATTCATAATGTTCTTCATTTATATTTTCTAATGTATATGTAGCAAATGAAGTGCTAGGTAATTGATGTTCAAAATTTACCTCAGATCTTGGTGATGAATCATTGTCTGCCATTAAGCAAAGATTTATATTTTCTTTGGTTTGTTCGACCAACTTCTTCTTCTTCACTTAAATCACAGCCTTCCTCAGCAATTAGAACTTTGTTGTTGATTAATTTTGGACAATCCTTTTTGAAATGTCCAGGCTAGTTGCATTCAAAACATGTGTTTGAATTTTCATTTGAGTTGATATTTCTGAAGTTGTTGTTGTTGTTTATTTTTAAATTTCCTCCTTGTGCCTTTGGTTTGAATACATGCTTGCTTTTAAAGTTGTTGTTTGTTTTCATAAAGCCTTTGCCATATTATCTGGTTTTACTTTGGATTACTCTCCTGAGTTGTCTAGATAGAATAACAACTTCATTATTATCTAGACTCAGAAGTTCTTCATCATCACTTTCTTGATCTATAAGTAGAGCTTTAAGAGTAATTCCTTTTTTTAGATTTGTGTCTGATACGACTTTTTCGACTAGCATGTTGACTTCATGGGCACGAAGATTTCCAATGAGACTATCAATAGGATAGACAGTTAGATCCTGCATTTCTTTGATGGTGGTAATTGTGACGCCCCCAAAACAGGTATACATCACCCATCTTGAGTCGCCAGATACATGGTACATAAATTCAAATACAACTTAATTATACAACAATGTAAAATAAAATACTACAAAAACATAGTTGAGAGTTTAAACAAGAATATTGTCATCTAGACAATATCCACACTCAATGGTGTCCTCATTACAATTATTATCACATTATTCCGTAGAATAATGAGGACTACTAAAGCCATTTATCCTGGACCATCACTCCATTCCCCGACTTGTCCCAACTATATTCTCATTTTCTGAAGAGAACAATGAAAGAAAGGGTGAACTCAACTAGACCAGTAAGAAATATTATAACTAAGATACTGCAGAATAAATTATCTTTAGCTTTCAAAAGTATAACAACTGATAGAATAAAATAGACAACAAGTTTTAGAACAACAACTGCAGCGGAAATAAGCAATCCATTAAAAGAGTCAAGTAGAGCATAAAATCTATTATCTTCTATGATTTAAAAGTTTTTTTCATCAACTTTATCACGAGACTCGACTAATAAATAAAATCAAATCATCCTCGCACCTACACGCCAAGGATATTCATGTAATCATCAATGGTCATGATTATACCGAATAATCCCTGGTCATAATCATACCAACAACTGCCCATCAATGAACTACAGGCCAATGAGGACTTTTACAACATCATTCGTCACATTACAGTCATGATTATACCGAATAATCCCTGGTCATAATCATACCAAGTCCATCTATGCACGTAAGTCAAAGATGACTTTCATCACAATATAAGTATGAGGATGATGACAGTGATATAAGCAATAATCAACCGAAATCAAATCAAACAAAATCAAGGATAAATATAGACTTTAAATTTATCCAGAGTTTAAAGATATCCAAATTGTCAACATGATACTACTTTGTAGAGTAAAATTCAAGAATAATATTCATGTACCAAAAATAATTTGGACAAAAAAGAATATATTTTTCGGGTAAATAGTATCCTGTGAATAGTGAAAGTAGTATGCACACAAGCCAATCATGTTTGATGATAAAGCATATACTTTGTAACAATCTTATTCATTTATTAATAAAAAGTATTAATTTATTAAAGGCTTTTAATTATCTACATGATGCTGTTTTATTATATGTGATAAACCCATAGTTTTAAGCAATGCTTTTAGAATAATGATGATGATCATTCTAATGAGATCTAAATTCTTAGAAAGCTTAAAACTAAAATAGTTCCCAATCATTGGATTACTAAATTGGGGATTAGTGAATCCGGATAGATTGGTACATACGTTGCTTGCTCATTGGATGAGGATGATTGATCTCATGATCATTTGTGTGGAGACACTAAAGCAAGTATGTAGGTGCTTATTAGAGAATAAGTTCAATCGAACGTGGCTCGCTAAGGAATACCTAATGGAGTTTTATTTGCCTGTCAATAGGAATTCCTGTAGTGATAGTAGTACAAGTAATCATTGGACTTGAGATCATCATAGTATCTTGTGTATGATGAGTTATACTTTGACTTATTCCTTAAGACCCTTAGGGTATATCAAAGGGTATGCTTGGGTATAATAAGTTGTACATGGAGATAATGTATGATCAATAAAGAATCTACCACTTCTAATAAAAGAAGAGAATGTTCTATGTGATTCGATAAATGACAATCTAGTAGTCCTTGGTTAAGCGAATAATGAAATTAGAAAGGAGTTTCTAATTTGCATTATTTGAGTTGTGCATTTAAGAATCGAAATACATATAATTAAATAAAATAAGACTTGTGAAAGAATTCCATATCTTATATTTAATTGGGACATTGTATGGTGGAAGGATTGAATTATTTGTAACTATTTACTCAAAGGTTCTTTAATGATTAATGTTGAAATCTATATTATCCGGAAAGTCGTTGATCGCTGGGAGGCTTATCCCTATTGTAGAATAAATATTATTTATTTAAATAAATTAATTGTTGAATTTATTTATTTAAATAAGATTAGAATTGTTCTAATTGATTTATTCACAACCGGCTTTAATATGGAGAACCTAAAGGGTCACACCATAAAAGGAAGAATAATTATTTAAGAAGTTAATGACATAATCGTAATAATATGTTAAGTATATTTAATTTAATCTATGGTGATAGAATAAATTAAATAGCTTAATATTTATTATTTAATATTTTAGAAATATTAAATATAAATTAATAAGAGGAGTCTTATTAATATTATTATAATTATTATTATTTTAATTTCTAAAAGAGTTTAGAAATTAATTTAATATAAGTACTCTCATTTATTCCTAATTGGATTAGGAAGGAAAATTAGTTAAAAGAGTTTAATTAATTATCCCTAATAAGATTAGGGAGCTTAATTAATTAAAAGAATTTAATTAATTAAATAAATCTCAATTCCTTAATTGTTAAGGTGGGTTGCTTTCACATCTATAAATAAGAGGAGTCTTATTACGGGTGGTGGGGGTTGTTGTTGACTTTTTTCAACATACGACATAATTCCAATTGTTGGGAGAGTACACATTTTCTATAGAGATAGAAAAACTAGGGTTTGAGCCAATACCCTTTTCTTGAATTTTCTTCTTCCTCGGTGGATCACCTCTAGAGGCCAAACATTTGGGTGGCTAACGTTGGTCAAAGGAGGAACCAAACCCTGTGGATTCAAGATTGAACGCGAAAGGATTTGGAGGTGAACTTGTACACGAGGAAGCTCGATCTTCAAGGGTATGATTTATTCTTTATCTTTTCGCTTAATGAATAATTGTGCATAAAGGGTGATCCGTATATATGGTTTGTAAATTTTAAACTCTAATTTTTACACGCTTAGCTAATTTTATGCAATTTGATTACATTACGAATATTACAAACCTAACAAAGGCATCAGAGCCAAACCTTTATGCAAATTATTAATTGTTCAAATTTGATATGTATATTGATATGTGTTTAGAACAATTTAATTGGGCATAATTTTATTGTATAAAATTTATTAAAAAAAAAAAAAAAAGGAAAAGCCGAAATAAATTTTGGAAGCATGTTAAACGATTTTGAAAAGTTAGCAGAGGTCATGCAATTAAAAAAAAAAAAAAAAAAAAAATTCCGTGAGTCATGCTTTTACGTGATGTCCCATGATTTTTTTTTTTTTTAGTATCAAGCATCGATTCATGTTTCCAAACTTTTGATTTACTTGATTATCATGATTACTTAATATTATAATATATATATATATTATATCCAGATGCAGTTTTATATATATATATATATATATATATATATTGGTTATTTTATTATTTTATAATATATTATATATATTATATATATATATATATATATATTATTCTTAATAATTTTATAATTAAAATAATATTTATTTTAATTTTAAAATAAAAGGTTTATTTTAAATATTAAAATAAAAGAGTTTATTTTAATTTTAAAATTAGAATTTCATGCTAACTAATTAGAGTTGGAATTGGATTTCATAATAACTAATTGGAGTTGAAATTGGATTTTATTTTTCCTAAAATAAAGGAGTTTATTTGTGAATAGGGAAGTAAATCCATCTTTCCTTAAATAAAGGAGTTTGTTTAGATATGAAATAAGATTTCATATTATTCAAAATAAAAGAGTTTATTTGTGAATAGGAAAGAAAATCCATGTTTCCTTAAATAAAGGAGTTTATTTAAATATGAAATAAGATTTCATATTATTCAAAATAAAGGAGTTTATTTGTGAATAGGAAAGAATATCCGTGTTTCCTTTAATAAAAGATTTTTTTTACATGGAATTGATTCCATAATTAATTAAAATAAAGGAGTTTATTTTAATTAAAGATTTTTTTTACATGGAATTGATTCCATAATTAATTAAAATAAAAGAGTTTATTTTAATTAAAGATTTTTTAACATGGAATTGGATTTCATAATTAATTAAAATAAAGGAGTTTATTTTGATTAAAGATTTTGATTAAAATAAAATAGTTTATTTTATTTAAAATTGGATAAATTAAAATAAAATAGTTTTATTTTGATTTAAATTTGGATTAAAATAAAGGAGTTTATTTTGATTCAAAATTAGATTTTATACTAACTAAATTTGCCCATTAAATGATATCAATATATATATTAAATGTTTATTATTCATAAGATGAATGTTATTTATCGATGCATATGGTGATGTGTATGATAATAAATGGGATTGATTAAGGACTATTGACCAATGCGATTGGATTTTATTTTAGTTGGATGCATGAATGTATGGGTTTTATTAAATGGGGTCTCACAGTACCTCGCCTTTTCTAATTTTTCTTAATGTAAATTCTATCTCCTCCTATGTACTTCCCTCGATCACGATCAAGGTTTCTATTTATTTTAAATAGTTTTGTAATAGAATAGTTAGAATTAATTTTGAAAAATTAGAGATCAAGGGCAAGGAGCGCTTGAAGACCCGTTTGTAATGGAGCCCGGTTTAAATGTTATAGTTATATTTAAATGTTATTTCTTGCACCCCTAGGGTTTGACTTTTGGTTCACTTGGTGGCTCTAGTGAACCAAACTAGAATAAAAGTCCATAATCAATCCGGGTAGAATATAGTATTCTATATGTGCATGCTTATACTATATATATATATATATTACGCAAAACATGCTTCGCATGTTAATTAATATAACGCGTATTTTATATATATATGCAAATGCATGCTAAAACAAGATGAGACAAATTAATAACAAACCCCTCAATTTTTATATTAAGTCCTAAGCGTCAAAGATATTTGAAATATCGAACGTCGCTTTCTAGCATGATAAAATTAATAGAGTATTAAATATTTAATATGAGTTTGTTGTGTCACCACAAGGCAAGTATTAAGTATTTAAGATGTTAATTTATCACATTTGATGCTTATAAAGAAAATTGAACAATATTGTTTTGTTGTGTCACCACAAGGATGATATTTTTCTTTTTTGATTAATATGGAGTGCTAGGTCGGACTTAACTTGGATAATTTTGATTCGGATGTGCCACCACTTGATCAAAATAATCTAAGAGGCAAAAGAAAAGGAGTTGCATAGTTGATGTAATTGACAAAAGTTGTCTACCTATTTATTTATATATAGTTTGTTGTGTCACCACAAGGCTATATACATTTGAAATGGGATCCTTATTCTCACTAGCAAATCTTTAATTAGATTTTGCCTAACTATATAAGTGAGGTAATATAGTTTGAAGAAAATAGTGGGAGATACCAATTTAAAACAAGACCTAATTTATTTTGGTAATTAATAATAGAATGTATGTTAAAATGTTGTTAATTACAAATTCATTTACGTAATTTTACAATGTCTAAAATTACTATCATCACGAAGCATATTAGATGCTAAATTAACTGCATCAAATTAAACGGATTGGTTAAGGAATTTGAGAATAGTTCTCATAATGAAAAAGCTATCTTATGTCCTTAATACGCCTATCCTCAAGAATGGTTGCGCATAATGCCTCCGAGGAAGACATTGCTACTTTTAGAAAGTGGCAAGATGATGCACATTGGCTCAATGCATCATGCTCGTATCTATGAGTAACGAGCTTCAAATACAAGACATGAAACTATGGATGCTTCTATTATATTCCCCGCACATCAAGTAGTTGATGGTGAGGAAAGTAGGACCGATAGATATCGATATCTAAGGAGCTCTTCCGATCTAGAATGATGATGACACTCTGAAAGATGATAAAAGTCCTTAACATTATCAATTTGATTGATCAATTAGGACAACGAGTTTTATCATGGATGGAGAGTTGAGCCAAGATTTGATCTTGCACTCACTCCCGGACTCCTTTCACAATTGTTGTGAATTTTTCATATAAACAAGCTAGATATCAGCTTCGTTGATTTGCTTAACATGTTGAAAAATGATGAGAGTCACTTTCCAACCAAGAAAGACCATGTCTTACTGGTAGGGGCCAAAGGATCTTCTGAAAAGAAGAACAATTCAAAGAAGGTATATAGAAAGGCAAAAACAAAGGATAATAAGAATAAAACTGATACGGATAGCAAAGGAGTTTGCTTCCACTGCAATAAGCATGGACACTGGAAAGAAATCATGAGAAGCACCTTTAAAATGGCTAACCAAAGAAGCTTAATGAATTTTCTCGGTTAAAATACAATTTTGTTCAAGATTTAAAATAATTTTTCTTTAAGTCAAGGTTCTACTTGGATATTGAATATCGACTTTGGTTATCATAAATATAGTTTTATGAATGGACCAAGAAGAAGTAGAAAGCTAAACAAAGATAAATAATCTTATGTGTGGGAAATGAAGCAAAGGTTGCTACATTAGCCATAGAAACTTATAGTTTAGCAATGCCTACGGCAAGTCTATTAAGTCAATAAGTTGTTATTGTATTCCGGCCTAGTTGGAAACATTATTTCCATTTTATTGTTGGACAATGACATCTTTGGTATTATATTTAAGAACAATTGTTGCTCTATTTATAATAATAATGTTTTGTATAGGACTGGAATATCACTTAATAGATTTAGTATACTTGACTTACGTGAAAATTATTTTACAAATTGAACAAACTAGTATAAGAAAAGGAGATGATCATTCAAAGAGTTGAATGTATGTATTTGTTGAAATACAAGTGTGAATTATTTGAAAGGTTCAAAGAATTCAGAAGTGAAATAAATTGGCAAAGTATTAAGATTCTTTGATTAGATCAAGGAATAAATACTTGAGCAATAAGTTTTTAGATCATCTCAAATGGTTTTCTCATAATGGACACATCCTAATACGCAATAATTGATTGATGTATCTGAATGGAAAATTCGTACCTTGTTAGACATGGTGCGGTCCATAATGATTTTACCGACATTCTAGTATCCCTCTAGGATCATGTCCTAGAAATGGCTGCATATCTACAAAAAGGTAACCTCAAAATCCGGCCCCAAGACTCCATAAAAGTTATGGACAGGGAGGATTCCTAATCTTAAGTATGTTAAGATAAGGGGTTGTCCAACTTATTTGAAAAGGTTTCAAAGGATAAGCTTGGGACAAAATTTAACATGTACAAATTTGTGGGACATCCTAAAGTAAGTTTAGGGTATATGTTCTATAATTCTACTTAGCAAAAGGTGTTTGTTACGAAACACGCTGCCTTCTAAGATAAAGGTGTTTATCATTGAAGGGGCTAGTGGGAGGATTATAGATCTTGAAAAGTTCATGATCCACAAAACACTATAAGTCAAATAAGAGAAACCTGTAGATAGACCTATTGTACCACAACCGAATCGTAAATCTGAAATAGTACCAAAGATACCTAGGAGGTATTGATTCATCATGGATGATGATGATGAGGTACACATCATAGAAGATGATGATCCAGAGTTACATTCGATGAGGTAAGACTTCTAGTGTGTACAAAAGGGTCAGTGGGAGCGTCGTGAAATTTCTAGTATTATATGTTGATATACTACGGATGAGGAATAACATACCAATGCTACAATCAATAAAGATAAAGTTGTCTAAACATTCCTCCATGAATGATTTGGAAGAGTATCTTAATTGGGGATAAAATCTATATAGATAGATTTAAGAGGATGCTCGACTTAACCCAAAGAACGTATATTCATTTGATGCTAAAGTCGTTTAGCATGGCAAACTCCAAGAGATGTCTCATGTTGATGAGCTATGGAGTGTATCTCTTTAATAGTCCCCACGACTCACGAAAGAGAGGTCGCATGAGTGACTATCATGTATGCAATGAAATATACGAGACCTGATGTTGATCAATCATATTCTAGAGAAGTTCACTATGAATCAGTGAAAAACATCTTAAAGTGTTTAACCGGCACTAAGGATGTGATCATATTCATGGTGGGTCTAAATTAAAACTAGAGGGCTTAGCGTACTCAATTTTTTCGCATGCACTAAGATGACGTAAAAATCCACTTTAAGGTAAAGCGTTATCTTGAACAATTAGTGCGATTGAATTGAAAGGTTCCAAACAAAGAAAGAGTTCTTTGGTTTAGTGATAAAGACAAAGTAAATAGCTATAAATGAAGCTACAAGTTGATTGTTTGGATAAAAGTTCATTACAGAACTAGAAATAGTTCCTAAGTCTCATCTTAGATCTAAACATGTGTTGTGGCACTTTCATTTGATTATTAGAATCATTAAAAGATGGGAAATCACTATAGAGATAGTGGACTCTCATGAACAACATTACATATCCATTAACTAAAGCTTATCCAACAAAGAGGGATAATCGCCGCTAGAGAAGAAGAAAGTATAAGATACCATGGCGATTGGCTTTAGTGCAAGTGGGAGATTTAAAGTAGTATGCACACAAGCCAATCATGTTTGATGATAAAGCATATACTTTGTAACAATCTTATTCATTTATTAATAAAAAGTATTAATTTATTAAAGGCTTTTAATTATCTACATGATCTCAGTTTTTATTATATGTGATAAACGCATAGTTTTAAGCAATGCTTTTAGAATAATGATGATGATGATCATTCTAATGAGATCTAAATTCTTAGAAAGCTTAAAACTAAAATAGTTCCCAATCATTGGATTACTAAATTGGGGATTAGTGAATCCGAATAGATTGGTACATACGTTGTTGCGCTCATTGGATGAGGATGATTGATCTCATAATCATTTGTGTGGAGACACTAAAGCAAGTATGTAGGTGCTTATTAGAGAATAAGTTCATCGAACGTGGCTCGCTAAGGAATACCTAATGGAGTTTTATTTGCTGTCAATAGGAATTCTCGTAGTGATAGTAGTACAAGTAATCATTGGACTTGAGATCATCATAGTATCTTGTGTATGATGAGTTATACTTTGACTTATTCCTTAAGACCCTTAGGGTATATCAAAGGTATGCTTGGGTATAATAAGTTGTACATGGAGATAATGTATGATCAATAAAGAATCTACCACTTCTAATAAAAGAAGAGAAATGTCCTATGTGATTCGATAAATGACAACCTAGTAGTCCTTGGTTAAGGCGAATGAAATTAGAAAGGAGTTTCTAATTTGCATTATTTGAGTTGTGCATTTAAGAATCGAAATACATATAATTAAATAAAATAAGACTTGACAAAGAATTCCATGTCTTATATTTAATTGGGACATTGTATGGTGGAAGGATTGAATTAGACATTTGGTAACTATTTACTCAAAGGTTCTTTAATGATTAATGTTGAAATCTATATTATCCGGAAAGTCGTTGATCGCTAGGGAGGCTTATCCCTATTGTAGAATAAATATTATTTATTTAAATAAATTAATTATTGAATTTATTTATTTAAATAAGATTAGAATTGTTCTAATTGATTTATTCACAACCCGTTTAATATGGAGAACCTAAAGGGTCACACCATAAAAGGAAGAATAATTATTTAAGAAGTTAATGGCATAATCGTAATAATATGTTAAGTATATTTAATTTAATCTATGGTGATAGAATAAATTCAATAGCTTAATATTTATTATTTAATATTTTAGAAATATTAAATATAAATTAATAAGAGGAGTCTTATTAATATTATTACAATTATTATTATTTTAATTTCTAAAAGAGTTTAGAAATTAATTTAATATAAGTACTCTCATTTATTCCTAATTGGATTAGGAAGGAAAATTAGTTAAAAGAGTTTAATTAATTATCCCTAATAAGATTAGGGAGCTTAATTAATTAAAAGAATTTAATTAATTAAATAAATCCCAATTCCTTAATTGTTAAGGTGGGTTGCTCACATCTATAAATAAGAGGAGTCTTATTATGAGTGGTGGGGGTTGTTGACTTTTTCAACATACGACATAATTCCAATTGTTGGGAGAGTACACTTTTTCTATAGAGATAGAAAAACTAGGGTTTGAGCCAATACCCCTTTTCTTGAATTTTCTTCTTCCTTGGTGGATCACCTCTAGAGGCCAAACATTTGGGTGGCTAACGTTGGTCAAAGGGAGGAACCAAACCCGGTGGATTCAAGATTGAACGCGAAAGGATTTGGAGGTGAACTTGTACCTGAGGAAGCTCGATCTTCAAGGGTATGATTTATTCTTTATCTTTTCGTTTAATTAATAATTGTGCATAAAGGGTGATCCGGGTATATGGTTTGTAAATTTTTAAACTCTGATTTTTTACACGCTTCCGCTAATTTTATGCAATTTGATTGCGCACATGAATATTACAAACCTAACAAATAGTACCATGTGAATAGTATTTCGGGAATAGTACTGATAAATAGGTTTTATACCTACTTATCCGATATCTGTTACTTGAATTACTTGCTTATATTCATGCTTCTTAGTTACAATTCATACATTTTATGTTATTTTGTAGGCTATGGCATGACATTGGCATAAAGAAGCAAGGGAAAGCAATTTAGACATCTTTTGGACTAAAATACACAAGCAAATGCAAGAAGGGAATATTGAAGGACTTTTAACACTAAGTTGGATGCATGTTCTTGACTTTGAACTTGGATTTTATTGAAGCTCTACATCTTAGATTTTCGAAACATCTTGAATCATCCCAATCAGAGTTCGGATGTGAGAGTTATGGCCTTTTTATCAACGAAGATCAAAGCTAAGAGTTGTCATGTTTTCCATTTACATAACATCTACTTCAAGTCAGATTTCCACCTTGATCGAATTCGAATTTGTCAAAGCTCAAAGAATAAAAGTTATAGATCTCGTCGATATCTTCGATTTGATAGGTGGCAAGCCTCGTAACTCCAAGCGGATCAAAAGTTATACCTATTTTACCAAAGGACGTCGCAGCAGAAACTACGCGTAGCGCGGAGCGCGCCAGAAATGGCTTAGCAGCAGCGCTAAGCGCGCTAGGCGGCGGGAATAGAGTGAAATTGAGTTATTTGATGTCCAATTTGAGCTAGAATAGGATTCTTAGTTGCTTAACTTGCTAGGGTGTCCATTAGAACTCTAAATACTTGAGTCTAACTTGGATTGGGAGGCTAGTTCTAAAACTCCATAAAATCCCTCTTGGGATAGATTTCTATGAACTTATTCTTTACTTCCTTTGTTAGATTAGGAACACTAGATTAGATTAGAATTGGAGATTGAAGCAACTTGGAGACCATTGAAGATCAAGAGCATGAGCTTGAGGAAGATGAAGATTTGCTGACAACAGATTGAATTCTTTTCTTTAATCTTATTCTTATCTTTTAATGTTATTTCAAGTGTGGATTCTTAGTTTTAATTCAATGAACTAATTCTTTGTTTGAGATTACAATGGATCTTATTATGTAGTTTATTTTAATGTGCTTCGTTATCAATTATTATGTTCTATTGTGTGAATTGTCTATTATGATTTGGACTTAATTGTCTAATTGACTGGCCATTAATTACCGTGATAATCTATATGAACTCGAGAGATAAAGTTTAGATTTAGATCTGATCATGATAACATATGTTTGTGATTTCTGCATAGATGGAATTCATAATTCGTGTTTAGGATAGAGATATGCCTTTACGCCATATGTAATCTTATAGAGAACTTGTGCTTTAAATTCTTTTTAATTGTAATTCACATAGAGATATAGTGGATTAGTTAATTAGAGTGTCTTGCTTAATTCTATCATCTGTGGATTTAAGTGAGTATGGGTATTATGCATCGAGAGGTGGTTTTATCTGCTTTAGTGTTCTTGATTAACAATTTAGGATAAAGAATAATTGATGAGAAGTGTGTTAACTTAAATGAAGTAATAGGTGAAGTTGTGATCTTAAATCTCCGTAATCTTAATTTAACTAGTGGTAATTAAAATTAGTTTAATTATAAATTGAAATTCATTCGTTTAAATAAGATTGAGTTGATTACGAGTTAGTACTTGGTGATTTTTATTAAATAATTCTCTGTGGGAACGATACTCTACTTACACTTTATTACTTGTTGACCATGTATACTTGCGTGTTGTGCGTAATTAGATTTTACCCAACAAGTACCTCGTGAATAGTACCTCGACACGAAAAGTACTCCAAATACCTGAGTGAATAATATTTGGGTGAATAGTAACTCGTGAATAGTACTCCGACACGAAAAGTGCCCCGAATACCTGAGTGAATAATACTAGAGTGAATAATAATTAGGTGAATAGTAACCCGTGAATAGTAACTCGTAAAAAAAATACCAAAGAAAATGATATTCCATGACGAGTACAACAGAAAGGATATCTCATACGAGTATAATAGAATATAAGAAACTGCAAATGGATTCTTCACATTATAGTCATGATTATACCGAATAATCCCTGGTCATAATCATACCAAGTCTATCTATGCACGTAAGTCAAAGATGACTTTCATCACAATATAAGTATGAGGATGATGACAGTGATATAAGCAATAATCAACCGAAATCAAATCAAACAAAATCAAGGATAAATACTAAAGACTTTAAATTTATCCAGAGTTTAAAGATATCCAAATTGTCAACATGATACTACTTTGTAGAGTAAAATTCAAGAATAATATTCATGTACCAAAAATAATTTGGACAGAAAAGAATATATTTTTTGGGTAAATAATACCCCGTGAATAGTACCCTATAAATTGTACTTCGAGAATAGTACCTCGTGAATAGTACCCCAACATGAAAAGTACTCCAAATACCCTAGTGAATAATATTTAGGTGAATAGTAATTTGGGTGAATAGTAACCCATGAATAGTAACTCGTGAATAGTACTCTGACACAAAAAGTGCCCCGAATACCCGAGTGAATAATACTAGAGTGAATAGTAATTGGGTGAATAGTAACCCGTGAATAGTAAGTCGTAAAAAAAATACTAAAGAAAATGATATTCCATGATGAGTATAACAGAAATGATATCTCATACGAGTATAATAGAATATACGAAACTGCAAATGGATTTTCACCTGCCATGCAGTAATCCACGTAGACAGATCATTTTCACAATTTAATAAAGAATGAATACGAAGGATCATTCACCATGCATGCGGTAATCCACATGTAGACACAGTTATTCCAATGTAATAATAAAGATTGGAATAACAGAAGAATTCACCAGGCATGCGATAGACCGCACAGATAGGTTATTCCATTAGAATAATAAATAATGGAACCAGGTCATGCGTAATACACACAGACAGGATATTCTAACAGAATAATAAAGAATGGAACCTGGTCATGCGTAATCCACATATACAGGATATTCCAACAGAATAATAAAGAATGGAACCAGGTCATGTGTAATCCACACAGTCAGGATATTCCAACAGAATAATAAAGAAGGGAATAACAGAAGAATTTCACCATGTATGCGGTACTTCGAATAGACCAACATAATAATAAAGAATGGAATAACAGAAGAATTTCACCATGTATGCGGTACTTTGCATAGACAGGTTATTCCAACATAATAATAAAGAATGGAATTACAGAAGCTCTCTTCATGAATACAAAAGAAATAATACCCCTTACCTTAGAAGAAACTAGATACTGGAATAGTGAGGTAGCAGACTTCTCTTCTTCTTTCTCTCTATAATTTCTCTATATAATAATTGCTCTATAGTTTTAGTGAATTGGTGAAAAATAATGAAGGAATGAGCTTCTATTTATAGGAAAATATAGTTTCGATAATTGCACATTTTGGGGCTCAAAATATTATAGTATAATACCTTCATATTTTTCTTCATTTTTAATTTAGTCATCCAAGTATTATCAAACTTGCACCACCTCCCCTAATAGTAAATCATGTGAATCAATAGTAAATCATGTGACTCAATAGTTCTAAACATGTGAAAAAATTAATTATAGTATAGTACCTTCATCTATACCTCCATTTTTAACTTAGTCATGCAAGTATTATGTGAATCAATAGTACACACATGTGAACACATATTTATAACATGTGAATTAATAGCAATTAATTGCTCATTTATCCGCTTAATTACCCGATTGGTCAATAAAAACTCCAGACATCAATTATTATCGAAATAAATGTTGATTTCCACTAACGCCAATAATTCCCACACAATGGAACTATCAATTTCATCTTTAATCAACACGAACTTATTCATCATTAATATTATAACTCACAATATTTAACAACCAGGTCGCTCCCAGGAAAGAGGGGGCTTTTCGATAAGGATTTCTCCTTATCAGGCGCGCAATTAGGTGACCAAACCTCTCCTCGATGTAACTTCTAGACATTGTCAATATTGCAAATAATAATATGAATAACTTTGCCATCTCAATTACTGATTTAATAATATAATATATTATACAGATGATACTGTGACAATAATTGAATCAATAGTATGAGAGATATGATGCAGTAATTACTGTAGCAATAATTGAGTATAACTGAGTGACTTCTCACGTAAGCATCAATAATCAATACCGTGTGCTACTATGCAATCACGCGTATTACTGTACTTTTACTACCGAGTAGTTCAACAGTTTTAACGGTAACACTCGCCGTTATTTTAATAATTTTTTCGTTTTCTAACAACGACAATACTTCCGTTGTGGGGTCCACCAATGATTGTGCCATCGTACGGATATTCCCCGGCAAAAAGAATATTATATAACAACTTGCATACTTTGCAAAATTTATAAATATTACCCACAACTATAACATTATATCAAATCCACACCATACTATTCAAAAAAATATTTCGAGAAATTTAACTCTTTATTCATAAAATTTGGGGTCTCACTGTAACCTTCATTTTCCATAGATTTGGTGTTCACTGTCTTATTAAATCATAACTAACTACCCATAAACAAAGAATATAAATAAACTCAAAAGTTTAAACAATAAATCTCCCCTTTATAGGGTTACAGAATCTCAAATAAATCTTAGGTCATCTAACCTTTATCCTTACAATCATCAGGAAAATATTAAAACATAATCATAATCAAATCTATTACATAAGCTTCATAAATAAATTATAAATTAAACGTCTTCTAATCAAGCACTTTGCCCTTGCCCTTGCTTGTAGAAAGCTCTTCACGCTTTTTAACTTCATCTGCATTGGTTTGTGTAAGAGTGAGCAAACAATTGCCCACAAGAAGGATAATATACAATAACATTCTATGAATGACAATTAACTGAGCTTTCAATGGTAAAGTACTCTTACTGGAGCAATAAACTCTAATTCAAAAGCTATGAGTTCAAAGGAAAAATGAATTTTAAGTTAACAACAGATATCAATCATCAAAAGAATACACTGAGCGTCACAAGACCACAAACTATGTTCTAGGTTGTCAAGTATTTTTACTTTAACCTTTAACAGTATAAAAGACTATAATCATCTTCTATGTCCTAGGTTAACAAGTATTTCTACTATAACCTTTAACAGTCTAAACGACTATATGGACCATCATCTCGTACTCCAGGTGATCAGCCCTTTGTACTATATATTGCGCAAACATTTTAATTGTAAGACCCCAAATTTTATGAAATAAAAGTATTCAATTTTTTATTTAGTTAAAAGATTAAATTGATAAAATTTTAAAGTTAAGGGTGATATATATAAAATTTTCAAAGTAAACAAGTGGTTATAAAATATTCATTTTTGTCGGGGAATATTCGTTTGGTCGTGGAATATTCTTACTGTCGTGGAATATTCGTACGACGGCGCCGCCATTTGTGGGCCCCATAATAGAAAAATTTTAGATGAAGAAAATGACAATAATGAGTTTTCTATAAATAACGGCGTAGTAGTTACCGTTAACACTATTGGAATACCCGGTGGTTAAAACACAGTAATACGTGGTGTTGCACAGTAGCACACGGTATTGCACCAATTATTGATTCTTACGTAAGAAGGCACTACTTAATAATTGTTACAGTAATTACTGTTCAATATTTTATTTTATTGATTCAATAATTGCTACGTTGATATTTTATATTATTGTTATTTCAATAATTGTCACGACTTAGTATTTCCCATTATCAGATCAATAATTCATATCATTTGAATAATATTATAAGATAACTTTATTGGAAATGTCTAGAAAGTTCTGTCAAGGAGAAGTTTGATCACCTAATCATACCTCAAAGAAGGAGAAATCTTTATTGAAAGCCCCCTTTCCGAGGAACTACCGGTTGTCGATATTGTGATTCGTAATATTATTTGTGAATAATTAATTATTGATTTATATGATAAGGAAAATATTTATTTTATGTGGATATAGATGGAGAAAATTTTTAATATGACAATTGTTGAAAATTGATATTTTATCTTTTCTGATAAAATAATTCATTTAACTATATTATTATATTTTAATAATATAATAATGATGATATTTTTACAATGAATGTGTGATATATGAATAAATGAGGAGGAAGAGTATTTTTATTACAATAAATATTTAACACATGTTTTGTGTGTTGGTGGACCCTATTTTTGACTGAAATTTGATTATAGCCTGCAAAATTGCCCCTATGTGGATTTCAGTCATTTTTCATTTTGAATTTGAAAAAACTTTCGTCTACAAAGTTGTAAAGAATTCAATTTCCTATGGAATGGACATAGAATTCATATTTTTCTGATAAAAGGGCTATTTATTATGAATTATTGAAGTTCCAGAATATTGGGTTTGAATTAATTTTGTTACAAAAAATGTTTAAAACATGTTTTTCATTTTGGTGGGCCCCACTAACATGTGCAAAATGCTGAATTCAGATTTCAAAGTGGGCGTAGGAATTTGTTTTATAAATAATATTATTATATTCAATTTTCTACTTTGGTGTTCTAAGCCTTTTCCTATAAATAGTGTGCTTAGGTTAGAATTAAAAATCACACCAGAAACTGAAGTTTTCTCTCTCTATATTATCGAGCATATTTTTGTGAGTATTTAGATATCTTGAGTGTTTCTATATGGTGCAAGTTTGTTCAACGTTATATCCAACATTCCAGTCAGAAGTACTGCTCTTTTGAGGTAAGGGATATTGTTGTTATTATGTAAGGAATTTTAAAGGTTATTATGTTTTTCGGTTTTGTAATTTTTCTGAACCTTCAAAAATTCTAGAAAATTTTGAAATGATATTTTGATGAGTTTTCTTAATAGTGTCCAAAAATGGCGATTTTTGGATGTATAGATTAAGAGTTATGAATTTCATGGGAAAAGACTATTTAAAAAGTAAACCCTTATAACTCCTTGTGGTTAACTCCAAAATTGATGAAATTTTTATTGGGAGTACATCTATATAATATCATTATACTCTGTAAATTTCAGAATTTTTGGACAAAAGTACAATTTATGATAAATGTCTAAATATTCGGCAATTTTGGCCATATGAAAAATAGTAAATGAATTTTAAAAATTCTGAGAAAAATTTATGTTCAATATGGGACTATATTATGCTAAATCCCAGAAAAGAAAATTTGTTTGTACTGATTTGGTATTTTTCATGAAAATAGACTAGTTATGAGTAAATGAATTAAATATGTTATGTGAAGTAAAAAAATTGAAAAATAGGATTTTATGGCTTGAGAATCCTATATAAGGTATATGCAGGTTTTTGATGAGGATTTTGGTTATTGGTGATGAACTCTTATGAGTTTGGCATTTTAGGATGATTAAATGCATAAATTAGTAAAGTGTAAACAATTAAAATAAATTGTTTATAAGTTTAAGAAATGTTTAAAATATTATTGTAATATTAATAATATTAAATTATGAGATTGTTAAGTGATTTATAACATTTGGATTAAGGTGTTATAAATATTGATATAAATTTTATTGAGAAACTTTATCTTTTCGTGTCGGGTTACTATTCACGTATACGACACTATTCACATATACGACACTATTCATGTATATGGCACTATTTACGTATACAGTACTATGTACGAATATGAGTTACTATTCACGAGTTACTATTCATAAGTTACTATTCACGAGGGACTATTCACGACAAAATTGTTTTTTTTTCTGACTAAATTATCTTTGATTTATGAATCTTACTCTTGAGATTAAATCTATGTTTTGATTATATTATTTTTATAACATTTTTATAACCCTGGTGATGAAATTTCTCTTTGACTTAAGTGTAAAGATGGGTAGATTATTGGTGTGATCGTGACTATGGGATCTCTTTGGCCAGTAGTGCAAAGATGAATTGTTGAATGGTATGATCATGACCATTGAATTTACAATTGAATATTTTTAGCTTAAGTGCAAAGGTGAATTGATCAACATGGTTATAATTATGGTTTATATAAATTCTGAAATGATTATGTATTTCTTTGATATATTAATATCTTTGGCATGTAGTGCAAAGATGAATTGTTGATGAATATCTTTGGGCCGTAGTGCAAAGATGACCTGTTGTTGAATATCTTTGGCCCGTAGTGCAAAGATGACCTGTTGCTGAATATCTTTGGCATGTAGTGAAAAGATGAACTGTTAATGAATATCTTTGGCCCGTAGTGCAGAGATGAATTTATTAGTATGATTATGAACAGGAACTGTGATTTGGTATAACCATGATCTTTGATGTTTCAGGTAAAGACAAGTGATGAAAATTATCTTCGTCCTTGGTGCAAAGATGAATTTAAAACCACAATTATAATTATGAATTATTCACATGATTGTGGATAGGAACTGTTGATTGATGTAACAGGGATAAAACATTGTTGGTGGACTTTTAACATGGAGAAGATAATAGACTTGATGGTCTATTTGACTCTTCTAATGGATTGCTCGTTCCGCTGCAACTATGGTTCAAAATTTTTATCATCTACCATATGTTCTAAATCTCTGATTTATTACTGATGAAGGCTATTGATAATTTAATTATATTAGTCATGATATTCTTTACTGGGCTATTTGTGCTCACCCTTTTGCTTCACAATTCCTTTCAGGTAATAAGAGTGTTGCCGGGTCGAGCGGGGATAATAGGGGAATAGAACGGTGGTCTATAGCTGTTGAGGTTATCCCTAAATAGTATGGAAATAATTTTATTGAGAACTTTAGATAAGTGTGTCGTATTGTATACGTCATTTGATAATTAATTTTGGTGAACCGAATAGGGTGAGGTGAAGCCAACTTTGGAAGGGTGTTTTGCCACTATCATACAAGATGTCTAATGACCTACGAGCTATCATAAGACAGGGTTGTGCACATCCACTTGCTTAGTATATCTACGAGCACTACCTATATGATCTTGGAATTTGGTTGAAACATAATGTTCAATTGCAGATGGTGGAGATAGTTATATGTCAAGAGAAGACTCACCATTAGAAGGAACATGATAGTAATCTTCTCGTTTTTCTTTGGGGTCTATTGGATCAACCAAGGATAATTCTCTGGACATATGATATCTATCATAACTTAGATTCATGACCTCCTATGTATGAAGGTTTCCTTGAGCACTTGCTTTTAATTTCTAAAACAGTTATTGACTGTACCTTTATATAAGGTATCACTGTGAGATGCTGTCCACGGTTGGGACATGAGTCACAGTTGGTATATATTTGTATCAAAACTCACAGCATATGTGTTGTTGTATTTTGCACGACAATTGTAGTAATAAAGTTGTAGTTGTTTTCTGTACCATGTATTTGGCGACTCAGAATAGGTTGGATGGATTGGACCTATTTTGGGGGTGTCACATTAATGCTATTGCATAGCTCTAAAATAATCCCCTGATATAGGGTTGTTCTTCTCAGCTTAGATTATCAGGTTCCGTACCAAAGGAAGTTTAGTTTGGAATTAACTTCAAAGGAATTCTAAATCTTTAGAACGCTCCTCAACCAAGTACTGATTGAATCAAATAGGGATCAATAACTATTCAAGAGTTTGATTACAAACGAATTATGTCAATGTATCAATAAGAGATAGGTTATCAATGATTTATCAGCTGAACAAATATTAGTCATCGATTATACATTTTTAAAACTATACAGATTCATAAGCAAACCAAAGGAAGTTTGGTTTAAACTGACTTTAAGGGTAATTTAGAGTTTAGAACATTCATCAACTAAGGATTAGTTGAATCAATAAAGAATCACTAGTTAACTGAGAGTTCGGTACAATAATGTAAGATAGTGCAATGACATTGGCGATCAAATATTGAACAACAGTTAATTTTAGCTGAACAAATGTTTTTCAACAAGATCAAGCTTTCCAATAATAGTACAAACTTTGAATAAACAAAACAACCTCGCTTGAAATGAAGGAGTAAGGATTATTTAACTAGCTCAAGGAAAAGCGTAGTTTAGAAACTTACTCAACAATAATTCAAAGTTAAAGAATATGAATAACAATAACAAGTTAGGAACAAGAACTTGCATAATGAAAGATTAAAGTTAGAGAACTTGCTCAATTGAATAATAACTTCAAGAAACTTGCATAACGTAAAAGTAAGGTTAAAAAACTTGCTTAACAATAATAGCTTAATTGCTCAATAAGAGATTAGAGATAGAGAACTTGCATAAGTATAACATGACAATGAAAAGTAAACCTTGCTGAATAATAAAGTAGCAAAGGTTAGGGAACTTGCCTCTTGCATAAGCTATACAATTATAACTCACGTACTCTAATATCCTACACATACCATTAAGATTATCACATCAATTAGCTATATACACATTATCCTCATAGATTCAATTCTCATCTTAGTTAAGTTATAACCTTTAGCTTAAGGTTTAACCATATTAATCAACCACATAACACGAATATGAAAACTCACTAACATATAACATAAGACTTTTAGCATCTAAATCACATTCTCAACTCTTACAACTTTGAGTTTCAATCTAATATAACTTATTAATCAATAATATATTTCTTCTTAGTTTAAGACGAAGTTCATTCAAGTGTTTAAGTTTTCCTAGGACTCCTTATTGGTTTTATATTAATCACATTCCATATCTTATAATGTTCATTTCATTTTAATTAAAACACTTTTTAAGTTCATTAACACTTTTCACGGCGTTTCAACGTTGTGACGCCCCCAAAACAGGTATACATTGTGACGACCCCAAAATAGGTCCATTCCATCCAACCCATTCTGAGTCGCCAAATACATGGTACGTAAAACAACTACAACTTTATTATCACAACAATAAAATCAGAGTTTAAATACAAATATTATCTTCTAGACAATATTTATACTCAAATAAATCCTCATCACATTTATTGATACATTATTTTACAATAATGGTGAGGACTACTAAACAACTCTCTCTAGAACCTTCATTCCATACCCCGACTAGTACTCGCTACATTCTCGCCTCCTGAGAAGAAAAATGGAACAACAAGGAAAAGGGTGAGCTCAACTAGCCCAAGAAGAATACTATGACTAAGATAATATACAACAAATTATCGTTAGTCTCCAACAGGGAAAAATCTGATAGAATACAATAGACAACAAGTTTCAGATCAATATTCGCAGCGGAAATAATAATTCATAGAAGAGTTACGTAGAGAATGAAATCTACTATAATCTATGAATTTAACAATCCATCATCAATATTTTATCCTCGTAACATCAATCAATATTCATCTCAAATCAAATATTCATCTTTGCACTCACAGCCAAAGATATTCATCAATCGGTCATGTTCATCTCAACACTGCTCATCTTTTTGCACTAAAGGCCAAAGATATTCTTCAGAAATCATTCATCTTTTGCACTACAGCCAAAGATATTCTTCAGAAATCATTCATCTTCTTGCACTACGTGCCAAAGATATTCAATACTATCATCATTTAAGACCGAGGATGACGAAAAAAAATATTTTTTTTAAAGAACGAATCCAAAGTGAAACAAAATGACAAGGATTAAGGATCAAGGATTCAGATTTTGTTTTATCCACGCTCAAAAATACCTCAAAATGATCATAGTGATGTAAAATTCAAGAATGATCAAAACATGGATACAATCAAAGCTAGTATCCGTAATAGATATTTTAGACGAAAAGAAAAATTTTCATTTTTCTATTGAATAGTCAGATATCGTGAATAGTAACTCTACACACCCAAAGATAGAAATTCCACAAAAAAAACATCTTCACGCTTCATTAATAGTACTCGTGAATAGTAACTCGTGAATAGTTACTCATGAATAGTAACTCGTGAATAGTAACTCATGAATAGTAACCCCGACATGAAAAAGTTCCAAATTTGATAAAAAGTACCAACCAATATTTCAAAGATAATGATATCAAGAATTAATATCATTTGAGAAGAAAATAACATCCCTTACCTCAAAGAATCAAGATTTCTAAGGAAAGGCTCAAGTGATGTTTGAATGAAACTTGTCTTTGAAATAAAGAACTCTCAAAGTATCTAAATACTCACAAAATACGCTCAATAATATAGAGAGAAAGAGAAAAACTTTGTTTACGGTGTGATTTTCAATTCTAACTTAGCCTTCTATTTATAGGAAAATGTTAGCCAACAAAGCAGACTTGACTGCTACCGATGGCTTTTACCGCTACTATTGCCACCCACCACATTTGAAATAAAATTCAGCACATTTCTTCACCAACCACAAGTGGGGCCCACTCAATTCTAGAATTTTCCACCAAAATCAATTATAACCCTAATTTTCTAATCCGACACCTCTTAAAATTCACAACAAATCATTCGTGCATTTTTAATCGGTTCAAAATTTGTGGACATATACTCAACTTATGTATGTATAACATACCCAAAAATTACCACAATCCAACTATTTGATTAAAAATTATAACCCCGCAATATATCTCAAAACCCCTGATTTGATTTTTAACACCTCCAATCCAATAAAATACTGATAAAACACCTCAACAATAATTCCTTCATTAATAACCACATAAATAAATCCATCATTTATATTCATATAAAATAAATATTTCCTTATCATATGAATCAATAATTAATTATTCACAAATAATATTACGAATCACAATTATGACAACCAGTAGCCGCTCCTCAGAAAGAGGGGCTTTCCGATAAGGATTTCTCCTTCTCGGCGCCGCAATTAGGTGACCAAACCTCTCCTTAGATGTAACTTTCTAGACATTGCCAATAATGTTATCTAATAATATTATTCAAATAATATGAATTATTGATCCGATAATGGGAAATCTTGTGCAAAGACAATTATTGAACAACAATAATATAAAATATCAACGCAAAGAATTATTGAATCAATAAAATAAAATATTGAATAAAGAATTCATCGTGAAAATTATTGAGTAAAGCCATCTTACGTATTTAATCAATAATTCAACAATATCTGCAATACTGCGTGCTACCGCGGCAACCACATGCCAGACATCGTATTTTAACCACCGGCATTCCAACAGCCTTAACTTAGAATAACTACGCCAAGTATTTATAACCACCCAAACTTTGTCGCTTTCCTCATCCAATCGCTTTCACATGGGGCCCACACATGGTCGCTACTGGCAGCATTTAATATTCCCCTATTCAAGCATTTAATATTCCACGACCAAACGAATATTCCCCGACAAAAATGAATATTTTATAACCACTTGCTTATTTTGAAATATTTATGATTTAACCCTTAACTATCCACATTAATCAAATCAACCCTTACTATTTCAAAATAATAAATAAAGAAAATTCCTTTTTATTTAAAAATTTCTGGTCTTACAACCTCCTCCTTATGAAATTTCGTCCCTCGAAATCGACGTCGCATTCTGCGTGTTTTCAAAAGGTAAAGATACCTCGCTTTCATTTTCGCTTCCAACTCCCGTGTCATTTCCTCAATAAGCATGGTTTCTCCACAAAACTTTAACTTATGGTATAACCTCGGTACATAGGTCATGTTCTTTCCTCTACAAAATCTTGACAGATATCTCCTCGTACGTTAAGTCTTTTTGGCTATCTCGTCCCGGGTTCTAACTCAATGACGTGGTTCGGTCGTCCCACCTATTTACGTAACATCGACACGTGAAAAACGTTATGAACACGCCATCATACTTGGTGGTAAAACGAGTCTATAGGCCACGCCCCTATTCGATCGAGAATTTCAAATGGATTAATAAATCGAAGGTTTGAGCTTTCCTCACCTCACCGATTCTCGCTTTTGAAATAACAACTTCTTGCACCTCCTTCTTCAAATTCATCACCTCCGTGTGTAGCTTGAATAACTTTAACTTTATCGATTAAAGTCGATTATACTCAGTATATCATCACGCATCAGATATCATCACGTGGGTACCTAGAGTTTTCATCTCCATCTCTATTATTTGTATATTATACGAAATGAGTCTTTGACAATATTGTACTCGTATTTGTATACGATCTTCTACTCAACACGCCACCTACCACGCTCGCTTTTCCGTGATGGCATGGTCGTAACATGTGCTTTGAAATGAGTCTCCTCTTGAGTTCTTCAAGCTCTTCCCACATTCCTCGCTTCATTCGAATTTTGTATCTCTACGAAGTTAGCTACGTTAATGGAATAGCGATTCGAGAATATCCTTCAACGAATCTCCGATAATAACCAACTAAGCCTGTAAAAGCTACGTATTTCGATTCATCGACTTAGGTTGCTCTCAATCGTGACTCATATCCCAATCTTGGATGGCACGTCCACAATGACACCTATCGCTTTACTATCGCATCGAATATGACGCCCCTACACAGAGTTCTGCTTAGTGAATTCCACAAAGGAAGTCACAAGATAAAGGCTCAGTGTACCAAATTCTATAGTTGAATTTTTAACTCCTCAAGTTCAATAGAGCCATTCGATATAAGATTTTAGAAATGAGTTTTGTACCGGGTTCAAAGTCGATACAAAATTTAATATCACCTTTGGGAGTAAACCAAGAAATTCTTCAGAAATACGCCAGAAAAAATCAATAACAACAGAATATTATTCAAATCGACGTGTCTTTATTCAAATCCATAACATGGACTAAGAAAACTTGACATCCGTAATAAACGAATGACTTCATGGCTTGCTATGAAAATGTTTGATTACAATGGTTTGATTGCTTGAATTCAATAACAAAGTTGCTTAGGAATATGAAAACTAACAACCTTACAAAAGCAATCAATTTGGCACGATGAGTAGTTAACCTTAAAATCACATCAAAAGCAAATATCTCTATAGAAATAAGGTTAACGGTGTAATGTGATAGTGCCAACTTGAATCAAGCAAGATTTCTAAACAACGGATGTAATGAAAGTTTCTCCCAACTGAGTCTCCATAAATAGGTCAAAGTCTAATTTCTCCGCAAATCAAGTTCAAACGTTGAACGCAAGCAAGAGAGATAAAAGAATGGGTAGAACCCCAGATCTAGTAAGGTATAAACTTCGCAAGAATTTATAATTAACTAACCTGCTAACTTCGCTCGAGTTCCTCGATTTTGACCGGCCACGACAAACGCTCTTCCGTAAATCGTTGACTTTGACTTTTTCGGGACATCCTTTTGAGTCACCGCCTCACGCACTAGGTTTCGATATCGCATAATCTCGAGCGATATATGTCCTTCTTTCCCACAATTATAGCATACATTAAACTGTTGTAAAGCGCTTAATGATATGTCCTCTTCCCGCATTTGTAACATACGATCGATGGTCTTTCTCCTCCTTGGAACCAAATTACATCGGGCGCTAACGCCTTCACATGGTCGTTGTTGAATCTCCTCTTTTAAAATCTCCTCCCGACTCGCTTCTTCTATTTTCATGGCCACGATTACCACCAGAGTGGTTACCGCCTTTGTCCGTATTCTTCTTTCTCCGCCGGTTATCGTTATTTTGTTGATCGCTATCTTCTAGATGATCCTCGGTTATGGTCCCTCGGTTGAACGTATCTCGTTATCTCGCTTCTAACAATCGAGAGCCTCGCTTATAACATCCGAATAGAGAGAAATTTATGAGAAATGAGATACTCGACGATGCCGGGTTTCAAACCTCTCGTAAACATCCGCCATACGCTCCTCATTCTCCACCAAATGGGGTGCAAACTCGATAACTCCGCAAACTTCGCCTCGTCATCGGGACACCGCCATGTTATTCTCGCTTCCAATCTAATAAACTCCACTTCCTTCATATAGATTAATACTTTCGTGGAAGTACTTGTCATTGAACTCTTCTTCAAACGCTCTCCCATGACATGCCGAGTACAATTTGAATGGTACGCTTCACGATTCCCACCAAAGAATCACCGCCACGGAACATAAAAGTAGCGAATGGAACTTTCGTTCTTTTGTGCATCCCAAGACATCGAATATCTTGGTAATTTGCTTGACCCATGTTTCCGCCATGATCGGATCCGCTTTCCCCGCACTCGTGGTCCCAACTCTTTGACCGCTTGGTGACCACACCCGTGAATTGCTATCATCTCCTCCTCAGATTTTGAACACGAAGTCTCCTCGTCGATTTTGCATGAACTGCAAAAAGCTTCTAAACATCCCTCGCTCATCATCTCTTTCGCTGGTGTTGTTCACAGGAGGTACATTGCCACTGTTGCACGCTCTCCTCGTTGTTAAGTATGCATGGCATCTCCACTGGTCTCATTTACACCACTATTAATATTCTCAATCGACATTCTCAATTATCGCATAAAACAAGGGTTAATTAAGGAAATCAATCACATAATATCCCTATATACCGACCAACTAACAAATAAGCTTAGGTAGGACACACTAGCGAAGGATTTACCTGCTCTCCCTCCTAGTTCTATTCCCCGATCTCCGCCAGAGATCATATCCCTAAGCTCTGATACCAACTGTGACGACCCCAAAATAGGTCCATTCCATCCAACCCATTCTGAGTCGCCAAATACATGGTACAGAAACAACTACAACTTTATTATCACAACAATAAAATTATGAGTTTAAATACAAATATTATCTTCTAGACAATATTTATACTCAAATAAATCCTCATCACATTTATTGATACATTATTTTACAATAATGGTGAGGACTACTAAACAACTCTCTCTAGAACCTTCATTCCATACCCCGACTAGTACTCGCTACATTCTCGCCTCCTGAGAAGAAAAATGGAACAACAAGGAAAAGGGTGAGCTCAACTAGCCCAGTAAAGAATACTATGACTAAGATAATATACAACAAATTATCGTTAGTCTCCAACAGGGAAAAATCTGATAGAATACAATAGACAACAAGTTTCAGATCAATATTCGCAGCGGAAATAATAATTCATAGAAGAGTTACGTAGAGAATGAAATCTACTATAATCTATGAATTTAATAAATCCATCATCAATATTTTATCCTCAGAACATCAATCAATATTCATCTCAAATCAAATATTCATCTTTGCACTACAGCCAAAGATATTCATCAATCGGTCATGTTCATCTCAACACTGCTCATCTTTGCACTAAAGGCCAAAGATATTCTTCAAAATCATTCATCTTTGCACTACAGCCAAAGATATTCTTCAGAAATCATTCATCTTTTGCACTACGTGCCAAAGATATTCAATACTATCATCATTTAAGACCGGGATGACGAAAATATTTTTTAAAGAAACGAATCCAAAGAAACAAAATGACAAGGATTAAGGATCAAGGATTCGTACTTTGTTTTATCCACGCTCAAAAATACCTCAAAAATGATCATAGTGATGTAAAATTCAAGAAAGATCAAAACATGGATACAATCAAAGCTAGTATCCGAATAGATATTTTAGATTTAAAAGAAAAATTTTCATTTTTCGATGAATAGTGTCAGATACGTGAATAGTGCCGATACGTGAATAAGAACTCTGACACCCAAAGATGAAATTCCACAAAAAACATCTTCACGCTTCATTAATAGTACTGTGAATAAGAATCTCGTGAATAGTTACTCATGAATAGTAACTCATGAATAGTAACTCATGAATAGTAACCCCGACATGAAAAAGTTCCAAATTTGATAAAAAGTACCAACCAATATTTCAAAGATAATGATATCAAGAATTAATATCATTTGAGAAGAAAATAACATCCCTTACCTCAAAGAATCAAGATTTCTAAGGAAAGGCTCAAGTGATGTTGAATGAAACTTGATCTTGAGAAGAACTCTCAAAGTATCTAAATACTCACAAAATACGCTCAATAATATAGAGAGAAAGAGAGAAAACTTTGTTTCGTGTGATTTTCAATTCTAACTTAGCCTCTATTTATAGGAAAATGTTAGCCCCAAGCGCACTTGACCAAGCACCGATGGCTTTACTCGCTACTATTGCCACCCACCACATTTGAAATAAAATTCAGCACATTTCTTCACCAACCACAAGTGGGGCCCACTCAATTCTAGAATTTTCCACCAAAATCAATTATAACCCTAATTTTCGAATCCGACACCTCTTAAAATTCACAACAAATCATTCGTGCATTTTTAACGGTTCAAAATTTGTGGACATATACTCAACTTATGTATGTATAACATACCCAAAAATTACCACAATCCAACTATTTGGATTAAAAATTATAACCCCAATAATATATCTCAAAACCCCGATTTGATTTTTAACACCTCCAATCCAATAAAATAATCGATAAAACACCTCAACAATAATTCCTTCATTAATAACCACATAAATAAATCCATCATTTATATTCATATAAAATAAATATTTCCTTATCATATGAATCAATAATTAATTATTCACAAATAATATTACGTAATCACAATTATGACAACCAACCAGTGCCGCTCCTGAAAGAGGGGCTTTCAGATAAGGATTTCTCCTTCATCGGCGCAATTAGGTGACCAAACCTCTCCTTAGATGTAACTTTCTAGACATTGCCAATAATGTTATCTAATAATATTATTCAAATAATATGAATTATTGATCCGATAATGGAAATATCAGTGCGACAATTATTGAACAACAATAATATAAAATATCAACGCAAAGAATTATCAATCAATAAAATAAAATATCGAATAAAGAATTCACTCGTGAAAATTATCGAGTAGTGCCATCTTACGTATGAATCAATAATTCAACAATCTGTGGTAATACTGCATACTCATCAAGCAACCACGCCAGACATCAGATTTTAACCACCGGTATTCCAACATGCCTTAATTCAGAATAACTACGCCAAGTTATTTATAACCACCCAAACTTTGTCGCTTTCCTCATCCAATCGCTTTCACATTATGGGCCCACATGGCATTTGTCGCTACCATCATATTTAATATTCCCTAATACAAGTCTTTAATATTCCACGACCAAACGAATATTCCCCGACAAAAATGAATATTTTATAACCACTTGCTTATTTTGAAATATTTGCGTATTTAACCCTTAACTATCCACATTAATCAAATCAACCCTTACTATTTCAAAATAATAAATAAAGAAAATTCCTTTTTATTTAAAAAATTTCGGGGTCTTACATACATCACCCATCTTGAGTCGCCAGATACATGGTACATAAATACAAATACAACTTAATTATACAACAGTTGTGTAAAATACGACAAAACATAGCTGAGAGTTTAAACAAGAATATTGTCATCTAGACAATATCCACACTCAATGGTGTCCTCATTATAATTATTATCACATTATTCCGTAGAATAGTGAGGACAACTAAAGCCATTTATCCTGGACCATCACTCCATTCCCCGACTCGTCCCAGCTATATTCTCATTTCCTGAAGAGAACAATGAAAGAAAGGGTGAACTCAACTAGACCAGTAAGAAATATTATGACTAAGATAATGCAAAATAAATTATCCTTAGCCTTCAAAAGTATAACAACTGATAGAATACAATATACAACAAGTTTTAGATCAACAAGCAGCAAAAATAAGCAATCCATTAGAAGAGTCAAGTAGAGCATAAAATCTACCATCTTCTATGATTTAAAAAGTTTTTCATCAACTTTATCGCTGATACTCAGCTTGATAAATAAAATCGAATCATCCCTGCACCACGGCCAAGGATATTCATGTAATCATCAATGGTCATAATTATACCGAATAATCCCTGGTCATATTCATACCAACAACTGTCCATCAATGAACTACATGCTAATGAGGAATTTTACCACATCATTCGTCACATTACGGTCATGATTATACCGAATAATCCCTGGTCATAATCATACCAAGTCCATATATGCATGTAAGCCAAAGATGACTTTCATCACAATATAAGCATGAGGATGATGACAATAATATAAGCAATAATCAACCGAAATCAAATCAAACAAAATCAAGGATAAATATTAAAGACTTTAAATTTATCCAGAGTTTAAAGATATCCAAATTGTCAACATGATACTGCTTTGTAGAGTAAAATTCAAGAATAATATTCATGTACCAAAAATAATTTGGACAGAAAAGAATATATTTTTCAGGTAAATAGTACCCCGTGAATAGTACCTTGTGATTTGTACTTCGGGAATAGTACCTCGTTAATATTACCCCGACATGAAAAGTACTCCAAATACCCGAGTGAATAATATTTGGGTGAATAGTAATTGGGTCAATAGTAACCCATGAATAGTAACTCGTGAATAGTACTCCGGCTTAAAAAGTGCCCCGAATACCCGAGTGAATAATACTAGAGTGAATAGTAACCCGTGAATAGTAACTCGTAAAAGAAAAATACCAAAGAAAATGATATTTCATGACGAGTACAAAAGAAATGATATCTCGATTTAGTATAATAGAATATACGAAAACTACAAATGGATTTTCACTCGCCACGCAGAATCCACATGTATGCATCATTTCCACAATTTAATAAAGAATGAATACGAAGGATCATTCACCATGCATGCTGATAGTCCGTAGAGCGAGTTATTCCAATGTAATAATAAAGAATGGAATAACGTTAGAATTCACCGAGCATGCGATAGACCGCACAAAGAGTTTATTCCAAATGTAATAATAAAGAATGGAACTGTGTCATGCGAATCCGCATACATGTGATATTCCAATGTAATAATAAAGAATCGGAACCGTCATCATGCGTAATCAGCAGATGTATAAGATATTCCAATAGAATAATAAAGAATGGAATAACAATAGAATTCACCAGTGCATACGATATATATCATGCATGCAAAGTTATTCCAATGTAATAATAAAGAATGGAATAATGTAAGAATTTCACCATGTATTCTAAGATTGCAGATAGACAAAGTTATTCCAACATAATAATAAAGAATGGAATAACAACCCTTGTGAGTATTGAAAGAAAATAACTCTCTTCATGAATACGAAAGAATAATACCCCTTACCTCAAAAGAAGACTGGATAATGGAATAGTGAGGTAGCAGACTTCTCTTCTTCTTTCTCTCAATAATTTCTCTCTATAATAATTGCTCTAAAGCTTTAGTGAATTGGTGAAAAATAATGAAGGAATGAGCTTCTATTTATAGGAAAATATAGTTTAAATAATTGCACATTTTTGGGCTCGAAATATTATAGTATAATACCTTCCTCTTTTTCTTTATTTTTAATTTAGTCCTGCATGTATTATCAATCTTGCACCATCTCCCCTAATAGTAAATCATGTGAATCAATAGTAAATCATGTGACTCAGTAGTTCTAAACATGTAAAAAAATTAATTATAGTATAGTACCTTCATCTATACCTCCATTTTTAACTTAGTCATGCAAGTATTATCAAACTTGCACTAACTCCCCTAATAGTAAATGAATGTGAATCAATAGTACACACATGTGAACAAATAGTTATAATCATGTGAATCAATAGCAATTAATTGCTCATTTATCCAGTTAATTACCCGATTGGTCAATATAACCTCCAGACATCAATTATTATCGAAATAAATGTCGATTTCCACTACAACTAATAATCCCAACACAATGGAACTATCAATTTCATCTTTAATCAACATGAACTTATTTATCATTAATATTATAATTCACAATATTTAACAACCAGGTCGTTTCCAGGAAAGAGGGGGCTTTCTGATAAGGATTTCTCCTTATCATGGTAGCCTTGATTAGGTGACCAAACCTCTCCTCGATGTAACTTCTGCACATTGTCGATATTGCAAATAATAATATGAATAACTTTGTTGTCTCAATTATTGATTTAATAATATAACATATTATACAGATGATACTATGACAATAATTGAATCAATAATATGAGATATATGATGCATCAATTACTGTAGCAATAATTGAGTATAACTAAGTGACTTCTTACATAAGCATCAATAATCAATACCGCTATTTCTTGTACGCAACCACGCCAGACATCGCATTTTTTAGTACCAGGTAGTTCAACAGTTTTAACGGTAACACTTTCGCCGTTATTCTTATAAAATGATAATTCTATCATTTTCTAACTACGACAATACTTCCATTATGGGGTCCACCAATGATTGTGTCGTCGTACGGATATTCCCTGACAAAAAGACTATTCCCCGACCAAACAAAAATTTTATAACAACTTGCATACTTTGCTAAAATTTTCACATATCACCCTTAACTTTAACCTTTTATCAATTTAACCATTTACGAAATAAAATAATAATTATAAGAAAACTGAATACTTTCATTTCATAAAATTTGGGGTCTTACAGACGTTCATTCGTCGCACGCCCAATTCGTCTCGCTTGCGTACGCTTAGTATGCTTATACAACTTATCTAATACATCATGTATTAATGTTAAACATCATTATACTTCATAATATTCATGTCTTATAACTTAGAACAACATCTTTTATTGTTAGAAGCAATACACGTGTATACGTGCATGCCTGACGCCCTCCGATTGCCTCTAAATACACATCAGTCTTAAATATGGTCATTTTTACCCCTGTTCCCCACTTCAAATTGATACACTTAAAGAATTGAAGTTGTAGGTCTACTCATTATCTTTCCGAATAATCTTGAATTGCCTCAATCAGAGTTCGTATGAAAACGTTATGGCTATTTTACGAAAGGATGTCAAAATAGTCAAATCTGACACTACATGAGCGCAGCTGTGCCCAAATAAGCCTTGGGACCACCGAAGCTTCACCCTAGAGGGCAGCTGCACCCTAAGAGACTTAGGTCATAGCGCAACTGCGCCTAATAGCAGAACCAAAATTACCAGTTTACTGTTCTTGCAATTTTTGACCCTTTTTCTCCTACTAATCTTCAAAACTTAAGCTATGCACATCCAAATTAGTCTGTTTTTGATTCTATGGATTCGTAATTCATAGAACTACAACATACCAAAGAATCAACAATTTAAAAAACATTAACTAACCCAAATCTTGACCTAAAACTCATGTTTATACTAAATTTTCATGTTTTAACATGTTTAGCGAATTCATTTACTACGAATTTGTTTCTTAACCAAATTGATTCATTCAACTTGCGTTATTTTTTTTTGAATGTATTAACACAAATGATCATCAACTTACAGTTTATTACATGAATCAACCACCAATTTTGGTCTCCAAGTAAACCATTTTACATATATTCAGCGAAAACCAATTCCTTCTTCTCAATCATGACTACTCATGAATTTGATACACCAAAATCATTTGTAAACTACATATAATAGATTATAATCATCAACTAACATATATAGACCATATATCATCAAAGTATACAATAAAAATCAAAGTTTCTATGGAAAAAACTCAAGAACATATAAACTAAGAATATAACCCAAATATTCATTTAAAACATGTTTCATATGAATTTGATTTCTTGAAATCATTTCTAGATAACAACTAATAGACTATAAACATCTAACAACATATATAACATCTATTTAGCCAATCATCCAACTAAATTTCCAATTTTAAAGGATAACTCAAGAACACCCAAACTAAGAAGAAACTAGGTTATTTACCTCTTAATTCTTGTTTAGCTTTGTTAGGAGATGTTAGAGAATTGCTACTTTCTTCTTGTTTTCAAGGATTTCTCTTCCAATTCCTCTCTAAATCTCTCTCTTCCTCTGCATTTTCTCTGCTCTCTTTAGACTTAGGATAATACGCATAAAAAATAACTGATATGGCCTTTCCCCACGCACTCTTCAGTTAAAAAAAACAAAGCGCCTATCGGTTATGTTATGCCTAATGCCATAAGGCCATGTTTGGCTACACAAAACTGCCCCCCTTTCAATTTATTTTGATAACATTTATATTATATAGTTCCATTTGTCATATTTTAATTAATTAATTTTAATAACCTACAATTACAATTATAATTTCCATTATAATTATATTTATGCTTAGCAAATTATTATATATCTAATTCAATTATTAAATTAAACTAAAGCATTATTTTATTTAAATTTCCTTAAATATTAAGGAATTTATTTAATTTAATTATTTCATTAAATTAAATCTTCAAATAATAAAATTACCATTCATTACTTTAGTTAGCATACACACTTAACTATATTATTATATCACAATTTCATCAATTATTTATTTATCTCCATAAATAAATTAATTAAAATATTTATTTAATTCAATAAATATTTAAAATTAAATACAAAATTCTAGTTCGTTACATCCTTCCCTCCTTAAAAGGATTCTGTCCCCAAAATCACAACTCAATAAATTCATTCGTTACATTCTTTCCCTTTTAAAAAGATTATATCCCCAGAATCGCTATACACATACTAAGCAAATAACTGAGGATAATCTTCCACCATTTTGTCTTTGATTTCCCACACAGCTAGTACATCGTTGTGGTTTCTTCAGACTACCTTAACATAAGGTATTATTTTGTTTCTAAGTACTTGCTATTTCCTATCAACCATTTAGACAGGAACTTCTTCGTAAGACAAATCTTTCTCAAATTGTAATAGTTCATACTTTATGACATGCTTATAATAAGGTCTGTATGGTTATAGCCATAAAACATGAAAACATTGCGAATACTAACTATAGAGGTAAGGCTACCTTATAAGCCGTCTCTTCTACTCTCGCAGCATGTAAAACTAAGAACCTCAGACTCAGCTTTCCTTTTTTACTAAATTTATCTTTCTCTTCAAGTGATATGTTCAAAAAAATGAAGTTATCTACTATAAATTCTCACTTCTGATAATGTTGGTCCGCATATTTCCTCTGTTTTTCTTGAGCAACTACCAATCTTGCTTTTAGTACTTGACGATCTTTTCAATATTCTATACGATACACCGATGTTTTTTTTGTGATGAACTCAACTAAAAGTAAATGGTCATTTTAATTCTTCATGAAATCCATAACACAAACGTTTAGCATGCCTTCCGATGTCTGGATTGTCCTTTTAGTTTGCCAATCGACTTGCAGATGGCGTAACGTACTCATTTCTAACTTTGGTTCCACGCGCTCTTGTAAACCTTTCTAAAAATTCGATGTGAATTGTGAATCTCGGTTCGACACGATTGATATTAAAATTGCGTGCCTTGAAAAAATTCCTTTGGCATATAATTCTGCCAACTAACCCAAATAAAATCTAATTTTGATCAGAAAGAATATGCTGATTTTGAACTACCACGAAATCTATCGCCATGTCCACTTCAATAGTTGTAACAAACCAATTGGGTTTTGATATTCTACTTTGACTTTTGACATGTTAAGCTTTTTGTAGCACACTTAGCAACCTCTCACTTTATATTTTGCCATCAAAAGTATCATCAAAGGTCTTGATTCATTTTCGTGCTCCCTACTTGAATCGAATATGTCGAACTATGAGTTTTATTAAAAACTACATCTTCAACTCTCGATATTGGCAGATCCTAGTTTCTTTCTTCAAATTTCAACAACCCTTTGGTATCAATCTTGAATTTGATATCATTCCTTGTAAAAAAAAATTTAATCAATTACGTAACTTAGAAATTCCTCACGCTTTATCCAAATTCCTATTTTGAAAATTTTGCATTTCCCACACTTTTCTTAACAACCTCTTAGCTTACATCATCGCTAGACAACTTGATCGTCTAAACGACCTATTACCGGAAAATAAAATACTACCTTTGACTTTCTCAAAGTCATAAGGTTTACGCATTTTCTTTGGCAATCACTTATCGCCACCTGGTTCAACAATCTCAGAGTTTCACAAACCAAATTGGAAATAAATCCATTTACATCACGTGGCCTTTAATACCCATACCACAATTCTATACATCAGCTTAAAAGGAATCACTATTCACACATTCTATATTTAAGGATTAGTTTAACTCTTCCCAAAGCGAATCTAATTTCTAAGCAAATTTATCAAACATAAATTAACAAATAACACCTGAATCAAATAACTCTCAATCATTTAAATCATTGACCAGAATGGTACCTTGCTCTACGTCCACCGTCACGTTGAATGTAGGTTCGGTTGGTCGACTCAACGGAGCGGACTCCACAATAACCACTTGCCACTGCTGCTGTCCCCTTTTTTCCACATGCTTTTCTAGCCTCTTTCTTTGGGTAACCTCGAGCCAAGTGCTCCTTCGACCCACACGTGAAGCAGGCTCCCTTCCTCGGGCTTAGACAATTTGGTGCAATGTGTCCCCCCAAGCCACAATTGAAGCATACTCTCTTTCCCTTCAAACAAACACCTACATGTTTCTTTCCACAGTTGCTACACGCCTCCACCTTCTTCTTTTCATTCCTTTGTTGATTTCTAGCAGTGACATTTTTATTCCACTTTATTTTCTGAACATTACCCCTACGGCTACCTCCTGCCTTATCTCTATTTTCACCTTTCTTTTCCCTCTGCTCTTGATTGTCTATCAGTGTATTACCTTCCTCGTCTATGATAATAGTTCTTTCCAGCCTTGTTATGAAAAAATTCAGTTGAAACATCGAGATTTGACTATACAGCCAAGAATTCAGTTGATTTGCAAGTGCTTCGACCAGCAAATTCACCAACTACGACACTGAGTTAGCATCAGCCTCATTATTGTATGTATATTCCTCGGGGGTCTGCTGACGCTATTGTCTTCTTCTAGGGGGCATCTTACTATTTAAAATTTGCACTATTAGATCATCATTCATTCACGTATTAAAACATTTAAGCTTATCTCAACAACTTTTAGATAACACATAATATATCTTAATAAACAATGGAATTTTTATTCATTTATTACTCTAAAACATAACAAAAATAGCCTCACTGCTATTTATATCATTTATCATGCAGTAATAAAATTCAGGATTACTTCATCATATCCCACTATTTATTTCAAAAGTTAAGATTTACATCTTATTAATTTTCATCATAATTTATATATCATCTTAATGTTTTTTTTCTCATAATCTACAAGAACATTCCACGTTATACAGCTTCATTGTGCTCTTGCTCCATGAATACAAATCATTGTCTTACGATCCATTGTATACCAAAGATAAACCTCAACCTACACAGGAAAGTGGAAGACTAAATTCTAAGTTCCATCATTTGCTTGGCACTCTTTGAATTGTCTTCAACACGATCTATGTGTTTAGAAGCTTTCATCCACTCGTCCTCAGCTCTCGCCCACTTTGCTGACTCCTTTCCCAAATCATTCCTGTGTAATCTCGTTAATAACTATCCTCTTTAATACTCTAACTGAGATAATCTTTGCACTACATCTCCCTTTACTCATACTTCATCTTTACCTTCTCAAATTCATCTTCACGATCAAACTCAAGCTCATACCAAAGTTCTACAACAGCAATCAATGGGTATGGCTTTCCCAATACCAACCATACTCAGACTATACGAACTTCTCAGGGATCCTAATCCCTATCTTCCTTCATCAATCATTCTGACAACAAAGTTTTAATAACTCCCACAACTCGATATATATAATACTCGCGAGCACATAGGTTTGTTAACACATAAGAACATAAAATCTTTTATCATTTTATCTTCAATGAATTTCCTTCAATTCATTCCTTAGAACTCGATAAGAGTTTATCACCTTTATATTTTCGATCTCCTAGAAGGTTATAGCCTAAGGTTTCCCCACCTAAGGTTCATAACCTAAAGCTTTGATACCAACTTGTGACACCCCCAAATCTGGGTACTTTAATCCCACAGATTTGGTGTTTACTGTCCAATTAAATTATAACTAACTACCCATAAACAAAGGATATAAATAAACTCAAAAGTTTAAACAATAAATCTCCCCTTTATAGGGTTACATAATCTCAAATAAATCCCAAGTCATCTAACCTTTATCCTTACAATCATCAACGGAATATTAAATCATAATCATAATCAAATCTATTACATAAGCTTCATAAATAAATGATTAATTAAACGTCTTCTAATTAAGCACTTTGCCCTTGCCCTTGCTTGTAGAAAGCTCTTCACACTTCTTAACTTCATCTGCATTGTTTTGTGCAAGAGTAAGCAAACAATTGCCCACAAAAAGGATAATATACAATAACATTCTATGAATGACAATTAACTGAGCTTTAAATGTTCAAGTACTCTTACTGGAGCAATAAACTCTAATTCAAAAGCTATGAGTTCAAAGGAATAATGAATTTTAAGTTAACAACAGATATCAATCATCAAAAGAATACACTGAGCGTCACAAGACCACGAACTATGTTCTAGGTTGTCAAGTATTTCTATTTTAACCTTTAACAGTCTAAAAGACTATAATCATCTTCTATGTCCTAGGTTAACAAGTGTTTCTACTGTAACTTTAACAGTCTAAACGACTATAAGAACCATCATCTCGTACTCTAGGTGATCAGCCATTTGTACTATGTATTGCACAAATATTTTAAAGCTATTGCGTAGCTCTAAAATAATCCCTTGATATAGGGTTGTTCATCTCAGCTTAGATTATCAGGTTCAGTACAAAAGAAGGTTTGGTTTGGAATTAACTTCAAAGGAATTCTAAATCTTTAGAATGCTCCTCAACCAAGTACTGGTTGAATTAAGTAGGGATCAATAACTATTCAAGAGTTTGATTACAAACGAATTATGTCAATGTATCAATAAGAGATAGGTTATCAATGGTTTATCAGCTGAAAAAATATTAGTCATCGATTATACATTCTTAAAACTATACAGATTCATAAGCAAACCAAAGGAAGTTTGGTTTGAACTGTCTTTAAGGGTAATTTAGAGTTTAGAACATTCATCAACTAAGGATTAGTTGAATCAATAAAGAATCGCTAGTCAACTAAGAGTTTGGTACAATAACGTAAGATAGTGCACTGACATTGGTGATCAAATATAGAACAATGGTTAATTTTAGTTGAACAAATGTTTTTCAACAAGATCAAGTTTTCTAATAATAGTACAAACTTTGAATAAACAAAACAACCTCGCTTGAAATGAAGGAGTATAGATTAATTAACTAGCTCAAGGAAAAGTGTAGTTAGGAACAATAACAAGTTAGGAACAAGAACTTGCATAATGAAAGATTAAAGTTAGAGAACTTGTGACGCCCCCAAATTCGGACCTCCACTTGGTCACTCGAATTCAGTTCATCACGTGCTCAAAGTATTACCATAATAACTAAAATCATACATTCACAATGGAAAATCTAAATTAGAATAATGTACAATGATTTATTATAATTATTCCCCCAAGTCTCGCAACCTACAGTACTTAATAGATTACATAATAGTATCAAATAAAGACCTATTACATAATCCTAGTTAAGTTTAAACATAGTCTGCAAATAGTCTTAACATAACATAAAAGTTTTTAAATATAAAGGAACAAGCTAGTCGATAGCCTTGCCCTTGCCCTTGTTTGTTCCAGAGACACCTCCTTGTTCCTCCTTAACTAAAAGTTTTTAAATAAGCAAGGATGGGCACAAATTTCCCAGCAAGTAATATACAACAAGGGTGTAGGATATAATATCACAAGGTTTGAAATATCGAAGTGTCAATTCTAGGATAGTTCAAAGTGTTAGAATAACATCATGGATAAGGAATATCAACAATTCTTGGAATAAGAACAACAATTCAATATAAATCAATAGATATATATGAATTCAACGACTAACAATGTATCCGATTGGATAAGCAATTTATACTGAGCAGTAACTAAGGACCATTGAACTTCCACTAGAGTTACCAATATTAAACTGATAACCAAAAATATCAAGTAATATAGATGATCAGTCTACAATACTTTACGTTATGCATAACACCACCATAATATTAAATCATGTGTTGGGGTTTTCAACGACATACACTCCCCTTACCAAAATGGTTGTTCAACTCAGTTTTCGAGATTTTCGCACTAATCAATTGGTTTGGACAGTTTTATAAACATGCATATAGTCTAGCTGAATCAAATGGCATCGACCCTTTTACGATATTCAAGAACAATACCAAGTTCAACATGAATAATAGTTTTCACAGGAGTCTAAACATACTTGTTCGATTGAACGAATAAATAGAATAACTTGCATTCAAAGAGATAAGGTTTAGATACTCTTACGGTATTCATTGAATAAAGTAATGCAAAGGTTTAGGATACTTGCCTTAAGCGTAGTTTATACACTTTAAGAAATTAACACTTTTGAATCCTATTTATAGCGTATTATATGATCAAGATATTCATTAGCTAACACAGTCTTTAAACAAGCTTGACACGATTCAAGTATGCACATACGGTATAAAATTAGATCATAACTTAAACTCCTAGTCATTTCTATAAGTAATTTAAGAATACTCAAAGTTAGATCCTTTTTACTCTTGTACCTTCCTATTACAAGGCAACCACCAATACATTATTTAAGCATCACCTATAGACATGTATCAATAGGATTTAAGTTACTTTTAGCAATATAAGCATCACATAGTTACTTTCCAAAAGATCAGAACTCACTAGATTAGATTCAAGAATTGGCTTTGGCCACGGCTAAGTTTAGACTGCCAAGCAATTTACTGGCCATCCTCTAGCCATGCCAGACTCAAATTGCTACCTTGTGGGTTTTGTCCGGCTTAACAAAAATAATTACACATAGTATATTTGTTATGTTAAAGGTCTTTTCATGCTTCTTAAGTCACTCTAGGTTCCTTCTTTCACAATAGGGTCCTAAATTGACCATTTCAATAATTTAAGGCCATTCAAGGTTATGAACTCACAAAGTCTATCATGTTTGCCCTCTAAACATACGAGCTAGTTATAAAACTCATATTAGGCATGCTTGTGAATATTCATAACGCCTACGTGAAACTAACACCACTTTAGTTGAAAATATGCTTTGTTCATGCTTTATTTGAAATATGACACACAAACATGGTATATATATATATATATATATATGTTTATTCTACATGAGAGAGTCTAAGAGTGTTATCGAACATGATCACAAATGTCAGATTCTAGTCTTCAAGGTATCATGACAATATTCATATTCTAAACTTACTAGTAAGTCCGACTTGTTCATGTCTCTTTGCTAATCACATAAACATAAGTTAAAGGTTTATTCATGCATTTCTAAGTCATACTAACATGCTTTGCAAAGTCAGAATATATATCATGTAGAAATCATGAAAGTTAGCTCACTAGGCTAAGTCTTTTCTTGAAAACATTTCTAACACAAGGCTTAATAAGTTTGATCATGCTCGAAGGAACTATGTACACTACAACATGCTCATCTATGTGCAAAATCAGTCATGTATAGCTTAATAGGTTCACAATTTGTAGAACATGATCTTTTACATAGTTTGTTTTCAAAACTTAAAGTCCAAATCTCCGTTTAAACCATATACCTTCGTTAATCATGCAAGTCTATTCAAACATGTTCTTATTGAGTTTATATACCCATATATACATCATACACATGTTTACATGCTAGTTTGAGCCATAACATCTAGCTCATATTTATCAGACTTGCAAAATGTAACATTCAACTGAAATGTGGATTTCGGTAGCAATTGCATCGCGTGCCTCAAGATAAATATAAATGCAAGCAATTGCCAGTGTTCTGGTTCGAGCCAAGAACTGCGTCTGCTTTCAGAATCGCTTCAGCCCAACCTCAAAAATTACTCACAATTTCGATTTTAAACCATCATATATTTTGCATCATGCTCATATGGTCATACAACAACTATATGGACATTACCCAACCTCATTAACATACAATTCCATGAATTCAAGAATTTGAATTTCAAGACTCAAGACTCCATTTTTACAGAAACTGAAAATGGCAACAAGGAAAAAAGAGTTATACCTCTGTAATGTGATAGGAACTTGCTCCAATGAACTCTCAAACTCTTAGAATGTTTATATGTTCTCAACCTCACCTTTGACAATTCTCAACACTTGGAAAAATGGAAGGAGAGCTCTTATTTATAGAAGAATCAATATACAGATTTTGAAGTTTTCCATTGAATCAAACTCATGTGTTAAAGGATTGCATGAGGGTTAACAAGGAGTGGTTGGATGGTAGTTGAAACTCATCATAACCACCACTCCCTACCATGATCATTGCCTAGCAAGCTTGGAAGGAAAATGAAGAACATAGGCCTTAGCCTTTTGTTATTAAACGTGACTAAGGTTTAAGGCAATTGGACACTCATTTTGGGACAACTTAAATGCTCAGCATTATAGGAACACTTAGACTATACTTATGCACAACCCTTATTCTTATGTTATATCAACCATACATTAACTATAACTATATGTCACACTTTAATAATTAATGTTTCAAGGTAGTAGATGAAATATGGAAATGTAATATACATATAATCCATGTACATTTTATCACACTGGTACACTTTAATAATTCATGGTATATTATTTTCATACATGCCCACATACATATTGTCACATAGATAATATATTTATAACATATAGTTCCAATATATTTAGTCACAATGCTCATACAATATAGTTTTATAAGACTTAATATATAGTCACACAATGTCACACTACACTATATAGTATAGTTGTATTATTGCTCATATGCACATAACTCACAATATAATATTATTATATTACTAACTTACTCATTTGTGTTAAATAAATAAATCATGCACTTCCTTAATTAATTAACACCAATATTAATTAATCCAATCATTGATTAATGTATTTATGGATTTTCATTATTTATTTTTATAATTATTATTATATTTCAAACAATAATAATCACATATTATGATTTAATTACCAAATAATCAATTCTCTACCACAGCCATCATCAATTAATTAATATGACCATTAACAATTAATATTGGTTATTTGCACACTTTATTCCACAATTTATTAATGTCACACACATCATAGAATTGTTCCATTTAATTTTCAAATTAGAAAAATTAATTTTTCTCCAACTAACCACTAAATGACAAAGAAAGACCAGCTTGTATCATTGACTACAGCAATTGCGTTCTCGCCTCGATAAAGTGCAAGACTGGTTTAACTTAAGCCAGTGTCAACCCTTAATGCCATACTCGTTTTACACGACATGAATTACTATCCATACGAGTGTTACTACGAGTCTACGAGTGTATTGATTACCTATATGAAATCACCTGATCAACACGATTAATCTTCTTAACTCTCGTTTAATTTGCTTAACGAATTTCCTCTTTTCACATTATGCCACAAAAGGCATTTCACAATCCTCATTGTCACTTCACACATCTTAATACGCGTTGATCTTAATACGAATTAATTGAATTAACTAACTCACAAAATAATAACACTTTTATTCCCTGAAATTTTATTTCCACTAATATATTCATTTAATAATACGTGAAAATTCTCAGGTATTACATCCTCCCCCCCCCCCCTTATAAAAATTCCATCCCGAAATTGCTACAAGGTTACACAAACAGATGGGGATAATCCCTCATCATCCTATCTTCTAACTCCCACGCTAAGTCCCCTCGACATCGTGGTTACGCCTAAAGCACTTTTTACGTAAGAAATAACTTTATTCCTTAAGGTTTGCTCTTTCCTATCGAGAATTTGGACAGGAATTTCTTCGTACGCTAAATTCTTCTCCACTTGAATAGGTTCATAAGAAATCACGTGTTTGTAGTCGGACTTGTACGGACGCAACACAGATATGTGAAACACGTTATGGATGTGCTCCAACTCAGGTGGTAGTGCAACTTTGCATGTTACTTCGCCCACTCGCTTTAGTATCTCGAATGGTCCTATGAATCTTGGACTCGGTTTTCCTTTCTTGCCAAAACAGATCTTTTCCTTCCATGGAGATACCTTCAAGAATACAAAACTGCTGACTTCAAAATCTCGGTCTTGCCGATGCAAGTCTGCGTACTTCTTTTGGCGATCTTGAGCTGCTACTAGCCTGGCCCTTATCATTGTTACCACATTCGCGGTTTGTTGTACTAACTCTGGTCCGAGTATTCGTTGTTCTCTGACTTCAACCCAATATAATGGTGTCCTGCACTTCCTTCCGTAAACAGCTTCATACGGTGGCATGCCGATACTCGCATGGTAACTATTATTATACGCAAATTCGACTAAGGGTAGGTGGTCGTCCCAATTTCCCTTAAAATCCATCACACAAGTCCTAAGCATGTCCTCTAGCGTTTGTATTGTTCGCTCACTTTGTCCATCTGTCTGAGGATGATAAGCAGTACTTAACCGTAACTGTGTTCCCATCCTCTCTTGCAAGCTTTTCCAGAATTTTGACGTGAAATGCGGGTCTCGGTCAGAAATAATCGATACCAACACTCCATGTCGTGAAACAATTTCCTTAACGTACAGACTCGCTAATTGATTTAAACTATAGCGGATCTTGATAGGTAGAAAATGTGTGGTCTTCTTAATTCGGTCTACGATAACCTAAATGGCATCCAAACCTTTCTGCGTGACTGGAAGTCCTACCACGAAATCCATCGTGATATGCTCCCATTTCCACTCTAGTATTTCCAAAGATTGTAATAAACCACTCGATTGCTGATGCTCTGCTTTGACTTGCTGACACGTAAGACATCTACTAACGTACTCCGCAATTTTTCGTTTCAGATTTGGCCACCAAAAATGTTGCTTCAAGTCCCGATACATCTTTGTGCCTCCCGGATGAACGGAATATGTCATATTATGATCCTCGTACAAAATCTCCTCTCTTAACTCGGCCACTACCGGTACCCACACTCTCCCTTCGAATCTTAAGATACCATCCTTATCTATTCGAAAATTTTCTTCCTCTTTTTCCGTGATCCTTCTTCTGATTTTCTCACATTCTCCATCCTTGTCCTGGGCTTCCTTTACTCTATCCAACAATGTTGGACAAGCTTCCATTACAAATAACATCTCTTCAGACCTCTCGAATCCCTTTACTTCTATTTCCAATTTCTCCATATCTCTTATTAACTCCTCCTGAGTTGTCAGTTGAAACAATTTCTCCCTTCCTTTCCTGCTCAGAGCGTCGACAACCACGTCCTTTTCCCGTGATGATAAAGAATCTCACAGTCATAATCCTTGATCAATTCTAACCACTTTCTCTGACGCATATTCAACTCCTTCTGTGTGAAGATATATTTCAGATTTATGTGGTCCATGTATATCTCACATTTCTCTCCGTACAAATAATGTCTCCATATCTTTAACACAAAAACTACGGCCACTAACTCTATGTCATGAGTAGGGTATCATTTTTCGTAATCCTTCAATTGTCGTGATGCATACGCAATGACCTTGTCATGTTGCATATGCACACAACCAAGTCCTCTATACGACGCATCACTGTACACCACAAATCCTCCCGTATCATCTGGTAATGATAATACAGGTGCCTCGCTTAATCTCTTCTTTAACTCTTGAAAACTCTCTTCGCATTTGTCGGTCCATACAAATTCCACCATCTTCCTTGTCAAATTAGTTAACAGGGTCACTATCTTAGAAAAATCCTGGATAAATCTTTGATAGTACCCAGCTAACCCTAAAAAACTTCTCACTCTGTAAGAGTTCTCGATTGTTCCCAATTACTCACTGCTTTGACCTTTTCGGGGTCTACTGAGATTCCATTCTCATCTACCACGTGGCCTAAGAATTGAACCTTCTTCATCCAAAATTCATATTTAGTAAATTTTGCATACATTTTCTCCTTTCGTAGTGCCTCCAAAACAATCTTCAGATGTTCGGCGTGTTCTTCCTCCGTCTTCGAGTAGATCAAAATGTTGTCGATGAAAACTACTACAAATTTATCCAAATATGGCTTAAAAACTCGATTCATTAAATCCATGAATGCTGCCGGAGCATTAGTCAAACCGAATGACATTACCAAAAACTCGTAATGTCCATAACGGGTTCAAAATGCAGTTTTTGGTATATCTTCATCCCGCACCTTTAGTTGGTGATATCCCGTCTACAGGTCGATCTTCAAGAAACACTTCGCTCCTTTCAGTTGATCAAATAAGTCATCTATCCTCGTTAGTGGATATAAGTTCTTTATCATTACTCTATTCAATTCTCGATAATCGATACAGAGCCTCATCGATCCGTCCTTTTTCTTAACGAATAACACTGGTGCTCCCCAAGGAGACACACTCGGTCGAATGTAACACTTATCCAATAACTCTTGAAGTTGTATCTGTTAGGTTTTCGTGAAAATCAGAGTAGCAATCAAATTGCAAAACGTAGCGGAAGCGAGATAAAATCATATTTTAAAATTTTTCACAAACCAATTACCCGGATCATCCTTTATGCATATTATTAATTAAACGAAGAATAAGAAAATATGAAATCATACCCTTGTAGAAACGAGCTTCCTCAGTACGAAGTTCACCTCCTACTTCTCCGCGATCTCCTCAATCTCCTGTAGATTCCTTCCTTTGATTAATGTAAGCCACCCAAGTGTGTGGCCTCTATAGTGATCCACCAAGGAAGAGGAATTTTTCAAGAAGAAGGATTTGGCTCAAACCCTAGTTTTTCCTATCCTAATAAGAAAAGGGGTGTACTCTCCAACTCTTGGAATTACGATATATCTCATATCTAAAATAAGACCTCTTATAAAGATATTATATAACCCTATTTTAATTAAAATAAGGTATTATCTATTTAATTAAACTCTTTTAATTAAATGGGCTCCTAATCCTATTAGGGATAATTAGTTAAACTCCTTTAACTAATTTTCTTTCCTAATCCAATTAGGAATAAATGAGAGTACTAATATTAAATTAATTCCTAAACCTTTTAGAAATTAAAATAATTATAATTATAATAATAATATTAATAAGACTCCTCTTATTAATTTATATTTAATATTTCTAAAATATTAAATAATAATATTAAGCTATTTAATTTATTCTATCACCATAGATTAAATTAAATATACTTAACATATTATTACAATTATGCCATTAACTTCTTAAATAATTATTCTCCCTTTTATGGTGTGACCCTTTTTAGGTTCTCCATATTAAACCTATTGTGAATAAATCAATTAGAACAATTTAATCTCATTTAAATAAATAAATTAAACAAATAATTTATTTAAATAAATAATATTTATTCTACAATAGGGATAAGCCTCCCTAGCGATTAACGACTTTCCGATAATATAGATTTCAACATTAATCATAAAAGAACCTTTGAGTAAATAGTTACCGCATAATTCAATCCTTCCACCATACTATGTCCCAATTAAATATAAGACATGGAATTATCACAAGTCTTATTTTATTTAATTATATGTATTTTCGATTCCTAAATGAATAACTCCCAATGAATGCAAATTAGAAACTACTTTCTAATTTCATTCCACCTCGCCAAGGATTCCCGGGTTGTCATTTATCGAATCACATAGACATCTCTCCTTTTACTAGAAGTGGTAGATTCTTTATCGATCATTCATTATCTTCATATATAACTTATTACACCCAAGCATACCCTTTGATATACTCTAAGAGTCTTAAGGAATAAGTCAAAGTGTAATTCATTATATATAAGATACTATGATGATCTCAAGTCTAAGGATCATTTGCACTACTATCACTACAGTGAATTCCTATCGACAAAAAGTAAAACTCCATTAGGTATTCCTTAGCGAGTCACGCTCAAAGAACTTATTCTCTAATAAGCACCTACATACCGCTTTAGTGTCTCCACACAAATGATCATGAGACCAATCATCCTCATCCAATGAGCAAGCAACGTATGTACCAATCTATCCGGATTCACTAATCCCCTATTTAGTAATCCAATGATTGGGAACTATTTTAGTTTTAAGCTTTCTAAGAATTTAGATCTCATTAGAATGATCATCATCATTATTCTAAAAGCGTTGCTTAAAACTATGGGTTTATCACATATTATTAAAACAGCACCATGTAGATAATAAATGCCTTTAATAAATAATTCTTTTATTAATAAATAAATAAGATTGATTACACAGTATATGCTTTATCATCATACATGATTGGCTTGTATGCATAATACTTTCAGTATCATCAATTCCTTCATTTCTACTGGCGCCATACGATATGGAGCTTTCAAAATTGGTGTTATTCCCGGTGCTAAGTCTATTATGAATTCGATTTCTCTCTTTGGCGGAAGGCTAGACAGATCGTCTGGAAACACATCCTGAAATTCACTCACTACGGGTATATCTTTAATCTCTACTCCCTTTTTCTAAGTATCCACGATGTAAGCTAAATAACCTACACATCCTTTCTTTAACAATTTCTTAGCCTGCATCATCGTAACGCAACACGATTGCTTAAGCGATGAGCTACCATAAAATGCTACCTTAGACTTACTCGGAGTCTGAAGGTTCACACATTTGTTCTGATAGTCAATTACTGCTGCATGGTTATATAACCAATCCATCCCTAGTATTACGTCAAATTCTCCTAGTCTAATAGGAATCAAGTTTATGCTCAGTTCATGTTCTCTAATGTTTGCGCGAAAATTTCGATAGACGTATTCTATAGGTATTATTTCCTTATTCACAACTTCTATGTTCAAAGGATCTTTTAAACGTTCTCGGGGTGTACTAAGTTTACTAGCAAATTCTTCAAATACGAATGAACAGGTGGCACCCGAATAAAATAATACATAAGCATTTATATTATTGATTGGGATTATACCTGAAACCACAACCTTTGCAGCTACGACGTCTTGGACGGTCATGTTAAAGGTTCGAGCGGTCGATCGGTTGGGTTGCGTAGGTCCACCAATCATTAACTTACTTCCTCCTCCCTGGCTTCCGCCAGCTCCACCGCTTCCTTTCTTCGGGAAATCCTTTATCTGGTGCTCTGTTGATCCACAAGCAAAACATCCTCTGATCTTCTTCGGCTTTGGGCAATTTGGCGATATGTGCCCCTCTTGGTCGCAATTATAACAAGTGTTTTTCCTCTTCCAGCATTCTCCCTGATGACTTCTTCCACATTTGTTGCAAGCTTCGGTCCTCTTCTTGAAGTTTCCCTGGTGACTCCCACCTTGATTATTATTTTTGTTGTTATTATTTTCCCATTTCCTCTTTCCAGAGTTACTTCCTCTGCTATTGCTCCCTCCACGATGCTCACTACTAACGTTCTTATTCTTCTTCTCCTTATGATATAAACTCAAGGCCTCACTGCCACCTTCCGCAATGATTGCCTTCTCCAATAATGTTTTAAAGGAATCAATCTGGAAGACCGATACCTTATTATACAACCACGGCTTCAACCCTTGTTCAAAATGTCTCGCCTTCCTCTCCTCATCCATAACTTGGTGCTCTGCAAATCACACTAGTTCATTAAACTTAGCTGCGTAGTGCACCACCATCATATCACCTTGTTTTAACTCTAGGAATTTTATCTCCATCCTACTCTTCATACATTTCGGGAAATAGTTCTCGAAGAATAACACAGTAAACCTCTCCCATGATATTGTACATTCCCCCGCTCTCTATTGATTAGTTTCCAACCAATAGTTCGCTTCGCCCCTCATCATGTATGTGGAAAATACTGTCTTCTGGTCTTCACCCATGCGAGATATAGTGAAGGCCTTCTCGATATCCTCTATCCAGGTTTGCGCAACTATCGGGTCAGTGGTTCCCGCGAACTCTGGGGGTCCTACACTCTTAAAATCTTTGAAGGTTGTTACTGGGACAGCTTGGGGAACGGGTGGTACGGGTTCGTTTCTTCCCCTCAGCGCTTCTCCCAATAAATCTACCAGTCTTTGTATCGGATCTACAGGACCTCTCTCATCATTAACTAACTTTTTTGGGACAGTTATTCTACATCTGGGCGGCATTTTCTGCATCACAAAATTTTTCACTTTATTATCTAATTATAATATTTAGACATTTCTCAATAGAAAAGAACTATAGGTTCATAACACGTTTCTGAAATAAGATCATTTATATTCATATGCCAAAGGGTTACATTACATGTTCTTTTCTAGCATACTGCTATAAATGATAACACATATCCCCTAATATCACAAAAGACAGGGACATACTAACTTACTACCCCTCTAACACCTTTCAAAAGTTTGGGGGTTTACCACTATCTCACATTTTATACAAAAGACTGAGATTACAACAACATTTTAACAACACATAAATAAATTACTATGCTACTGGTCTTCATCCTCTAGACTTAATCTAACATCCCACGCTCCACAGCTCTTTGATATTCCTTCTGCGTAATGTGCACTACCATATCCTGACTTATGGTATGCCGGGTCTGTCCTTGTTTAGCTGGGTAATGATGTACCCCATTGATCAATCTTTCCATGGTCGTGCGTAGAGCATAGCCCATCTTGTTCATCTTCCTCCTCTTGCACCGCACCTCATCCTCTAGGTCATCTGCCCTATCATTGGCTTCCTCCCACTTCTCCTCGAAGTGAATCCTATCCATCACCTCCATTTCTAACTGAGTTCGGAGAGCCTCCTTCTCTGCCCTCTCACTCAAAACTTTCTGCTCCAATTCCTCTAGCTTTCTTGACACCTCAACATTCCTCGCCACCGCTCGGTGAAACAAAGCTCCCCTCTGGATCCCTACCTCCTTATGGTGAGAAATTTTTACCTCCATCTCCTGCATTACTAGTTGCCTCTGATGGTCCTCGTCCCTCAACTTCTGGAACGTGGACTCCCTATCCCTAGCCTCAGCCTCTAGCTCCTCCACTCTACATCCCAACTCCAATATCTGCTCCTCATACTCTCCTAACATCCGATCCTCGAAAGTAGCCTCGTTGGAGTCCATCATAGGTTCGGGCTCCTCCTCCAGATCAGACTCCACATCTTCCTCATCGTCATCATCAAAAGGGGCCACTACTGAATTAGGCTCCGCTATCAAGGGTGTCTCAGAGACTACGTGGATATCACGCGGCTCCCCCTCTACCACTTGGCTAGGTCCTCCCATGTCAGTCATCCTACAATCACCAACATAAGACAACACAAACAACAACTCCATTAGAATGTTAAACAAATATAAGTTCATTGTATAGAATGAAGTTACATTTCATAACACACTAAGTCTCTCAAAGAAAACTCTACATGAGTTTTATCTCCTTCCTAACCTCTAGGTTTTCTTAAGTTATAATCTAAGGACTCTCGCTTCCTAAGGTTTATAACTAAAGTTTTGATACTCAACTCATGACGCCCCAAATTCGGACCTCCACTTGGTCACTCGAATTCGGTTCATCACGTGCTCAAAGTATTACCATAATAACTAAAATCATACATTCACAACGGAAAATCTAAATTAGAATAATGTAAAATGATTTATTATAATTATTCCCCCAAGTCTCGCAACCTATAGTACTTAATAGATTACATAATAGTATCGAATAAAGACCTATTACATAATCCTACTTAAGTTTAAACATAGTCTGCAAATAGTCTTAACATAACATAAAAGTTTTTAAACATAAAGGAACAAGCTAGTCGGTAGCCTTGCCCTTGCCCTTGTTTGTTCCAGAGACACCTCCATGTTCCTCCTTAACTAAAAGTTTTTAAATAAGCAAGGATGAGCACAAATTGCCCAACAAGTAATATACAACAAGGGTGTAGGATATAATATCACAAGGTTTGAAATATCGAAGTGTCAATTCTAGGATAGTTCAAAGTGTCAGAATAACATCATGGATAAGGAATGTCAACAATTCTTGGAATAAGAACAACAATTCAATATAAATCAACAGATATATATGAATTCAACGATTAACAATGTATCTGACTAGATAAGCAATTTATACTGAGCAGCCACTAAGGACCATTGAACTTCCACTAGAGTAACTAATATTAAACTAATAACCAAAAATATCAAGTACTATAGATGATCAGTCTACAATACTTTATGTTATGCATAAGACCAAAATAATATTAAATTATGTGTTGGGGTTTCCAACGACATACACTCCCCTTACCAAAAGGGTTGTTCAACTTAGTTTTCGAGATTTCCGCACCAATCAATTGGTTGGGACAGTTTTATAAACATGCATATAGTCTAGTCGAATCAAATGGCATCGACCCTTTTACGATATTCAAAAACAATACCAAGTTTAACATGAATAATAGTTTTCACAAGAGTCTAAACATACTTATTCGATTGAACGAATAAATAGAATAACTTACATTCAAAGAGATAAGGTTTAGATACTATTAAGGTATTCGTTGAATAAAGTAATGCATAGGTTTAGGATACTTTCCTTGAGCGTAGTTTATCCACTTAAAGAAATCAACACTTTCGAATCCTATTTATAGCGTATTATATGATCAAGATATTCATTAGCTAACACAGTCTTTAAACAAGCTTGACACGATTCAAGTATGCACATACGGTACAAAATCAGATCATAACTTAAACTCCTAGTCATTTCATAAGTAATTTAAGAATACTCAAAGTTAGATCCTTTTTACTCTTGTACCTTCCTATTATGAGGCAACCAACAATATATTATTTAAGCATCACCTATAGACATGTATCGGTAGGTTTTAAGTTACTTTTAGCAATATAAGCATCACATAGTTACTGTCCAAAAGATCAGAACTCACTATATGGGATTCGGATGGCCATTGCAATTGCTGCACGGCTAAGTTTAGACCCACAGCAAATTGCTACTGGCCCTCTAACCATGCCAGACTCGATTCTTTGCCTTTTTGGGTTCTCATTCGCTTAACCAAAATAATTATCAGAACGCCTTTTAGAAAATCGGATTTATATGACAATTAAATTTTATTTGATTATGTGAATTAAATGAATTTAATTGATTTATTTTGTGAGTAAGCTATGTGAAGGTCGTTCTATGACAAAGAATGTGCTAATGTGGTTAGTAATCTGGCTACGTGCTAGTATTAATTGTTTAGAATTTTCAAGACGAAAATAAATGTTTTCCGAGAAATTCCCGTAAAAACACTATTCATCCATTTCTATTCGGGGAATTATTTTGAAATTCTGAGAAACGCGTAATGATAGAATATCGAGATTAGATGAAATATCTGATAATATTTCATTTATGAAAAACGAAGTTTTCACATGCGGACTTAAAACCTAAGGGTTGAGTATAATGATTTCTGAGAAGGAAATGAAGCGCGTAGAAGGAATTGCGTTATGGTTAAAGCGTGTGTTATACAATTATGATACTATTTAGTATCTATGTATAATACGATGAGTTAATACGAAGTACAATACTATTATCGTACGAGTATTATACGGAGAGAATACGTGAATTATACGTATAGAATACGATTCGTATTATAGAATTAAGTTAAGACTTAATGTTAATTCATTTGGGGTTGGATTATGTTTAGTCCAATCAATTGAATGAGAAAGCTTAAGTCAAGGCCCAATATTAGATTGGTTAAAGCCAAATGCAAGAAAACTGAACCGTGGATCAAACCGGTGGGTCATCGAATAGGTAAAACCCATGGGGCATTCCATAGGGATGACCCATGGGCATGGTGGGCCGGACTTGGTGTGCAAGGTAAGCTTAACACTTGTTCACAAATTATTTTACTTGGTGACAAAGTGTGTAATAGTAAGGAGGTGGGAGTGTAATGTCTAGATTGCCCTCCATTGCATTTGCCTATAAATAGAAAGCAAAAGTTGGTCTTTTGTGAGTTTTTCAAATTGCCAACCTAGATTTTTGAGAGAGAAAGAGAGATCTAGACTCAACCAAATCTTACACTTTGAAGCTTTACTTAAGAGTTTTCAAGATTTCCTAAGAGTTCTTAAGGTAATATTCCTTAATTCTAATTCTATCTCTTTTGGTTTTCTTTTAGTATGGAGAATCATAAATGGGTGGTGTATGTATTGTATGGTGGAATAAGAATGACTTATCATAGATTCAATCTCTATAAGTCATGAAATCATAGAAATCATAAGGTTTGATATAGTTTTAAACCATGAAAATATTGATTGTTGAGTTTGATTGTTGATAAACAATTGAACTCCATCATTACGTTAATATGTGCATCTTGTTTGGTTAGGATGTAGATATGAAGTCCATGGAGTATTTCATGTGATTTGGCCTAGAGAACGTTAATAACGAAGTTATGGCGAATTTCACAGAAATAGACGTTAAACATCGAAAACGTTGAAATTCCAGATTGGTATTCAAAAGTTACCGTAAGACTTGAAAATGTTGTTTTTCAATGTCAACGCGTGAGATAAGGTAAGGGTTGTGGGTTCGAGAATCGTCAGATTCTGACTTAGAACGAAGAAAACGAGCATTGAACGCTCATTAACATTTACGAACGCTTAGAAAATGAACTCAATAGTGAACTTTGCGTTAATGGATTCGAAAGTGTCGAATTCTTATATGAACGCGTAGAGTATGTCATTTATGACGTGTAGGCTTTTGAACGGACCAAATCAGACTTATAACGAAGAAGTTATGGCTCCGATAATCTCACCAAAATTTTATCTGTTAAAAATATTCTAGTCGAGGTCTCAGCCATGGCCAGAGATAGTGCTTTAAAGTGCCATGTCATACCGCAATACAACAGATGTAGTTGTTCTCGGAAAGTGGTGCCACAGCTCCACTGATAGAAGGAAGTCTCGCGCCGCATCGCCGAGACCGGACTGGTAGTCGCTAATCGAAGCCAGCAGTCGCCAGCCTTATCACTATTAAGTGTCACGCCATGCAGACGGGTGTAGTGTAATTATTGAATGACTTAGGTTTGAACTGCAATTGTTCATAGACCTAGAAGAGTAAAGTTTATGCACTTCATAAGTGTATTAAAACTATTCCTATACTACCTATACTAAGGTATATGGTATTGAATTTAGGAATTGAATGCATGTTAGTAATTTATGAATGAAGAACACAAAGTGTTGTCAATGAACCCTAATCGGTAAACAACGTTGGTACTTCACCAATGATGATAGAGTCCGGATAATAACGTCAGTTGGTTAATAAGCCGGGACGAAGGGTAATAAGTCGAATTGACTTTAGTAAGGTTATTAAGTTAACTAAGACGTAGAAGAGAAAGAAGTTGGTAGGAACAATGTGAATAATTGTTTGATAGCTAATTATTGTGTGCTATGTGAATATATCATGTAGATTCTGTAAAGGCTGTGGTCAGTCGATTAAGTTATTTGAAGATGCAGAAAGGCAAGTTTTCTTAACGCTAGTCTAACTTTCAAGTTAGTCAAGTTTTATGTGATTCATTGTTGAATTGCACTAATCGGTTTTAAAGAAAGGGTCAATGCCGATTTAACTCCTGGCTTAGACTACTCGTAAGATATAGATTGATTGATATTCATATCTTTCTATATAGAAATGTTAACGCTATCCTATGCCAAGTAATTGGTATGGATGTGAAGGTATGGTTTGTCTATGAACAAACAAAAGTATTTTTCATCGATTATTCGATGGGCACGCGGGTTTGCCAAATGTTAAATATAAATACGTTTAACGAATGAGTGTTGATCAACATAGAGTACTATAGGCTGATCACCTAGAAGTGCTCATAAGTATTGCGGATGTACGACCTTAGTGCTGTGATATCCTTTTCAAGTATGAAAACAGAACGCTACTGTTCATGGTCTATCGACCGGTTCAGAATTCCTAATCTACTCTATACTTTGGGAATTGATGTTATGAAATGTTAAAGTATTATTGTTTCATAATACTTCGTAACTATTTGTTCAGTTATGTATGAATTGTTGTATTATTCACGAATGTTGTATTATTGTTATCCTTTGTTAAACTTGTTGAGCTGTTATGCTCACTTCTTGCGTGAATTATATGATTGCAGTTAAGGATGAACGTACTGAGAATGCTAAGAGAGATAAGGGCAAGGCTAAGATGGATACTTAACCATCGTGTAATAGATTAGTATGTTTGTATGTATTATACATTATGAACAACAAACGATGTAATCGGTTTATGAACCTGGGAAGGATTATACTTTGATTGTAATAAGAAGATAGTAATTACATTCATTATGTTGTATTTCAATGGAATGATTGTATAGTTATGAGTACCGTGTAGCACCATATGTCGGGTTGGAAGATACCCGAATTTGGGGGCGTCACAGGTTGGTATCAAAGCATTAGGTTATAAAACTTAAGGGGGGAAAACCTTAGGCTAATAACCTCGTAAGGAAGGTAAAATCCGAAGAATGAAATTCAAGTATATTGGATTAATAAGGTATTGAGATAACTTAGTACCGAAAGAGTTAAAAGATGGAAATTAATATTAAATAAATTAAATGTGATTTGTGCTTATACTATTATGTATTATGTACTAGTCAACGTGTTATGTGTTTTGTAGATGTCAAATGATAGCTTGATGTTTAGAGACGTTGAAGTGATTAGTGAGGATTCAGTGAACCAAGTGGAGATTGTACCAATGCTAGTGGCGGAGGTACCGTTAGTGGTTCTAGAAGACTCAGACATTGAAGAGTACATCTCTGAGGAGGAATACTCCGAGGAGACGATGGGGATAGCGTCATATCTTAATGAGATGCTTGATGTGGATGAGGAGATGGAGGTGACATCGATTAATACGATAGTACCTACTCAGGAGCCAACACCTCCGGATGCAATGAGATCATTGTATCTGGCAGTGTTGGATAGGAATGTGCATCTGCGCACTGTAGTGCAAACATAGAATGCTGAGATAACAGCCCTATATGAGGCGATGGAATTTGCAGAGGCAGATTTTGAGTCAAAGCACGACGAGAAAGTGCTTATGACAGATTAGGCACATGACTATAAGGAAGAGGTCGTAGAGTTTCAAAAGAAACTGGTTGAGAAAGACCAAAAAATAGCTAGGATGTCTTACATCCACGAATGTTCTCATGAGGATTTCAAGCTGAAAATTACTTGTTATTCAATTGAGTCTAGACAGACTCGACATACAATAAGTCGAGATATTGTGTCGATACTGGCAAATCAGAAATATGAGAATGTCGTTCGACAGTGTTAGTAGATCGTTAGATCTTTTTGTATAGAAGTAGTGACGTAAAGCCCTCTTTTGTATAATTAAAGGGTAGTCTTTTTGTAAATCCCAATTTTTGTAGAAGGCAATCGCGAGATAGTATGTAATAGTTTTTTTTGGCTAAGGGAACATGATGTAAATAGTTTTGACTATGAAAGCATATTAATATAATGAATTTTTATTTAATGTGCTTGTTGTGGTATGAGTTGTTGTTGTTGTTGTTTGAGAATGATAACCAAGCAGTTAAATAGATAATAACGAAGCTTTATTTATATAATCAGAATTATGCCGCCAAGAAGGAGACAACGTAACCAAGAGGCCGAGTCTCATAATGAGAATCGGGGGGTCCTAATAACCCTATGCAAGAGTTCGTTAATTTATTAACGGCTGCATTTAACCAAGTTGGGGGAGGGATTCATGTAGCTCCTGGGGTAGTAAGAACAACTACCTTCAAGGAATTTAAGAGTGTGGGTCCTCCTAAGTTCTGAGGAACGACGGACCCACTAGAGGCCCAGACATGGGTAAAAGAGATTGAAAAGGCGTTTATGATAACAAACGTAGGTGAGGCGCAAAAGACTTCTTTTGCGACTTACATGATGAAGGGGGAAGCCAACTACTGGTGGGAGGCTCATCAGGGTGGGGCTAAGACGGAAGCTGTTACGTGGGAATAGTTTTAAAATGTCTTCTTTGAGAACTACTTCCCTACTAGCATGCAGGGTAGGATGAAGATTAAGTTCTTAGAACTTAAGCTGTGGGGATATGATGCCTCAAAGTATGCCGCCAAATTCAATGAATTGGCGAGGTTTGCTCCACACCAGTGGATACTAAGAGAGAAGAAGGCGCCAGTTTGAGCAGGGCTTAAAACCCCAGCTCTACAAGAGAATATCGGTTTTTCAGTGCTTCCTACGGACCATTCTGGAAAAGGCGATTATAGCTGAAGGTCGTGGTGAGGCATTGTCTCAGTACCACAAAGAGCGGAAGAACAAGAGTAAGTTGGAAGGAGGTAGTAAGGCTGAAGTTGTCAGCGGAAGCGGAAACTTGCCTAAGAGGAAGAGCTTCAACCTTGGGAATACTGGGGTAAAGCAGGGAGATCCTAAGCGTAGGACGGAGGCATGCAAGACATGCGGAAAGACTCACATGGGAGTATGTTTAAAGGGGAAATTAGTTTGCTACAACTGTGGGCAGGAGGGACATTTTTCACCCAACTGTCCTAACCCTAAGAAGAACCAGGGGTGTTTTGTCTGTGGGTCATTGGACCACATGGCAAGAAATTGCCCGAAGAAAGGGGTAGATGGAAATAAGGGTTCTGGTAGTGGTAAATTAGCCATTATTGGACCAACACCATCAGTGGGTAGACCCTCAGCTCGTATGTTTAATATGACTGTCCAAGATGTGGTTGCATCAACAGATGTGGTAGCAGGTATCATTCCGGTCAATTAGATAAATGCATATGTGTTATTTGACTCGGGTGCTACTTGTTCTTTTATAGCATGTGAATTTGCTAAGCAATTAGGTTTAATCCTTGAAAAGTTACCAATACCTTTAGACATTAAGGTAGAAAATGAGGAGATAATCCTCATTGAATATATTCATAGGGATTGTTGGGTAGATATTAGAGGGAATAAGTTGTCGGTAGATTTGGTACCGATAAAGTTAAAAGAATTCGATGTAATTCTTGTTATGGATTGGTTGGTTAACCATAAGGCGATAATAGATTGCCATAGAAAAAGTGTAAACCTTTGGCTTTCTAAGAAAACCAAGGTAGCGTTCTTCGATAGTAAATCACCGAGACGCTCTTGTTGTCTATCGATGACACAAGCTAAGAAGATGTTGAGAAAAGGGTGTGTAGGTTATCTATGCCATATTGTGGATACCCAAAGAGTGGGAACATCCTTGGAGTAGATACCTATAGTGCAAGAGTTCGCGGATGTATTTCTGGAAGAGTTATCGGGTATTCCACCAGACAGGGAAGTTGAGTTTGTAATTTATCTGTTACCGGGTACAGCACCAGTTTCAAGGGCACCATATCGGATGGTGCCAGTTGAAATGAAGGAGTTAATGGTTCAGTTGGAAGAACTATTAGATAGAAAGTACATTCAACCGAGTGTGTCTCCTTGGGGAGCACCGGTATTGTTTGTAAAGAAAAAGGATGGGTCATTAAGACTTTGTATCGACTATCGAGAGTTGAACAAGTTAACGATTAAGAATAAATACCGTTGCCTGGATCGATGATCTATTTGATCGATTAAAAGGGGCAAAAGTATTTTCTAAGATAGATTTGCGCACGGGTATCATCGCTAAAGGTGAGAAAGGAAGATGTACCTAAGACAGTGTTCAGAACTCGTTATGGTCATTACGAGTTTCTGGTGATGTCGTTTGGGTTGACTAATGCGTCAGCCGCATTTATGGATATGATGAACAGAGTGTTCAAACAGTATTTGGAAAAGTTCGTCGTAGTGTTCATTGATGATATTCTAGTCTATTCAAAGACGCCAGAAGATCATGCAAAACATTTAAGAATAGTGTTAGAAACACTAAGGAAGGAAAGGTTGTATGCAAAATTCACGAAGTGTGAATTTTGGCTTAAGCGAGTGCAGTTTCTAGGACATGTGATTGATAAAGATGGCATTTCTGTAGATCCAGCAAAAGTGGAAGTAGTTAATGAGTGGGAGCAACCGAAAACGCCAACTAAGGTTCGGAGTTTTCTGGGGTTAGCGGGATACTATAGAAGGTTCATTCCGGACTTTTCTAAAATAGCTACTCCATTGACAAATTTAACAAGAAAGTCGGTGAAGTATGTGTGGACTGAAAAATGTGAGAACAGTTTTCAGGAACTAAAGAAGAGGTTAAGTGAGATACCTGTATTGTCCTTACCCGACGATACAGGGAACTTTATAGTGTATAGCGATGCTTCGCATAAAGGACTAGGTTGCGTGCTTATGCAGCATGGCAAAGTCATTGCATATGCATCACGTCAATTAAAGGATTATGAGAAGGCATATCCTACTCATGATCTAGAATTGGCAACTGTAGTTTTTGCCTTGAAGATATGTTGGCATTATTTATATGGTGAGAAATGTGAGATATATACGGACCACAAAAGTCTGAAATATATCTTCACACAGAAGAAGTTGAACATGAGACATAGAAGGTTGTTAAAGTTAATAAAAGATTATGACTGTGATATTTTATATCATCCGGGGAAAACAAATGTAGTAGCCGATGCGCTAAGTAGGAAGTGTAGAGAGAAACTGTCAATGTTAACAACTCAAAATGAGTTGATAACAGCGATGGCCAGAATGGAGTTAGAAGTTAAGTTACCGGAGGAAGCGGTGGAAATGTTATTTTCCATGGAAACCCAACCGACCATAGTGGAACGGGTTAGGGGAGTACAATTGAGCAATGAGGAATGCGAGCAGATGAAGAAGAGGATAGAAGATGAAGAAAAGACTAGGTATAACCTCGATAAGGAGGGATTACTTCATTTTGAAAGACGAATTTGGGTTCCAAATGATTTTGAATTAAAAGAGGAAATAATGATGGAGGCTCATAGTTCGAGGTACTCGATACATCCCGGTAGTAGGAAGATGTATCAAGACCTTCGTCAGAACTTTTGGTGGCCAAACATGAAAAGGGAGTTAGAAGTATACGTTAGTAGGTGCTTAACTTGTCAAAAAGTTAAGGCTGAACACCAACGACCTAGTGGGTTGTTGCAACCGTTACAAATTCTAGAGTGGAAATGGGAGCACATCACAATGGATTTTATGGTGGGACTTCCAACAACAATGAAAGGATATGATGCTATTTGGGTGATAGTGGATCGATTGACGAAATCGGCTCATTTTCTACCAATAGGAGTTAGATATAACCTAGATCAGTTAGTTAAGCTGTATGTCATGGAAATTATTTCCAGACATGGAGTACCTGTTTCGATTGTGTCAGATCGTGATCCACGATTCACATCGAACTTTTGGAGGAGTTTGCAAGAGCAAATGGGAACGCAATTAAGATTGAGTACGGCGTATCATCCTCAGACGGATGGTCAGAGTGAGCGGACAATTCAAACGCAGGAAGATATTTTAAGATCTTGCGTTATGGATTTCAAAGGGAGTTGGGACGAATATCTACCGCTGGTGGAATTTTCGTACAACAATAGTTTTCACGCTAGTATAGGTATGCCACCTTACGAAGCGTTGTATGGAAGGAAGTGCCGAACTCCATTGTGTTGGGATGAGGTAGGTGAACGTCGGATGTTGGGACCTGAGATGGTACAGCAAACGGCGGATATGGTGAAGATAATACGTGCTCGATTAGTTACGGCCCAAGATAGGCAGAGGAAGTATGCAGATCCTCACAGAGAAAAGAGAGAATTCGATGTATGATCTTTTGTTTTTCTGAAAGTATCGCCTTGGAAGGGGAAGATACGTTTTGGAAAGAAAGGGAAGTTAAGTCCAAGGTTTGTAAGACCTTTTGAGATTTTAAGAAGGGTAGGAGAGGTAGCTTATGAAGTAGCTTTACCTCCAGAAATGGAACGCATTCATAATGTGTTTCATGTGTCAGTGTTGCGTCCTTATAACCGGACTATAAACACGTCATAGAGTATGAATCTGTCCAGATAGAGAAAGATCTATCATATGAGGAACTTCCAATTCAAATTATTGATAGGAAGGAACAAGTATTAAGAAATAAGGTAATACCTTCAGTGAAGGTGTTATGGAGAAACCACAATGCTGAAGAAGCAACGTGGGAACTCGAGTGTAAAATGAAGGAAGATTTTCCTCATTTGTTTATGTTATTATAAGATAGATTCTAGGGACAAAATCCTTATAAGGGGGAGAGAATTTAACGCCCGAGAAAATCGGATTTATATGACAATTAAATTTTATTTGATTATGTGAATTAAATGAATTTAATTGATTTATTTTGTGAGTAAGCTATGTGAAGGTCGTTCTATGACCTAGAATGTGCTAATGTGGTTAGTAATCTAGCTACGTGCTAGAATTAATTGTTTAGAATTTCTAAGAAGAAAATAAATGTTTTCCGAGAAATTCCCGTAAAAACATTATTTATCTGTTTCTGTTCGGGGAATTATTTTGAAATTCTGAGAAACGCGTAATGATAGAATATCGAGATTAGATGAAATATTTGATAATATTTCATTTATGGAAAATGAAGTTTTCGCCTGCGGACTTAAAACCTAAGGGTTGAGTATAATGATTTCCTATAAGGAAATGAAGGGCGTAGAAGGAATTGCGTTATGGTTAAAGCGTGTGTTATACAATTATGATAATATTTAGTATCTATGTATAATATGATGAGTTAATATGAAGTACAATACTATTATCGTATGAGTATTATACGGAGAGAATACGTGAATTATACGTATAGAATATGATTCGTATTATAGAATTAAGTTAAGACTTAATGTTAATTCATTTGGGGTTGGATTATGTTTAGTCCAATCAATTGAATGAGAAAGCCCAAGTCAAGGCCTAATATTAGATTAGTTAAAGCCCAATGCAAGCAAATCGAACCGTGGATCGAACCGGTGGGTCACCGAATGGGTAAAACCCATGGGGATGACCCATGGGCATGGTGGGCCGGCCTTGGTATGCAAGGCAAGCTTAACACTTGGTCACCAAGTATTTTACTTGGTGATAAAGTGTGTAATAGTAAGGAGGTGGGAGTGTAATGTCTAGAATGCCCTTCATTTCATTTGCCTATAAATAGAAATCAAAAGTTGGTCTGTTGTGAGTTTTTCAAATTGCCAACCTAGATTTTTGAGAGAGAGAGAGAGAGAGATCTACACTCAACCAAATCTTACACTTTGAAGCTTTGCTTAAGAATTTTCAAGATTTCCTAAGAGTTCTTAAGGTAATATTCCTTAATTCTAATTCCATCTCTTTTGGTTTTCTTTTAGTATGGAGAATCATAAATGGGTGGTGTATATATTTTATGGTGGAATAAGAATGACCTATCATAGATTCAATCTCTATAAGTCATGGAATCATAGAAATCATAAGGTTTGATATAGTTTTAAACCATGAAAATATTGATTGTTGAGTTTGATTGTAGATAAATAATTGAACTCCATCAATACGTTAATATGTGCATCTTATTTGGTTAGGATGTAGATATGAAGTCCATGGAGTATTTCATGTGTTTTGGCCTAGAGAACGTTAATAACGAAGTTATGGCGAATTTCACGGAAATAGACGTTAAACGTCAAAAACGTTGAAATTCCAGATTAGTTGTCAAAAGTTGTCGTGAGACTTGAAAATGTTATTTTTCAATGTCAATGCATGAGATAAGGTATTTAAGGGTTGTGGGTTCGAGAATCTTTGGATTCCGACTTAAAACGAAGAAAACGTGCATTGAACGATCATCAACGTTTACGAACGCTTAGAAAATGAACTCAATAGTGAATTTTGCATTAACGGATTCAAAAGTGTCGAATTATTATATGAACGCGTAGAGTATGTCATTTATGACGTGTAGTCTTTTAAACGGACCAAATCAAACTTATAACAAAGAATTTATGGCTCCGATAATCTCACCAAAATTTTATCTCGTTAAAATATTACTCAGGTCTTTGAGGTCTCGCGCCAACGAGGCGAGACAAGTAAGTTAAAGTGCCAAATACCAAATACAATACATAATGTAGTTGGCTTTCGGAAAGTGGCGCCATAATGCCATCGATATAGAAGGAAGTCTCAAATACAGTCAGCCGAGACCTTCCGGACTTCGGTATCGCTAATCGCGTGCCAGCAATACCAGTCTTGTACTAAGGTGTCACGCCGTGGCGTGGGTGTAGAGTAATTATTGAATGACTTAGGTTTGAACTACAATTATTTATAGACCTAGAAGAGTAGATTTTATTCACTTCATAAGTGTATTAAAACTCTTCCTATACTACTTATACTAAGGTATATGGTACTGAATTTAGGAATTGAATGCATGTTAGTAATTTATGAACGAAGAACACAAAGTGTTGTCAATGAACCCTAATCGGTAAACAATGTTGGTACTTCACCAACGATGATAGAGTCCAGATAATAATGTCAGTTGGTTAATGAGCCAGGAAGAAGGGTAATAAGTCAAATTGACTTTAGTAAGGTTATTAAGTTAACTAAGACATAGAAGAGAAAGAAGTTGGTAGGAACAATGTGAATAATTGTTTGATAGCTAATTATAGTGTGGTATGTGAATATATTATGTAGATTCTGTAAAGGCTGTGGTCAGTCGATTAAGTTATTTAAAGATGCTGAAAGGCAAGTTTTCTTAACGCTTGTCTAACTTTCAAGTTAGTCAAGTTTTATGTGATTCATTGTGCTGAATTGCACGACTGGTTTTAAAGAAAGGGTCGATGCCAGATTTAACTCGGCTAGACTATTCGTAAGATATAGATTGATTAATATTCATATCTTTCTATATATAAATGTTAACGCTATCCTATGCCAAGTAATTGGTACGGATGTGAAGGTAAGGTTTGTCTATGAACAAACAAAAGTATTTTTCATCGATTATTCGATGGGAACGCGAGTTTGCCAAATGTTAAACGTAAATACGTTTAACGAATGAGTGTTGATCAACATAGAGTACTATAGGCTGATCACCTAGAAGTGCTCATAAGTAATGCAGATGTACGGCCTTAGTGCTGTGATATCCTTTTCAAGTATGAAAACAGAAAGCTACTGTTCATGGTCTATCGACCGATTCAGAATTCCTAATCTACTCTATACTTTGGGAATTGATGTTATGAAATGTTAAAGTATTATTGTTTCATAATACTTCGTAACTATTTGTTCAGTTATGTATGAATTATTGAATAATTCAAGAATGTGGTATTATTGTTATCCTTTATTAAACTTGTTGAGCTGTTATGCTCACTTCTTGCGTGAATTATATGATTGCAGTTAAGGATGAATGTATTGAGAATGCTAAAGAGAGATAAGGGCAAGGCTAAGATGGATACTTAACCATCGTATAATAGATTAGTATGTTCGTGTGTATTATACATTATGAACAACAAATGATGTAATCGGTTTATGAACCTGGGAAGGATTATACTTTGATTGTAATAAGAAGATAGTAATTACATTCATTATGTTGTATTTCAATGTAATGATTGTATAGTTATGAGTACCATGTAGCACGAGATGTCGAGTTGGAAGATACCCGAATTTGGGGGTGTCACAATTACACATAGTATATTTATTATGTTAAAGGTCTTTTCATGTTCCTTAAGTCACTCTAGGTTCCTTCTTTCACAATAGGGTCCTAAATTGATCATTTCAATAATTTAAGGCCATTCAAGGTCATGAACTCACAAAGTCTAGCATGCTTGCCCTCTAAACATACGAGCTAGTTATAAAACTCATATTAGGCATGCTTGTGAATATTCATAACGCTTACGTGAAACTAATACCACTTTAGTTGAAAATATGCTTTGTTCATGCTTTATTTGAAATATGACACACAAGCATGGTATATATATATATATATATATGTTTATTCTACATGAGAGAGTCTAAGAGTGTTATCGAACATGATCACAAATGTCAGATTCTAGTCTTCAAGGTATCATGACAATATTCATATTCTAAACTTACTAGTAAGTCCGACTTGTTCATGTCTCTTTGCTAATCACATAAACATAAGTTAAAGGTTTATTCATGCATTTCTAAGTCATACTAACATGCTTTGCAAAGTCAGAATATATATCATGTAGAAATCATGAAAGTTAGCTCACTAGGCTAAGTCTTTTCTTGAAAACATTTCTAACACAAGGCTTAATAAGTTTGATCATGCTCGAAGGAACTATGTACACTACAACATGCTCATCTATGTGCAAAATCAGTCATGTATAGCTTAATAGGTTCACAATTTGTAGAACATGATCTTTTACATAGTTTGTTTTCAAAACTTAAAGTCCAAATCTCCGTTTAAACCATATACCTTCGTTAATCATGCAAGTCTATTCAAACATGTTCTTATTGAGTTTATATACCCATATATACATCATACACCTGTTTACATGCTAGTTTGAGCCATAACATCTAGCTCATATTTATCAGACTTGCAAAATGTAACATTCAATCGAAATGTGGACCTAATGTAGCGACTATATCGTGCCTCAAGACAAATATAAACGCAATTTGCAGGCTCGGTTCGAGCGAGCCAAGAACCTCACTGCTTTCATGGAATCGCTCTAGCCCAACCTCAAAAATTACTCACAATTTTGATTTTAAACCATCATATATCAGTTCCATCATACTCATATGGTCATACAACAACTATATGGACATTACCCAACCTCATTAACATACAATTCCATGAATTCAAGAATTTAAATTTCAAGACTCAAGACTCCATTTTTACAGAAACTGAAAATGGCAACAAGGAAAAAAGAGTTATACCTCTGTAATGTGATAGGAACTTGCTCCAATGAACTCTCAAACTCTTAGAATGTTTGAATGTTCTCAACCTCACCTTTGACAATTCTCAGCACTTGGAAAAATGGAAGGAGAGCTCTTATTTATAGAAGAATCAATATACAGATTTTGAAGTTTTCCATTGAATCAAACTCATGTGTTAAAGGATTGTATGAGGGTTAACAAGGAGTGGTTGGATGGTGGTTGAAACTCATCATAACCACCACTCCCTACCATGATCATTGCCTAACAAGCTTGGAAGGAAAATGAAGAACATAGGCCTTAGCCTTTTGTTATTACACGTGACTGAGGTTTAAGGCAATTGGACACTCATTTTGGGATAACTTAAATGCTTAGCATTCTAGCAACACTTAGACTATACTTATGCACAACCCTTATTCTTATGTTATATCAACCATACATTAACTATAACTATATGTCACACGTTAATAATTAATGTTTCAAGGTAGTAGATGAAATATGGAAATGTAATATATATATAATCCATGTACATTTTATCACACTGGTACACTTTAATAATTCATGGTATATTATTTTCATATATGCCCACATACATATTGTCACATAGATAATGTATTTATAACATATAGTTCCAATATATTTAGTCACAATGCTCATACAATATAGTTGTATAAGACTTAATATATAGTCACACAATGTCACACTACACTATATATAGTATAGTTGTATTATTACTCATATGCATATAACCTCATCAATATAATATTATTATATTACTAACTTACTCATTTATGTTAAATAAATATATCATGCACTTCCTTAATTAATTAACACCAATATTAATTAATCCAATCATTGATTAATGTATTTATGGATTTTCATTATTTATCTTTATAATTATTATTATATTTCAAACAATAATAATCACATATTATAATTTAATTACCAAGTAATCAATTTTCTATCACAACCATCATCAATTAATTAATATGACCATTAACAATTAATATTGGTTATTTTCTTACTTTATTCCACAGTTTATTAATGTCACACACATCATAGAATTGTTCCATTTAATTTTCAAAGTAGAAAAATTAATTTTTCTCCAATCGACCACTTTGCACGCTTGCGCCAGCTTGATTTATCATGGGATGGCGCAGCTTTACTACTGTGCTCCTGACAAAGGCTAAGACTGGTTTAGCTTAAGCCAATGTCAACCCCTAATGTCATACTCATTTTACACGACATGAACTACTATCCATACGAGTGTTACTACGAGTCTACGAGTGTATTGATTACCTATATAAAATCACCTAATCAACACGATTAATCTTCTTAACTCTCGTTTAATTTGCTTAACGGATTTCCTCTTTTCACATTATGCCACACAAGGCATTTCACAATCCTCATTGTCACTTCACACATCTTAATACGCGTTGATCTTAATACGAATTAATTGAATTAACCAACTCACAAAATAATAACACTTTTATTCCCATAAATTTTTTTCCATTAATATATTCATTTAATATTACGTGGAAATTCTCGGGTATTACAGAACCTGCTCAATTGAATAATAACTTCAAGAAACTTTCATAACATAAAAGTAAGGTTAGAAAACTTGCGTAACAATAATAGCTTAACTGCTCAATAAGACATTAGAGATAGAGAACTTGCATAAGTATAACATGCCAGCGAAAAGTAAACCTTGCTAAATAATAAAGTAGCAAAGGTTAGGGAACTTGCCTTTTGTGCAAACTATACAATTACAACTCATGTACTCCAATATCCTACACATACCATTAGGATTATCACATCAATTAGTTACATACACATTATCCTCATAGATTCAATTCTCATCTTAGTTAAGTTATAACCTTTAGCTTAAGGTTTAACCATATTAATCAACCATATAACACGAATATGAAAACTCACTAACATATAAAATAAGACTTTTAGCATCCAAATCACATTCTCATCTCTTACAACGTTGAGTTTCAATCTAATATAACTTATTAATCAATAATATATTTCTTCTTAGTTTAACTCGAAATTCATTCAAGTGTTTAAGTCTTCCTATGACTCCTTTTTTGGTTTTATATTAATCGCATTCTAGATCTTATAATGTTAATTTCATTTTAATTAAAACACTTTTTAAGTTCATTAACACTTGTCACGGCGTTTCGACGTTCATTCGTCGCACACCCTATTCATCTCGCTTGCGTACGCTTAGTATGCTTATACATCTTATCTAATACATCATGTATTAATGCTAAGAATAATTATACTTCATAATATTCATGTCTTATAACTTAGAACAACATATTTTATTGTTAGAAGCACTACACGTGCATACGTGCATGCCTGACGCCCTCCGATTGCCTCCGAATACACATCAATCCTAAGGATGGTCATTTTTACCTCTGTTCCCCGCCTCAAATTGAAATAATTTATGAATTAAAGTTGTAGGTATACTCGTTTTCATTCCGAATCATCTTGAATCGCCTCAATCGGAGTTCGTATGAAAACGTTATGGCTATTTTACCAAAGGATGTCAAAATAGTCAAATCTGACACTACATGAGCGCAGCTGCGCCCAAATAAGCCTTGGGACTAGTGCAGTTGTGCCCTAGAGAGTAGATGTACCCCAAGACACTTAGGACACAGCGCAGCTGCGCCTAATAGCAGAATCAGAATTACTAGTTTACTGTTCTTGCGATTTTTGACCCTTTTTCTCCTACTAATCTTCATAACTAAAGCTATGCACATCCAAATTAGTCCGTTTTTGATTCTATGGATTTGTAATTAATATAACTACAACATACCAAAGAATCAAAAATTTACAAAAATATTAAAGAACCCAAATCTTAACCTAAAACTCATGTTTATACTAAATTTTCATGTTTTAACATGTTTAGCGAATTCATTCACTACGAATTCGTTTCTTAACCAAATTGATTCATTCAACTTGCATTATTTTTGTTTTTGAATGTATTAACACAAATGATCATCAACATACAGTTTATTACATAAATCAACCACCAATTTTAGTCTCCAAGTAAACCATTTTACATATAGTCAGCAAAAACCAATTTCTTCTTCTCAATCATGACTACTCATGAATTTGATACACCAAAATTATTTGTAAACTACATATAACAAATTATAATCATCAACTAACATATATAGACCATATCTCATCAAATTATACAACAAAAATTAAAGTTTCTATGAAAAAAACTCAAGAACATATAAACTAAGAATATAACCCAAATATTCATTTAAAACATGTTTCATACTGAATTTGATTTAAAATCATTTCTAGATAACAACTAATAGATTATAAACATCTAACAACATATATATAACATCTAGTTAGAAAATCTTCTAACTAAATTTCCAATTTTAAAGGATAACTCAAGAATATCCAAACTAAGAAGAAACTAGTTTATTTACCTCTTAATTCTTGTTTAGCTTTGTTAGGAGATATTAGAGAATTGTTACTTCCTTCTTGTTTTCAAGGATTTCTCTTCCAATTCCTCTCTAAAGCTCTCTCTTCCTCTGTATTTCTTCTACTTTCTTTAGACTTAGGACAATACGCATAAAAAAACAACTGATATAGCATTTCCCCACATACTCTTCAGTTAAAAAAAAAACAAAGCGCCTATCGGTTATGTTATGCCAAAGGCCATAAGGCCATGTTTGGCTACACAAAACTCCCCTTTTCAATTTATTTTGATAACATTTATATTATATAGTTCCATTTGTCACATTTTAATTAATTAATTTTAATAACCTACAATTAGAATTATAATTTCCATTATAATTATATTTATGCATAACAAATTATTATATATCTAATATAATAATTAAATTAAACTAGAGAAATATTTTATTTAAATTTCCTTAAATATTAAGGAATTTATTTAATTTAATTATTTCATTAAATTAAATCTTCAAATAATAAAATTATCATTCATTACTTTAGTTAACGTACACACTTAACTAAATTATTATATCATAATTTCATCAATTATTTATTTATCTCCATAAATAAATTAATTAAAATATTTATTTAATTCAATAAATATTTAAAATTAAACATAAAACTCTCGTTTGTTACATCTTTCCCTCCTTAAAAGGATTTTGTCCCAAGAATCACAACTCAATAAATTTATTCGTTACAAACGTGTCTCCATATCAAAGATTTTTTCACCTTCTTGCAAATTAAAGCTTTCTTACTCTTGAATTAGAGCATCTTTTTTGGTTTCTTTGATATGATTGGTTCCTTCATAGGTTACAATCAATTTTTCCCAAATTACTTTTGCATTTTTACAATTGCTAACTCTTTTGTATTTTTTCAATGAGAGCACTAGTGAATACTTGTTCGGCTTTAGAAGCTATATTCACAACCTCTTCATCTTCAGTGGTGAATTCATCAATATCTTTCTCAACGATCTTTTCTCCTTGAATTTTGGTTGCAGCTTTTACACCTCATTCAATTGTAGACCAAACTATGATTCCTTGTGACTTGGCATAAATTTTGAATTTGTTAATTCCAGATGGTAAAGTTGGTTCCATCAAATAGTGGAGGTCTGGACATCGATTATCCTTCTCCGCAACCAATAGCATTGTAGGCCATCGATCTACTCTTAGGTATGCTTGTATTTACTCAACAACAAGTTAAAGAGCACTTCTTTGATACCAATTAAAAGTCCAATAATAATCTAGAAAGGGGGTTGAATAGATTATTATAAATTAAAAACTTATATTAGGCCTTTTTTGAATTTTTAGTTGATTAATTTGCATTGTTAGAAATTGTGAGACCCCAAATTTTATGAATAAAGATTTAAATTTCTCAAAATATTTTTTTGAATATTATGGTGTGGATTTGATATAATGTTATAGTTGTGGGTAATATTTATAAATTTTGAAAAATATGCAAGTTGTTATATAATATTCGATTGGTCGGGGAATATTCGTTTTAACAGGGAATATTCGTACGACGGCACAATCATTGGTGGACCTCACAATGGAATTATTGTCGGATTGAGAAAACAACAAAAATATTTTATAAAAATAACGGCGGAAGTTTTACCGTTAACTGTTGAAACACCCGGTGTTAAAAGTATAGTAATACGCGTGGTTTCATAGTAGCACACGGTATTGATTATTGATGCTTACGTGAGAATTCACTCAGTTTTGTTCAATTATTACTTTAGTAATTGTTGCATAGTATCTCACGTTATTTGATTTAATTATTGTCGATATTTTATATATTATTAAATCAATAATTGAGATGACAGAGTTATTAATATTATTATTTGCAATATTAACGATGTCTAGAAATTCTGCCAAGGAGAGGTTTGGTCACCTAATTGCGCGCCAATAGGGAGAATTCCTTATTGGAAATCCCCCTCTTTCCTGGGAACGACCTGGTCGATTAATATTGTAAATTATAATAATGATAATAAGTGTTGTTAAATATATTGAGGTGTCTTTTTATGAAGTCACGAAAGTTTATATATATATATATATATATATATATATATATATATATATTTATTATTAGTATTATTAATGTAATAAAATAGAAAATCTTTTTATATAAAATGAATACTTTTATAAAGTTATTTATTTTGTTAGATTTTAAATAATATATATATATATATATTATATTGCATAGTATCCTTTCTATTTTCCTATAAATAGGATGCTTAGTTAGAATTGAAATCACACCAGAAATTTAGAGAATTCTCTTCTATAATCTTGAGCGTATTTCTTTAGAGTTTTAAGAAGCTTTGAGCGTAGTGCAAGTTTTCTTCAAGAATATCCTCGCCCTACCAGTCGGAATATTCTTGTTTTACGGTAAGGGATATTATTTGTTGTATCCGTAAGGGGTATTATTGCTTTCGTATTCATGAAGAGAACTTCTGTTATTCCATTCTTTATTATTATGTTGGAATAACCTGTATATGCGAAGTACCACATACATGGTAAAATTCTTCTGTTATTCCATTCTATATTATTATGTTGGAATAACCTGTCTATGCGAAGTACCGCATACTTGGTGAAATTCGTTTGTTATTCCATTCTTTATTATTATGTTGAATAACTTTGCCTGTGCTGCACCGCATATATGGTGAAATTCTTCATTATTACTTTCTTTATTATTCATTGGAACATCACATGTCTGCATGCGTTTACGCACGACGTGTTCCGTTATTTATTATTCTGTTGGAACATCCTGTCGGTGCGAATTTCGCCTGACCTGGTTCTGTTATTTATTATTCTGTTGGAATAACCTGTCTGTGCGGTCTATTGCATGCCTATTTATTTCTTTTGTTATTCCATTCTTTATTATACTCAATTGGTTAAAGTTTTGGCTTTTATACTCCATGAAATTAGTGGAATATCCTTGATATTTGCGCTTCATCCGGTATCTTTTCATGGAAATATTCTTCTGAGCATTCTTGAGTTTTACCCCATAAAGCAATATCATGTTGACAATTTGGACGTTATTGGTTCCTAGATAAATTAATTCTTGAACTTGTTTTATTGAATTCTTATATCATTGTCATCATCCTCATGTTTATATTATGTTGAAAGTCATCTATAGCCTGTAGTGCATAGATGGACTTGGTATGATTATGACCAAGGATTGTTCGGTATAATCATGACTGTAATATTACAAATGATGTGGTAAAAGTCCTCATTGGCCCGTAGTGCATTGATGGACAGTTGTTGGCATGATCATGACCATTGATGAATACACGAATATCCTTGGCCCGTAGTGCATGGATAATTTATGGTCGTGATACTAATGAATATCCTCGGCCGTAGTACGGGGATGATGATGGGATTATTTATTGTCGAGTCTCAAATGATAAAAGTGATGAAAAACCTTTTAAATCATAAAAGATAGCGATTTTATTCTCTACTTGACTCTTTTAATGGATTGCTTGTTCACCGCAGCTTAAACTTGATGTCTATTGTAGTGTATCGCTTTAACATTGTTGAAGACTAATGATAATTTATTCTCGCATTATCTTAGTCATAATATTTCTTACTAGGCTAGTTGAGCTCACCTCTCTTTCACCGTTCTCTTCAGAAATGAGAACGTGGCAAGGACTAGTCGGAGAACGGAGTGACGGTCCAGATGATAGTATTAGTAGTCCTCACTATTCTGCTAAATAGTGTGACAATAAATGTAATGAGGACTCATTTGAGTGTGGATATTGTCTAGATGATAATATTCTTATTAAAACTCTCAGTTTATGTTTTGTCGTATTTTACACGACAGCTGTATTATTAAGTTGTATTTGAATTTTGTACCATGTATTTGGCGACTCAAGATGGGTGATGTATACCAATTTTGGGGGCGTCACAGAAATTAATATGCAAGAAAATAAAAATTCAATCAAAAAATGCATAGTGATTTGTCTGGTTCACAAAATACATCTCGGGTTTGCTACTACGTTCAGTCTCAAGCTATTCTCTAGAACTTGAGATCCCATTAGTATCAGTAATAAATACTCGATCAACAGACGGAGAAGCCTTTACAAAGTTTTATAGACAAATTTCTAACTTTTCACAACTATCTATCTTGGACAGCAATCTCTCAGCTCCCTCCTCAAGTTTAGTTGTACCTTCTTTTGAGTTCAGTTCTATTCTATGATCTGGTCTTAAAACAACAACCTCTTACTCACCTCACAAGTTCACTAGAGACCTAACTCCCAACTGACCTCCCTAAGACTCTGATCTTGGTCGAAGAATTATTCATTTTTCTCACAGGTACATAAAATAAACTAACTTTAACTTTTTCGCTATATTACAAAAGATTTTACAATGATGTGCTTCTTAAATAAGCAAATAAAATTTATTACAAATTGATACTTCTTAAACAAGCAAATAGAAATTAACGATCAAAAAGTTCAAACACTTTTATGATAATTTGCTTCTTGTGTAAGCAGATGTAAATATTGACTCAGTTATAAAAGTTTAAAAACTTTTATATTTGTGAAAAAAATGCTTCTTGATCAAGCAGATATATAAATTTAAGTGTATGTCAAATAATGCTTGAATAAGCGAGATATTTAGTTTAATGCAAGTTTATAAATAATTATTTATTCTTTATAATAAAGAATGTGTTTAAATGAATTTAAACAGATATAGTTTTTATGCTAAAAGTTTACATAACTTTTATATTATGAAACAAGTATTTTGTGAATAAATGAATTTATAATCAAATATTTGTGATGACGGATATCAAGTATATAAAGTAAATCAATTAAACAACACTTGATAGAAAAAATATATTTGTTTAACTCAAAGGATACATAAAGATATTTTATCTATTATGTGAATAAAATATATAGAAGGCCACTTAGGATTTTAAAGACCGTTTGAACAATTCACGCTATCATATATTCAAGGGTGAAAAAATTCAAATTGTTTTGTTGTCTAAGTACTGGCCAAATTTATAGTTTTCACACTTGTATATTTATATAAATATTGATAAACTACTTGAATTTCAAGGACAGGCCAAATAGTTCTCTGTGAGAAGTATTTCGGGGTCGATTAAGTGTTAATCTATGATATTTATATATATATATATATATATGAAGTATTTATATAAATATTTTAGATAGACTACTTGAATTTCAAGGGCAGACCGAATAGTTCTCTATGAGAAGTATTTCGGGGTCGATCAAGTATAATTTATTTTATGGTATTAATATAAATAATAAATATATGAGATACTTATATAGATATTTTTGACAGACGACTTGAATTTCAAGGACAACCTGAATAGTTTTCAATGAGAAGTATTTCGGGGTCGATCAAGTATGTGTCTACTTTATGATATTTATATAAATAATAAATAGATGAAATATATATATATATAATTGTGTAGAATAATGTATATTATTCTATCTATAACAATAAGCTAGTAAGAGATGATTTAATAAATCAATTTAAACAACTTATCTCAAGTACTTGTGACCAATTTTTCTCTTAGTGAGTTGGTAAGTTTTGAAATGAAGAAAAGCTTCATATTTATAGGATTTTTAAGCTTCGGGCAAAATGCTCTTTTTTGGAAAATCAAAGGCTGAAATTTATTTGGTTAAAATATAAGGTTCGGATGAGTCTAGCAAATATTGAGCGCACGAATTGATTAGTAGGCAAGTCCATCCGAATTTTCAGAATTTCATAGGCCAAAGTCCTTTGAAAAGTTTGCCAACTTTGATTGTAATAAATAATTTGACCACATGCTTTTAATTCAATTTTCAAACTTCCCACTTCTCGGGATATGAACAAGCACGACAATCATTGTCCCAAAATGATTGTCACTCTTTTCTTTTGTTCAAATGGATAATAAATGCAAGCCTTTTCCTTTTCTTTTCATTTTACACACAGGCATACATACACACATATCCGAAAATATTAATTCAATTAGAGCACGGGTGCATGTGAACATTTTTGGTTTAAAAATCTTTTTGCCCCTTGTTGTGAAATAATTTTTGAAAGCTTGAATATGAATATTTTTGAAATAGAATAGAAATACTCCTTGCCTTGGAAAAAATGTTATTTTGTGAAATAATATTTTTTAACACTTGATATTAAATTATCAAGTTTAGGTAAATATTAGTTCAATTTAGAAAATATTTTGGTAGTTTAATTTAGAAAATATTTTTGGTCCAAGTACATAAGATTTGACACACAAATAAAACCTTTGGAGAAGATTCTAATTTAATTACCCTATTTCCCAATTATTGTTATCATCAAAATATATCCTAAAAAATAAATACCTATCAAAATGATGTATAAAATACGACAACTCATTTTAAGTTCTCAGTACAATTATTATGTAACACTGTTCTATAACTTGATGAGGACCGCAACTAATTTGAAACACCACTCTATACCCATGTTCTCTCTACTAGTCTCAACTACAATTTTATTTCCTAAAAAGAATTGTGAAGCAAAAAAGTGAGCACAAATAACCTAGTAAAGAATATCATGACTAAGATAATTAAATTATCAATAGCCTTCATCAGTAATAAATCAGATATTTAGAACATATGGTAGATGATAAAAGTTTTCAGCCATAATTGCAGTGGAATCAACGATCTATTAGAAGAGTCACGTAGAACATAATGTCTACTATCTTCTCCAAATTAAAAATCCATCATCAATATTTTATTCCTGTAACACTAATCAACAGTTCTTCATTATACCAAAGATAAAAAACTTTCACCACATGTCTTTACCTGAAACACCAAAGATCATGGTTATAACAATTCACAATTTATGTTTATAATTATGTCATTAAATTCATCTTTGCACTCTGGACCAAAGATATTCAAATCCAACACCAATAGTTATGCCAATTAACAGTCCATCTTTGCACTACGGGCCAAAGACATACAACTGTAAAACCAGTAGTCATGTCAATCAACAGTCCATCTTTGCACTATGGGCCAAAGACATATAATTGTAAAACCAGTGGTCATGCCAATCAACAGTCCATCTTTGCACTACGAGCCAAAGACATACAACTATAAAACCAATGGTTATGCCAATCAACAGTCCATCTTTGCACTACGGGCCACAGACATACAATTGTAAAACTAATTATCATGATCATACCAATCAACATTTCATCTTTGCACCCCTGGCCGAAGAGAATCGATGGTCATGATCATGCAAAACAACAATCCGTCATTGCACTCAGACCAAATAGAAATTTTAGCACATTGATTATAACAATGATATATATGATGAATGGACAGAAATAATCAGAATAATAAGATAAAATAGATCTTGGTGATTTTCAACTTAATTATCAAGAGTCTAAACTGTCAACACGATATCCAAAAAATTGATTATTCTTCTTAATAGAATATAAAGTTCAAGTAAATGTAAAATTATTGGTCCAAATATAATAACTTAAAATTGAATAGAAAGATTTAGGTCAAGATATTTAGATGAAGCACAAACTATTAAAGATAATTTAATCATTTCAAGACTTTTCACCATTTAATGATAAGCTGAAGAAACGAATAATAATTTCTTACCATAATATGGAATATGAAAGAAAATGATATTCCTTTACTATATTATATATAAAAATGATACCCTTTACCTTAGCACGTGACTAGATGTTGCTTTCTATAAAATTGATTAACCCTGAACAATGCTTGCACTCTTTATCAACACTTGGAGTAACCTTACACTCAAAAGAAATACACACAATATTATACTCATAATATTGTAGTAAAAGAATTTTTATATTTTTAGTGTAGTGATGGTGTGTTTTGTTGCTCAACTGAGCAATCTATTTATACTAAAAATTTAGGAGACAACTAACAAACACGATTTAACAAAATAACCAAATGAGGTATATAAAAATATTGGTAGTGGAATTTGTGGTCCCACAAAGAAAATTAAACCAACTTGTACACGTTTTAACAATAATTGAGTTGTGCTCCATACTACTTTAGGAAAAGTAGAGTGTCGAAAAGTCATGTCAAACTTACTTTTGTAAAAAGAAAATAATTGACAAACATCTACATATCATACTTATCTTTAATCAACACCTTTTATTCATCAATTATTTATACATTTTCAATCTTTCAACAATTATTCACAATTATTAACATAGACTCACAATATTGCCAACTAGTTTAATTATATCCTGTGACGCCCCCAAAATAGGTCTACACAACCCATTCTGAGTCACCAAATACATGGTACATAATTTAAATACAACTTCATTTATACAACTATTGAATTGTCGTGCAAAATATGACAAAGCATAAACTGTGAGTTTTAATACGAATATTGTCTTGTAGATAATATCCAAACTCAAATAAAGTTCTCATTACAATTATTATCACACTATTTTATAAAATAGTGGGGACTACTATAGCAACTATCATAGACCATCAGTCCATTCCCTGACTAGTCGCAGCTATATTCTCATTTTCTGAAGAGAACAATGAAAGAAAAGAGTGAGCTCAACTAGCCCAGTAAAGAATATTATGACTAAGATAATGCAGAATAAATTATCCTTAGTCCTCAACAATGTAAAAAAAATAATAGAATACAATAGAAAACAAGTTTAGATCAACAACTGCAGCGGAACAAACAATCCATTAGAAGAGTCAAGTAGAGCATGATGTCTACTATCTTCTATGATTTAAAAGTTCATCATCAATATTTTATCTCTATAACATAACCAAATAAATGTTTCACATCAGCGAATTATCCATGCACTACGGGCCAAGGATATTCGTTAGTATCACATCCACAAATTATCCATGCACTACGGGCCAAGGATATTCGTTAGTATCACCAATGGTCATGATCATGCCAAACAACTGTCCATCTATGCACTACGGGCCAAAGAGGATTTTCACCACAACATTTGTCTGTAACATTACATATCATGATTATACCGATACACAATTCTTGGTCACAATCATATTAATCAACAGTTCATCTATGCACTACGAGCCTAAGATGACTTTCACCATAATATAAGCACGAGGATGATGACAATGATATAAGAAATCAATCAAGTGAGATCAAGGATAAATATTACAGATTTATAATTTAATTTATCTAGAGTTCAAAAATGTCTAAATTGTCAACATGATAACTAATTATGGAGTAAAATTCAAGAATGATATTCATGTATCAAAAATAATTTGGACAGATAAAAAATCAATTTTTGTCGTGAATAGTACCTTGTGAATAGTTCCGTATGAATTATACCGTATGTATGAATAGTACCGTGTATATGAATAGTACCCTAAGTGAATAGTACTCCGAATGAAAATATTAAAATTTTTATAAGAAAGTTCAGACCAATATTTCAATGAAATGATACTAGATGAAGCGCAAAATTCAAGGATATTCTACTAATTTCAGGGATTATAAAAGTAATGCTTATCAAAGTAAGTGTATATTTAGGAATAAGAAACGAAATAATATTACTTACATACTATAGAATATGGAAGAAAATAATATTTCTTACGAATATTGAAAAAAAATAATATCCTTTACGAATATTGAACGAAAATAATATTCCTTACGAATAATGAACGAAGATAGTATCCCTTACGAATATTGAACGAAGATAATATCCCCTACGAATATTAAACAAAAATAATAGTCCTTATGGATACGAAAAATAGTACCTCTTACAAATATGAAATAAATAATACCCCTTATCTTAAATGGAGAGTAACTTTGAATGGTATAGCGGAGATATTCTTGAAGAAAACTTGCACTATTTGTTACACTCAAAGTATCCTTATACTAGGAAGAAATACGCACAATATTATAGAAGAAGAAATTTCTGATTCTGGTGTGATTTTCATTTCTTAACTGAGCATCCTATTTATAGGATAATGGTAGGGTACTATTTAAAATTTTCACGGGTGAACAGCTCCGAATTCATGGACGAATTCAACTGATAATCAGATTTTTACTATTCATCACTGTGCAATAAATTATTCTAATAAAATAAAAACTTTATATAAAATATAATATATTCTATTTATAATCTAATAAAATGAATAAATTTATATATAATATAAAAAGTATTCTGTTTTATATAAAAAGTTTTCTGTTTTATTACTATTATAATAATAATAATAATAATAATAATAATAATAATAATAATAATAATAATAATAATAATAATAATAAAACAAAACTAAGATAACTTTCTACCGACGGTTTTGAAAAATGAGTAAGTGGGGGTCCATGTAATAAGTCAAACTTACAACAAATACTTCATGACAAACCCCTCTATTTATATCAAAAATTAAATAAATATTTACCACAAATCACTATCTTTAATCAACACATTTTTAATCTTTCAATAATTATTCATTATTAATATTATAACTCACAATATTGACAACCAGTTCATTTCCAGGAAAGAGGGGGCTTTCTTACAAGGGCTTCTCCTTATTGGCGCGCAATTAAATAATCTAACCCCTTTTCTCGACAGAACTTTCTAGACATTGACAATAATGCAAATAATAATATGAATAACTGTGTTGTCTCAATTATTGATTTAATAATATAAAATATTATGCAAATGATAATGTGATAATAATTGAATCAATAATATGAGATACTATGCAGCAACTACTATTGCAATAATTGAATAAAACTGAGTGACTTCTTACGTAAACATCAATAATCAGAGATACTGTAAAATATCGTGTGCTACTGTGCAACCACACATATTACTGTACTTTTATCACCAAGTATTTCAACAGTTTAACGGTAAAAGTCTTGCCGTTATTTTTATAAAAAAGTTATTTATGTTGCTTTCTATATCCGACAGTCATTCCATTGTGGGGCCCACCAATGATTGTGCCATCGTATGGATATTCTTGATAAAAAGAATATTCCCTAACTAAACAAATATTTTATGATAACTTGCTTATTTGCAAAATTTGCAAATATCACTCACAACTATAACATTATATCAAATCACACCTTATTATTCAAAATAATATTTAGAGAAAATTAAGTCTTTATTCATAAAAAGTTGGGGTCTTACAACTTCCCCTCGTTATGAAATTTTATCCTCCAAATTGACGTACGTACCTGGTATGTCGAAGAGGTGAGGATACCTTGTTTTCATTTTAGATTCTAATTCCCAGGTCATTTCCTCAATATCATGGTTTCTCCATAAAATTTTGACTTAAGGTATAACCTTTGAGCGTAGAACATGTTCCTTCTTATCCAAGATTTTAACACGTACCTCTTCATATGTTAAATCTTCTGCTATCTCGTCTGATTCTATTTCAATAATGTGGTTCAGGTCTTCCACATATTTATGTAATATAGATATATGAAAAATGTTATGAACACGAGATATACTTGGCGGTAAGGCAAGTCTATAGGCCACAGTTCCTACTCGGTCGAGGATTTCAAATGGACCAATGAATCGAAGGTTGAGCTTTCGTCTCTTCGTCGATTCTTGCTTCTAGAATAACACATTCTTGTACTTTCTTCTTCATAAGCATCAGCTTTGGGTCTATAGCTTGAGCAACTTTAACTTTATTGATTAAAGTCGGTTCTACTCATATATTTAACTCTTTCTCCATCATTTATAAGTCATACAAAATGGGTCTTCGTGTTTAAAAATATCGCACTCGTACCCGCATATGATCTTCTACTCAACGCATCAGCTACTAAGTTCGCTTTTCCAAGATGGTATTGTCAGAACAGGTGCTAAAATGGGTTTCCTCTTGAGTTCTTGGAAGCTCTTCTCACCTTCCTCGCTCCATCTGAATTTTATATCTTTACGAGTCAGTTGAGTTAATGGAGTGGCAATTCGAGAAAACTCTTCCACAAATCTCTGATAATAACCATCTAAGCCTAGAAAGCTAAAATTTCGATTACTGACTTAGGTTGCTCTCAAATGTGACTCATATCCCAACCTTGGATAGCACCTCACAATGGCAACTATCAGTTTACTACCGCACAAACACGGCGTCTCCTACGGAGAGTCTGGCTTTAGTGCATTCCACAAAAGAAGTCACCAGATAGAGGCTCGGGCACCAACTCCTGAAGTTGTGCATTTAACTCTTGAAATTTAATAGGAGTCTTTCAATATGGAGTTTTGGAAATGGGTTTTGTACCGGGTTCAAGGTCAATACAGAATTTGATTTCACGTTCTGGGGGTAAGTCAAGAAGTTCTTCAGGGAATACGTCAGGAAGTTTATTAACAATAAAAATATCATTCAAATCTAACGTATTTTTGTTTAAATCGGTAACATGGGCTAAGAAAACTTGACATCCGTTTTTTATTAAATGAATGACTTTATGGCTTGATATGATAGTGATTGACTTTAGTGGTTTGGTTGATTGAATTCGCAGAACAGTTTTGTTAGGAATATGAAAACTAACGACCTTACGAAAATAATCAATTTTAGCATGATGAGTAGTTAACCAATCAATCCCTAAAATCAAATCAAATGCAAGTATTTTCAAAGATATGAGATCAATAGGTAATGTGAGGGTGTTGATTTGAATCAAACAAGATTTATAAATAGTGGATGTAATGAAGGTTTCTCCTAACGGAGTTTCAACAGATAAGTCAAAGTCTTATTTCTCAGGGGTCAAGTTCAAACGTTAAGCACAATTAGGTGAAATAAAAGAATGGGTAGAATCGATATCTAATAAGTTTTAGACTTCACAAGAGTTTATGATTAGCTTACCCGTGATAACTTTGTTCGGGTTCCTCGCTTTTTGGGAGGTTATGACAAACGCTCTCCCTTGAACTACCGGCTTTGACTTGTCTGGGATAACCTTTCATGTCATCATTACTACTGGAATTGACTTTGCTATAGGGGCTTATTCCACCCTCAACTGCTTTTTTGTACTCCTGATCCATGATCTGGATCATTAATCTTCGATCCATATCGAATTAGGGTTGACCGCTCAGTACTAGGTAATTCAAAACTCGATGTTGGGTTCTCCCAATTGCTGTCCAAAAAGAGAAATACATATCATCTATTTTAGCTTTCTTGGATTGGACTTTTCTTTCTACAATATCAACGTGTCGTGCGGCTTTTACCCATACATCCTGTGACGCCCCCAAATTCAGGTACTTGAAAACCGAACTTGGTGCTCCATGATATCATTTCTTTTAGCGATATAATAATAATAATATAAATATCAAACTTAACATATATATCATAGTTGTCTAAATCCCAGGTACACAACCTCTAAAGCAATTCATTACATGATAATTAATAAATATTATCGTCTTAATAAGTCTAACAATTACATGAGATACCATAAGCTTATTTTGTTAGCTTTCTTTTCCCTTTGTTCTTGGCAGAGCCTTCAGGTTGATCACACTTAACTGAAAACATTTAAATTTAAAGCAAGAATGAGCATTTAATTTGCCCAGCAAGTAATAACAGATAATAAGCTTTAGTTGAAAGAAGTAAATATTTTCTTTGAATGACACTTCTATAACGAATAAATAGTTGTGAAGTAAACTAAAACAATAATGAACAACATTTCAATTCTATTTCAATTTTGAAACTACGTACTGACTATACATGGTGAGCAGTCGACAGGCTATGAACTTTGTTTTAAGTTTTTGAAAAGGTTTTACAGAACTTCATCCGCAAAACGTCATAACTTATGGGCACGGAGGGTGATCAGCCCGTTATGCCCTGTATTGATTAATACTACGTGTTCAAATGATATTTTTGTTCATCATATCCGCCTTTGGTGCACAAAAGTTTTCCCGATTCGGGATGTTCATACTTAGTCTGGAATCCGAACCAAAACAATTCGGTTGGATATCAATAATGTTCTATTATGATTAACAATATTTTTAAATCTGTGTCTAGCCGAGTCAAATACTTTAGACAACTTTTAATTAATGTATACATACTGAAATTTGATAAGTATGTATCAACAAGTACAACAATTATCCAAATGTGGACACTTGTATAACCAAACATAAAAATTAACGAACAGAATATATCTGGATCATACAGTAATATTGTACTAGTAAACAATGAACGAATATAGATCTAGAACTTGTATGAATATAAAGGTTTAGATACATAATCAAAAAGAGTAGAGTTAATAAACTGGTACAACAATAATATGGTTCTGAAACTTGCTTACACATGTCCATTGCATAAAGTAAATGCAAAGGGTAGGATACTTGCTTGGTCTGCTGCTTACACAACATAGTTTTATCTTTTATATAGAGACCTATCATTTATAAGATTATTCTTTTGATTAGAATAGTACATTGTAACACATAATACTACTATTTGCAGCCATCACATATCTTAAGCACATTGTCACATACATATTTCAGTTATTAGGACATTAACAGACACTTATCAGGTCAACATATATAGGTTCAGATCAATTTTGAAAATATATTGGTGTACCGACGGCTTTATCTGATAATTATCGAGTTTATGTTTAATAAAACTTTATTATGTACCTTAATATTATTCTAGATAATTTAAATATCAATCATATTATTTTTAAATAACTGATAATAATTTTTAAATAATTATTATAATTTATCATGATTTTTAAATATTGGAATCATTTTAAATAATTTAAATATTAAATAATTCTATTATCATTAATATTAAAATATTAATGAAACCATTGCAAAAAATATTAAAGTTATTTATAATAACTCAAAATATATTTAAAACTTTATTATTCCCATTAAATGATTTTTAAAATATTTAAAATCATTTTAAATAACTACCATTAATATTTAAATATTAATGTATTATTTATAAAAATATTAAAAGTCATTTTTATAACTTAAAATATTTTAAACTATTTATTTTCATTTAAGATGATTTTATAATATTAAAATCATTTTTAACCAATTTATTTAATAAAATTATTAAATAAATCTAATATCATTAATATTAAATAATGAATGAAATTTGCCTTAAAATATTAAAAGTTATGTTTTATAACTTAAAATATTTTTAAATACTTTATTATTATTTAAAATAATTTTAATCTAATAAAATTATTTTTAATCAATTTATTTAATATATTTATTAAATAAATTTAATATCATTAATATTCAAATAAATAATAATATTAATGAAAAATATGTCAAATTATTAAAAGTTAATTTTGGTAACTTAAAATAATTTTTAAAACTATTTTTGGATATTCAGAAATTAATTTCTATTTTAAAATGATTTTTGAAAATTAATTTAATTAATTTTAATATATCTGTCGTTAAAGCCTTTAGCGACAAAAACTGTCGCCTATTGTGTTCTTGAGCCTCAAGAACTTTCATAACCAGTTTCTTGATGCCTACTTTGACCAAACATAAATCACTGATTCAAAGTGTTTCTGGGCATGTTATGGCATTGATCTTGTAGTATTGATGTAATACTACAAGTATCAACAACAATCATGGTCAAACAACATCACACAAATGAGATCTAAGATTGCAAAGCAGCTGTCAGAGCTGTTTTTCATTTTCTGGGTTACCCAGAAAATAAGAACAGTTCGAGTAGCCACTTTTGGGCTTCCACAACTTGTTTTCTATGTAATGATTCGGTGTTCTAATGGTTTTAGATTGTAGTCTATATATCAAAGAATAGATCTATTACATTTAATCAGTCTAACAACAACACAATCATAAGATATTGTCCAGTCAAACCATGTCAGAAATCACGTTTTTGAGTTTTATGGGTTACCCAGAAAACACAATTCGTGATCATCTTGCCTACTTTGACCATCCACTGCATTAAATCTATTTGTGTTTTAGGTGATCTAATGGCAAAAACATGTGGTTTATATCATACAATAACTTAGATACAACAACTAAAACAAATCAACAAACAGATGCTAGATTTGGGCTCATGAACAAGATGTCAGACATTTCTGGGTAAGTTCTAGGTTACCTAGAATGGTTAAGTCATGGCCGGTCAACGCAGTTTGACCACCCATAACTTGTAATATATACATGATCTGACCCTGATTCAAGTTCCAAAACACTAACAACATTACAATTTACAACTACAAACCTTTAAAACACTAAAATAATTAACAGGCACCGATCTATGAGGCCTGGCATTCGACTGTCAGACAACATTTTCATATTTTTTCTTGATTTTTAAAATCTTCAATTTCATGCATCTAGATGTTATAGATCCACAATATAACAACCCAGATCACTTATTAACACAACAAACAACATATTTAAACATAAAAACACTTAATCTAACATAGCATACAAGATCAAAATTTTGGCTTAGGGTTTACCTTTCTTTGAAAAAATCTTAAATCTGGCCTTGCTAAACCGTTATGGAGGTGGTAGGGACTTGATTAAGGACTGGTACACTAATATATTTCTGGGGTTTGGGGTTGAGAGAGTTTGGTTGAGTGATGGTGAACAAATGGGGCTAAAATGTGAACTTTTCACTCTCTAATTCTATATATATTTTGGATGCAATAATTTAGCTGATCATATATGGTCAATAAGTGGCTGATTGCTGAGATATATTAGCACGTGGTGAATCTTGGAGTTATTTAGCAACCATATCATGGCAAGATTTGCAAGCTATCTAATTAAATAAATACAATAAGGGTTTTTTGGTCCTATTACTCCCAAATTGAATGGCATTCTATCTCAACCCTTAGTTTCACCCTTAGGGTTTAACCTTTAGGGTTTAACCCTTAGGGTTTTGAAAAATTTAGTTTATAAGATTTTCTAATTAGGTTTAAAATGGAAAGTTAAGCTTTCTAAATTACAAATTAGGGCTTTCTAATTGTGTTAGGTTTCCTAATTACTTAGAATATGGAAATTAGGTTTAAGATTTACTAATTAGCATTAGGGCTTTTTAAATTAGCAATTAAGGTTTATAACTTAGAAATTAGGGTTTCTAATAATTAGAGTTTCTAATTAATAATTAGGGTTTCCCTAATTAACATTAAAATCTATAATAATTGTCATTAATCATATTAACACAATTACTTAACAATCTTTAACTCCTATTTGAATTTCAAATTAGGGTTTATCAAATTAAAGATAGGGTTTTGTCATGCTACACTATAATTGACTAACCATTATCAATACCCACATACAGTACATATTTATAGCACTGAAATATAATTATTATTATTATATTAATATTGTCATTCTTTATTCAAAATTCATAATTAGGGTTTTGAACACTATCTGACTTAACTTTCATTCCTAGTCAACTTAAAATTTTAAATTGACTACCCTACTAAATCCATATCGCATAAATTTCAAAATATTATTCATGATACCAATAATTATATAATAAAATAATAAAAAAATATTATTCGTAAAAATACAGATATAATTGTTTGAAATATTTTCGGTCTTTACATTCTCCCCTCCTTATAAAGATTTCGTCCCCGAAATCACCATTTTCTTTCATTCACTATTAATGTTTTAACCTTAGATTTTTATTTACTAAAAATTTTATTGAATTACTATATTCCTCCTCCTTATAAGATTCGTGTTTCAAATCCGGAACTCAAATTCCTCCTTCAAAAATCTTTTTATTATTGAGTTAATATATTGTGTTTTGTATACCTATATTTAAGGGTTCCTAAGGTAAACATACTTATATTAACGAACTTGCGGTAAGGAAAATGAATTATATATGAATCAGGCATATATATGAAGATCGTTGATCGAGTTCATACCTGGAACTCCATCACCAGCTGCTACCGTATCCTGAACTGTCATATTGAAGACTCTGGTGGTTGATTTTGTTGGTTTGTTTGTTGAAGTTGGTCCAGTAATCGCTAATGTTCCACTGCTTTTCCCAGAATTTACACTTCCTGCATCCATTCTCCTTTTCGGACAATCCTTCACCTTATGCTCCGTTGACCCACACATAATACACCCACTATTCATCCTTGGATTGAGACAGTTGGGAGAGATATGTCCCTCCTGCCCGCACTTGTACCACACAAATTTTCCCTTTAAACACTCCCCCGAGTGATTCTTCCCATAATTCATGCACTGGACCACCTGTTTCTTTACACATTCTTGCTTAATTTTGATATTTCTAAAAGTATTCCTATTCCTTTTTCCATTCCCACTCCCACTACTTGCTTCTACCTTAACAACTCCCTCGACTTTACCCTTGTTCTTTTTTCTCCTTGTAATAGAGACTCATGGCCTCACTTCCCTCTTCGGTTATGATAGCCTTTTTCCAAAAGTGCTGCAAAAGTATTGATCTGCAACACTGCCACCTTATTATAGAGCCAGGGTTTTAATCCCAGCTCAAACCTCCTTGCCTTCCTCACCTCCGTATAAACTTGGTACGAAGCGAACCTAGCTAATTCATTAAACTTTGCGGCATACTCCGCAACTGTTATGTTTTCCTGCTTCAACTCCAAAAATTTCACCTCCATCCTAGCCTGCATACTAGACAAGAAATAGTTCTCCAAGAACAATGTCTTAAACCTAGTCCATGTTACTATTCCTTCTCCGGCCCTAACTTGATTTGCCTCCAACCAAAATTTTGCCTCCCCTTTCATCATATAGGTGGAAAAAGTTATCTTTTGCCCCTATGCTATCCTAGCAATTACAAATGTTTTTTCTATCTTCTTTACCCAAGTTTGGGCTTCTATAGGGTTAGTCGTTCCTTTAAATTCAGGCGGTCCTATTGCCTTAAAGTATTTGAAGTTCGCCAATCGATTGTCGGGCTGATTTCCTATGGCTAGCATTCCATTCTGCATGGCTTGAGCTACAATATTCGCAAAGTTCTGCATCAGATTTGGTTGTCCTCCAGCATTGTTAACAGATTCTTCTGCTCTTTTGTTTCGTTTTCTTCTTCTTGGCGGCATTATCTGATTAAATAAAATCATAAAGTATTCTTTATTAACTCACATTCTAAACCTTATCATAAACATTTAACATATAACGCGTAATTTTCTACTCAAATAATCATGTACTCAAAATATTAGATTTTGAAAAATTGGTTTACTGTATTAACCAATTATCAAATAGATACATAAAAACTTATTTCCTTAATCAAACATATATTCATATGCATTCAACTAATTCATAGTACTTTACATAACATAACACAAAATACTTTAAGCATCTGCTATCCCTTTGTGACCACAAAAGTCGGGAATCACTGCTTCAACTTATACAAAAATTGAGAATATTACATTACACACACATACTTATCATATATACAACATTGAATTAACCTACATATTCAAATAATACTAATACTACTTATTTCCTACGCTTTTTCTTGATCTTGGACAACCTTTCGCTATAAATAAAACATACACCTTGCTTCGGATTGGGATAATGAGGAGAGATATGTCCCTCATGTCCGTAATTATAACAAACATTTTCCCCTTTCCTGTATAAGCCTTCATGTTTCTTTTTAGAGTTTGTACACTTTTCTATTTTGTTAGAGTTCCCTTAGTTAAAATTGGAATTTCCTAAATCACGGTCTTTCATCTTTCTTTTCTCCTTCTTGCTTGGAGCTGCACACGATATGTTGCTTTTGGCTCCCATCCGATCAATTTGGATTTTAAGCTTATCTTGTTCTTCCATTGTTTCTATTAACGCCTTCCGCAATTGACTATTTAATAGCTTTTCTATTTCCCACAACTTTTCTAAAGAAGAAACCTTGTTCCTCAGATTCTACACTTTCGTTGTTGCTTGATCAGCTCCAACTTTCGTATCCGAATCACTATCTGTCAGTACCACCGTTTTTGGATCAGGTACTGCATTCTCCGATATAACCACCTCATCAGGGTTGCTTGCAATGTGAGCCTCTATTTCAGCTATTGGCTTTGATATTGGCTCGGTTATGGAGATTTGCTCCTTTTTTTATGATCTGGGGGTATCCAAATCCTTTTCCACCTGACATCTACAAATAAATTATCTTGATTAGTATATAATATATACACACAGCAAATAATAGTTTAATATAAATTATCTTTTATTTTGTTTTGCGATGAATTTAGTTATTTCATCTCCTTTAAAACTCTATTTGAGTTATTTGTATTTTCAACGTTTCCCTCTGTCCTAAGGTTATAGCCCAAGGTCTATCCCCACCTAAGGTTTCTAACCTAAAGCTCTGATACCAACCTATGACGCCCCCAAATTCAGGTACTTAAAATCTGAACTTGGTGTTTAACGATATCATTTCTTTGAGCGGAATAATAATAATAATAATATAAATATCAAACTTAATATACATATCAGAGTTGTCTAAATCTCAGGTACACAACCTTTAAAGCAATTCATTACATGATAATTAATAAATATTATAGTCTTAATAAGTCTAACTATTACATGAGATACCACAAGCTTATTCTGTCAGCTTTCCTTTCCCTTTGTTCTTGGCAGAGCCTTCAAGTTGATCACACTTAACTAAAAACATTTAAATTTAAAGCAAGAATGAGCATTTAATTTCTTAGCAAGTAATAACAGATAATAATCTTTAGCTAAAAGAAGTAAATGTTTTCTTTGAATGTCACTTCTACAACGAATCAACAGTTGTGAAGTAAACTGAAATAGTAATGAACAACATATCAATTCTATTTCAATTTTGAAACTATGTACTGACTATACATGGTGAGCAGTCGATAGACTATTAACTTTGTTTTAAATTTTTGAAAAGGTTTTACAAAACTTCATCCACAAACCATCATAACTTACGGGCACGGAGGGTGATCAACCCGTTATGCCCTGTATTGATCAATACTATGTGTTCGAACGATATTTTCGTTCATCATATCTACCTTTGGAGCACAAAAGTTTCCCAAATTCGAGATGTTCATACTTAGTCTAGAATCCAAACCAAAATAATTCGGTTGGATATCAATAATGTTCTATCATGATCAACGATATTTTTAAATTTGTGTCTAGCCGAGTCAAATAGCTTAGACAACTTTTAATTAATGTATACATACTGGAATTTGATAAGTATGTATCAACAAGTACAACAATTATCCAAATGTGGACACTTGTATAATCAAACTTAGAAATTAACGAACATAATATATTTGGATCATACAGTAATATTGTACTAGTAAATAATGAACGAATAGAGATCTATAACTTGCATGAATACAGAGGTTTAGATACATAATCAATAAGAGTAGAGTTAATAAACTGGTACAACAATAATATGGTTCTGAAACTTGCTTACACATGTCCATTGCATACAGTAAATGCAAAGGGTAGGATATTTGCATGATCTTCTGCTTACACAACTTAGTTTTATCTTTTATACAAAGACCTATCATTCATAATATTATTCTTTAGATTATAATAGTACATCGTAACACATAATACTACTATTTGCAGTCATCACATATCTTAAGCACATTGTCACATACGTATATCAGTTATTAGGACATAAACAGACCCTTATCAGGTCAACCTATCTAGGTTCGGATCAATTTTGGAAACATTTATGTGTACCGACGGCTTTATCGAATAATTATCGAGTTTATGTTTAATAAAACTCTATTATGTACCTTAAATATTATTCTAGATAATTTAAATATCAGTCATATTATTTTTCAATGACTTATAATAATTTTTAAATCATTATTATAATTTATCATGATTTTTCAAATATTAGAATCATTTTAAATGATTTAAATATTAAATAAATCTATTATCATTAATATTTAAATAATATTAAAATATTAATGAAACCATTGCCAAAATATTAAAGTTATTTATAATAACTCAAAATATTTTAAAAACATTATTATTCCCCTAAATGATTTTTAAAATATTTAAAATCATTTTTAAATAATTACCATTAATATTTAAATATTAATTTATTATTTATCAAAATATTAAAAGTCATTTTTATAAATTAAATATTTTTAAACTCTTTTTTCATTTAAAATAATTTTTATAATATTAAAATCATTTTAACCAATTTATTTAATATAATTATTAAATAAATCTAATATCATTAATATTAAATAATTAATAAAATTGCCTTAAAATATTAAAAGTTATGTTTTATAACTTCAAATATTTTAAATACTTTATTATTATTTAAAATAATTTTTAATCTCATAAATTATTTTTAATCAATTTATTTAATATATTTATTAAATAAATTTTATATCATTAATATTCAAATAAATAATAATATTAATGAAAAATATGTCAAATTATTAAAAGTTAATTTTTGCAACTTAAAATAATTTTTAAAACTAATTTTGGAAATTTTAAAAATTAATTTCTATTTTTAAATATTTTTTGGAAATTAATTTAATTAATTTTAATATATCTGTCGCTAAAGCCTTTAGCTACAGAAACTGTCACCTATTGTGTTCTTAAGCCTCAAGAACATTAATAACCAGTTTCTTGTTGCCCACTTTGACCAAACATAAATCACTGATTCTAAGTGTTTCTGGGCATGTTATGGCATTGATCTTGTAGTATTGATGTAATACTACAAGTATCAACAACAATCATGGTCAAACAACATCACACAAATGAGATCTAAGATTGCAAAGCAGCTGTCAGAGCTGTTTTTCATTTTCTGGGTTACCCAGAAAATAAGAACAGTTCGAGTAGCCACTTTTGGGCTTCCACAACTTGTTTTCTATGTAATGATTCGGTGTTCTAATGGTTTTAGATTGTAGTCTATATATCAAAGAATAGATCTATTACATTTAATCAGTCTAACAACAACACAATCATAATATATTGTCCGGTCAAACCATGTCAGAAATCACGTTCTTGAGTTTTTTAGGTTATCCAAAAAACATAATTCGTTATCATTTGGCCTACTTTGACCATCCACTGCATTAAATCTATTTGTGATTTAGGTGATCTAAAGGCAAATACATGTAGTCTATATAATATACTACAACTTAGATACAACAACTAAAACAAATTAACAAACACATGCTATATTTGGGCTCATGAACAAGTTGTTAGACATTTCTGGGTAAGTTCTAAGTTACCTAGAATGGTTAAGTCATGGCCGGTCAACGCAGTTTGGCCACCCATACCTTGTAATATATACATGATCTGACCCTGATTCAAGTTCCAGAATACTAACAACATTAGAAACTACAACTACAAACCTTTAAAACAATTAACAGGCACCGATCTATGAGGCCTGACATTCGACTGTCAGACAACATTTTCAAGTTTTTTCCAGATTTTTAAAATCTTCAATTTCGTGCATCTAGATATTATAGATCCACAATATAACAGCCCAGATCACTTATTAACACAACCTACAACATATTTAAACATAAAAACACCTAATCTAACATAGCATACAAGATCAAAATTTTGGCTTAGGGTTTACCTTTCTTTGAACAAATCTTAAATCTGGCCTTGAAAAACTGTTATGGAGGTGGTAGGGACTTGATTAAGGACTGGTCCACTAATATATTTCATGGGTTTGGGGTTAAGAGAGTTTGGTTGAGTGTTGGTGAACAAATTGGGATAAAACGTGAATTTTTCTCTCTCTAATTCTATATATATATATATATATTAGATATAATAATTTGGTTGATGTATATGGTCAATAATTGGATGATTCCTGAGATATATTAGCACATGGTGAATCTTGGAGTTGGTGAGCAACCATATCATGGCAAGATTTGCAAGCTATCTCATTAAAGAAATACAATAAAGGTATTTTGGTCTTTTTGCTCCTAAATTTAATGGCATTCTTGACATTCTATCTCAACCCTTAGGTTATAACCCTTAGGGTTTAACCCTAAGGTTTTGAAAAAATTAGTTTTTAGGATTTTCTAATTAGGTTTAAAATGGAAAGTTAAGCTTTCTAAATTATAAATTAGGGTTTCCTAATTACTTAGAACTTGGAAATTAGGTTTAAGATTTACTAATTAGCATTAAGGCTTTCTAAATTAGCGATTATGATTTATAACTTAGCAATTAGGGTTTCTAATAATTAGGGTTTCCCTAATTAATAATAAAATCTATAATACTTGTCATTAATCATATTAACACAATTACTTAACAGTCTTGAACTCCTATTTCAATTTCAAATTAGGGTTTATCAAATTAATGCTAGGGTTTTGTCATGCTACACTATAATTGACCAACCATTATCAGTACCCACATACAGTACATATTTATAGCGCTGAAATATAATAATTATTATTATATTAATATTCTCATTCTTTATTCAAATCTATAATTAGGGTTTTGAACCATATCTGACTTAACATTCATTCGTAGTCAACTTAAAAATTTAAATTGACTACCCTGCTAAATTCATATCGCATAAATTTCAAAATATTATTCATGATACCAATATTTATAAAATTAAAAAAATATATATTTGTAAAAATACATATATAATTGTTTGAAAAATTCCCGGTCTTTACACATCCTCCATTCTCACTCATTTAGTTGTTTCTTTTTTCAGAAGATCTTTGACATTTTCATTCTCAGATTTCAGCTCTATTATCATATACTCTGCCAAAGAGAGCTTCTGTTCCAGCATCGCATATCAGGTACCAAAATCTTGAATTACTGCATCCCTTTGTTCCACGACCGCCTGTCGTTCTTCACCGTGCACTTCTAACTCACGAATACGATCTTGCAGTTCTACATTTTGATCATAAAATTCTCCTAATAAATCCTCCTCAGGTTCCTCTTCTTCCTCACTCTCAGCTACTACCTCTACGACTAGCTCGGTTGCACCTATTAATTCTTCACTCATCACATGGATATATCGAATTTCTTCTTTGCCTGACATCCTACAATCAAGTTTAATAACTTAATTAGTACTCCCCAATAAAAATCTTTTTTATAACAAAATATTATAGTCCAATATTTATTCTTTAAATGAATCTCCTCGATTCATCACTTAAAACTTCATATGAGTTCATCTCTTGATTTTCAGATGTCATTTTCAAATACTGCCACAAAACAAGGGTTAATTGACATGCCACATATTATCCTTATATTCTGACTGACCAATTAAATAACAAATAAGCTTAGGTAGGTCATACTAGTGAAGGATTTACTCGTGTCTCCCCTCCTAGTTCTAGCCTCATATCTCCGTCAGGGATCATATCCCTATAGCAACCATCTTGGATCACCACTCCATTCCCTGACTAGTCCCAGCTATATTCTCATTTCTTGAAGAGAACAATGAAAAAAAAGGGTGAGCTCAACTAGCCCAGTGAAGAATATTATAACTAAGATAATGCAGAATAAATTATCCTTAGTCCTCAACAGTATAAAAATTGATAGAATACAATAGACAACAAGTTTAGATCAACAACTGCAGCGGAACAAGCAATCCATTAGAAGAGTCAAGTATAGCATGATGTCTACTATCTTCTATAATTTAAAATTTCATCATCAATATTTTATCTCTCGAACACAACTCAATAAATATTTCACATCAGTGAATTATCCATGCACTACGGTCCAATGATATTCGTTAGTATCACATCCACGAATTATCCATGCACTACGGGCCAAGGATATTCGTTAGTATCACCAGTGGACATGATCATGCCAAACAACTGTCTATCTATGCACTACGGGCCAAAGAGGACTTTCACCACAACATTTGTCTGTAACATTACAAGTCATGATTATAGCGATACACAATTCCTGGTCATAATCATACCAATCAACAGTTCATCTATGCGCTACATGCCAAAGATGACTTTCACCACAATATAAACACGAGAATGATGACAATGATATAAGAAATCAATCAAGTGAGATCAATGATAAATATTAGAGATTTATAATATAATTTAGCTAGAGTTCAAAAATGTCAAATTTGTCAACATGATAACTAATTGTGCAGTAAAATTCAAGAATGATATTCATGTATCAAAAATAATTTGGACAGAAAAAAATTAATTTTTGTCATGAATAGTACCACGTGAATAGTACTCTGTGAATAGTACCATATGAATAGTACCGTGTGTATGAATAGTACTGTATGTATGAATAGTACCCCAAATGAATAGTACTCCGAATGAAAATTTTAAAATTTTTATAAGAAAGTTCAGACCAATATTTCAATGAAACGATACTAGATGAAGCGCAAAACTCAAAGATATTCTACTAATTTCAGAGATTATAGAAGCAATACTTATCAAAGTAAGTGTATATTTAGGAATATGAAACGAAATAATATTACTTACATACTATAGAGTATGGAAGAAAATAATATTTCTACCGAATATTGAACGAAAATAATATCCCTTACGAATATTGAACGAAAATAATATTCCTTACGAATATTGAATGAAGATAATATCCCTTACGAATATTGAACGCAGATAATATCCCCTACGAATATTGAACGAAAATAATATTCCTTACGAATACGAAAAATAATATCTCTTACGAATATGAAATAAATAATACCCCTTAACTTAATAGGAGAGTAACTTTGAATGGTATAGCGGAGATATTCTTGAAGAAAACTTGCACTATTTGTTACACTCAAATTAAATATCATTATACTAGAAAGAAATATGCACAATATTATAGAAGAAGAATTCTCTGATTCTAGTGTGATTTTTATTTCTTAACTGAGCATCCTATTTATAGGAGAATGACAGGGCACTATTTAAAATTTTCACGAGTGAACAACGCTGAATTCAGGAAAGATTTCGGCTGATAATATGATTTTTACTATTCATCACTATACAAAAAAAATATTATAATTAAACAAAAAATTTATATAAAATATAATATATTCTGTTTATAATCTAATAAAATGAATAACTTTATATAAAATATAATATATTACATTTATAATCTAATAAAACGAATAAATTTATATATAATATAAAAAGTATTTTGTTTTATATAAAAAAATTTCTGTTTTATTACTATTATAATAATAATAAAACAAAACTAAGATAACTTTCTACCGACGATTTTAAAAAATGAGTAAGTGGGGGTCCATATAATAAGTCAAACTTACAACAAATACTTCATGACAAACTCCTCTATTTATATCAAAAATTAAATAACTATTTACCACAAATCACTTATCTTTAATCAACACATTTTTAATCTCTCAACAATTATTTATCATTAATATTATAACTCATAATATTGACAACCAGATTATTCCCATGAAAGAGGGGACTTTCTGATAAGGACTTCTCCTTATTGACACACAATTAAATAACCTAACCCCTTTCCTCGACAGAACTTTCTAGACATTGTCAATACTGCAAATAATAATATGAATAACTGTGTCATCTCAATTATTAATTTAATAATATAAAATATTATGCAGATGATACTGTGACAATAATTGAATCAATAATATGAGATACTATGCAGCAACTACTGTTGCAATAATTGAATAAAACTAAGTGACTTCTTACGTAAGCATTAATAATCAGAGATACTATACAATACCGCGTGCTATTGTGCAACCAAGCGTATTACTATACTTTTATCACCGGGTATTTCAACAGTTTTACGGTAAAAGTCTTGTTGTTATTTTTATAAAAAGGTTATTTCTGTCACTTTCTATATCCAACAATCATTCCATTGTGGGGTCCACCAATGATTGTGACGTCGTACGAATATTCCCGACAAAAAGAATATTCCCCGACTAAACGAATATTTTATGACAACTTGCTTACTTTGCAAAATTTGCAAATATCACTCACAACTATAACATTATATCACATCACACCTTATTATTCAAAATAATATTTAGAGAAAATTAAATCTTTATTTATAAAAAGTTGGAGTCTTACATATCATATCAAATAATATAAGTTACTGTGCCTTGACAATTATTGATTTAATAATATGAGATATCGTGTAGTTGTTACTGTAACAATTATTGAATCAATAATATGAATTACTATGCAATATTGTCTGATATTGTAGAGTATCGCGTGCTACTGTGGAATAGTGTGTATTACTGTACTTTTATCACCAGGTATTTCAATAGTTAACGGTAAAAGTTTTTCCGTCAATTTTAAAAAAGTTTATTTATATCGCTTTCCCTATCCGACAGTTATTCTGTTATAGGACCCACCAATGATTGGTTATTTCGGCGCCGTCGTACGAATATTTTTCGACAAAACGAATATTTCCTGACAAACTGTTCACTTCATATAATTTTCACATAACCCCTATAACTTTAATATTTATTAAATCAACACCTTATTAAAAACAATTTAAATTCTATTACAAGTCGAGATTTTACATTATTCACAACCAAACATATTCACCTTGATTTAAATATAATGCAACCAGTGATTTCAAAATAATTCGTAATCCATTCAGGGTGCCTTTAATTATCATCTTAAAGTACTATTTATATTCCAGAACTTTAAAAGAGAATAACAAAAGTTAAGAAATCTTAAGACCCAAATATGACAATTTATTTTTAAAACGTTAGTCTACTGTTCTGAAATTATCTCTATTAACTAAAATTTATTTGTCAAATTAATCAATTTTAACAGAAACTAGACTTCAAATACTCCAATTTAGCCTCAATAATCACTTAAATCATATTTAAAATAATTACGTTATACATTTTTAAAACTTAATTAGAACTTGATGCTGAAAATTCTGCTTTGAAAAATTCCAGACCAACTGTGACGCCCCCAAAATAGGTATACATCACTCATCTTGAGTTGCCAAATACATGGTACAGAATACAAATACAATCTTAAATATACAACAAGAGCTATGAGTTTTAATACAAATATTGTCTTCTGATAATATCCACTCTCGAAATAAGTCATCATTACAATTATTATCACACTATTTCATAGAATAGTGAGGACTACTAATGTTATCATCTGGACCATCACTTCGTTCCCCGACTAGTCCCTGCTACGTTCTCATTTCCTGAAGAGAACAGTGAAAGAAAGGGTGAGCTCAACTAGCCCAGTAAGAAATATTATGACTAAGATAATGCAGGATAAATTATCATTAGCCTTCAACAATGTTAAACTGATAAAATACAATAGACAACAAGTTTAACTGCAGTGGAATAAGCAATCCATTAAAAGAGTCAATTAGGATAATTTCTCTCATATTCTTTGAGTTGTCGTGAGGCATAGGCTATGACTTTCTCATGTTGCATGAGAACACATCCTAACCCTTTGCCCGAAGCATCACTGTAGATGACAAATCCCTCCGAGCCAGATGGTATTATCAAAACAGGTGCTGAAATAAGTCTCCTCTTGAGTTCTTGAAAACACTTCTCACATTTCTCGTTCCAACCGAATTTTGTATCTTTCCGAGTCAGCTGAGTTAATGGAGTATCGATTCGAGAAAACCCTTCTTCGAATCTCCGATAATAACCAAATTTAAGCCGAAAAGCTACGTATTTCTATTCATCGATTTAGGTTGCTCCTGCACTTTGAATAGCTTCAATCTTTCTTTGGGTCAACAGATATTCCATGACTTAATACTACGTGCCCAAGGAATGCTACTTCCTCAAGCCAGAACTCGCATTTCTTCAACTTGGCATAAAGCTTATATTCACGAAGCTTTTGGAGTATCAGCCTTAAGTGTTGCTCATGATCTTCACGACTTTTGGAATATATGAAGATGTCATCAATAAAGACGACCACAAAGTGATCCAAATATTCCTTGAATACTCGGTTCATTATATCCATAAAGGCAGCAGGAGCATTAGTTAATCCAAAAGACATGACTAGGAATTCATAATGCTCGTACCGAGTTCTGAAAGATGTCTTTGGAATGTCATCGGTTCTAATCTTCAATTGGTGATATCCCGAACGAAGATCAATCTTTGAAAAGAATTTGGCGCCTTGCAACTGGTCAAACAGGTGATCAATACATGGCAACGGATATCTATTTTTTATGGTGACATGGTTCAACTCCCGATAATCAATACAAAGTCGCATACTCCCATCTTTCTTTTTCACGAATAGAACAGGAGCACCCCAAGGAGAAATACTAGGACGAATAAAACCGATGTCTAACAATTCCTGCGCATTGGGTCTTTAACTCCTCAAGTTCAATAGAGCCATCCGATATGGGGCTTTGGAAATAGGTTTTGTCTTAGGGTTCAAGGTCGATACAAAATTCAATTTCACTCTCTGGGGTAGGCCGGGAAGTTCTTCAAATAATACGTTAGGAAATTCATTAACAATAGAAATATCATTCAAAACTCGGCGTATTTTTGTTTAGATCGTGACATGAGCTAAGAAAGCAACATCCGCTTTTCAATAAACGAATAGCTTTATGGCTTGAGATGACAAAGTGATTGATTTTAATGGTTTGGTTGCTTGAATTCGCATAATAGGTTGGTTAGGAATATGAAAGCTAACAACCTTACGAAAATAATCAATTTTTGCATGATGAGTAGTTAACCAATCAATCCCTAGAATTACGTTAAATGCAAGTATTTTCAATGAAATAAGATCGATAGGTAATGTGAGGGTACCGATTTGAACCAAACAAGACTTATAAACAGTGGATGTAATGAAGGTTTCTCCCAATGGAGTTTCAACAGCTAAGTCAAAGTCCAATTTCTCCAGAGTCAATTTTAAACGTGAGCGCAAGTAGGAGAAATAAAAGAATGGGTAGAACTGGTATCAAATAAGGTATAAACTTCGCTAGATTTTATGATAAGCTTACCCGTGTTGACCTCGTTCAGGTTCCTTGCTTTCTGGGAGGTCACGACAAACGCTCTCCCTTGCACTACCGGTTTTGACTTTTCTGGGATGACCTTTGGTGCCTCCATCCTAGCTGAACTTGTCTTCGGTGAACGACAAAATCGGGCTAGGTGACCTTCTCTTCCATAATTATAACATGCTTTGGATGGCATCTAGCAATTTGGACTGATATGTCCCTCCCCTCCGCATTTGAAACATATGATAGGTGGTCGATCTCCTTCCTTAATAACGGGTGCTGGTGCTGACGTCTTTCCATCATTATTGAATTTCATCTTCTTGAAATGTCCATTCTTATTGTTTTGGCCCTGATTACCACCGAAGTGGTTACCATTTCTGGCTTGTTGATTCCCTCCACACTTGTTGTCACCGCTTCGATGGCTGTTCTCACTTTGGTATTATCATTTTATCGGCTGCTCTCTTTTGGTTGGGTTGACTCATTATCACGCTCTAATAACTGAGCCCTATTAACAACATCTGAATACAAACACAGTTTATGAGAAATAAGATATTGACGCATCTCGAGTTTCAAACCTCTTAGAAACATTCGCGTCATTCTCTCCTCATTATCAACCAAATGAGACGCAAACCGGGACAACTCGGCAAACTTGGCTTCGTACTGCGACACGGTCATGTTGTTTTGCTCCAGTTTAATGATCTCTACCTCTTTCATGTGACAAATACTTTCGGGAAAGTACTTTTCGTTGAATAATTCTTGGAACTTCTCCCAAGACATCTTCAGTGCGGTAGGTTGAGTACGCTTTACAGATTCCCACCTGTAATCTGCCTCTACCCGCAATATGAAGGTGGCAAAGGGAACCTTTTGCTCCTTGGAGCAACCCAAGACATCAAATATCTTGTTGATTTGCTTTATCCACGGCTCTCCAAAAAACTTCGGTGGTCCCAGCTCCTTGAACTGTTTGGCGGTGACCGTCCGAGAGTTGCCAGTGTTTCCACCTACATTTTGGACAGGAGCCGCTCTCGCCTGATGTTGCATGAATTGTATGAAGCCTCGGAACATTTCATCGTTCATCATTTGGTCAGTGTTATTGTTTCCTTGAGGATTGTCGCCTTCTTGATGCACATTATCTTGATTATTTATCTGTGGAGACTCAACGATCTCCTCTGCTCCATTGATGTTCTCAACATTCTCGGATGCCATTTTTAAATACTGCCACAAAACAAGGGTTAATTAACATATCACATATTATCCCTATACTCTGACCAACCAATTAAATAATAAATAAACTTAGGTAGGTCATACTAGCGAAGGAATTCCCCGTCTCTCCCCTCCTAGTTCTTGTCTCACATCTTAGCCAAATGATCATATCCCTAAGCTTTGATACCAACCGTGACGCCCCAAAATAGGTATACATCACCCATCTTGAGTGCCAAATACATGGTACGTAATACAAATACAATCTTAAATATACAACAAGAGTCATGAGTTTTAATACAAATATTGTCTTCTGCACAATATCCACTCTCGAATAAGTCCTCATTATAATTATTATCACACTATTTCATAGAATAGTAAGGACTACTAATGTTATCATCCGGACCATCACTCCGCCTCCCGACTAGTCCTCTTTACGTTCTCATTTCAAGAAGAAACGGTGAAAGAAAAGGTGAGCTCAACTAGCCCGATAAGAAATATTATGACTAAGATAATGCGGGATAAATTATCATTAGCCTTCAATGATGTTAAACCGATAAAATACAATAGACAACAAGTTTAACTGCAGCGGAATAAGCAATCCATTAAAAGAGTCAAGTAGAGAATAAAATATACTATCTTTTATGATTTAAAAAGGTTTTTCATCACTTTTATTGCTGAGATTCAGCTTAATAAATAATCTACATCATCCCTGCACTACGGCCAAGGATATTCATTAGTATTACAACCACAAATTATCCATGCACTACGGGCCAAGGATATTCGTGTATTCGTCAATGGTCATGATCATGCCAACAACTGTCCATCAATGCACTACGAGCCAATGAGGACTTTTACCCCATCATTTGTAACATTACGGTCATGATTATATCGAATAATCCCTGGTCATAATCATGCCAAGTCCATCTATGGACTACAGGCCATAGATGACTTTCAATAAAATATAAACATGAGGATGATGACAATGATATAAGAATTCAATAAAACAAGTTCAAGAATTAATTTATCCAGGAACTAATAACGTCCAAATTGTCAACATGATACTTCTTTGTAGAGTAAAATTCAAGAATGCTCGGAAGAATATTTCCATGAAAAGATCTTTGGATGAAGCGCAAAATATCAAGGATATTCCACTAATTTCATGGAGTATAGAAGTCAAAACTTTAACCAACCGAGTATAATAAAGAATGGAATAACAAAAGAAATCACCGGGCATGTGATAAACCTCACAGCAAAAGTTATTCCAATGAATAATAAATAACGAGAATCGGTCCGGCGTAAAATGCATGCATGTGATATTCCAACGTAATAATAAAGACGGAACCAGTCCGGTGTAAAATGCATGATGAGGATATTCCAATGTAATAATAAAGATTTTAACCAGTCCCAAGAAAAAGCATGCATGTGATATTCCAATGAAATAATAAAGAATGGAATAACGAAGAATTTCACCAAGTATAGGCAAATGACAGATATCTGAGTTATTCAATGTAATAATAAAGAATAGAAGAATTTCACTAAGTATAGGGTAGCCCGCGTATACAGGTTATTCCAACAGAATAATAAAGAATGGAATAACAGAAGTTCTCTTCATGAATACACCCTTACCTTATAAAGAAGAAACTGGATATAGAAGTAGTGAAGTAGCATAATACTCTTCTTCTTTCTCTCTATAATTTCTCTCTCTAGAGTTTCAGTGAATTCCTAAGAAATAATGAAGGAATGAGCTTCTATTTATAAGAGAATGGATTGAATAGTAACTAATTCATGAACGGTCCAGATTGATTTACTTTTAAACGGACGGTTCATACTGATTCATTATTAAAACTTAAAGCAACGGTCCATACTGATTCACTATTAAAACTTTAAACCAGCGATCCATATTGATTTACTATTATAAATTCAACCAACGGTCTGAAAAATTAGCACATCTCCTCATGGAATAATATTGTACCCAAAAATAATTTGGACCAAAAATAAATATATTGTTCGGGTGAATAGTACTCTATGAATAGTAACTCATGAATAGTACTCTGACACAAAAAATTTCCCGAATACCCGATTGAACAATATAACCTCCAGACATCAATTATCATCGAAATAGATGTCGATTTCTACTAACACAAATAATCCCAACACAATGACACTATCAAATTCATATTTAATCAACACGAACTTATTCATCATTAATATTATAACTCACAATATTTAACAACCAGGTTGTTCCCAGGAAAGAGAGGGCTTTCCAATAAGGATTTCTCCTATCAGCGCCTTGATTAGGTGACCAAACCTCTCCTTGACAGAACTTCTAGATATTGTAAATATTGCAATTTAATAATACGAATAACTTTGTCGTCTCAATTATTGATTTAATAATATAACATATAATGCAAATGATACTGTGACAATAATCGAATCAATAATATGAGAGATATGATGCAACAATAATTGAGTACAACTGAGTGACTTCTTACGTAAGCATCAATAATCAATACCGTGTGCTACTATGCAACCACGCCGACATCGCATTTCTTTTACTACGGGTAGTTCAACAGCTTTTTAAAGTATAACCTTATCGCTGCTTTTTTAATAAAATATTTTTGTCATTTTCTCAATCCGACAATAATTCCGTTGCGGGATCCACTAATGATTGTGCCGTTGTACGAATATTCCCCGACCAATCGAATATTATATAACAACTTGCATACTTTACAAAATTTATAAATATTATCCACAACTATAATATTATATCAAATTCATTCCATAATATTCAAAATTAATATTCATAGAAAAAATCATCTTTATTCATAAAATTTGGGGTCTTACACCAACCACCTCACGAAATTCATAACAAATCATACGTTAATCTTTCACGGTGCAAAATTTGTGAACATATACTCAACATATATATATAACCTATCCAAGAATTACAACGATTCAACGGTCGGATTAAGATATTTAACACACACAATAAAGCTTAAGAAAACTGATTTTCTAGATTTTGACAGACTTTAAGTCCTTCAGACCAGTTTCATTCAAACAGTCACCACAATCAATCTGTAAGGAATTTTTGGGTGATTCTAATTTTCGTGTTTAGCTTACTTCCAGGGCTTTCTTTTGATATAGGACTCATCTCCTAACTTATTTATGCACAAAGAGTTATGAATTTTACAAAATCAAGTAGTAAACTATTTTTTCTGAAAATTTTCATATTTTGCTCTTCATTTGATTTCTTGATTTCTCTTATTTTTCAAAATACAAGCATTGTCGAATATAATTATGTGATGCCATTGAAATTATTACAACTAGTAATCGCTTTGCACACACAACGTGTGCGTGCAAAAAAAGAAGAAAAAATAAAAGTTAACGGAGAAGAAATTATGAGGGTTAAAAGAAAAAAAGTTGAAGGAATTCTATCTAACAGTTACAAATAAGAATTAGCGCTACACATGTATTTCACTCAATTAAATTGTTTGATCAGAACAACAAAACAACAATATATATATATATATATATATATATATATATATATATATATCTGGTCCCGGATCTTAAAATTTCACCCTTTATTTAACATACTCCTCTTTACCTTCCCTTTAGCGGCGGATCGATCGACGATTATCTTATCATGATATGTTACGATCCGTCGCTATATTTGTTAAATCGTTATACGTCGTTGTCAAATCGTTAAAAGGTAAGATTTACGGTTATATATATAATGACGGACCCATCGAATCGTCAAGTTTGATTCATCGCTAAAGGGAGGTGAGCAATGTATGTTAGATAAGAATTAAGATCCTGGATATATATATATATATATATATATATATATATATATATATATATATATATATATATATGTAAGCATAAATTGTTCAATCCTATTTAAACAGAACGAGTCTATATTTGTCACTCTCTTGTTCCAAATAATTCGTGATCCCACCTCACATACATCAATTTGTTCATGTTGGCTAGTTTTTTTTGGCCAAGTCAAAATGCAGCCAGAAGACCAAATACATCTCCCTTTTTATGGATGAAAATAATGCTACGTATGTTAAAGCCAATAATAATCCATAACACTATAATTCTATAAATTTAGAGCCTCAACCTTGCCTCTAGCTCATATACAACATGGAGACCATGACTAATAATGTACCAGCAGAAATTACTCTTAGGCAATTCAAACTCTCGGATGTCGATGACTTCATCGAATGGGCCGGGAACCCTAAGGTGACACAATTTTGTCGATGGAATACATATACATCAAGGGATGATGCCTTAAACTTCCTTAATGAGGTCATTAATTCCCACCCTTGGTTAATGGAGGGGAGAGATCGGCTACGCATTAAGCGAAAATTATTGGGGAAAAGGCATAGCAACAAAGGCTGTGAAGATGGTTAGTTCTTGTGTGTTCAAGGAGTTGAAGTATTTGGATAGAGTGGAAGGGTTGGTTTTTAGTGAAAATACAGCTTCACAAAAGGTTTTGGAAAAGGCTGGCTTTTTTAAAGAGGGAACTTTTAGGAAGTATTTCTTTGTTAAGGGAAAGAGTAGGGATATTGTTGTGTATAGTATGTTGAATCCGGACTTCTATGATTAGTAGGGATATTGTTGTGTATAGTATGTTGAATCCGGACTTCTATGATTAGTAGGGATATTGTTGTGTGTAGTATCAGTTCTATGATTACTAGGGATATTGTTGTGTGTAGTATGTTGAATCCGGACTTCTATCAGTTCTATGATTAGTAGGGATATTGTCGTGTGTAGTATGTTGAATCCGGACTTCTATGATTAAATTGATTGTTAATGTTATTAAAGTTATGTTTGATTAAATTGATTGTTAATGTTATTAAAGTTATGTTTGACAACTTCTTAGAATTGAAATTGAATGCTAAATTTTAACAGGACGAACACATTAAGTCAGCCAAACCTTTTAATTTGAAAAATTGACGAGTCTAACCCTTTATTAATTAAGAGTTAACTTTGTTAATTTAAAAAAATAGGTGACCAACCATTTCTCTTTCTTCTTTCTCTCTCTATATTATATATCTGTATACATCTCTCTCTGCTCTGATTGTTCTACCGATCAAAGAAATATCCGCTACCTTCCCCTTCCTCATCTCCTCTCCCTAATGGCAAACGATCAAAGGTTGGTTCGCCTTCTATATATTTTGGTTATGATTTATCTAAATTCTCACAAATTTATATATTTATGTACACGTGCATGAATGGATTTGTGTGATTGGTTTGTGTTTGATTGATTCTGATCGGTGCCAGCGGCTGAGGCTTCGTTGCAGCCGCCCAAAACCCTAGGTCCGACGAAGGATTCCGATGGGGAATCAAGTGAGCAGGAGGTTCGATCATCTGATCCGTCTATAAAATAGTTCTTCTCTCTTCTATTGTGTAATTAAAATTTATTGTTTTAGAGATTTGGTTTAATTTCTGGAATTAATTTGTTCTTAATTATTGATTAATTTGAAGTTCTTATGCTTAATTGTTTAGGGTTTTTGACTAATTTGAGATGGGGTTTGCAGACAACGAGGTTGTCTCTGCCAAGGGGATGAACAAGACGGATTTGTAGCAGCGTCAACGAGAGAAGGTCGGTGCTTTCCATTTATTTGTATTCGAAATGGGTTTATTGAAAATTGGGATTTGATTATGGGTTTTGGGTTAATTGATTGTACTAGCTAGGTGATTTGGGTTTTGATTGGCTTGTATTCTTTCAGGGTTCTGTAGTTTCTCAGTTGACAATTCACTGATAAGGTATGATTTTGATGTGGCTTTCTATGAAATTTTAATTATGTTTATGTTTATATAATTGTGTTTATATGAATCAAATTTCAGTTTGGTTATTGTTTTTAATATTGGGATTATAATGTGGTATTCTTTGTTGTGTTGTCATGAACTAATAGTCATTTTTTGATTAGGAATCAAGGGATGTCAATTTCTAGGTCTTGAAGACTTTCGTTTACCTCTCATTGGAACCCAATTTTCTTGACAAAATGCTTTTCTGAAGTTCTTCATTTCGTTTGAGGTTCTTTTTAATTTCACCAGAAGTATTTTCGAGATAGAAAATATCTTGCATTTCTGTAGTGTTTTCTTTTTCCTTTCCTATTATCTACTTTCAGTTTAATATGTAAAAATTTATTATGAAATTGTTATATTTTTCACCAATTGTTATTTCAAACATCGAATCGATACTTGGTCATTATATGTGAAGTGCGTTTTGTTTTCTGTTGTCAATCCAAGTAGCTGGAGCAAAGTTGATTCTTGAATCCCCATTGAAAAGAGGTTCAATGGTACCGTCGAACATATGATAAGTACCCATATCCTTGCTCCAAAAGTTAGTAATTTGCCAAGAGGAAAATTTTCATTTGTGTAACTGAAAAGCACTTTCACAATGTGGCTCAAACTCTGAAGTCTTTATAGTGGTTGCCTACATTCATAATCATGTATGTATAATTTTGTACAAATGGTAAGTTGAAATGTAAACATGACAATTTTGGAGTGAAATGACAAATTTATTTTTCTTTTTAAATTGAATATTGGCAAGTGTTATTTCAACTTTCATTCGACAATGTCAACTGAATGCATAATAAGATAGTCTTACCAAGTGAAATTGGTAATTGTCTCTTAAGTTGTACTCCTTCCGTTCTTAATTATTTGACGTTTTAGAGGTGGACACAAGAATTAAGATAATGATAGAAAATTATTAAATATAGTACTCAATTGTCTATAATACCCTTAAATCTTTTGTTGGGATAAAAGAGTTTTATTGGGATAAAAAGAGTTTTGTTGGAATAAGGAGAGAGAAAGAGTTTAAAGTATTAAAATATATGCAAAGTAATGATGGGTCTAGATTTGAATAAACGTCAAATAATTAGGGACAAATGAAAAATTTTAAAATGTCAAATAATTAGAGACGGAGGGAGTATTACATAGTGCAAAATAGAATGTCTAAAAGAATATGTAGAAGTCTTGAGAGTAAGCTAAGCTAGAGTTATGTATGTATAACTTTTAGGAATAGAATGTCGAAAAGAATATGTGGAGGCCTTGAGAGTAAGCTAAGAGTTATGCATGTATAACGTTTAGGAATGATATAGGATAGGTGACAAATTTAAAAAGTACTTTACAGAAATAAAACTCAATATTAGATTGGAAGGAAAGATTGTATAGCCATTTAAAAAAATGGTATCCGTGCCTCGCACGATATATCTTGATTTTAACATGATAGATATAGTTGATAGATTCAAGACCACAAACAATCGGACATTATTTGATAATTTTGGTGAAACTACATGTTTGTTTAGTAATGCAATCATCTACAGGCATGTGATAATTTATATTGCACATAAAAACTCTCTCTATACCGATCGTAAAACTTTTGGTAATTTTCATTTGCTTGATCTAAAATTAAGAATTTTTTTATTGTATTTAGTGATAAAAAAAAAATTAGACATTAAGTCAAATTGGCAATGAATTGTAGTTTGACATATATATATATATATATATATATATATATATATATATATATATATATATATATAAAAAGTTAAACTTTCTCATTGAACCTAGGAGGAATAACTATGAAACTAATCCATTTATAATGACGATTTTTCATTCTTTATATAAGATAAGTATGAATTAGTTATAAAAATCGTCAGGTGTGTAAATAATAATTTCACAATTATTTACATATTTATAATTTTATATTTATAATATAATCTATTGAATTAAAAAGAAATTCATGCTAACTGAAAATGATGAATGGTCTCTAAAGTCATTTTCAATTGTTACAACAGATAATACCTCTTCAATTTCAAGGACAAACATGCTGAAAAGTTATACAATCCATTATTTAAACTAACCCGTGTGTTGCATGGGTTATCAACTAGTATGTCATTAATTCTAATTTTTAAGACTTGATATTGAGTTACAAAATATTGTAAGACCCCAACTTTTATGAATAAATATGAATTTTCTAAAAATATCATTTTTAAATATTATGGAGTGAATTTAATATAATGTTATAGTTGTGGGTAATATTTAGAAATTTTGAAAAGTATGCAAGTTGTTATATAATATATTCGATTGATCGGGGAATATTCATTTTAACAGGGAATATTCATACGACGGCACAATCATTGGTGGACCCCACAAAAGAATTATTGTCGGATTGAGAAAAAGACAAAAATATTTTTATGAAAATAACGGCAGAAGTTTTATTATTAACTGTTGAAACACCCGGTGATAAAAGAAATGAATATGTCTGGCGTGGTTGCATAGTAGCACACGGTATTGATTATTGATGCTTCACGTGAGAAGTCACTCGGTTTTGTTCAATTATTACTCACGATAATTCTTTGCGTATTATCTCACGTTATTTGATTCAATTATTGTCAATATTTTATATATTATTAAATCAATTGAGACAACGAAGTTATTAACATTATTATTTGCAATATTAACGATGTCTAGAAGTTCTGCCAATGAGAGGTTTGGTCACCTAATTTATTGGCCATGATAGGAGAAATCCTTATTGGAAAGCCTCCTCTTTCTTGGGAGCGACACAGGTTAGATTAATAGTATGAATTATAATAATGATGATGAAGTTTGTTTTATTAGTATTATTAATGTAATAAAACAGAAAAGCTTTTTATATAAAAATGAATACTTTTATAAAGTTATTTATTTTATTAGACAATAATTAGAATATATTATATTTTATTATGCATAGTGTTTTGCAGATAGTGCTGCGATAGTGTTTGATAGTAAAATCTTTTTATATAAAATGTAATACTTTTATAAAATTATTCGTTTTATTAGATTATAAATAGAATATATTATATTTTATTTAAAAGATTTTGTTTTATTAGAATATTTTATAAATCAATCTGACCGTCTGCTTTAAAAGTGAATCAATCTGAATTGTTCATGAATTAGTTACTATTCAATCCATTCTCCTATAAATAGAAGTTCATTCCTTCATTATTTCTTACAATTCAATTGAAACTCTGTAGGGGGAAACTATAGAGAAAAAAAGAAAAGTATTCTACTACTTCACTACTCCTATATCCAGTTCTTCTTTATAAGGTAAGGGTATTATTTCTTTCGTATTCATGAAGAGAACTTCATTATTCCATTCTTTATTATTTTGTTGGAATAACTTTGTATACTGGGACTACCCTATACTTGGTGAAATTCTTCATTATTCCATTCCTTATTATTACTTGTTGAAATAACTCAGATATGCAAAGTACCGCATACGTGGTGAAATTCTTCTATTATTTCATTCTTTATTATTCTGTCGAAATATCATGTCTGTGCGTTTACGCATGACCTGGTTCTATTGTTTATTATTCTGTTGGAATAACCCGTCTATCGCATACATGATGAATTATGTTGTTATTCCATTCTTTATTATTCTGTCGGAATATCCTTTATATGCGTTCTGGCATGACACCGGTTCCATCATTTATTATTCATTTGGAATATCACGTCCGGTCAAGGATTACGCTGACACAGGTTCCGTTATTTATTATTCTCATTGGAATAACTTTTGTCGATTACACTTCTGACCAAGACATTCAACTGTTAACTAATGGTCATGATCCTGCCAATCACATCATCGAATTATCCCTGCACTACGACCAAGGATATTTATTAGTATCACAAGTGGTCATGATCATGTCATACACCTGTCCATCTTTGCACTACGGGCAAAAGCTATCAATTAACAGTTCATCTTTGCACTACGATCAAAGATATCAATCAACAGTTCATCTTAGCACGTAAGCCAAAGATATACTACTATAAAACCAATAATCAACAGTCCATTTATGCACGTAAGCCAAAGATGACTTTCATCACAATATAAGCATGAGGATGATGACAATGATATAAGCATTAATCAAACGAAATCAAGGATAAATATTAAAGACTTTAAATTTATCCAGAGTTTAAAAATATCCAAATTGTTAACATGATACTGCTTTGTGGAGTAAAATTCAAGAATAATATTCATGTACCAAAAATAATTTGGACAGAAAAGAAATATATTTTTCGGGTAAATAGTACCCCGTAAATAGTAACTCATGAATAGTAATTCGTAAATAGTACTCCGTATTCGTACATAGTACCATATACATAAATAATGTCATATACGCAAATAGTGTCATATACATGATTAGTGTCGTATACGTGAATAGTGTCGTATACGTGAATATTAACCCCGACACAAAAAGATAAAGTTTCACAATAAAATCCATATCAATATTTATAACACCTTAATCCAAATATTATAAATCACTTAATAATCTCATAATCTAATATTATTAATATTACCACAATATTTTAATCATTTCTTAAACTTATAAACAATTTATTTTAATTATTTACACTTTACTAATTAATGCATTTAATCATCCTAAAATGTCAAACTCATAAGATTTCATCACCAATAACTAAAACTCTCATAAAAAATTTGCATATACCTTATATAGGATTCTCAAGCCATGAAATCCTATTTTCCAATTTTCTTACTTCACATAACATATTTAATTCATTTACTCATAACTAGTCCATTTTCATAAAAAATACCAAATCAGTACAAACAAATTTTCTTTTCTGGGATTTAGCAGAATATAGTCCCATATTGAACATATATTTTTCTCAGAATTTTTAAAATTCATTTACTATTTTTCATATGACAAAAACTGCCGAATATTTAGACATTTATCAAAAAAAGTACTTTTGTCCAAAAATTCTGACATTTACTGGGTATACTGCTGTTATATAGATGTACTCCCAATAAAATTTTTACCAATTTTGGAGTTAACTACAAGGAGTTATGAGGGTTTACTTTTAAAATAGTCTTTTCCCATAAAAAGAAAAGTATTCTGCTACTTCACTACTCCTATATCCAGTTAGTCTTTATAAGGTAAGGGGTATTATTTCTTTCGTATTCATGAAGAGAACTTCTGTTATTCCATTCTTTATTATTTTGTTGGAATAACTTTTGTATCTGAGGACTACCCTATACTTGGTGAAATTTTTCATTATTCCATTCCTTATTATTCTGTTGAATAATCAGTATATGCAAAGTACCGCATATGGTGGTGAAATTCTTCTGTTATTCCATTCTTTATTATTACGCGCCGAATATCACATACGTGCGTTTACGCATGACTTTAGTTCCATCATTTATTATTCTGCTTTGGAATATCCGCAGCCGATGCGGATAACGCTCGACTGGTTTCGTTATTTATTATTACATTGGAATAACTTTTTATACATGCGATCTATCGCATGCTGGTGATTTCTTTTGTTATTCCATTCTTTATTATACTCAGTTGGTTAAAGTTTTGGCTTTTATACTCCATGAAATTAGTGGAATATCCTTGATATTTGCGCTTCATCCAATATCTTTTCATGAAAATATTCTTCTGAGCATTATTGAGTTTTACCCCACAAAGCAGTATCATGTTGACAATTTGGACGTTATTGGTTCCTGGATAAACTAATTCTTGAACTTGTTTTATTGAATTCTTATATCATTGTCGTCATCCTCATGCGTATATTGTGATGAAAGTCATCTTTGGCTTACGTGCATAGATGGACTTAGTATGATTATGTCCAAGGATCATTCGGTATAGTCATGACCTATAATATTATAAATGATGTGGTAAAATTCCTCAGTGGTCTGTAATGCATTGATGGGCAGTTTTTGGTATGATTATGACCAGGGATTATACGGTATAGTCATGACCATTGATGATTTAATGAATATCCTTGGTCGTGGTACAAGGATGATTAGATGATGTGGTTTATTTATTAAGCTGAGTCTCAGCGATAAAAATTGATAAAAATATTTTAAATCATAAAAGATAGTAGATTTTATTCTCTACTTGACTCTTCTAATGGATTACTTGTTCCGCTGCGGTTAAACTTGATGTCTATTGTATTTTATCAGTTTAACATTGTTGAAGACTAATGATAATTTATTCTGCATTATCTTAGTCATAATATTTCTTACTGGGCTAGTTGAGCTCACCCTTTCTTTCACTGTTCTCTTCAGGAAATGGGAACGTAATCGGGACTAGTCGGAGAATGGAGTGATGGTCCGAGATGGTGTATTAGTAGTCCTCACTAGTACTATTCTGTAAATAGTGTGATAATAAATGTAATGAGGACTCTATTTGAGAGTGGATATTGTCTAGAAGACAATATTCCTGTTTAAACTCTCAGTTATGTTTTGTAGTATTTTACACGATAGTTGTATAATTAAGTTTTTATTTGTATTTTGTACCATGTATTTGGTGACTCAAGATGGGTGATGTATACCTATTTTGGGAGCGTCACAGTTGGTATCAAAGCTTAGGGATATGATCCCTGGCTGAGATGTGAGACAAGAACTAGGAGGGGAGAGACGGGGAATTCCTTCGCTAGTATGACCTACCTAAGTTTATTTGGTATTTAATTGGTCAGTCAGAATATATAGGGATAATATGTGATATGTTAATTAACCCTTGTTTTGTGGCAGTATTTGAAAATGGCATCCGAGAATGTTGAGAACATCAATGGAGCACAAGAGACCGTTGAGTCTTCACAGATCAATAATCAGGACAATATGCAACAAGATGGCGATAATCCTCTTGTAAACAAAAACACTGATCAAATGACGAACGACGGTACGTTTAGGAGCTTTTTAGAATTCATGCAACATCAGGCGAAGGCGGCTTCTATCCAAAATGCAGGTGGAAACACTGACAACTCTCGAACGGTCACCGCTAAGCAGTTCAAGGAGCTGGGACCACCGGAGTTTTTTGGAGAGCCAAAACCACTTAAGGCGGAGACGTGGATAAAGTAGATCAACAAGATATTTGATGTCTCGGGATGCTCCGAGGAGCAAAACGTTCCTTTTGCCACCTTCATGTTGCGTGCAGAAGCAGATTACTGGTGGGAATCTGTAAAGCGTACTCAACCCGCCGCACTGAAGATGTCTTGGGAGAAGTTCCAAGAGTTGTTCAACGATAAGTACTTTCCAGAAATTATTCGTCACATGAAGGAGGTAGAGTTCATCAAACTTGAACAAAACAATATGACCGTGGCGCAGTACGAAGCTAAGTTTGTCGAGTTGTCTCGGTTTGCATCCCACTTGGTTGATAATGATGAGAGAATGACGCGGATGTTTCTAAGAGGTTTGAAACCCGAGATACGTCAATACCTTATCTCTCATAAACTGTGTTTGTATTCAGATGTTGTGAATAGGGCTCAGTTATTGGAGCACGATAATGAGTCAACCGAACCAAGAGAGAGCAGCCGACAAGTCGATAATACCAGTGATAGCAGTCATCAAAGCGGTGACAACAAACGTGGAGGGAATCAATATGCGAAAAATGATAACCACTTGATTGGTAATCATGGCCAAGACAATAGGAGTGGAAAGTTCAAGAAGAGAAGGTTCAAAGAAAGATGGAAAGATGTCGGCACCAAAGACTTTTTGTTAAGGAAGGAGAACAACCGGCGGTCGTATGTTACAAATGTGGAGGGAAGGACACATAAGTCCAAAGCGCATCGATGCAGGCCAAAGCATGTTATAATTGTGGAAAAGAAGGGCACCTAGCCCGATTTTGTCGTGCACCAAAGTCAAGTCCAGCTGGGATGGAAGCATCAAAGGGGGTCCCAGACAAGACAAAACTGGTATTTCAAGGGAGAGTGTTTGTCATAACCTCCCAAAAAGCGAGGAATCTGAACGAGGTGATCACGGGTAAGCTAATCATAAACTCTAGCAAAGTTTATACTTTATTTGATACTGGTTCTACCCATTCCTTTATTTCTCCTACTTGCGCTCAACGTTTAAATTTGACTCTGGAGAAATTAGACTTTGACTTATCTATTGAAACTCCATTGGGAGAAACCTTTATTACATCCACGATTTATAAGTCTTGTTTGATTCAAATCGGTAACCGCACGTTACCTGTCGATCTTATTTCTTTGAAAATACTTGCATTTGATGTGATTCTAGGGATTGATTGGTTAACTACTCATCATGCAAAAATTGATTGTGTTCATAAGGTTGTTAGCTTTCATATTCCTAACCAACCTATTATACGAATTCAAGCAACCAAACCATTAAAATCCATCACTGTCATCTCAAGCCATAAAGTTATTCGTTTATTGAAAAATGGATGTCAAGCTTTCTTAGCTCATGTCACGGATCTAAAAAAAAATACGTCAGTTTTGAATGATATTTCTATTGTTAATGAATTTCCTGACGTATTCCCTGAAGAACTTCCTAGCCTACCCCCAGAGCGTGAAATTGAATTTTGTATCGACCTTGAATCTGGTACAAAACCCATTTCCAAAGCCCCATATCGAATGGCTCCTGTTGAACTTCAGAAGTTAAAAACCCAACTACAGGAATTGTTAGACATCGATTTCATTCGTCATAGTACGTCTCCTTGGGGTGCTCCTATTCTATTCGTGAAGAAGAAAGATGGAAGTATGCGACTTTGTATTGATTATCGAGAGTTAAATCATGTCACCCTCAAAAATAGGTACCCGTTGCCTCGCATTGATAACCTGTTTGACCAGTTACAAGGAGCCAAATTCTTTTCAAAGATTGATCTTCGTTCCGGATATCATCAGTTGAAGATTAAAACTGATGACATTCCAAAGACTACTTTCAGAAATCGGTACGGGCATTATGAATTTCTAGCCATGTCTTTTGGATTGACTAATGCTTCTGCTGTCTTCATGAACATGATTAACCGAGTATTCAAGGAATATTTGGATCACTTTGTGGTCGTCTTTATTGATGACATCCTCATATACTCCAAAACCCGTGAAGATCATGAGCAACACTTGAGGCTGATACTCTAAAAGCTTCGTGAAAATAAGCTTTATGCCAAGTTGAAGAAATGCGAGTTCTGTCTTGAGGAAGTAGCATTCCTTGGGCACGTAGTATCAAGTCATGGAATATCTATTGATGCGGCAAAGATTGAATCTATTCAAAGCTGGGAACAACCTAAATTAGTGACCGAAGTACGTAGCTTTCTCGGCTTAGCTGGTTATTATCGGAGATTCGTAGAAGGGTTTTCTCGAATCGCTACTCCATTAACTCAGCTGACTCGGAAAGATACAAAATTTGGTTGGAGTGAGGAATGAGAGAAGAGTTTTCAAGAACTCAAGAGTAGACTCATTTCAGCACCTGTTCTGATAATACCATCTGGCTCGGAGGGATTTGTCATCTCTGATGATGCTTGAGCAAAGGGTTAGGATGTGTTCTCATGCAACATGGGAAAGTCATAGCCTATGCCTCTCGGCAACTCAAAGAATATGAGAGGAATTATCCTACTCATGATCTATAGTTGGCAGCTGTTGTCTTCACACTTAAAATTTGGAGGCATTACTTGTATGGGGAGAAAGTGGAGATCTTTACGGATCATAAAAGCCTCAAATATTTCTTCACTCAAAAGGAACTCAACATGCGACAATGATATTGGCTTGAACTGTTGAAAGATTATGATCATACCATCCAATACCATCCTGGAAAAACAAACGTAGTAGCTAACACATTGAGTAGAAGATCATATGCGGGTACGAGTGCAATATTGTCAACGCAAAGGCCCATTTTGTATGACTTGGGAAGGATGGAGTTAGAGATAAAGACTCCAGGGACCCACGTGATGATGGCGAATATACGAGTAGAACTGACTTTAATCGATAAAATTAAAAGTCGCTCAAGCTACGAGACTGGAGTGATCGTATGAGGAAGAAAGTGCAAGAAGGTGCTATGTCAGAAGCAAGAATCGCTGAAGAAGGAATACTTCGAGTCAACTCCAGACTTTGTGTTCCTAACGACCCTGAGTTAAAGTATAAAATTATGATGGAGGCGCACAACACACCATTTGCAATCCATCCAGGGAGTACCAAAATGTATCGTGATCTTCGACATACATTTTGGTGGAGCAATATGAAGAAAGAGATAGTGCTGTTTATCTCAAGGTGTCTAACTTGTCAACGAGTCAAGGCGGAGCATCAAGTACCAAAAGGTCCATTGCAACCACTTGAAATTCCAGAATGGAAGTGGGAGCACATTACCATGGATTTCATTACTGGTCTTCCCAAGGTTGCTCAAGGCATAGATGCAATTTGGGTCATTGTTGATAGATTGACCAAGTCTGCTCATTTCTTACCTATACGAGAAACTTATACAGTTGAACGTCTTGCTTGTATGTACATAAATGAGGTTGTAAGATTGCATGGTATGCCAGTATCCATAGTTTCTGATCGAGACACAAGATTCACTTCACGATTTTGGGTTAGTTTGCAAAAAACTATGGGCACGAATTTACGATTTAGTTCGGCATATCATCCTCAGACGGACGGACAATCAGAGAGGACTATTCAAACTCTTAAAGATTTATTAAGACTCTGTGTCCTTGACTTCAAGGAAAGTTGGGACAAGTTTTTACCATTGGTGGAGTTTTCCTACAACAACAGTTATCAAGCAAGTATTATCATGGCTCCATTTGAGGTGTTGTATGGAAGAAAGTGTCGTTCTCCAGTATATTGGGATGAGGTGGGTGAAGCAACGTTGTTGGGACCGAAGTTGATACGCATGACTACGGAAAAAATTCAAACGATCCGGCAATGTATAAAAACCTCACAAGATCGACAAAAGAGTTATGTTGATCTTCATCGAAAGGACGTGGAATTCGATATTGGAGATCATGTGTTGTTACGTGTTGCTCCATGGAAAGGAGTTACGAGATTTGGAAAGAGAGAAAATACCAATCCTCGATTCATTGGCCCATTTTTAATCCTCGATCGAGTAGGAACTGTGGCCTATAGACTCGCTTTACCGCCAAGTATGTCTCTTGTTCATAACGTTTTTCATATATCCATGTTACGTAAATATGTGGAAGACCCGAACCACATTATTGAGTTAGAACCGGACGAAATAGTGGAAGATTTAACGTATGAAGAGATTCCTGTTCAAATCTTGGATAAGAAGGAACATATTCTACGCTCCAAGGTTATACCTCAAGTCAAAGTTTTGTGGAGAAACCACGATGTTGAGGAAATGACTTGGGAGTTAGAATTTAAAATGAAATCAAGGTATCCTTACCTCTTCGACATACCAGGTATGTACCCTAATTTCGAGGGCGAAATTTCATAAGAAGGGGAGACTGTAAGACCCTAACTTTTATGAATAAAGATGAATTTTCTAAAAATATCATTTTTAAATATTATGGAGTGAATTTAACATAATGTTATAGTTGTGGGTAATATTTAAAAATTTTGAAAAGTATGCAAGTTATTATATAATATTCGATTGGTCGGTGAATATTCGTTTTAACAGGGAATATTCGTACGACAACACAATCGTTGGTGGACCCCATAACGGAATTATTGTCGGATTGAGAAAAAGACAAAAATATTTTTATGAAAATAACGACGGAAGTTTTACCGTTAACTGTTGAAACACCCGGTGATAAAAGTACAGTAATACGCGTGGTTGCATAGTAGCACACGGTATTCATTATTGATGCTTACGTGAAAAGTCACTCAATTTTATTCAATTATTGCTACAGTAATTATTGTATATTATCTCACGTTATTTGATTTAATTATTGTCAATATTTTATATATTATTAAATCAATAATTGAGACGACGAAGTTATTAACATTATTATTTGCAATATTAACGATGTCTAGAAGTTACGCCAAGAGGTTTGGTCACCTAATTACGCGCCAATAGGAAGAAATCCTTATTGAAAGCCCTTCTTTCTTGAGAACGACACAGTCGATTAATAGTGTGAATTATAATAATGATGATGAAGTTTTTTTATTAGTATTATTAATGTAATAAAATGAGAAAAGCTTTTTATATAAAATAGAATACTTTTATAAAGTTATTTGTTTTATTAGACAATAATTAGAATACATTATATTTTATTATTATAGTATATTTGCATAGTTATGCGTAGTGTTTGCATAGTAAAAAAATCTTTTTATATAAAAAATGTAATACTTTTATAAAGTTATTGGTTTTATTAGATTATAAATATAATATATTATATTTTATTTAAAAAGATTTTGTTTTATTAGAATATTTTATTAAATCAATCTGGACCGTCCATTTAAAAGTGAATCAATCTGGACCGTTCATGAATTAGTTATTATTCAATCCATTCTCCTATAAATAGAAGTTCATTCCTTCATTATTTCTTACGAATTCGCTGAAACTCTAAAGAGAGAAACTATAAAGAGAAAGAAGAAAAGTATTCTTCTACTTCACTACTCCTATATCCAGTTCTTCTTTATAAGGTAAGGAGTATTATTTCTTTCGTATTCATGAAGAGAACTTCTCTTATTCCATTCTTTATTATTTTGTTGGAATAACCTGAATACGGGGACTGCCCTATACTTGGTGAAATTCTTCTCATTATTCCATTCCTTATTATTACATTGGAATAACTTTGTATATGCAAAGTCTGACATACATGGTGAAATTCTTCATTATTCCATTCTTTATTATTCTGCTTGAATATCTTATGCATACGTTTACGCATGACACAGTTCCATTATTTATTATTCTCGTGGAATAACTCACTGCATGCGATCTATCACATGCATGGTGAATTCTATTGTTATTCCATTCTTTATTATTACGTGAAATATATCTATCATGCGTTTCGCATGACACAGTTCCATCATTTATTATTACATTGGAATATCACATCGGTGCAAGATTACGCTGACCTAGTTTCGTTATTTATTATTACTGTTGGAATAACACCATGCATGCGGTCTATCGCATGCCTGGTGATTTCTTTTGTTATTCCATTCTTTATTATACTCAGTTGGTTAAAATTTTGGCTTTTATACTCCATGAAATTAGTGGAATATCCTTGATATTTGCGCTTCATCCAGTATCTTTTCATGAAAATATTCTTCTGAGCATTATTGAGTTTTACCCCCACAAAGCAGTATCATGTTGACAATTTGGACGTTATTGGTTCTTGGATAAACTAATTCTTGAACTTGTTTTATTGAATTCTTATATCATTGTCATCATCCTCATGGTTATATTGTGATGAAAGTCATCTTTGGCTTACGTGCATAGATGGACTTAGTATGATTATGTCCAGGGATTATTTGGTATAATCATGACCTATAATATTATAAATGATGTGGTAAAAATCCTCAGTGGCCTGTAATGCATTAATGGATTGTTTTTGGTATGATTATGACCAGGGATTATACGGTATAGTCATGACCATTGATGATTTAATGAATATCATTGGCCGTGGTACATGGATGATTAGATGATGTGGTTTAATTATTAAGCTAAGTCTCAGTGATAAAAATTGATGAAAGCATTTTAAATCATAGAAGATAGTAGATTTTATTATCTACTTGACTCTTCTAATGGATTGCTTGTTCCGCTGCAGTTAAACTTGATGTCTATTGTATTTTATCAGTTTAACATTGTTGAAGACTAATGATAATTTATTCTGCATTATCTTAGTCATAATATTTCTTACTGGGCTAGTTGAGCTCACCCTTTCTTTCACTGTTCTCTTCAGGAAATGAGAACGTAACCGGGACTAGTCGGAGAACGGAGTGATGGTCCGAGATGGTGTATTAGTAGTCCTCATTATTCTGTAAAATAGTGTGATAATAAATGTAATGAGGACTCTATTTGAGAGTGGATATTGTCTAGAAGGCAATATTCCTGTTTAAACTCACAGTTATATTTTGTAGTATTTTACACGACAGTTGTATAATTAAGTTTTTATTTGTATTTTGTACCATGTATTTGGCGACTCAAGATGGGTGATGTATACCTATTTTGGGGGTGTCACAAATATAACGTAAGTTTTGTTTTTTTAAGGCTTGATGTACTCCCTCTGTTTCAATATTAGAAATATAATTTGATTTTTGAGTCCAGACGACATATTAATCTAAAAAATTGATATGACTGATAAAAGTTTAGATTTAAATAAATTTTGTGATTAATAAATTTTGTTATATGCTATACAATTATAATTATAATTGTATCAATTAAAATTAAATAAATTCACGTTATTCGAAATTTAATATATCGTCGTTTGACTTCAAAAGTAAAATTATATTTTTAATTTTGGAACACAAGGAGTATATATCTCGATCGTGTTGTCGTGTTGGCATTAATATCGAAAACGTGACAAAACTCAAAATGTTTTCTAGTTTTAGAGTTTTAACATGTTGAATAAAAATTCGACTATATTCAAACAGTTTCTTACTGAGCATGGGCGGATTCAGAAATTTACCCTAGCAGGGGCAAATTTTAACTAATTTTTTTGTCGAACTTAAATAATTTTTTTTTGAACTAATCATAATAATGTTTACAAATTACAATGCTATCTTCCTAGACCCCATAGCTTGAAAATGTTATAAAATAGCTTCATTATCAATAGTTTCAAATACATCATTTTTCAATGTAAGGAACCAAACAATCACTCAACCATTTATCGCCCATTTGATTTCGGAGAGTAGTTTTAATAATATTCATTGCTGAAATGGGTCACTAGCAAATGAAGTCTATGAGTTAAGTTATCCAATTTGGCCCAAGAGGAATCTAGCAAATGAATTCTAAGAGTCTTTAGACATTGTTGCCAATTTGGCCTAAGAGGAATCTATAAGTCCCCAAATTTTATGAATAAAGAATAATTTTTCTCAAAATATATTTTTGAATATTATGGTGTGGACTTGATATAATGTTATAGTTGTGGGTGATATTTACAAATTTTGCAAAGTAAGCAAGTGGTTATATAATATTCGATTGGTCGAAAAATATTCGTTTTAACAGGAAATATTCATACGACGGCACAATCTTTGGTGGACCCCACAACGGAAGTATTGTCGTAGTTAGAAAATGACATAATTATCTTTTTATAAAAATAACGGCGAAAATTTTACCGTTAAACTGTTCAACTACCCAGTAGTAAAAGTACAGTAATACGCGTGGTTGCATAGTAACATACGGTATTGATTATTGATGCTTACGTAAGAAGTCACTAAGTTATACTCAATTATAGCTACAGTAATTGCTGCATCATATCTCTCATATTATTGATTCAATTATTGTCACAGTATCATCTACATAATATGTTATATTATTAAATCAATAATTGAGACGACAAAGTTATTCATATTATTATTTACAATATTGACGATGTCTAGAAGTTCTGTCAAGGAGAGGTTTGGTCACCTAATTGCGCGCCAATAAGGAGAAATCCTTATCCGAAAGCCTCATTTTTCCTGGGAACGACCTGGTTGTTAAATATTGTGAGTTATAATCACTATAAAAAAATGGGGCTTCAGCAACAACCGATTTTCGTTGCTAAAGGAGCCAAATTTCGTTGCTAAAGGGTTTTGGTAACGACTTTACTATCGTTGCATCTTTCGTTGTGCAATGAGCGTTGCTTATTAATGTATTGTTACAGAATAATTAAAATATCGTTGCTAAAAACCCCATTTCGTTGCAAAAGCCTGCTAATTGGCAACGAAATGAACTGTTTTTTTTTTGCAACGACCATGCATTTTCGTTGCAATTGACACCATTTTGCAACGACATATTTTGTTGTAGTAAATTATGAAAATTGCTTCCTAAGCTTGCTTTCGTCGCGAAATGTAAACTTTTTAGCAACGATTTTCGTTACTGATTATATTATTTGGCAATGACATTATGCTGAATCAGCAACGAAAATGTTTGTTGCTGGTTATTTTTCAATAGCAACGAAAGTTGTCGATTAACAACGACATTATATGTTACCATTTCTTTATATGTGCAACAAAATTTGATATGATTTACAACGATAAAAAATGTTATATTTTATTCTAGTATTAGTAACAATATCATCTCCGTTATTAAGTTAATTTTTCGTTGCTAAATATTATATTTTTAATGCCATTAGCAACGATTTTTTTTTGCTAAATGTATAAAAAATTGTTGCTATATTAAAACTTGTTCAATACTTTGGTAACGAATTATATTGTTGCCAAATTAAAATTTGACATTATTTTTTATGTGTTGACCTACCAATGTCCCCATAGCAAATAATGACAAAAAAACAAAAAAATAAAATATTATTAACTTAATAAAATCATCCACTACATAATCATTCATTATCTTTACAATTAACCATCTAAAGCTACCACAGTTCTTAAATCAAAGTATATATCTACATATATAGAGAGTACACTTCATAATTTCGTCCCTTGTCTTCCGTAAACGTAGCACGAAAATTTGATACCCAATATTATAAGGCAGGTCATAGAAGCAGTCTTCCTATACATTTAAAAATAATAGCAAGTCAAGAAAATGAAGCAAATAAGTCACCAGAGGCACTTAGTGCCAAAATCAATACACAAAGACAATAAAGTTGCTACGTTACCTGTCAAGGCTTGACTCCTATTTCATAATACTTTAGAATACCACCAATTTCTTGTTCAATTTGAGTGACTAAATAATAAATATGATTGACACATCAATGCATAATCACTCTCCAACCTGGTTATAGCATAAGTTAGAACAAGTACTCCACTTTCCATTGCCAAAAATATTTCCCATCATTGCATTCAATTTAATAAGGGGATGAGTTATCTTCAAAAAGCATGCAAAAATACTTGAAAAATGATATCTTGTGAAAAGCATTTATGAGCTGAAGATTGAGACTACATACCATACATGCGAATCATAGCCGTTGTTGCGATTATCACCCATCACAAAAACTGAGTTTTCTAGTACACGATGCACCACAGTATAAAAGCATCAATTTCATAATCAATATTTATTGGCCAGTAACAGTTCATTCTTATAAAAATCATCTACATCATGCTTCCACTGGTGCTTGCCCATTTACAACATACATAGGCTAAAATCCTAGGCCACTTATAATTTAAAAAATTTTATGTATGCACATTTTCCAAATTTTGAGACAGAATAGGAAAAGAACAAGAAAATAAATGGGGAGTTGGAAGTATAGTGAAACTGCACATACAACTGGTGTCATTTCATATTTAGGTGCTCCGAGAATGAAATCTTTTTCCTTCATGAACTCAAACGTAACAGATTATACAAAAAACCATGATCACAAAGACATATTATAGGGTGGAAAAAAAGCGTATGAGATAAGAAAGAACATTGTCACATTATCTCGTGCTCATCAAAAAACTAGCATATATTACGCTTTATATGGTAGAATAAATATTCACCCCAAGATGTGTTTAGCATTAAGCTCAATATTAACCTCAGTTTGGTTCTTCAGAAATAGAAATCTACATTCTAGAAGTGAAGCAAAACTTACCTCCTCCCATTTGGAATTTTTCATTCGAAGGTATACTGATAATATGTTACAGCTAGGTTTGATATAGCTTTCAATATCCGTAGGACTGTGCTTTAACCAGTCCAGAATCTTAAAAAGTTATAAATTTGATAGCATCATACATTCAATGAAGGAGATCAGAAAACTTCGGTCAAATAGGTTAGCTTCCCATAAATATTGACATACCTGACTTCGCAAGACGAGGGAATTCACTAGGATCTTTTCCAAAAAGTTTGAAAACAATACGATCAGTACGACTCTAAAATCAGTCAAAAACATATTTAGTTAAGACAAATATCCTTTTGAGGCCAAATTCAAATGACAAAGGAATAATTAATCTTCGAAGAAGTATATAACAATACTTTTGGCCATCTCATGTAACACTACACCAACTGACAAAGGTGTTTTTGTACAAAAAGAAAAACAATTATACATAAGAAATGAAACTAAACATAACCCAATTCCTATAAAATTCAAGATACGGAACTTAACTTTCATTATAAGAGAAACACAAAATACAGGAAGAATATTGACTAAAAAACTTGATAATACAAAACATTTCAACTTTCTTTTTTTTTTTAATTTTTGTTATATTAAAAAAAATGCTACAATTGAGTAACAAAGAGATCAAACTGAAACCCCAAATTAAGCCTAACCAAACACCTCCAAATTCAAAGTTATTCATCAAAATAAAGGTCAGTTACTCCTCAGTCCCATTTTGATTGTCATCTTGAAACGAGAGCTGCAAGGCACATAATTTAAGAAGCATTACTAGACACGTCTAAATTTGAACTTTCACAACACAAAAAAATATAAAAACATAATTCTAATTGTTCAATTGCATATAGTACAATCTAATTGTTCAATTGCATATAGTACAATCTATGACAACACATTCATAGTTTTGATACACAAACTCAAACAGAATGAGCACAATAAGTTGTACAACTCAACAAGATAAGTCAAAGCCCTGAAGGTGTTGATAGTCAGGTGAAAACTTACACTGTAATGGAAGAAGTGCCCGTTAACATTGGCCACATTCACTTTGAAGTGATTAGTCTGGAGTGAAATTTTTTGCCCCTTGGATACCAGGCCACATCTAGCTATTGGTACTCGCACAATCTTCTTCTTAACTAGTTCAGCAATAGGATCTGCTTCTGCCCGCATTGGAACAACATCTGTATGAACAGGAGGAGGCGGAGGCTTGTAGTTCAGCAATAACTTACTCCGTAATTGTACAATGTTTTTGTGCATGTGAATGCTTTAGTTAATCTCTATCATTATTTAGTTTTATTATACCCCCTTCTTCAAGTGTATATACAGGATGTAGGTAATAGAGATCTACTCGTAGAACATTATGAAAATATATGTAACACTGCAATTAGAATTTAGTTGCTAGCATCAATTGGGAGACAACTTCACAAAACACAATAAAAGAGAAAAAATAATTATTAAGTACAGGGGACATAACACCCAAACTTGCCAAAAGTGAAGAAAAAAGATATAACACATATTTTGTTCACACAATGGACACTGATTGTTCATATATTAATATTCAATTGTTCTAAATGATACATAAGGAACCACTACTTGTTCATATACCCATACTCAACTCAGTATTATAAAGAATAACTGACTAATTGAACAAAAACTTTAAAAAAAATTTGCCCAAGTCAATTCAATACCAAGCCATCCTCAATATATATATATATATATATATATATATATATATATATATATATACACAAAAAAATAAAACTAATTTGAAAACACAGAATTTCCCAATTGAACAGAACACGAATAAAAAGTCACGACAATATGCTTAAAGCATCCAATTACATGATGTACTGAATGACTAGAAATCTCAGATTACTTATCAGCGACTAATTAGATACCTTCATCCTCTTACATTATTAGCGAATACATTTAACATCCAATTGGGTTTAAATAAAAACAACCTTTATATGTTTTCATTAAACAAAAGATTAAAAAGAGTTGGTTTTTGAACCTTAGATTCGAAATTGTAAGCCCTAAATTTGTATATGTTCTTACTTAAATTACCCCTCTAATTGGTAGCAGTGATTTTCCAAAAAAATGCAAACCCTAAGACGAAAGTGAGTATTGGCATATAAAAACCCTAAATCGATATTATCAGTTAAAGAACTAGAGGAATCACCACGCAATTCTTCAAATTGAGCTCAAAAATTAACAATTGATTTCAATCCAGCATATCACAAATAAATAATCAGTTAATCACCACCCAAATCTTCAAATTGGGCTAAAAAAATTAACAAGTAAAAGAAAATTTTTCCTCAATTTTTACGTTACAAAACTATGAACATAGAGGGTACGAAAAGAGATTTTTACCTTCAGTTTTGCAACGAAGTAGGAATAGAGCTTCTCTTCATATCTTATCCTCGATCTTCGTTCTTTCAGTGCGTCGACTAGAGTTTTCTTTTCCTTTCTCTCTCCCGCCTCTGCTGCTCTCTTTTTTTTTTTGCCCAGCATAAGGTAGGTGTATCTATATATACAGAAAACTACTATCACACCAAGCTTCCTGATCCTTTGAAAACATTGAAAAAATAAAATTAAATTAAATTAAAGGAGCTTAGCCTCATCACATGCTGCTGATTCAATCCAAAATCCCACATATTATTTTTACTTATTATTTATTTTTATTTTTCATTTTATTATTAATCAAACTTAGATATTTATACATTTATAATATGTATAAAAAATTCCTCCACTAATTATGAAATTAAATTCATAATTAAAGTAAACACTTTTAGTGTAACAAATCACTAATTTAAATGATTAATATATCTTTCATTAATTATTTTAAATAACTCATTTAATTTATACAATTAAATTAAATTTGCTCCTTCCTTTCATAAATTGTTTCTAAACAATTTATTCAATATATATATATATATATATATATATATATATATATATCATTAACCAAATGATTAATTTAATTTACACTTGTGGGTTATCACAAATTTACTATTGTAAAAAATTAATTAATTTATATATAATACAATTTATATTCACTACAATTAATTCTAAAAACTTATTTTAAAAAAATAGTGACTAATTTTATCCCTCGCAAAAAATCTCTCACCATTAATATATAGCGAGTAATAATTTTTCATTAATAATATTTTTCTTCTCAAATTTTCAAAAAAAATTGGCGCTAAACATCTTTCTATCATCTCAATTTTGCGAAATAAAAAAATCTAAATTGTGAAGAATGTTTCCTACATAATAACTATATTGTCACTAATTTTTTTTCTTTCATTATTCTCTCGCTAGAAAACTCCTCATGTGAAGGAATGAATTCCTTCACAAATTTTCCTTCACTACATCCCTATTTTCTTGTAGTGTATACTACTAATTAAAAGAAAAAAACTAAAAAATTTCAATTGCCAAACTAATAATTTTTGTTGTTTTCTAAAGACTTTATATAATTATTTATACGGATAAAAAAATTAGATTTTTTTTTTTTGTAAAATTGGTATGGTGTTGAATCAAAGTTTGCACTATAGAGTTATCAAGAATGAGTTCTTTAGATAAAGTCAATATATAGATAGAACCCCAATATAATAATTCGAGGATCAATCTTTGGTGTGTTAAAAAGATTTTATTTTGAAACGAATATTTTTTAAAAAATAAAAACTTCAACGACTGCCGTTGGGGGTAAAGGCTCTCACATCTAATTTGAGAAAAACTATTGAACGCCATTTGAAATGACGTTGAATTTTTGGATATTTTTTTGGCTAAAAATCAGAAAGGCAACCAACGCCACTTTAAAAAATATTTTTTTTAAAACGAATTTAAAAAAAATTATCTTAATTTTTTAAAAAATAATTTTATTTTTTTAATGAAATTTGAAAAAAATAAAAATGTGATCCAATGCCAAACTAACCAGTATTGTAACTTTTTAAAAAAATTTATAAAGCAAATTTGTAAAAAAGAATAGTAAGATGTAACATCACTTTAACTGACGTTGGAATCTTTTTTTTTTTTTTTTTTTTTTTTTATTTCTTTGATCTCTTGTACTTGTTTACAAACATCAATATTTTTTTATGTTTATTCTCTGTCATCAGCGTTGGAAATGAAGGAGTATATAAGACTTCAACTATAAAAAAATAAAAATAAAAATTCTAATGCCAATTAAAGTGACGCTGTATCTTACTCTTCTTTTTTATAAATTCATTTTTTTAAAAAAATAAAATAAAATAGGGATAAATTATGGGTCAAAATAACTTATTAGGAATGACTTATAAGTCATTTTAAATAAATTTATTCAGCTTTTAGTTCATAAAACATAATAAAATTTTCTTCATCTTTTATGTTTTCTCTTAGAACTGATAGTATTATAATTTAATTTTATAATATATTTGGAAAAAAGGAAAAAGGAGAACTAGGAATAGCTAGGGGTATACCATTACTATTCTTCTTTTTTTATGTTTTATTTTAGGACTTAAAAATATATTCATGATTTAAGTTACTCCTCCGCCTACAGAATAAAAGTTCTTATTATTTTATGTAATCTCAAGTTAAATATTTACTTATATTAAATAATCTATTTTTTTACAATAATTTGTGCGTAATATCCTTAGTATTAAATGTCATATTTTTATTATTTATAATATTTATATAATATAACTAGTCATGTATAGAAAAATATGCAATAGTTATGGCGTAGTTTAGTTAACTAATAAATTAGAATGGCTCATTAGTAGCTTAATGACCCAATAACCCATAGGTCTTAAGTTTGAAACCTAACGTTGATATTTTTACTTCTTATGTTATATTTTTTGTATATTAGATAAATTCTATTACCATATATATATATATATATATATATATATATATATATAAAGTAACTATGAATATTTATATAATGTACATAATTATGAATATTTTAATATATATATATATATATATATTTATAAATTTATCTCTAAATATTCATATAAAATTTATAATTTATAAATATTTCATCTAAAATTTATAAAATTTAGATATGAATATGTTTTATAAATATTGATATGAATATTTAGAGATAAATTTATAAATATTTATATGAATATTTGCTATTATTATTATTATTATAATATTATAATTGTTATTACTATTATTATAATTATAATTATTATTATTATAATTGTTACTATTACTATTGTTTATTTACTATTATAATTACTATTATTATTATTATAATTATTATTTTTATAATAATAATTATTATTGTTGTTATTATTATTGTGACACCTCCAAATCTAGGTACTTCATTCCCACAAGATTTGGTGTTAACTATTCAAACATACATACTATCTACCCAAATAAATAATATTTAAATCATAAATCCTTCCCTTAAACAGGGTTACATTTAAAATAAAACCCAGGTTATCTAACCTTTAAACATCATTCAAGTGAGGAAATAAAATTTATTACATCACATCATTGTTAAAAAACAGTCTAAGATCATCGTAAAAAAATAAAGTACAAATCGGCATCACTTGTACATCTTTCCCTTTCCTTTGCTAGTTGAAGGCTCATATTCCTTCTCAACTTTAGCTGCAATGAGTATATAAATATGCAAGACTGATCAAAACAATTGCTCACTGGATATAATAATGAATCATCAGGAGAATAACAATAATAACTGCCCACAATAGGCTCATCAAAACTGGATGGTACTCTAACAATAATAATCAAAACTAGAATCCAAAATATGGAATATATCTAACTGAGGGTCATAAGACCATGAACTATGTCCACAGTTGTGAGTAATCTTTCAACTCCAACTTTAACAGTCATAAGACTATAAGGACCTCGTACTTAGGGGGATCAGCCCTTCGTACCATGTATTGTGCACAAACATTTAACGCTAAGCATAAGTTATCCCCTAGTAATATTAGGGTTGTTCATCTCAGTATTTAGAGTATAAGTCCGCACCAAAGAAAGTTTGATTTGGATAAGCTTTCAAGGGTAATTTGAAGTTTAACGAACATCAACTAGAGGACTAGTTGAATCAATAGTGTTTGATAATCACAATAGATGTTTGATAACAATATAACATGTAACAATTGAGAATCATAAATGAACTGATTATACATTTAGAAATCATGCTTGGAACAATTAAAGAGCATAAGTATTCAACAAAATGAATAAAATGGTAAACCTTTGCTTGAATAATAAATAAGCTAAGATTAAGGTCTTGTAATGTTAGAAAATGAAATTACTGATCATACATTAACTGATAGCAAGCTGGAAACTAAAAACTTGCTCAACATGGTATAAATTCATGCAAAGAATTAAAACAGTTCAATAATAGAGACGAGAGTTCAAACTGCGTTCATTATACGAGAATAGAACTTAAGAAACTTGCTTAACTATAAACAAGCTAAAATGAATCGACCAAATGAGAATTTCAATTAATATTAGAGTTAAAGTTTGCTCGAATGAAATTTAGGAACAATCGACTTGTTCAATAACAGTTGAGATAGAAAACTTGTGCAATCCAAGGAATAAAGCTACACAATGTAATAATGGAACTAGCTCAACGAAAATATAGAGTTAGGAAACTTTCTCAATGTAAAAGATAGAGTTTAGAAACTTGCCTTGAGCGTAAGCTATAAAATTAAACTCACGATCACCTACACATAATTTTAGAACCACGATACCTATTAGATATGCTAACATACCATAACATGTTCATTTCTAGCTAAACTTATCATTGAAGTACAAGTCCTTCATTACCATTTACATTTCAGAAAATCCAAGTGTTTTACTTCGCAACACTTGTCTAACGCTCAATATATATACTAAACTACCACATAATGCGTTCTCAATTTACTAACCATTTTTGCAACTTTGAACTTACTAATCACAATTCACTATGTTATATTAACCTTAACATTACACATTTAACTTGCTAACATTAATATCAGACCATGTGATGACACTAACCCAAGACTGCAGTAGCAACATAAAATCAGAATCTCAAATCAATTGTATGGCGCAATTGCCATACCATACAAAGAAAACTGAAACAAGTATGAATCTGCGCCATTTTTTTACCTTTAACCAAACAGCAATTGCTGACGATGTTCAAACAGACGCAGAGAGGCTAATGAACAGTAGCCGACTTTAGCCCAACAAACACAAATTTCACCCACCAAATAGTGATAATAACACGTAAAATAAATATACAACAATCATAAACATGATTGCTAACATATACAACCTCGTAACACAATTTAACAACCACTAAAACTATTTTAATTTCTTAATTTTTATGTTTTTCATATAAAACTCCATTTTTGATATTCATCCCAAAAATCCTCACTGTGAATTCATTATTAGGCCAAATCACTTCATTCAAACTATGTTATGCTCATATCTCATTGAACTAACATATACAAACTTCAATTTATAATTTCACATACAAATTGGCTACTAAAATTGATACTTACATGATTAAATATGAAAACATATATAATACTCATAAACATATATATATATATAATACAAATGTTGTGTAAAAAAAATACCTTGAATTTTCTTGCAATCCTTACTAAATCACTAGAATTTGACGTGAAGATTCCTAGACTCCTCTCCAATTCTCTCTCAAGTTCTTTGAACTTTCTCAAAACTCAGTATGCTAGAATGCGTAAGACTAAAATAAATTGATAGCCAACATGCGTAATATCATTACCTGCCCATATGGCCTTAATAGCCATCATCAGTTATCAAAATAACGTCTATAACATAAATACATTATATTTATTATTTATTTTATTTTTATTTATTTTATTTAAATTAGAAATTCAAAAGCCATAGCCATGAGGCTTTGTTTGGCAAATCATTTAAAATTAAAGAGTTAAAATACTTAAGCCTTGTTTGAGAAAAACTAATTTAAATCCTTTTTAATTTATTTTAATAAACACTTTAGTTTATAAACTATAATCACATATTATATTTTAATTAAATATAGCATTTTAGCAAATACCACAAAATTATAACACCTCATGTTATAATACAAATCTCTAAATTATAATTTAATTAAATTTAGAAAATTCTCTAATAAATTTAGATTCATCAATTCCACAATAGACACATCAAATAAATATTTATATTATTCAATAAATATTTAATATTACACTTTAAATTTTTTGGATCGTTACATCCTTCCCTCCTTACAAGGATTCTGTCTCCAGAATCACAATTCAAATAATCAAATCATCACATTCTCCCCTACTTACAAAGATTATGTCCCCATAATTGAAGACACAGACTAAACAAATAACTCAGGGTAATTCTTCATCATCTCAGCTTCGAGTTCCCACGTAGCCTCTTCGACATTGTGGTTCCTCCATATCACCTTCACAGAAGGTATTATTTTATTCCTGAGTACTTGTTCTTTTCGGTCGACTATCTGGATAGGAATCTCTTTGTATGACAAATCTTTACTGAACTGCAACGGTTCATACTTGATCACATGTTTGTAATCGGGTTTATAAGGTCGTAACACTGACACATGAAAAACATTGTGCACATGCTCTAATTCTGGAGGTAAAGCTACCTCGTAAGCCACTTCTCCCACCCTGCATAGAATTTCGAAAGGTCCAATAAACCTTGGGTTGAGCTTTCCTTTCTTGCCAAAATGAAGTTTCCCCTTCCAAGGAGAAACTTTCAGGAACACAAAATTTCCTGTTTCAAATTCACGACTCTGCCTGTGTTGATAAGCATACTTTTTCACAGCCGATCTTGAAAAAACTACCAATCTTGCTTCTCGATGAGTTTGACCACTTCAGTGATCATTGTACCGATTCTGGTCCTAGCGGTTGACGCGTTTACAACTTCATCCCAAAGATAGAGGAGTTACGCACTTTCACCGCATACAATGCCTCGTATGGCGGCATACCAATGCTTGCATGGTAACTGTTGTTGTATGCAAATTCCACCAACGGTAGATGATCATCCCAGTTTCCTTTGAAATCCATGATGCACGCTCTGAGCATATCTTCTAGCGTCTGAATTGTTCGTTCGCTTTGCCCATAAGTTTGCGGATGATATGTTGTACTCATCTTCAGTTGTGTTCCCATGCACTCCTGTAGTTTCTTCCAAAAATTTGATGTGAACCTCGGGTCTCTCTCTGACACAATTGATATTGGAACTCCATGTCTCGTCACGATGTCCTTCACGTAAAGTTTCGCAAGCTGATCAAGATTAAATCTAATCTTTATTGGCAAAAAGTGTGCAGATTTTGTCAATCTGTCCACTACCACCCATATCGCATCGTATCCTTTCTGAGTCGTCGGAAGACCTACCACAAAATCCATTATGATATGCTCCCACTTCCACTCCAGTATCTCCAACGGTTGAAGTAATCCGCTTGGTCGTTGATGCTCGGCCTTCACCTTCTGACATGTCAAGCACTTTGCAATGCATTTTGCAACATCTCTTTTCATGTTCGGCCACCAAAAATGACACCGCAAATCTTGATACATTTTTGTACTTCCCAGATGAATCAAATATCTTGAGCTATGAGCTTCTGTTAAGATGTCTTCTTTAATATCCTGGACTGCTGGAACCCAAATTCGTCCCTCAAATCGCAACATTCCCTCAGTATCGACCTGACACTTCGCTTCTTTACCCTCGACTATACTTTGCTTTATTTTCTTGCATTCTTCATCCTGTAGTTGTACGTTCTTAACTTTATCCACCAAAGTTGGACTAGCTTCTATTTGGAACAATTTTTCTTCGGATTCTTCTGGAAAATTGATTTCCAGCTCTATATTTTCCATTGCTGAAATGAGCTCCTCCTTATCAATTAACATCATCAACTTTTCTTTGCCCTTCCTACTCAATGCGTCTACAACCACATTAGCTTTACCCGGATGATAAAAGATCTCGCAATCATAATCTTTTATCAGTTGCATCCATCTTCTTTGACGCATGTTCAGATCCTTCTATGTGAAAATATACTTCAGACTTTTATGGTCTGTGTAGATCTCACATTTCTCTCCGTAGAAATAATGTCTCCATATCTTCAGTGCGAACACAACTGCCGCCAACTATAAATCATGAGTTGGATACCCTTTCTCGTAGTCTTTCAGTTGCCTTGACGCATACGCAATAACTTTATCGTTTTGCATAAGGACACAACCCAATCCCTTGTGTGACGCATCACTATACACCACAAAATTTCCTATATTATCTGGTAATGACAACACAGGTGCCACACTGAGTTTCTTCTTCAATTCTTGGAAACTTTCTTCACACTTCTCCGTCCAAACAAATTTTACAGATTTTCTTGTCAAATTTGTCAACGGAGTGGCAATCTTAGAGAAATCCTGGATAAACCGTCTGTAATACCCTGCTAACCCCAAGAAGCTTCTTACTTCTGATGGAGTTCTTGGTTGTTCCCAATTTATCACAGCTTCGACTTTAGATGGATCCACTGAAATCCCATCCTTATCAATCACATGCCCAAGAAATTGTACACGTTCTAGCCAAAATTCACATTTAGAGAATTTCGCGTACAACTTTTCTTTTCTTAACATTTCCAACATCAGACGTAAGTGTTCCACGTGTTCCTTTTGAGTTTTAGAGTACACCAGAATATCATCGATAAATACCGCCACAAATTAAATCTAAAATGGTTTAAACACCACATCATCAAATCCATGAACGCACGCTGCCGAGCGTTTGTCAAACCAAATGACATTACTAAAAATTCATAATGCCCATACCGAGTTCGGAACGCCATCTTCGGTACATCCTCCTTCCTTACTTTCAATTGGTGATACCCACTTCTCAAATCTATTTTCGAGAAATATCTAGCACCCTTCAACTGATCAAATAAGTCATCTATTCTTGGCAATGGATATTTGTTCTTAATAGTGACTTTGTTCAATTCCCTATAATCAATGCAAAGACGCATTGACCCATCCTTCTTCTTCACGAATAACACCGAGGCTCCCCACGGTGACACACTCGATTGAATATACTTCTTGTCTAACAGTTCTTGTAGTTGCACCATTAGTTCCTTCATCTCTACCGGAGCCATTCTGTATGGGGCCTTTGATATAGGAGTGGTTCCTGGTGCTAAGTCGATCACGAACTTGATTTCTCGGTCAGGCGAAAGTCTTGGCAAATCCTCCAGAAACACGTCCACGAACTCCCTAACCACCGGTATATCCTCCAATTTCATACCCTTCTCCTTTTTAGTATCAACTATGTAAGCTAGATACCCTACACAACCCTGATTCAATAACTTTTTGGCCTGCATCATCGTCAGACATTTCATTTGTCTAGGCGATTTACTACCATGAAACACTACCTTTGACTGAGTCATAAGGTTTATACACTTCTTTTGGCAGTCAATTATCGCTCCATAATTGAATAGCCAATCCATTCCCAAAATAACATAGAACTCTTCGAGTTTTATTGGAATTAAATCTACCTTCATAACATTCCCCTTAATGTTCACCCTACAGTTCTTGTATACGAACCTAACAGGAATCACTTCCCTATTCGCAATTTCTATGTTTAAAGGAAATTTCTACTCTTCACTGGGCATTTCTAACCTCTGAGTAAACTTATCACATATAAACGAGCAAGTAGCACCCGAATCAAATAATACATATGCATCTATATCATTGATTAGGATAATACCTGACACGACATCTTTTGATTGTACCGCGTCTTGCACCGTCATTTTGAAGGTTTTGGCTGTTGGCTTATTTGTTGATGTTGGTCCTGCAATAGCCAGCGCACCTCCACTAGCATTTCTCTTACTCTCATTTGTCTCACCAGATCTCTTCTTAGGGCATTCACGAGCAAAGTGATCCTTGGACCCGCACGTGAAACAAACGTTCTTCGTAGCTTGAGTGCAATTTGGGGTGATGTGACCCTCCTGGCCACAATTGAAGCATACTCGTTTCCCCAGCAAGCACACTCCCTTGTGAAACATTCCACACGTAGTACATGCTTCGAACTTCTTATTTTTCTGGTTTCTTTGCTGATTTCCAGCTCCCCCATTCGCATTCCACTTCCTCTTCAGGTTGTTGTTGCCATTTCCACCGTTACCACCACCACCACCATTCTTAGCTTCACCTTCACTTTTCTTCTTTCTTTGCTCTTGATTATGTTTTGTTACTGCCTCGCCTCCACTTTCAGCGAGAATTACTTTCTCCATCACTGCTACAAACGTCTTCAACTGGAACAGGGAAACCCTACTGTATAACCAGGGCTTCAATCCCTGCTCAAACCTCTTTGCCTTACGCTCGTCTGTGCTGACTTGATATGGCGCAAACCTCACCAACTCGTTGAATTTTGTGGCATATTTAGACACTGACACCGTTCCCTGCTTCAATTCCAAAAACTGTACTTTCAGCTGACCCTTTGAACTTTCTGGAACATAAGTCTCAAAGAATATCTCTTTGAACCTTTCCCAAGTCATCACTCTTGGTCCTTCCCTAGTTTTGTTAGCCTGCCACCAATAGCTAGCCTCCGCTTTCAACATGAATGTTGCAAAAGCAGTCTTCTGGTTATCCTCTACCCTAGCAACATGAAAAACCTTCTCGATTTCCATGATCCAGGTCTGTGCTTCAACTAGATTCATGGACCCCCAGAATTTTGGTGGTCCAACCGCCTTGAAATCCTTAAACATAGTACCTTGATTCTGAGGTTGATTCTGTAAAGCACCTGTCAGTAACGTCACTAGCTGCTGAACAGGGTTTTCTTCCACATTGTTGTTGTTGGTTTCCTCAGTGGTTCTCCGTCGTGGTGGTTGACTTCTTGAAGCCATTTTCTGTTAAAGTACACCCATTAGTTTTTATTCAACCTTCTAAGTATTATATACTTAGGTTGCACATCATAAAAGTTTATCACATAACACTTAACACCTTTGAATAAAACAATAACTTTTATTCATTCATCATTCTCTTTAAAAAAAAATCAAGACAATAGCATCGCTGCTATTTACATTACTTTCTTGAACTATAACAGTTGCAGGATAACATCATCAACATCTATCCCATTAGTTATATCATACTCGAGATTTACATCTCATTTATTTTCTAACCACATATCAATTACCTTCCCTACAATGTCCTACTAAGATACTGCATAGCCTTATGACGCTCTTCATCCATAATTCGGAACATTGTTCGGCGATCCAATATGTATGAGGGTAGCGTCTCGAACTAAATTGGGTAATCCATGACCCGATCTTGAGCTCGATTGATCGCGGTGTTGAATACATTGTTCATTTCTTCCATCTTCCTCCTCTTTGCTTGTGCGTCTCTCTCTGCCATTCCGGCTCGTTGATAAGCTTCATTGTATGCGTCTTCAGCCCTTGCCCTCTTGGTAGATTCCTCCTTTAGTTTATTCTCCAGTTCTGCAATCCTCTCCATCAGTTGCTCATTCTCTCCTTCGGTGTGAACCAGCTTCTCTTCAACGTTGTTCAATCGTTCTTCTCGATCTTGGATCTCATCGTCTTTTTGTGCCATCGAGGTCTGTTGTTCAACTACTATCTCTCGCAACTCCTCGACAGTATCTTGAAGTTCCACATTGCGGTTATACACCTCATCGTATATGTGACACCCCAAAATAGGTATACATCACCCATCTTGAGTCGCTAAATACATGGTACAAAATTCAAATACAACTTAATAATACAACTGTCGTGTAAAATACGACCAAACATAAACTGAGAGTTTTAATATGAATATTGTCTTCTAGACAGTATTCAAACTCAAATGGAGTCCTCAATATATTTATTATCACACTATTTTATAGAATAGTGAGGACTACTAATGCAAACATCTGCACCAGTCACTCGCTTCCCAGATTAGTCCCGCCACGCTCTCATTTCACGAAGAGAACAATGAAAGCAAAAAGGGTGAGCTCAACTAGCCCAATAAGAAATATTATGACTAAGATAATGCGAGAATAAAATTATCGTTAGCCTTCAATGGTGTTAAATTGATAAAATATAACAAAAATAAAGTTTAACTACAAATGAACAAGCAATCCATTAAAAGAGTCAATTAGAGAATAAAATCTACTATCTTTTATGATTTAAAAGGTTTTTCATCACTTTTATCATTGAGACTCGACAATAAATAATCCACATCATCTCCGCGACTACTGACGAGGATATTCATTAAGATATCACGACCACAAATTATCCATGCACTACGGGCCAAGGATATTCGTGTATTCATCAATGGTCATGATCATGCCAACAACTGTCCATCAATGCACTACGGGCCAATGAGGACTTTTACCACATCATTTGTAACATTACGGTCATGATTATACCGAATAATCCCTGGTCATAATCATACCAAGTCCATCTATGCACTACAGGCCACATATGACTTTCAACATAATATAAACACGAGGATGATGACAATGATATAAGAATTCAATAAAACAAGTTCAAAAATTAATTTATCCAGGAACTAATAACGTCCAAATTGTCAACATGATACTTCTTTGTAGAGTAAAATTCAAGAATGCTCAGAAGAATATTTCCATGAAAAGATAATGGATGAAGCTCAAATATCAAGGATATTCCACTAATTTAATGGAGTATAGAAGTCTAAACTTTAACCAACTGAGTATAATAAAGAATGGAGTAACAAAAGAAATCACCAGGAATGCGATAGATCGCATGCATGGGTTATTCCAACAAAATAATAAATAATGGAACGGTCATGCAGAACGCATGCATGAATATTTCCAATGAATAATAAATAACGGAACCGGTCGTGCAAAATTACACCGAGCCAGGATGTTCCAATGTAATAATAAATAATGGAACCAGTCATGCTTAAACGCATGCATGTGATATTCCAATGAATAATAAAGAATGGAATAATAGAAGAATTTCACCATATATGCGGTACTTGCATGTACATATTATTCCAACATAATAATAAAGAATGGAATAATGTAAGAATTTCACCAAATATAGGGTAGTCCACAGATCAAAGTTATTCCAATGAATAATAATAAAGAATGGAATAACAAAAGTTCTCTTCATGAATACGAAAGAAATAATACCCCTTACCTTAGAAAGAAGAGTATTCCAACTGGTAGGGCGAGGATATTCTTGAAGAAAACTTGCACTACGCTCAAAGCTTTCTTAAACTCTAAAGAAATACGCTCAAGATTATAGAAGAAGAATTCTCTGAATTTCTTGTGTGTTTTCAATTCTAACTAAGCATCCTATTTATAGGAGAATGGAAAGGATATTATGCAGTACTATGCAATAAAATATTCTAATAAAACAAAAACTTTTAAATATAATATATTATATTATATATATATATATATATATATATATATATATATATATATATATATACCATACACCTTCCCGTGCCCAATATCAACTTCTTCTCTTTTTTTCTCCACTAAAGTCCACTATCACCAATTATATATATATATAAAAGTACTTCCCTCTTAATCAAACATTCATATCTAACTACCCAATCACAATCAAATTGAATAATAAAACCTTCCCCATTAAAGGGTTACATAATAAAAATCTCCCAGGTTGTCTAACCTTTATATACAATCATTCAAATGCGAAAAATAAATAAACTTCATTACAACCGTTCAATTAAAACTGATAATAAAATATCATCATATTACAAGTCTTCAATACTTGTTCATCTTTCCTTTTCCCTTACTGGTGCTAGGTACATCAACCTTCTCATCTTTAACTGTAATAATTATATAAGCAAGAGTGAGCAAACAAAGCTCACTTAAAACAACAATGCATGAAAAATCTTTACAACAACTATCAAAGAAGAAGCTCGATAGAATTAAATAATATGATTTATTAACATTATGAAGTATATAACTGAGGGTCCTAAGACCACGAACTATATCCATAGTTATAAGTAATTTTTCAACTTAAACTTTAACAGTCATAAGACTATAGGGACTCCTCTTACTTAGGGGGATCAGCCCTTCGTACAATGTATTGTGCACAAACATTTCAACGCTAAGCGTAAGTTACCCCTAATAATAGGGTTGTTCATCTCAGTATTTAGAGTACAAGTCCGCACCAAAGTGAGTTTGGTTTGGATACCTTTCAAGGTAATTTGGAATTCAACGAACATCAACTAAGGATTAGTTGAATAAAACTAATAACATCATATCAATAGAATAATCGTAACTGAATCGATATGGTAAATTAAAATCATGCTTTAGGAATAATCTAATAGCATACATATTGAATAACTATAACACACCTTGCTTGAACAATATTAAGCCAAGGTTATTTAGAATTGAATACCAAGCATGCACAACAATTTGAACGATAAAACTATTCAACATTAGTATATATAAATTTGCATGCTACACAATAAGTTAAATACAAGAATAACTTGCTCAATATCAAAATTAGAGTTTAGAAACCTTGCATCAATATATTGTAATCAAATTGGAAACAATAATTGGCTCAACAAGATAATAGATTAGAGAACTTGCCTTGCTCATAGGCTAAACCAAACAATTCGAATCACAATAGCCTATATACATATGTCATCATGACATAGTTAGTCACTACCACTTTACAAACATAACTAAGTACATTCATCATGTAAGATTAGATTTTTAATCACATAATCAAATTACAAAACAAGTTAATTGCTAATAACAGGTTCATTCTAGATAAAGGAACATTAAAATCATAATTTAACAGTCCTATTATTAACACATAACCATTCCTTTAGACTTTGAGTACAAAATTAACACTGTCAGACCATTACTCGCTTCACTCATGCACTATTTCCATACGATTTATATTGTGGATTACTGTATTCATGTGCATGCATGATGATAACACTACTGGCATGAGAAATATACTACTAGGCCGCGTTGTGGCATGGCGCCAAGTGCTTTCTGGCGCAAAAAAATGTATCTTCTTAGGTCATATTGTGGCTATGGTGCTAAATCGCAGCTTCCCATGCAGACATACGACTTGAATAGCATGAATAAAAGTCAATTTTGGCCTACAAGCTCCTTTTTAACAGTTTAATTATCATGTAATTCATACAGAGACTTCATATAAACATAATTCAAAGACTCTTAACATGTTTCTACCCATAAAGCAACATAAACAACAAATTTAAAACATCCAATTCCACTATTTTTTTTATAAAAACTCATTTTTTGATATTTTTAATGAGAATAAACACTGTGATTTTGTTTTTCAACCAAAACAGTTAATTCAAAGAACTTTATCAATGTTTATACATACTCTATCAAATTCAATAGTCAATTTATCACCTAAACAACTAATAAAACCTTAATTTCTACCTTAAACTACACCATATCTATTCACAAAAACTTTCTATAAAATAGTTTTTATTCACAAACCACATACATAACATCAATTCATTGACTATGCTCATATATAACTTATGAAAATAGTTTTACAACACTAGATTATCATATAAAGCCACATACATAACAAATAATTCAGTTTCTACAAAGCTTTTATGGAGAAAAATTGGGAGAGAGAATACAACTATAATTTTGAAAAGAAAAACAATAACAGAGTTTAGATGATACCTTGTTTGAAGAAGATGATGGCCAAATTTTTTTTGATTCTCAAGCTTCTTTTCTCCAATTCTCTAGCCTTTCTTCCTCTCTTCTTTCTCTCTCAAACTCTTTTTCTCTTACCTCTCTATTCTAACCTTACGTCTTAGAAATATAACGATAAGATATAATATAGATATTAAATATATAATATAATTCTAACTTAACTGACATCAGTTATGTTTTATTTGAAAATCAAAAGCTATAAGGCTTGTTTGGCTAACCACTAAAAAAAATAATCAATTAATCCTTATGTCTTGTTTAGTAAAACTCAATTAGAATAAAGAATTAATATGCATTAGGCCTTGTTTGGAAAAACTGAATTAAACTCCTTTAAGTTATTTTAATAACTCCTTTATAAAAAGCTTATTTGTCACACTTTTAATTAATTAAATTAATTCTAATTAAATTACTTTAACACATAAATCAATATCACAAAAATTATAATTTTCTATATAATTATAACTTTATTTAATCAACTAACACATCATTTTAATTACAAATTCAAATAAAAGAATAATAATTCAATTAAATAAAACTCTAAATTTAATAATTAAATTAAATTAGAATAAAATAATTAATTTCCTTAATTATTTATTTAACAAATAATTAACCAAATCGAATCAAATTTGAACAATTACAAATTCAACCATAAACACATCCATTAAATACTTATATAATTCAACAAATATTTAATATAACAATTAAAAATGCTGGAATGTTACATCATTCCCTCCTTACAAGGATTCTGTCCCCAGGATCACAATTCAAACAACTCATTCGCCACATTCTCCCCTACTTACAAAGATTCTGTCCCCAGAATTGAAGACACGGATTAAACAAATAACTCAGGATAATTCTTCATCATTTCAGCTTCGAGTTCCCACGTAGCCTCTTCAACATTGTGGTTTCTCCATATTACCTTCACAGAAGGTATCACTTTATTTCTTAGCACTTGTTCTTTCATGTCGACTATCTGGATAGGAACCTCTTCATAGCACAAGTCTTTCTCAAACTGTAATGGTTCGTACTCGATCACGTGCTTATAATAGGACTTATATGGTCGTAACACCGAAACGTGAAAAACATTATGAATGTTTTGCAATTCTGGAGGTAGAGCTACCTTGTAAGCCACCTCTCTAACTTTTTGTAGCACTTTGAAGGGTCCAATAAATCTCGGGCTTAGTTTTCCCTTTTTACCAAATCGAATTTTTCCTTTCCAAGGTGAAACTTTTAGGAAAACGTAATTTCCTACGTCGAATGCACGATGTTGTCTGTGTTGATCAACATATTTCTTTTGTCTGTCTTGAGCATCTATCAATCTTGTCCTGATGAGTTTGACAACCTCAACAGTTTGTTGTACTAGTTCTGGTCCTAACAGTTGACGTTCACCGACTTCATCCCAGCACAGTGGAGTTCTGTACCTCCTGTCGTATAATGCTTCGTATGGCGGCATACCGATGCTTGCGTGGTAACTATTATTGTAGGCAAATTCCACCAACGGTAATTGTTCATCCCAGCTTCCTTTGAAATCCATGACACATGCTCTCATCATATCTTCCAATGTCTGAATCGTTCGTTCGCTTTGGCCATCCGTTTGCGGATGATATGCCGTACTCATTCGTAACTGTGTTCCCATACATTCTTGTAGTCTATTCCAGAAGTTTGATGTGAACCTCGGATCTCTATCTGACACAATTGACACTGGAACTCCATGTCTTGTCACAATCTCTTTAACATATAGTTTTGCCAGCTGATCAAGGTTGAATCTAACCTTTATTGGCAAAAAGTGTGCAGATTTTGTCAATTTGTCCACTATCACCCAAATCGCATCGTATCCTTTCTAAGTCAGTGGGAGACCTACCACAAAATCTATTGTGATATGTTCCCATTTCCATTCCGGTATTTCTAATGGTTGAAGTAATCCGCTTGGCCTTTGATGCTCGACCTTGACTTTCTGACAACTCAAACACTTTACAACGCATTCTGCAACGTCTCTTTTTCATATTTGGCCACCAAAAATGTCGTCGTAAATCTTGATACATCTTCGTACTTCCTGGATGAATCGAATATCTTGAGCTATGAGCTTCTGTCAAGATGTCTTCTTTAATATCTGGTACTGCTGGAACCCAGATTCGTCCCTCGAATCTCAACATTCCATCTGTATCAACCTTGTATTTCACTTCTTTTCCCTCGATCACACTTTCTCTTATTTTTCTGCATTCCTCATCCTGCAGTTGAGCGTTTTTCACTTTGTCCACCAAAGTTGGACTGGCTTCCATCTGGTATAATTTCTCATCGGATTCTTTTGGAAATTTGATTTCTAACTCTAACCTTGACATTGTTGAAATAAGCTTCTCCTTATCAGTTAACAACATCAATTTTTCCTTGCCTTTCCTACTCAAGGCATCAACAACCACGTTTGCTTTGCCTGGATGATAAAAGATCTCACAATCATAATCCTTTATCAATTCCATCCATCTCTTTTGACGGATGTTCAGGTCTTTTTGAGTGAAAATGTACTTCAGACTCTTATGGTCTGTGTAAATCTCACATTCTCTCCATAGAGATAGTGTCTCCATATTTTTAAAGCAAACACAACCGCCGCCAACTCTAAATCATGAGTCAGATACCCTTTTTTGTAGTCCGTCAATTGCCTTGATGCATACGCGATGACTTTTTCGTTATGTATAAGGACATATCCTAATCCTCTGTGTGAAGCATCACTGTACACCAAAAAATTTCCTGTATTATCTGGTAATGACAACACAGGTGCCATACTTAACTTCTTCTTCAATTCCTGGAAACTTCCTTCACACTTCTCCATCCAAACAAATTTTATAGATTTCCTCGTCAAATTTGTCAACGGAGTGGCAATCTTGGAGAAATCCTGGATAAACCGTCTGTAATACCCAGCCAATCCCAAGAAACTTCTTACTTCTGATGGAGTTCTTAGTTGTACCCAATTTATCATAGCTTTGACCTTTGATAGATCCACTGAAATTCCATCCTTGTCAATAATGTGCCCAAGAAATTGTACACGTTCTAACCAGAATTCATATTTAGAGAATTTCGCGTACAACTTTACCTTTCTTAGCGTCCCCAGCGTTAGACGTAAGTGTTCCACGTGTTCTTCTTGAGTTCTAGAGTACACCAGACTATCGTCGATAAACACCACCACAAATTTGTCTAAAAATGGTTTAAACACCCTGTTCATTAAATCCATGAACGCTGCAGGGACGTTTGTCAAACCAAAAGACATCACCAAAAATTTGTAATGTCCATACCGAGTTTGGAATGCCGTCTTCGGTACATCCTCCTTCCTTACTTTCAGTTGGTGATACCCACTTCTCAAATCTATTTTTGAGAAATACCTAGCACCCTTCAACTGGTCAAACAAATCATCTATTCTCGGCAATGGATATCTATTCTTAATAGTGACTTTGTTTAACTCCCTATAATCAATGCAAAGATGCATTGACCCATCCTTCTTCTTTATGAATAACACCGGTGCTCCCCACGATGACACACTTGGCTGAATGTATTTCTTGTCCAACAGCTCCTGCAGTTGTACCATCATTTCCTTCATCTCTACCAGAGCCATTCTGTACGGGGCTTTTGATATCGGAGCGGTTCCTGGCGCTAAGTCGATCACGAACTTAATTTTTCTGTCAGGCGGAAGTCTTGGCAAATCCTCCGGAAACACGTCCACAAATTCCCTAACCACTGGTATTTCTTCCAGTTTTGCACCCTTCTTTTGAGTATCGACTATGTAACCTAAATAACCCACACATCCTTGACTCAATAACTTCTTGGCCTGCATAATCGTCAGACATCTCATTTGTCTAGGCAATTTGCTACCATTAAAAACTACCTTTGCCGGAGTCATAAGGTTTACACATTTCTTTTGGCAGTCAATTATCGCTCCACAATTGAACAACCAATCCATTCCCAAAATAACATCAAACTCTCCAAGCCTAATAGGAATTAAATCTACCATCAAAATATTTCCCTTAATGTTCACCCTACAGTTCTTGTATACGAACCTAACAGGAATTACTTCCTTATTTGCAATGTCTATGTTTAAAGGGAAATTCAATTCTTCACTAGGCAATCCTAATCTTATAGCAAATTCATCAGATATAAATGAGCAAGTAACACCCGAATAAAATAATCCATAAGCATCAATATCATTGATTGGGATAATACCTGACACCACATCCTTTGATTATATAGCATCTTGCACAGTCATGTTGAAGGTTCTGGCTGTGGGCTTATTGGTTGATGCTGGCCCAACAATAGTCAGCGCACCTCCACTAGCACTTCCTTTGTTTCCATTTGCCTCACCAGATCTCTTCTTAGGGCATTCACGAGCAAAGTGATCCTTGGACCCACATGTGAAGCAAACGTTCTTCTTAGGTTGATTGCAATTTGGGGCGATGTGACCCTCCTGGCCACAGTTAGAGCTTACACGCTTCCCCATCAAGCATACACCCTTGTGAAACTTCCCGCATGTAGCACATGCTTCAAACTTCTTATTCTGCTGGTTACCCTGTTGATTCCCAGCACCCACATTTCCATTCCACTTTCTTTTTAGATTATTATTACAATTCCCACTACCACCAACTCCATGCTTAACCTCCACTTCATTCTTCTTCTTTTTCTATTCCTGATTAAACTTGGTTACCGCCTCGCCTCCACCTTCAGCGAGAATTGCCTTTTCCATTACGGCTGCAAATGTCTTCAACTGGAACAAGGAAACCCTACTAAACAACCAGGGCTTCAGTCCTTGTTCAAACCTCTTCGCCTTGTGTTCATCTGTGCTGACTTGGTATGGCACAAACCTCACCAACTCGTTGAATTTCACGCAGCATACTCAACACCGTCATCGTTCCTCGCTTTAGTTCTAAAAAGCGCACTTCTAGTCGACTCTTGAACTCTCTAGGAAATAGGTCTCGAAGAACATCTCCTTGAACCTATCCCAAGCCATAACCCCTGGTCCTCCTCGAGTTTTATTGGCCTGCCACCAATAACTAGCCTCTGCTTTCAACATGAATGTTGCAAAAGTAGTTTTCTGATCTTCCCCTACTCCTGCAACATCGAACACTTTCTCTATCTCCATGACCCAGGTCTGTGCCTCAATCGGGTTCATGGTCCCACGGAATTCTGGTGGTACAACCGCCTTGAAGTCCTTAAACGTTGTAGCTTGATTTTGTGGTTAATTCTGCGGTTGATATTGTAGTGCACCTATCAGTAACGTCACCAGCTGCTGAACAGGGTTAGCTTCAGCATTATTGTTGTTGGTTCCTTCAGTGGTTCTTTGTCGGGGTGGTTGACGTCTTGGAGGCATTTTCTGTTAAAAGTACACTCATTAGATTATTACTCAACTTATTTAAGTAATTTCTACTTAACTTGCCCCCATAAAGTAATCACCACATAACACATAACACTTTGGATAAAAGAAGATAATAACTTTTATTCATTCTTGATTCTTTGAAAACATCATATCAATAGCATCACTGCTACTTACATTATTTTCCTGAACTACTAAAGTTTCAGGACATCATCATCATATCCACAAGTTACATAACACTTGGGATTTACATAATACTTATCATAACATAAATCATAAATCAAGTACACTTCCTACGATGTCCTACTATGATACTGCATAGCCTTACGACGCTTTTGTTCCATAATTCGGAACATGGTTCGACGATCTAGTATATACGATGGCAGCATCTCAAACTGAATTGGATAACCCATGACCCGATCCTGAGCTCGATTGATCACTGTGTTGAACACGTTATTCATTTCATGTATCTTCATTCTCTTTGCTTGTGCTTCTCCCTCTACTATTTCGGCTCGTTGACCAGCTTCCTCGTACGCATCTTCGGCTCTTGCCCTTTTTGTAGATTCTTCTCTCAACTTGCTCTTCAACTCCGCAATCTATGCTCTTATTTGCTCGTTCTCTTCTTTAGTGTGAATCAGCTTAACTTCAACATTGTTAAGACATTCCTCTCGGTCCTGAATTTTGTCGTCCTTCTGTGCCATCGAGGCCTATTGCTCAACTACTATCTCTTGCAATTCCTCGATAGTATCTTGAAGTTCCACGTTGTGGTCATGCACCTCATCATATATACGGCCAGCTATCGAGTTAAGTGAAATCCTTTCCTCCTTGTCATCTTCATCCGTCTGTGGCAGCTCCACGGAATCCTCCTCGTCTGTCTCTATTTCATCATCCTCATCGGTATTTTCTCCCCTTTCAACTCATGTGACCAACAGGCTGACTTTCCGTGGCAAGATAATTGGCAAAACTGAATTAAACTCCTGTAATTTATTTTAATAACTCCTTTATAAAAAGCTTATTTGTCACACTTTTAATTAATTAAATTAATTCTAATTAAATTACTTTAACACATAAATCAATACCACAAAAAATTATAATTTTCTATATAATTATAACTTTATTTAATCAACTAACACATCATTTTAATTACAAATTCAAATAAAAGAATAATAATTCAATTAATCAAAACTCTAAATTTAATAATTAATTTAAATTAGAATAAAATAATTAATTTCCTTAATTATTTATTTAACAAATAATTAACCAAATCGAATCAAATTTGAACAATTACAAATTCAACCATAAACACATCTATTAAATACTTATATAATTCAACAAATATTTAATATAACAATTAAAAATTCTAGAATGTTACATCATTCCCTCCTTACAAGGATTCTGTCCCCAGAATCACAATTCAAACAACTCATTCGTCACATTCTCCCCTACTTACAAAGATTCTGTCCCCAGAATCGAAGACACGGATTAAACAAATAACTCAGGATAATTCTTCATCATTTCAGCTTCGAGTTCCCACGTAGCCTCTTCAACATTGTGGTTTCTCCATATTACCTTCACAGAAGGTATCACTTTATTTCTGAGCACTTGTTCTTTCCTGTCGACTATCTGGATAGGAACCTCTTCATAGGATAAGTCTTTCTCAAACTGCAATGGTTTGTACTCGATCACATGCTTGTAATCGGACTTATATGGTCGTAAAACCGAAACGTGAAAAACATTATGAATGTTTTGCAATTTTGGAGGTAGAGCTACCTCGTAAGCCACCTCTCCAACTTTTCGTAGCACTTCGAAGGAGCAACACGTAACAACACATGATCTCCAATATCGAATTCTACGTCTTTTCGATGAAGATCAGCATAACTCTTTTGTCGATCTTGTGAGGTTTTTATACGTTGCCGGATCGTTTGTATCTTTTCCGTAGTCATACGTACTAACTCCGGTCCCAACAACGTTGCTTTACCCACCTTATCCCAGCATACGGGAGAACGGCACTTTCTTCCATACAACGCTTTGAATGAAACCATGCCAATACTTGCTTGATAACTGTTGTTGTAGGAAAACTCCACCAATGGTAAGAACTTGTCCCAACTTCCCTTGAAGTCAAGGACACAGAGTCTTAATAAATCTTCAAGAGTTTGATTAGTCCTCTCTGATTGTTTGTCCGTCTGAGGATGATATGCCGAACTAAATCATAAATCCGTGCCCATAGCTTTTTGCAAACTAACCCAAAATCGTGAAGTGAATCTTGGTTCTCGATTAGAAACTATGAATACTGGCATACCATGCAATCTTACAACCTCGTTTATGTACATATGAGCAAGACGTTCAAGTGTATCAGTTTCTCGTATAGGTAAGAAATGAGCAGACTTGGTCAATCTATCAACAATGACCCAAATTGCATCTATGCCTTGAGAAACCTTGGGAAGACCAGTAACGAAATCTATGGTAATGTGCTCCCACTTCCATTCTGGAATTTCAAGTTGTTGCAATGGACCTTTTCATACTTGACGCTCTGCCTTGTCTCGTTAACAAGTTAAACACCTTGAGATAAACAACGATATCTCTCTCTTCATATTGTCCCACCAAAATGTATGTCGAAGATCATGATACATTTTGGTACTCCCAGGATGGATTACAAATGGTTTGTTGTGCGCCTCCATCATGATTTTATACTTTAACTTAGGATCGTTAGGAACACAAAGTCTGGAGTTAACTTGAAGTATTCCTTCTTCATCGATTCTTGCTTCCGGCATATCACCTTCTTGTACTTTCTTCCTTATAAGCATCAGCTCCAAGTCTATAGCTTGAGCAGCTTTAACTTTATCGATTAAAGTCGGTTCTACTCGTATATTTTCCATCATCACGTGGGTCCCTGGAGTCTTTATCTCTATCTCCATCCTTTGCAAGTCATACAAAATGGGCCTTTGTGTTAACAATATCGCACTCGTACCCGCATATGATCTTCTACTCAATGCGTCAGCTACCACGTTCGCTTTTCCATGATGGTATTGGATGGTATGATCATAATCTTTCAACAGTTCAAGCTAACGTCGCTGTCGCATGTTGAGTTCCTTTTGAGTGAAGAAATATTTGAGGCTTTTATGATCCGTAAAGATCTCCACTTTCTCCCCATACAAGTAATGCCTCCAATCTTTAGTGCAAAAACATTTCTGCTAACTCTAGATCATGAGTAGGATAATTCCTCTCATATTCTTTGAGTTGTCGAGAGGCATAGGCTATGACTTTTCCATGTTGCATGAGAACACATCCTAACCCTTTCCCCGAAATATCACTATAGATGACAAATCCCTCCGAGCCAGATGGTATTGTCAGAACAGGTACTGAAATAAGTCTCCTCTTGAGTTCTTGAAAACTCTTCTCGCATTCTTCACTCCAATCGAATTTTGTATCTTTCTGAGTCAGCTAAGTTAATGGAGTAGAGATTTGAAAAAACCCTTCTACGAATCTCCGATAATAACCAGCTAAGCCGAGAAAGCTACATACTTTGGTCACTGATTTAGGTTGTTACCAGCTTTGATTAGCTTCAATCTTTGTCGGGTCAACAGATATTCCATGATTTGATACCACGTGCCCAAGGAATGCTACTTCCTCAAGCCAGAACTCGCATTTCTTCAACTTGGCATAAACTTGTTTTCACGAAGCTTTTGGAGTATCAGCCTCAAGTGTTGCTCATGATCTTCATAGCTTTTGGAATATATGAGGATGTCATCAATAAAGACGACCACAAAGTGATCCAAATATTCTTTGAATACTCGGTTCATCATATCCATGAAGGCAGCAGGAGCATTAGTCAATCCAAAAGACATGACTAGGAATTCATAATGCCCGTACCGAGTTCTGAAAGACGTCTTTGGAATGTCTTCGGTTCTAATCTTCATTTGGTGATATCCGAAAAGAAGATCAATCTTTGAAAAGAATTTGGCGCCTTGCAACTGGTCAAACAGGTCATCAATACGTGGCAATGGGTACCTATTTTTGATGGTGACATGATTCAACTCCCGATAATCAATACAAAGTCGCATACTCCCATCTTTCTTCTTCACGAATGGAATAGGACCACCCCAAGGAGAAGTACTAGGACGAATGAAACCGATGTCTAACAATTCCTGTAGTTGGATCTTTAACTCCTGAACTTCAATAGGAGCAATTCGATATGGGGCTTTGGAAATAGGTTTGGTACCAGGTTCAAGGTCAATACAAAATTTAATTTCACGCTCCGGGGGTAGGCCAGGAAGTTCTTCAGGGAATACGTCAGGAAATTCATTAACAATAGAAATATCATTTAAAACTGACGTATTTTTGTTTAGATCCGTGACATGAGCTAAGAAAGCTTGACATCCGTTTTTCAATAAACGAATAGCTTTATGGCTTGAGATGACAGTGATTGATTTTAATGGTTTGGTTGCTTGAATTCGTATAATAGGTTGGTTAGGAATATGAAAGCTAACAACCTTACGAAAACAATCAATTTTTGCATGATGGGTAGTTAACCAATCAATCCTTAGAATTACGTCAAATGCAAGTATTTTCAATGAAATAAGATCGACAGGTAATGTGAGGGTACCGATTTGAACCAAACAAGACTTATAAGCAGTGGATGTAATGAAGGTTTCTTCCAACGGAGTTTTAACAGATAAGTCAAAGTCTAATTTCTCTGGAGTCAAATTTAAACGTTGAGTGCAAGTAGGAGAAATAAAAGAATGGGTAGAACCGGTATCAAATAAGGTATATACTTCACTAGAGTTTATGATAAGCTTACCCGTGATGACCTCGTTCGGGTTCCTTGCTTTCTGGGAGGTCACGACAAACGCTCTCCTTGAACTACTGGGTTTTGTCTTATGCAGGGACTGACTTTTGATGCCTCCATCCCACCGGACTTATCTTCGATTGCACGAAAAAATCGGGCCAGGTGACCTTCTCTTCCATAATTGTAACATGCTTTGGATGTTATCGCGCAGTTTGGACTGATGTGTCCCTCCCCTCCACATTTGAAGCATATGATAGGTGGTCGTTCTCCTTCCTTAACGACGGGTGCTGATGCTGACGTCTTTCCATCATTGTTGAATATCCTTTTCTTGAAATGTCCACACTTATTGTTTTGACCATGATTACCACCAAAGTGGTTACCATTTCTGGCATGTTGATTCCCTCCACGCTTGTTGTCACCGCTTCGATGACTACTATCACTGGTATTATCATTTTTCCGGTTGCTCTCTTTTGGTTGGGTTGACTCATTATCGCGCTCCAATAACTGAGCCCTATTAACAATATCTGAATACAAGCAAAGTTTATGAGAAATGAGGTATTGAAATATCTCAGGTTTCAAACCTCTTAGAAACATTCGTGTCATTCTCTCCTCATTATTAACCAAATGGAACGTAAATCGGGACATATCGGCAAACTTGGCTTCGTACTGTGACACGGTCATGTTGTTTTGTTCCAGTTTAATGAACTCTACCTCTTTCATGTGACGAATACTTACGGAAAAGTACTTGTCATTGAATGCTTCTTGAACTTCTCCCAAGACATCTTTAGTGCGGCGGAGTTGAGTACGCTTTGATTCCCACCATGAATCACATCTGCGCATGCATGAAGGTGGTGGCAAAGGGAACCTTTTGCTCCTCGGAGCATCCCAAGACATCAAATATCTTGTTGATCTGCTTTATCCATGTCTTCGCCTTAAGTGGTTTTGGCTCTCCAAAAACCTCCGGTGGTCCCAACTCCTTGAACTGCTTAACAATGACCGTCCGAGAGTTGTCAGTGTTTCCACTTGCATTTTGGACAGGAGTCTCTCTTGCCTGATGCTGCATGAATTGCAGAAAGCCTCTGAATATTCCATCGTTCATCATTTGGTCAGTGTTGTTGTTTGCATGAGGATTGTCTCCTTCCTGATGTACATTGTCCTGATTATTGATCTGTGGAGACTCAACGGTCTCATGTGCTCCATTGCTATTCTCAACCTTCTCGGATGCCATTTTCAAATACTACCACAAAACAAAGGATAATTGACATGCAATATATTATCCCTATACTCTAACCGACCAATTAAATGCCAAATAAACTTAGGTAGGTCATACTAGCGAAGGAATTCCCCGTCTCTCCCCTCCTAGTTCTTGTCTCACATCTCAGCCAAGGATCATATCCCTAAGCTTTGATACCAACTGTGAAGTCCCCAAAATAGGTATACATCACCCATCTTGAGTCGCCAAATACATGGTACAAAATTCAAATACAACTTAATAATACAACTGTCGTGTAAAATATGACCAAACATAAACTGAGAGTTTTAATATGAATATTGTCTTCTAGACAGTATTCAAACTCAAATGGAGTCCTCAATACATTTATTATCAAACTATTTTATAGAATAGTGAGGACTACTAATGCAAACATCTGGACCGTCACTCCGTTCCCCGACTAGTCTCGACTACGTTCTCATTTCCTGAAGAGAACAATAAAAGCAAAAAGGGTGAGCTCAACTAGCCCAGTAAGAAATATTATGACTAAGATAATGCAGAATAAAATTATCGTTAGCCTTCAACAGTGTTAAACTGATAAAATATAACAAACATCAAGTTTAACTGCAGCAGAACAAGCAATCCATTAAAAGAGTCAAGTAGAGAATAAAATCTACTATCTTTTATGATTTAAAAAGGTTTTTCATTAGTATCACGACCACAAATTATCCATGCACTACGGGTCAAGGATATTCGTGTATTCATTAATGGTCATAATCATGCCAACAACTGTCCATCAATGCACTACAGGCCAATGAGGACTTTTACCACATCATTTGTAACATTACGGTCATGATTATACCGAATAATCCCTGGTCATAATCATACCAAGTCCATCTATGCACTACAGGCCACGGATGACTTTCAACATAATATAAACATGAGGATGATGACAATGATATAAGAATTCAATAAAACAAGTTCAAGAATTAATTTATCCAGGAACTAATAACGTTCAAATTGTCAACACAATACTTCTTTGTAGAGTAAAATTCAAGAATGCTCAGAAGAATATTTCTATTAAAAGATACTGGATGAAGCGCAAATATCAAGTATATTCCATTAATTTCATGGAGTATAGAAGTCAAAACTTTAACCAACTGAGTATAATTAAGAATGGAATAACAAAAGAAATCACCGGCATGCGATAGATCCGCATGCATGTGTTATTCCAATAGAATAATAAATAACGGAACCAGTCATGCGTAGAACGCATTGCATGTGATATTCCAACAAAATAATAAATAACAGAACCAGGTCAGACAAAATTCGCATCGACAGGATGTTCCAATAGAATAATAAATAACGGAACCAGGTCATGCGTAAACGCACAGACAGGATGTTCCAATTGAATAATAAAGAATGGAATAACAGAAGAATTTCACCATATATGCGGTATTGCATAGACGGAGTTATTCCAATATAATAATAAAGAATGGAATAATAGAAGAATTTCACCAAATATAGGGTAGTCCGCGTATACAGGTTATTCCAACAGAATAATAAAGAATGGAATAACAGAAGTTCTCTTCATGAATACGGAAGAAATAATACACCTTACCTTAGAAAGAAGAGTATTCCGACTGGTAGGGTGAGGATATTCTTGAAGAAAACTTGCACTACGCTCAAAGCTTTCATAAACACTAAAGAAATACGCTCAAGATTATAGAAGAAGAATTCTCTGAATTTCTGGTGTATTTTCAATTCTAACTAAGCATCCTAATTATTGGAGAATGGAAAGGATACTATGCAGTACTATGCAATAAAATATTCTAATAAAACAAAAACTTTTAAATATAATATATATATATATATATGATTAAGGGGGAAGTACTTTTATATATATATATATATATATATAATTGGTGATAGTGGACTTTGGTGGAGAAAAAAAGAGAAGAAGTTGATATTGGGCTCGGGAAAGTGTAATGATATATATATATATATATAATTATATAATATATATATCCCTCCCGACCATTCCATTTCCCTTTTCCCCACCCTGACTTTTCTTTCAAACGTGGGTCCCACTCTGGGCCCCCACATCTTATTATAACATTCTACCGATTATTTTGAAAAATGGGTAAATGGGGATCCATAAAATAAGCAAAATTTACAACAACTACTTTATAAAAAAATTCCTCTCAATATTTTTAACAACATTTATCATCATTATTATAATTCACAATATTAATCGACCAGGTCGTTCCTAGGAAAGAGGGGGCTTTCCGATAAGGATTTTTCCCTATTGGTGCGCAATTAGGTGACCAAATCTCTCCTTAACAGAACTTCTAGACATCGTTAATATTGCAAATAATAATATTAATAACTTCGTCGTCTCAATTATTGATTTAATAATATATAAAATATCGACAATAATTGAATCAAATAACGTGTGATACCATGCAACAATTACTGTAGCAATAATTGAACAAACTGAGTGACTTCTTACGTAAGCATCAATAATCAATACAGTGTGCTACTATGCAACAACGCGTATTCCTGTACTTTTAACACCGGGTGTTTCAATAGTTAAACACATAAGTATTTTATTACTTCTTCCTTAAAACTCGATAAGAGTTTATCATCGCTATCTTTTCGAAAGTTACTTCCTAAGACTTTTCCCCACCTAAGGTTCATAACCTAAGGCTTTGATACCAACCTGTGACACCCCTAAATCTAGGTACTTCATTCCCACAAGATTTGGTGTTCACTATTCAAACATACATACTATCTACCCAAATAAATAATATTTAAATTATAAATCCTTCCCTTAAACAGGGTTACATTTAAAATAAAACCCATGTTATCTAACCTTTAAACATCATTTAAGTGCGAAAATAAAATTTATTACATCACATCATTGTTAAAAAAAGTCTAAGATCATCATAATAAAATAAAGTACAAATCGGCATCACTTGTACATCTTTCCCTTTTCTTTGCTAGTTGAAGGCTCATCTACCTTCTCAACTTTAGCTGCAATGAGTATATAAATATGCAAGAGTGAGCAAAATAATTGCTCACTGGATATAATAATGAATCAACAGGAGAATAACAATAATAACTGCCCACAATAGGCTCATCAAAAATGGATAGTACTCTAACAATAATAATCAAAACTGGAATCCAAAATATGGAATATATCTAATTGAGGGTCATAAGACCATGAACTATGTCCATAGTTGTGAGTAATCTTTCAACTCCAACTTTAACAGTCATAAGACTATAAGAATCTCGTACTTAGAGGGATCAGCCCTTCGTACCATGTATTGTGCACAAACATTTAACACTACGCGTAAGTTATCCCCTAGTAATAATAGGGTTGTTCATCTCAGTATTTAGAGTACAAGTCCGCACCAAAGAAAGTTTGGTTTGGATAAGCTTTTAAGGGTAATTTGAAGTTAAACGAACATCAACTAGAGGACTAGTTGAATCAATAGTGTTTGATAATCACAATAGATGTTTGATAACAATATAAAATAGAACAATTGAGAATCATAAATGAACTAATTATACATTTAGAAATCATGCTTGAAATAATTAAAGAGCATAAGTATTCAACAAAATGAATAAAATGGTAACCTTTGCTTGAATAATAAATAAGCTAAGATTAAGGTCTTGTAATGTTAGAAAATGAAATTACTGAACGTACATTAACTGATAGCAAGCTGGAAACTAAAAACTTGCTCAACATGGTATAAATTCATGCAAAGAATTAAAACATTTCAATAATAGATACGAGAGTTCAAACTGCGTTCATTATACGAGAATAGAACTTAAGAAACTTGCTTAACTATAAACAAGCTAAAATGAATCAACCAAATGAGAATTTTAATTAATATTAGAGTTAAAGTTTGCTCGAATGAAATTTAGGAAGAATCGACTTGTTCAATAATAGTTGAGATAGAATACTTGTGCAATCCAAGGAATAAAGCTACACAATGTAATAAAGGAACTAGCTCAACGAAAATATAGAGTTGGAAAACTTTCTCAATGTAAAAGATAGAGTTTAGAAACTTGCCTTGAGCGTAAGCTATAAAATTAAACTCACGATCACCTACACATAATTTTAGAACCACGATACCTATTAGATATGCTAACATACCATAACATGTTCATTTCTAGCTAAACTTATCATTGAAGTACAAGTCCTTCATTACCATTTACATTTCAGAAAATCCAAGTGTTTTATTTCGCAACACTTGTCTAACACTCAATATATATACTAAACTACCACATAACGCGTTCTCAATTTACTAACCATTTTTGCAACTTTGAACTTACTAATCACAATTCACTATGTTATATTAACCTTAAAATTACACATTTAACATGCTAACATTAATATCAGACCATGTGATGACACTAACCCAAGACTACAAAGAAATGAAAAATCGAAATCTCGAATCGATTGTATGGTAGCAATTGCCGCCATACAAAACTTAGATCAAGCAGAGATCGCCATTTTTTTGCCTACTTGCATACAAGCAACAAAGTAGCCAGTTCGAACAACAATGAGAGAGAGGCTAATGAGCGATGAGCCAACTTTAGCCCAACAAACACAAATTTCACCCACCAAACAGTGATAATAACACGTAAAATAAATATACAACAATCATAAACATGATTGCTAACATATACAACCTCATAACACAATTTAACAACCACTAAAACTATTTTAATTTCTTAATTTTCATGTTTTTCATATAAAACTCCATTTTTGATATTCATCCCAAAAATCCTCACTGTGAATTCATTATTAGGCCAAATCACTTCATTCAAGCTATGATATGCTCATATCTCATTGAACTAACATATACAAACTTCAATTTATAATTTCACATAAAAATTGGCTACTAAAATTGATACTTATATGATTACATATGAAAACATATATATACTGACAAATTTTTTACAGATATCCGAAATTAGCATGCGAATATTGTTATGACATAAACTCTATCATTATAAGCATGTATAACCACCATACTTAGTTATATAACAAAAATTCGGAAACTAGAATTCACAGAGCATAGCAAAACTTTGCCGTAATACTCATAAACACACACACACACACACATACACACATATATATATATATAATGCTAATGTTGTGTAAAAAAATACCTTGAATTTGCTTGCAATCCTTACTAACTCACTAGAATTTGAGGTGAAGATTCCTAGACTCCTCTCCAATTCTCTCTCAAGTTCTTTGAACTCTCTCAAAACTCAGTATGCTAGAATGCGTAAGACTAAAATAAATTGATAGCCAACATGCGTAATATCACAACACAAAACTGATATGGCCTTAATAGCCATCATCAGTTATCAAAATAACGTCTATAACATAAATACATTATATTTATTATTTATTTTATTTTTATTTATTTTATTTAAATTAGAAATTCAAAAGCCATAGCCATGAGGCTTTGTTTGGAAAATCATTTAAAATTAAAGAGTTAAAATACTTAAGCCTTGTTTGAGAAAAACTAATTTAAATCTTTTTTAATTTATTTTAGTAAACACTTTAGTTTATAAACTATAATCACATATTATATTTTAATTAAATATAGCATTTTAGCAAATACCACAAAATTATAACACCTCATGTTATAATACAAATCTCTAAATTATAATTTAATTAAATTTAGAAAATTCTCTAATAAATTTAGATTCATCAATTCCACAATAGACACATCAAATAAATATTTATATTATTCAATAAATATTTAATATTACACTTTAAAAATTTTGGATCGTTACAATTATTATTATTATTATTGTTATTATTATTACTATTATCATAATTATTAATATAATTATTACCATTATTATTATTATTATTTTATTATTAATATTACTATTATATTTATAATAATATTATAATTATAATAATTATTATTACTATAATAATAATAATAATAATTATTATTATTATAATAATTATTATTAGTATAATTATTATTATTATTACTATTACTATTATTATAATTATTTATTATAATAATAATAATAATAATTATTATTATTATTACTACTAATATTATAATTATTATTATAATTATGAATTATTATTATTATTATAATTATTAGTATTATTATAATTATTATTAATATAATAATAGTACTAAAAATATTCATCATTGTCAAATTAGGTAAATAAATATATATTATTGATAATTTTTAAACAAATATTATATATTATGTAAAGTGTTACATTAATATGGGTCAAACTAACTTATTAGGGATAACTTATAAGTCATTTTAAATAATTTTATTCTGCTTTTTGTTCATAAAATATAATAAATTTTACATATATATATATATTTATATATAAAAATATTCATAGTTACTTTATATATATTTAGTTTAATGTTGAGATTTGTTTAGTATTTTATTTAGTTTGACAAGAAATTTTGAAAAAATATGTATGTATGTGTGTGTGTGTGTGTGTGTATATATATATATATATATATATATATCAATAGAATAAATTTAAAAATATTAGAGAATACAAGTTATGAAGTTAGTTTAATTAACTAATAAATTAGAATGGCTCAATGATAGCATAATGGCCTAATAACCCATAGATTTTTGGTTCAAAACCTAGTTTGTGATATTATTGCTTTTATATTATACTTTTTGTGTATTAGATAAATTATATTACCATATATATATATATATATATATATATATATACACACACACACACACACACATCTTAAATCTCCACATTAAATTAAATATATATAAAGTAACTATGAATATTTATATAACGTAACTATGAATATTTTAATATGTATATATATTTATAAATTTATCTCTAAATATTCATATAAATATTTATAAACCAATAGTCATATAAATATTTATGCATGAAATACAAATATATTATCTTATAATAATAACACACTAATTTATCATTTTATTCTGTGATATATAAGATCGTTAGTATGGAAAGACACATTTGACTTCTTTTTTTCCTTTTTTCCACAAGCGCTAATTATTATATCAATTAAATTTTTTTACAAAATAAAAAGCGTAGAGATTTTTGGGAAACAATAACATTAATTATTCCTTATTTTAAAATGTCCAATATTAAAAACTAATTAATTAACTTGGCTATTAATTTACATTATAATCTTCTATATATTGATCATGTATGATCATCGATATGTCATTTAATTATTTCATTACCAATTTCCATAAAAAAGTGTTCGATCGTACCATTAATTATATCTTTTAAAAGAAGAAGATAATTGAAAAGAATAACTTATACTATATTTCAAGGCAAAATAAATAAATTAAAGAATGTAAGATAAATATCATAATTTTTAAGTATTTGACATATATAAGCAAAAATTATAGTGTTATTATTTTTATTTATTATTATTATTATTATTATTATTGTTGTTGTTGTTATTATTATTATTATTATTATTTTTATTATTATTGTTATTAGTACTACTACTACTACTACTACTACTACTACTACTACTACTACTACTACTACTACTACTACTACTATTATTATTATTATTATTATTGTAGTATATAACTTCCTGAGATTATATTAATGGTATGTAGTGAAGGAGAAGAAAGGAATATATGGGAGAAATCTCATGTTTTGATATAAATATTAATCCTTGCAAGATATTAACAGATAACTTGTGTTGCTCCAGTGGTCAAATGATCAAAGTTCCAAATGATAGGTTACAGGTTCAAATATGTTCCGTATTTGGACATAATTTTTAAATACTAAATACGAATATTTTTTGACAATTCTCCGAATACCGAATATGGTCTTACAAAAACATGCTTATTGAGATTATCTTAATTTAAGGCAATATTTTAATAGTCGTTGCAAAAAGTTGTATAAAATATGCAGCGAAAATAAAAATTATGGCCAATGAATGTTGTCCATATTAGGAAACGAAATATAGTAACAAAAAAACTTTCTTTGCCTACGATGAGGAGAAATCAAGTGGTTAGAAATTTTGCAACGAATTTCTAACGAATTTTGTTTCCAAATTTTGCAATGACTTATGAATTTCGTTGCAAAAAGTGAAAGCCTGACACAATCCGCAACGAAGGACAAGTTTCGTTGCCAAACATACACTTTTAGCAACGACTTATAAAGTCGTTTCCTGATAAATCGTTGCTAAAGCCCCATTTTTAGCGACAAAAAAACTTTCGTTGCCCACGATGACGGGAAATCAAGTGGCCAAAAATTTTGCAACGAATTTCTAACGAACTTTTATCCCGCCAATGAATTAGCAACGAAATTTTGCAACGACTTATGAATTTCGTTGCAAAAAGTGAAAGCCTGACACAATCTGCAACGAAGGACAACTTTCGTTGCTAAACATATACTTTTAGCAATGACTTATAAAGTCGTTGCCCGAAAAATCGTTACTAAAGGCCCATTTTTTTGTAGTGAATATTAATGATGAATAAGTTCGTGTTGATTAAATATGAAATTGATAGTTCCATTGTGTTGGGATTATTAGTGTTAATGGAAATCGACATTTATTTCGATAATAATTGATGTCTGGAAGTTATACTGACCAATCGGGTAATTAATCGGATAAATAAATAATTAATTGATATTAATTCACATGCTTATAACTATTTGTTCACATGTGTGCACTATTGATTCACATTCATGTACTATTAGGGGAGGTGGTGCAAGATTGATAATACTTGCATGACTAAGTTAAAAATGGAGGTATAGATGGAGGTACTATATTGTAATTCGTATTTTCACATGATAGTACATTAGGGGAGGTGGTGCAAGTTTGATAATACTTGCAGGACTAAATTAAAAATAAAGGAAAAGATAAAGGTATTATACTGTAATATTTCGAGCCCCAAAATGTGCAATTATCGAAACTATATTTTCCTATAAATAGAAGCTCATTCTCCCTTCATTCTCACCAATTCACTAAGTCACACAAGAGAAATTATAGAGAGAGAAGCTATAAAGAGAAAGAAGAAGAGAAGTCTGCTACTTCAGTATTCTAGTATCCAGCCTTCTTCTGAGGTAAGGGGTATTATTTATTTCATATTCTGAAGAGATATAATTTTTTCGTATTCGTATGAATATTATTTTCGTTCAATATTCATAAAGAATATTATCTTCGTTCAATATTCGTAGGAATATTATCTTCGTTAAATATTCGTTGGAATATTATTTTCGTTCAAGGATGTTATTTTTTGTTCAATATTAAGCTTGAAATAATATTTTCTTCCATACTCTGTAGTATGTAAGGAATATTATTTTGTTTCAGATTTTGAATTCTATACTCAATTTGTTGAAGTTTTGCTTCTATACTCCATGAAATTAGTAGAATATCATTGATATTTGCGCTTCATCCAGTATCTTTTCATGGAAATATTATTCTGAGCTTTCTTGATAATTATTGATCTTTTTATGACGGAATACTATTCATAAGTTACTATTTATGGGTTATTATTCACCCGATTACTATTCACTCGGGTATTCGGGACACTTTTCATGCCAGAGTACTATTCACGAGTTACTATTCACGAATTACTATTCACCTGAATATTATTCACTCGGGTATTTGGGGTACTTTTATGTCGGGATGCTATTCACGAGGTACTATTTTTGAAGTACTATTCATAGGGTACTATTCACGGGGTACTATTTACCCAAAAAATATATTTCTTTTCTATCCAAATTATTTTTGGTACATGAATATTATTCTTGAATTTTACTCTACAAAGCACTATCATTTTGACAATTTGGATATTTTTAAACTCTGGATAAATTTAAAGTCTTTAATATTTATCCTTGATTTCCTTTGATTTGATTTCGTTTGATTAATGCTTATATCATTGTCATCATCCTCATGCTTATATTATGATGAAAGTCATCTTTGGCTTACGTGCATAGATGGACTGTTGATTGCTATGATTATGACCAGGGTTCATTCGATATAATCATGACCCGTAATGTTACAAATGATGTGGTAAAAGTCCTCATTGGCCCGTAGTGCATTGATGGACAGTTGTTGGTATGATTATGACCGAGGATTATTCTAAGATAATCATGACCATTGGTGATTATATGAATATCCTCGGCACAGAGTGCGAGGATGATTAGATGATGTGGTTTATTTATTAAGCTAAGTCTCAAATAATAAATTTGATGAAAAACTTTTTAAATCATAGAAGATAGTAGATATCATGCTCCACTTGACTCTTCTAATGGATTACTTATTCACTGCGATTGTTGATCTAAAACTTGTTGTCTATTATATTCTAGCGGTTGTTATACTATATGAAGGCTAAGGATAATTTATTCTGCATTATCTTAGTCATAATATTTCTTCTTGAGCTAGTTGAGCTCACCTTTTTCTTTCATTGTTCTCTTGAGAAATGAGAATATAGTTTGAGGACAGTCGGAAATGGAGTGATGGTCCAGGATAAGTGGCTTTAGTAGTCCTCACTATTCTGTGAAATAGTGTGATAATAATTGTAATGAGGACTCCATTGAGAGTGGATATTGTCTAGAAGGCAATATTCTTGTTTAAACTCTCAACTATGTTTTGTCGTATTTTTACACGACAGTTGTATTAAAGAAGTTTGTATTTGATTTATGTACCATGTATTTGGCGACTCAAGATGGGTGATGTATACTTGTTTTGGGGAGTCACAACTGGTATCAAAGCTTAGGGATATGATCCCTGGCTGAGATGTGAAACAAGAACTAGGAGGGGAGGGACGGGAAATTCCTTGGCTAGTATTACCTACCTAAATTTATTTGGTATTTAATTGGTCGGTCAGAGTATATGGATAATATGTGATATGTCAATTAACCCTTGTTTTGTGACAGTGTTTGAAAATGGCATCTGAAAATGTTGAGATCAGCAATGAAGCACCTGAGACCGTTGAGTCACCAGCGATCAATACCCAGGATAATATGCAACAGGAAAACAATAATCCTCAGGTAAACAATAACACCGATGAGATGATGAACGATGAGATGTTCAGAGGCTTTATGCAATTCATGCAACATCAGACGAGAGAGACTCCTGTTCAAAATGTAGGTGGAAACACTGATAACTCTAGGATGGTCACTGCTAAGCAGTTCAAGGAGCTGGGACCGCCGAAGTTTTTGGGAAAGCCACAACCACTTAAGTCGGAGACGTGGATAAATCAGATCACCAAGATATTTGGTGTCTTGGAATGCTTAGAGGAGCAAAAGGTTCCCTTCGCCACCTTTATGTTGTGTGAAGATGCAGATTATTGGTGGAAATCTGTAAAGCGTACCCAGCCTGACGCACTCAAAATGTCTTGGGAGAAGTTCCAAGAGTTGTTCAATGACAAGTACTTTCTCAAAAGTATTTGTCAAATGAAGGAGGTGGAATTCAACAAGTTGGAGCAAAACAATATGACTATGTCGCTATACGAGTCTAAATTTACGGAGTTATCCCGGTTTGCATCCCATTAGGTCGATAATGAGGAGCAAATGACGCGAATGTTTCAAAGAGGTTTAAAACCTGATATACATTAATACCTCATTTCTCACAAACTTTATTTATATTTAGATTTTGTGAATAGGGATCAGTTATTGGAGAGCGATAATGAGTCAGCACAACCAAAAGGCAACGACCAACAACACGATAATAATCGTATCGGTGGCAACAGCCATCGGAACAATGATAACCATTGTGGGGGAAATTATCATGCCAAGAATGGTAACCACTTCAGTGGTAATCATAGCCAAGATAATAGAAGTGGAAAATTCAAGAAGAGAAGATTTAACGATGATAGAAAGACATTGGCAGCAGCACCAACACCAGCAACAAATTCTAGGGGAGGAGAACAACCGCCAGTTAGATGCTACAAATGTGGAGAGGAGTGACACATAAGTCCAAACTGTTCACAGCCTTTCAAGGTATGTTTTAGTTATGGAAAAGACGGTCACATAACTCGATTTTGTCCTGTAGCGAAATCAAGTCCAATTGGGACAGTGGCACCAAAGGCGGATACAGACAAAACAAAGTCAGTGGTTTCAAGAAGAGCATTTTTCGTGACTTCTCAAAAAGCGAGTAACCCGAACGAAGTTAGCACGGGTTAGTTAATAATAAATTCTTTTGAAGTATATGCCTTATTAGATACCGGTTCTACCCATTCTTTTATCTCTCTTCCTTGCGCTCAACGTTTAAATTTAACTCTAGAGAAGTTAGACTTTGACTTTTTGGTTGAAACTTTGTTAGTAGAAACCTTCGTTACCTCCACTGTTTATAAATCTTGTTGATTCAAATCGACACTTTCACGTTACCTGTCGATCTTATCTCTTTGAAAATACTTGCCATTGATGTGATTTTAGGAATCGATTGGTTAACTACTCATCATGCTAAAATTGATTATTTTCGTAAGGTTGTTAGCTTTCATATTCCTAACCAACCTGTTATGTGAATTCAAGCAACCAAACCACTAAAGTCAATCATTGTTATATTAAGCCATAAGTAAAGAGCCCTAAGCCTTTCGCTGGTGACTTCCTTGTGTGGAATGCACCGAAGCCAGACTTTCTGTAGGGGAAGCCGTGAATAACGGTGGCAAGTTGATATGTATCAATGTGACATACTATCCAAGTCTTGGGATGAGAGTCACAGTTTTTTTTCTATCGTTAATAAATTTCCTGACGTATTTCTGAAGACTTCCTAGCCTACCCCCAGAGCGTGAAATCGAATATTTTATTGACCCCAGTACAAAACCCATTTCTTCAACCCTTAAATATTTCTTCAACCAAAACGAACGTATAATGCGCCAAAGACATTGGCTCGAGCTGTTGAAGATTACAACCATACCGTTCAATATTATCGTGAAAAAAGCGATTGTGGTAGCTAATTCATTGAGTAGAAGATCGTATGCGTTTACAAGTGCGACGTTGTTAACACAAAAACCCATTTCGTATAACTTACAAATGATGAAGATAGAGTTAAAGACTCTAAGGACCCACGTGGTGATATCAAATATACGAGTAGAATAGACTTTAATCGATAAAGTTAAAAGTCGTTCAAGCTATAGACCCGGAGCTGATGAATACAAAGAAGAAGGTTCAATAAGGCGTTATTCTAGAAGCAAGAGTCGATGAAAAGAGAAAGTATCAACCCTTAATTTTATTGGTCTATTTGAAATCCTAGATCAAGTAGGAACTGTGGCCTATAGACTCGTTTTATCACCAAGTATGATGTTTGTTCATAACGTTTTTCACGTATCGATGTTACATAAATATGTGGACGACCCGAACCACATTATTGAATTGGAACTAGACGAGATAACAGAAGATTTAACGTATGAGGAGATACGTGTTAAAATCTTGGAAAAGAAGGATCATATTCGACAATCAAAGGTTATACCTCAAGAGTTAGAATCTGACGAGGTATCCTCACCTCTTCGGCATACCAGGTACGTACCCTAATTTTGAGGACGAAATTTCATAAGAAGGGGAGGTTGTAAGACCCCAAATTTTATGAATAAAGAATAATTTTTCTCTAAATATATTTTTGAATATTAAGGTGTGGACTTGATATAATGTTATAGTTGTGGGTGATATTTATAAATTTTGCAAAAGTAAGCAAGTGGTTATATAATATTCGATTGGTCGGGGAATATTCGTTTTAATAGGGAATATTCATATGACGGCACAATCATTGGTGGACCCCATAACGGAAGTATTGTCGTAGTTAGAATTATCTTTTTATAAAAATAACGGTGAAAGTTTTACCGTTAAACTGTTGAAAAACCCGGTAGTAAAAGTACAATAATACGCGTGGTTGCATAGTAGCACACGGTATTGATTATTGATGTTTACGTAAGAAGTCACTCAGTTATACTCAATTGTTGCTATAGTAATTGCTGCATCATATCTCTTATATTATTGATTCAATTATTGTCACAGTATCATCTGCATAATATGTTATATTATTAAATCAATAATTGAGACGATAAAGTTATTCATATTATTATTACAATATTGACGATGTTTAGAAGTTCTGTCAAGGAGAGGTTTGGTCACCTAATTGCGCGACAATAAGGAGAAATCCTTATCGAAAATCCCCCTCTTTCTTGGGAACGACCTAGTTGTTAAATATTACGAGTTATAATATTAATGATGAATAAGTTTGTGTTGATTAAAGATGAAATTGATAGTTCTATTGTGTTGGGATTATTAGTGTTAATGGAAATCGACATTTATTTCGATAATAATTGATGTCTGGAAGTTATACTGACCAATCGGGTAATTAATCGGATAACTGAGCAATTAATTGCTATTAATTAACATGCTTATAACTATTTGTTCACATGTGTGTACTGTAAGACCCCAACTTATTATTAATGAAATTTAATTTTCTCTATTTATTATTTTGAAATAGTAAGGGTTGATTTGATTAATGTGGATAGTCAGGGGTAAAATACGCAAATATTTCAAAATAAGCAAGTGGTTATAAAATATTCATTGTTGTCGGAATATTCGTTTGGTCGTGGAATATTCGATCTTTCGGGGAATATTAAATGCGACGACGTAGCGACCATGTGTGGGCCCATAACTAAAAGTGATTGGATGAAGAATACGACAAATATAAGTTGTTTAAAAATAATAACAGTAGTTATTACAGAATAATCTTGTTAAAATACTCGGTGGTTAAAACACAAGAATACACTACAGTATTGCACCAATTATTGATTCTTACGTAAAAGGCACTACTCAATAATGGTTACGATAATTCTTGCTCGATATTTTATTGATTTAATAATTGCTTGCGTTGATATTTTATATTCTTTGTTGTTTTAATAATTGTCATTACACAAGATTTTTCATTATCGAAGCAATAATTCATATTATCCTAATAATATTATTAGATAACATTATTGGCAATGTCTAGAAAGTTCTGCCTAAGGAGAGGTTTGGTCACCTAATCATGCGTGCAAGAAGGAGAAATTCTTATTGAAAGCCCCCTCTTTCCTGGAACTACTGGTTGTCAATATTGTGATTCTCAGAATATTATTTGTGAATAATTAATTATTGATTCATATGATGAGGAAAATATTGATTTTATGTGGATATAGATGGAGAAAATTTTTAATGTGACAATTGTTGAAAATTAAAATTTAATCTTTTTCTCGATAAAATAATTCATTTAAATATATTATTATATTTTAATAATATAATAATGGTGATATTTTACAACGAATGTGGGATATATGAGTATACGAGGAGGAAGAGTATTTTTGTTTCAATAAATGTTTAAAACATGTTAAACATGTCTGTGGACCCCATTTATTGACCGAAATTTGATTATAGCACAGTAAAATCGCTTTGTTTGTGGATTTCAAATCAATTTACATTTGGAATTTAAAAACTTTCTTCCGCAAAGTTGTAGAGAATTGAATTTCCTATAAAAATGCGAGATTTGAATTTTTACGATAAAAGGGCTATTTATTGTGAATTATTGAAGTTCAAGTCTCAAATAATTGATTTTTGGAAGTTTTAATTATTATTTTAAAGAAAAACGTTTTTTGCATTTAAGTGGGCTAACATGTGATATTAATTGCTGAAATCAGATCTTCAAAGATGGGCTAAGGAAATTTATAATATATATTAATATTTTATTAAATTTTACGCTTTGGTGTTCTAAGCATTTTCCTATAAATAGGGTGCTTAGGTTAGAATTGAAAATCACACCGTAAACCAAGTTTTCTCTGTCTATATTATCGAGCGTATTCTTGTGCGTATTTTGAGTATACTTTGAGTATTGTTAGATTTCGGTGCAAGTTCCTTGACAGATTATACGGTTTTTTTTACATTAGAAGTACTAATCTTTCGAGGTAAGGGATGTTATTTTCTTCTCAAATGATATTATTTCTTCAATATCATTATCTTGAAATATTGGTTGGAACTTTTATCAAATTTGGAACTTTTTCATGTCTAAGTTACTATTCATGAGTTACTATTCACGAGTTACTATTCACGAGTTACTATTCACGAGTACTATTCATGAAGTGTGAAGATGTTTTTTGGAAAATTTCTATCTTTTTGGTGTCGAGAGTTACTATTCACGTATCTGACTATTCACCAAAAATAAAATTTCTTCTTTTTGTCCAAAATATCTATTCGGATACTAGCTTTGATTGTATCCATGTTTTGATCATTCTTGAATTTTACTCCACTCGATTACTTATGAAGTATTTTTGAACTTGGATTGTTTAAAATACTGAATCCTTAATATTTGTTCTTTTGTTTCACTTGATTCGCTTTCCTTTAAAATATTTTTCATCATCCTCGGTCCTAAATGATGATATTCTTTGAATATCTTTGGCCCGTAGTGCAAAGATGAATGATTTCTTGATGAATATCTTTGGCCGTAGTGCAAAGATGAACAGTGTTGAGATGAACATGATCTCTCGATTAATATCTTTGGCCGTAGTACAAAGATGAACAGTGTTTAGATGAACATGACGACTTAATCGATGAATATCTTTGGCACAGAGTGCAAAGATGAATATTTGATTCTAGATATATATTGATTGATGTTACAGGGATAAAATATCGACGATGAACTTTTAAATTCATATATAGAAGATAGTAGTTTGCATTCTCTACTTAACTCTTCTAATGAATTATTATTTTCGTTGCGAATATTGATTTAAAATTTGTTGTCTATTGTATTCTATTAGATTTTTCCCTGTTTGAAGACTAATGATAATTTGTTGTATATTATCTTAGTCATAATATTCTTTACTGGGCTAGTTGAGCTCACCCTTTTCCTTTTTGTTCCATTTTTCTTCTCAGGAGGCGAGAATATAATGCGAGTACTGCAGTCGGGGTATGGAATGAAGGTTCTAGAGAGAGTTGTTTAGTAGTCCTCACCATTTTGTAAAATAATGTATCAATAAATGTGATGAGGATTTATTTGAGTATAGATATTGTCTAGAAGATAATATTTGTATTCAAACTCACAGCTTTCTTGTTGTAATAATAAAGTTGTAGTTGTTTCGCATACCATGTATTGACAACTCGGAATGGGTGATGTATACCTATTTTGGGGGCGCCACGGTTGGTATCGAGCTTAGGGATATGATCTCTGGCGCGAGATCGGGAATAGAACTTGGAGGGGAGAGACGAGTAAATCCTTCGCTAAGTGTGTCCTACCTACCTAAGCTTATGTGTTAGTTGGTCAAGATATAGGGATATTATGTGATATATTGATTTCCTTAATTAACCCTTGTTTTATGACGATGTTTGAGAATGTCGAATGAGAATATTAACAATGGAAATGAGACCGTGGAGACGCTTTGTACTCACCAACGAGGAGAACGTGCAATAGGTCGGCAATGTTCCTCCCGTGAACAACACCACCGAAAGCGAGATGATGAACGAGGGATGTTTAGAGGCTTTTTGCGATTCATAATCATGCAAAATCGACGAGAGAGACTCGTGTTCAAAATACAGAGGAAATGATAGCAATTCACGGGTTGTCACAAACCAAGCAGCTTCAAAGAGTTGGGACCACGAAATTTAAGGAAAGCCAGATCCGATCACGGGCGGAAACATGGGTCAAGCAAATTACCAAGATATTCGATGTCTTGGGATGCACGGAGGAACGAAGGTTCCATTCGCCACCTTTATGTTCCGTGGCGAAGCGGACTCATCGATGGGAGTCTCATAAGCGTACCCATCCAAATTTTTCAAAGATGTCTTGGGAGACGTTTGAAACTATTTAATGACAAATACTTTCCCGAAAGTGTTCGGTATATGAAGGAAGTGGAGTTCATCGATTAGAACAAAACAACATGACGGTGTCTCAAAGACGAGGCAAAGTTTGCAGAGTTATCCAGTGTTTGCACCTCATTTGGTGGAGAATGAGGAACGATGACGCGGATGTTTCGTGAGGTTTGAAACCCAAGATACGCACAATATCTCATTTCTCATAAATTTTCTCTCTATTCAAATGTTGTTAATGTGGCTCAATTGTTAGAGCGAGATAATGAGTATGTTCAACCGAGGGACCATAACCAGAGGATCGTACGTAGATAGCGATCAATGTAATAATGATAACCAAAGGAGAAAGAAACAGACGGACAAAAATGGTAACCACTCTGGTGGTAATCATGGCCATGAAAATAAAAGAAGCGAAATCGAGGAGATTTTAAAAGAGGAGATTTAACAACGGCCATGTGAAGACGCGGTCAAGGCGAATCGGTTCTAAGGGAGGAGAACGACCACCGGTCATATGCTACAAATGCGGAAAAGAGGGATATCACCAAACCGCCTAACAATTCAAGGTATGCTATAATTGTGGAAAGGAAGGACATATCGCTCGAGATTGTACTGCAGTAGCGAAACCTAGTTCAATGAGGACGGTGACTCAAAAGATCGTCCCGAAAAGTCAAAGTCAACGATTCCACGAAGAGCGTTTGTTGTGATCGTCAAAATGAGAGGAACCCAAACGAGGTGATCACGGTATGCTATTTATAAATTCTTGCGAAGTTTATACCTTACTTGATACCGGTGTGCTACCCATTCATTTATCTCTCCTCCTTGTGCTCAACGCTTAAACTTGACTCGAGAGAAATTAGACTTTGACCTATCTGTGGAAACTCATTAGGAAAATCTTTCATCACATCCACTCGCTTATAAATCTTGTTTGATTCAAGTTGGCACCATCACCTTACCACATGACCTTATCTCTTTAAAGATACTTACTTTTGATGTGATTTTAGGGATTGATTGGTTAACTACTCATCATGCCAAAATTGATTGTTTTCATAAGGTTGTTAGTTTTCATATTCCTAACCAACTCATTGTTATGCAATTCAAGCAACTAAACCATTAAAATCAATCACCGCTCATATCTAATCATAAAGTTATTCGCTTATTGAAAAACGGATGTCAAGCTTTCTTAGCCCATGTTATGGATTTGAATAAAGACACGTCAAATTTGAATAATATTCTGTTGTTATTGACTTTCCGACGTATTTCTCAAGAACTTCCTTCTACCCCGTAACGTGAAGTTGAATTCTTTATTGATCTTGAACTCGGTACAAAGCCCATTTCCAAAATCCCATATCGAATGGCTCCTATTGAACTTCGGAGTTAAAGGTCCAACTACGTGAAATTGTTGGACATCGGTTTCATTCGTCCTAGTACATCTCCTTGGGGTGCTCTTGTTTTATTCAGTAAAGAAGAAAGAGCGGAGTATGTGACTTTGTATTGACTATCGGAATTGAACCATGTCACCATCAAGAATAGGTATCCTATACCTCGTATTGATGACTTGTTTGACCAATTTGCAAGGGGCACAATTCTTTTCAAAAATCGATCTTCGCTCGGATATCATCAAATTTGAAGATTAGAATCGAGGATATTCCAAAGACGCCTTCGAAACTTGGTATGGGCATTATGAATTCTTAGTCATGTCTTTCGGACTAACTAATGCTCCTGCGACCTTCAAGGATATGATGAACCGAGTATTCAAGGAATATTTGGATCAGTTCGTTGTTGTTTTTATTGATGACATCCTCATATATTCCAAAAGTCGTGAAGATCATGAGCACCATTTGAAGTTTGGTACTCCAAAGGCTTCGTGAAAACAAACTATATGCCAAATTGAAGAAATGCGAGTTCGCTTGAGGAAGTAGCATTCCTTGGGCATGTGGTGTCGAAACATGGAGTATCCGTGGACCCGGCGAAGATTGAAGCCATACAAAGTTGAGAGCAACCAAGTCGGTGGCCAAATACGTAGCTTTTTGGGCTTAGCCGGTTATTATCGAGATTTGTGGAAGGGTTTTCTAATCGCTACTCCATTAACTCAAATAACTCGGAAGGATACAAAATTCGCTTGGAGCGAAGAATGCGAGAAGAGTTTCCAAGAGCTTAAGAGGAGACTCATTTTGGCACTGTTCTAACAATACCATCCGTACGGATGGATTTGTTATCTACAAATGATGCTTCGCAAAGGGTTAGGATGTGTTCTCATGCAACGTGGGAAAGTCATAGCCTATGCCTCGCGACAACTTAAAGAATATGAGAGGAATTATCCTACTCATGATCTAGAGTTAGCGGCCCGATCGTTTTGCGCTAAAGATATGGAGGCACACTATCTATGGGGAGAAAGTGGAGATATATTCGCACCATAAAAGCCTTAAATATTTCTTCATTCAAAAAGAACTCAACATGCGACAACGACGCGTTGGCTCGAGCTATTGAAAGACTACGACCACACTATTCAATACCATCCCGGTAAAGTTTAACGTGGTAGGCGACGCGTTGAGTAGAAGAACTTATGCAGGAATGAGTGCGATGATGTCAAGTATACGACAGAGCCAACTTTAATAGAAAAAGTTAAGGTTGCTCAAGCCACCGAATCTTGAGTGATGCGTATGAAGAAGAAAGTACAAGAAGGAGCTATTCCTAAGGCGAGAATTGATGAAGAAGGAATACTTGAGTCCACTCTAGACTTTGTGTCCCTAACGACTCGATTTGAAGTACAAGATTATGATGGAGGCACACAATACACCATTTGTAATCCATCCTCGAAGTACTAAAATGTATCGTGATCTTCTACATACATTTTGGTGGAACAATATGAAGAGAGAGATTGCAAAGTTTATCTCAATGTGTTTAACTTGTCAACGTGTAAAGGCGAGCATCTAGTACCTAAGGGTCCGTTGCAACCACTTGAGATTCCGAAATGGAAGTGGGAACACATTACCATGGATTTCATTACGGTCTTTCCTCTGGTTTCTCAAGGCATCAATGCTATTTGGGTTATTGTTGATGATGATTAACCAAGTCTCGCTCATTTCTTGCCGACACGGAGACTTATTGCCTTGAATGTCTTGCTAGTATATGCGTGTGAATGAGATTGTGAGGTTGCATGGCATGCCAGTATCCATAGTTTCGGATCGTGACCCAAGATTCACTTCAAGATTTTGGGTTAGCTTGCAAAAAGCTATGGGCACGGATTTACGATTCAGTTCGGCATACCATCCTCAAACGGACGGACAATCAAAAAGGACTATTCAAACTCTTGAAGATTTATTAAGACTCTGTGTCCTAGACTTCAAGGGCAGTTGGGATAAGTATTTACCATTGGTGGAATTCTCCTACAACAACAGTTATCAGGCAAGTATAGGTGTGGCTCCATTTGAAGCATTATATGGACGAAAGTGTCGCTCTCCAGTATGTTGGGACGAGGTGGGTGAAGCAACACTTTGGGACCCGAGGTTGTACGTATGACTACGAAAAAGATCCAAATGATTGGACAACGTATACAAACGGCACAAGATCGACAAAAGAGTTATGCGGATCTTCATTGAAAGGACGTGGAATTTAGTGTAGGGGATCATGTATTGTTGCGAGTTGCTCCATGGAAGGGAGTTACAAGATTTGGGAAGAGAGGAAAGCTCAATCCACGATTTATTGGTCCATTTCAAATTCTGGACCGAGTAGGAAATGTAGCCTATAGACTCGCGTTACCTCCGTATGTCTCGTGTTCATAATGTGTTTCACATATCCTGTATGCTTAAGTAAATATGTGAAAGACCCGAACCACGTTATAGAGTTAGAACCGGACGAGATAGCCAAGACTTAACGTATGAGGAGGTACCACAAGATCTTGGATAGGAAGGAGCATGTCCTACGCTAAGAAGGTCATACCACAAGTTAAAGTTTTGTGGAGGAATCATGCTATAGAGGAAATGACCGGAATTGAAACGGAAATGAAAGCGAGGTATCCTCACCTTTTCAAAACACACAGTATGTACGTCCAATTTCGAGGACGAAATTTCATAAGGAGGGAGGTTGTAAGACCCCAACTTATTATTAATGAAATTTAATTTTCTCTATTTATTATTTTGAAATAGTAAGGGTTGATTTGATTAATGTGGATAGTTACGGGTAAAATACACAAATATTTCAAAATAAGCAAGTGGTTATAAAATATTCATTGTTGTCTGGGAATATTCGTTTGGTCGTGGAATATTCATACCGTCGGGAATATTCGTATTTACTACAAGTAAACCATGTGTAATGCATAATGTGAAAGCGATTGGATGAAAAAATGACAAATATAAGTTATTTAAAAATAACAACAGTAGTTATTACTGTTAATCTTGTTAAAATACTCTTGGTTAAAACACAAGTGAAAGATACCAGATTGCACCAATTATTGATTCTTACATAAGAAGGCACTACTCAATAATGGTTACAATAATTACTTTATTCGAAGATTTTATTGATTTAATAATTCTTTGCGTTGATATTTTATATTCTTTGTTGTTTCAATAATTGTCATTACACGAGATTTTTCATTATCGAAGCAATAATTCATATTATCTAATAATATTATTAGATAACATTATTGGCAATGTCTAGAAAGTTCTGTCTAAGAGAGGTTTGGTCACCTAATTGCGTGCAAGTAAGGAGAAATTCTTATTGAAAGCCCCTCTTTCTGAACCGCCTCGGTTGTCAATATTGTGATTCTGTAATATTATTTGTGAATAATTAATTATTGATTCATATGATGAGGAAAATATTGATTTTATGTGGATATAGATGGAGAAAATTTTTAATGTGACAATTGTTGAAAATTGAAATTTTATCTTTTTCTGATAAAATAATTCATTTAAATATATTATTATATTTTAATAATATAATAATGGTGATATTTTTACAACGAATGTGGGATATATGAGTATACGAGGAGGAAGAGTATTTTTGTTTCAATAAATGTTTAAAACATGTTAAACATGTCGGTGGACCCCATTTATTGACTGAAATTTGATTATAGCCTGTAAAATCGCCCGTTTGTGGATTTCAACAATTTACATTTTGAATTTAAAAACTTTCTTCTGCAAAGTTGTATAGAATTGAATTTCCTATAAAAACTCGTGTGATTTGAATTTTCTGATAAAAGGGCTATTTATTGTGAATTATTGAAGTTTTGAAGCTCCGAAATAATTGATTTTTGGAAGTTTTAATTATTATTTTAAAGAAAAACGTTTTTTTGCATTTATGTGGGCTAACATGTGATATTAATTGCTGAAATCAGATCTTCAAAGATGGGCTAAGGAAATTTATAATATATATTAATATTTTATTAAATTTTACGCTTTGGTGTTCTAAAGATTTTCCTATAAATAGGTGCTTAGGTTAGAATTGAAAATCACACCGTAAACTCAAGTTTTCTCTCTATATTATCGAGCGTATTCTTGTGAGTATTTTGAGTAAACTTTGAGTATTGTTAGACGCGGTCAAGTTCCTTCAAAGACTATACCCTACGTATTCCAAATTTAGAAGTACTAATCTTTCGAGGTAAGGGATGTTATTTTCTTCTCAAATGATATTATTTCTTCAATATCATTATCTTTGAAATATTGGTTGGAACTTTTATCAAATTTGGAACTTTTTTCATGTCTGGGTTACTATTCATGAGTTACTATTCACGAGTTACTATTCATGAGTTACTATTCACGAGTTACTATTCACGAGTACTATTCATGAAGCGTGAAGATGTTTTTTTTGGAAATTTCTATCTTTTGGTGTCGGAGTTACTATTCACGATACTGCACTATTCACGATATCTGACTATTCACCGAAAATGAAATTTCTTCTTTTGTCCAAAATATCTATTCGGATACTAGCTTTGATTGTATCCATGTTTTGATCATTCTTGAATTTTACTCCACTCGATTACTTATGAAGTATTTTTGAACTTGGATTATTTAAAATACTGAATCCTTAATATTTGTTCTTTTGTTTCACCGGATTCGCTTCCTTTAAAATATTTTTCATCATCCTCGGTCCTAAATGATGATATTATCGAATATCTTTGGCACGTAGTGCAAAGATGAATGATTTCTTGATGAATATCTTTGGCCCGTAGTGCAAAGATGAACAGTGTTGAGATGAACATGATCTCTTCGATTAATATCTTTGGCCCGTAGTACAAAAAGATGAACAGTGTTTTAGATGAACATGACTAATCGATGAATATCTTTGGCTCAGAGTGCAAAGATGAATATTTGATTCCGATATATATATGATTGATGTTACAGGATAAAATATCGACGATGAACTTTTAAATTCATATATAGAAGATAGTAGTTTACATTCTCTACTTAACTCTTCTAATGAATTATTATTTTCGCTTCTTAATATTGATTTAAAATTTGTTGTCTATTGTATTCTATTAGATTTTTCCTGTTTGAAGACTAATGATAATTTGTTGTATATTATCTTAGTCATAATATTCTTTATCGGGCTAGTTGAGCTCACCCTTTTCCTTTTTGTTCCATTTTTCTTCTCGTGAGGCGAGAATATAGTGAGTACAAGTCGGGTATGGAATGAAGGTTCTAGAGAGTTGTTTAGTAGTCCTCACAATTTTGTAAAATAATGTATTAATAAATGTGATGAGGATTTATTTGAGTATAGATATTGTCTAGAAGATAATATTTGTATTCAAACTCACAGTTTTACTGTTGTAATAATAAAGTTGTAGTTGTTTCTGTACCATATATTGACAACTCAGCATGGGTGATGTATATCTATTTTGGGGGCGTCACATGTACTATTGATTCACATTCATGTACTATTAGGGGAGGTGGTGCAAGATTGATAATACTTGCATGACTAAGTTAAAAATGGAGGTATAGATGGAGGTACTATACTGTAATTCGTATTTTCACATGATTGAACTATTGATTCACATGATTGAACTATTTATTCACATGATGTACTATTAGGGGAGGTGGTGCAAGTTTGATAATACTTGCAGGACTAAATTAAAAATGAATGAAAAGATTAAAGCATTATACTATAATATTTCAAGCCCCAAAACGTGCAATTATCAAAACTATATTTTCCTATCAATAGAAGCTCATTCTTCCTTCATTTTCACCAATTCACTAAGTCTCACAAGAGAAATTATAGAGAGAGAAGCTATAGAGAGAAAGAAGAAGAGAAGTCTGCTACTTCACTATTCCAGTATCTAGTCTTCTTCTAAGGTAAGGGGTATTATTTATTTCATATTCTGAAGAGATAATATTTTTTCGTATTCGTATGAATATTATTTTTGTTCAATATCCATAAAGAATATTATCTTCGTTCAATATACGTTAAATATACGTTGGAATATTATTTTCATTCAAGGGATGTTATTTTTGTTCAATATTTGCTTGAAATAATATTTTGTTCCATACTCTGTAGTATGTAAGTAATATTATTTCGTTTCAGATTTTGAATTCTATACTCAATTTGTTGAAGTTTTGGCTTCTATACTCCATGAAATTAGTAGAATATCCTTGATATTTAAACTTCATCCAAAGATTCTTCATGGAAATATTATTCTGAGCTTTCTTGACAATTATTGATCTTTTCATGACAGAATACTATTCATGAGTTACTATTTATGGGTTACTATTCACCCGGTTACTATTCACTCAAAAATTATTCACTCTTGTATTCGGGGCACTTTTCATGCCAGAGTACTATTCACGAGTTACTATTCACCCAATTACTATTCACCTGAATATTATTCACTCGAGTATTTGGGGTACTTTTCATGTTGGGATACTATTCATGAGGTACTATTCATAGGTTACTATTCACGGGGTACTATTTACCCGAAAAATATATTTCTTTTCTGTCCAAATTATTTTTGGTACATGAATATTATTCTTGAATTTTACTCTACAAAGCACTATCATGTTGACAATTTGGATATTTTTAAACTCTGGATAAATTTAAAGTCTTTAATATTTATCCTTGATTTTCTTTGATTTGATTTCGTTTGATTAATGCTTATATCATTGTCATCATCCTCATGCTTATATTATGATGAAAGTCATCTTTGGCTTACGTGCATAGATGGACTGTTGATTGCTATGATTATGACCAGGGATCATTCGGTATAATTATGACCCGTAATGTTACAAATGATGTGGTAAAAGTCCTCATTGGCCCATAGTGCATTGATGGACAGTTGTTGGTATGATTATGACCAGGGATTATTCAGTATAATCATGACCATTGGTGATTACATGAATATCCTTGGCCCATAGTGCAAGGATGATTAGATGATGTGGTTTATTTATTAAGCTAAGTCTCAGCAATAAATTTGATGAAAAACTTTTTAAATCATAGAAGATAGTAGATATCATGCTCCACTTGACTCTTCTAATGGATTACTTATTCCACTGCAGTTGTTGATCTAAAACTTGTTGTCTATTATATTCTAGCAGTTGTTATACTATTGAAGGCTAAGGATAATTTATTCTGCATTATCTTAGTCATAATATTTCTTACTGAGCTAGTTGAGCTCACCCTTTTCTTTCATTGTTCTCTTCAGGAAATGAGAATATAGTTGGGACGAGTCGGGAAATGGAGTGATGGTCCAGGATAAGTGACTTTAGTAGTCCTCACTATTCTGTGAAATAGTGTGATAATAATTGTAATGAGGACTCCATTGAGAGTGGATATTGTCTAGAAGGCAATATTCTTGTTTAAACTCTCAACTATGTTTTGTCGTATTTTTACACGACAGTTGTATTAAAGAAGTTTGTATTTGATTTATGTACCATGTATTTGGCAACTCAAGATGGGTGATGTATACTTGTTTTGGGGGCGTCACAGAATCTATCTATCCTCAAATTGTATGTATGCAAATTGCAAAATTACCTCAGATTCAATTGGGATAGGTAAAAAATATGTAATAAACTTCAAAGCCTTACCATTCCTTTTAATATCAGACTCCTAGGAAAAGAGAGTTTTATTTTTTATGGCTATTTTTTTTGAATATTAAGATTTTTGTAACACACAATTAGACTCTATGAGTTGCTAAGCAACATCAAACTCAATAAAACAATCAAATAACCACAAACAATGACATAATATGTGCAATTTCACTTATTATGTACAAAAATCATATGTTCACCTCTTTCATTATGTGAAAAAGCCCTAATTAGTAACCTAAGAAGTCCAAAATATAATAAATAAATTGAATTGGGTTTAATACCAAGTCCCAAACTAACAACAAATTCAAACAAACTACTAATTTTAAATTATCAAAACAAAAAAGCCCTAATTTAGTTATATTTTAAATTTGATTATTCTAATATGAGCAAGAGGTGTGGCGCGTAGTGGGAGGAGGCAGTGCCGCGGAGGAGAAGAAACTAGAAGTAGTAGGACTGGAGGAGTCAGGAGTATGAAAAATAAAAGAAAAAGCTACAAAATGAAAAGTGAAAAGGCGAAGAACAATCTATCCGCTCCTTTGTAATTTAGACTTAGAATTGATTTATAATTTTGTTTTGAACCCTTCAAGTTTAACTCTTCCATCAATCTGCCCCCTTAATTTTATTAACTTGCATATTTTACCCTACTTCTATACCTATAAAAAAAATAAAAATTGAGCATAGGCCTACCTATGTTGCGACCAAAGAGGTCCGCCCCTGCTACTAAGTCAAGTAGAACACCTTTTAAGGTAGTGTTTGTTTATATCTGAATAACTCTTAATGGATATGCCTCAGATTCGGTCAAAGGCAAAACATGTTTGATAAAAAAATTTACCTCTTAATTGGTAAGATATGAAATTAAATCTATACTATTTAGAAGTAGATCTGAACTAAATTAACTATTTTTTTTTGACAAAATTGACCTCTTCAATATTACAAAACTCCTTTTGTATCCCTCAGCTTCTCTCTCAAATTCTCCATCTCCACTTCCTTCACCTCCACATCTTTCTTTAGCTCCACTTTCTATTGCATCTGCTCCATCTCGGATGACTTTAACTTTTTATTGAATCTCATTCAAACAAGCCACCCTTCGCCCACCTTTCCCTCACGCACACCCTTCCACCTTGTTTTCAACTTCCAGCCACGTGCTTCTTTCTTCCTGCTTATATAAACCCAATATTTCTTCTTCCTCTGTAGATAGATATATACAGAATCTAGAATTTTAGATCCCAAACTCTCCCCTCCTGACCAAATTTTAATATTTGAATTCCGCCGAACACTGCCCTCGATTCCCCTTACCCTTCCCACCAACCACCACAACCACCAGTTCCACCACTGTCGCCATCAGTTTCGCCGATCTAGAGAAAATCCAAGTCACTGAAGTTTCAGAGTTTTATTGAGTGTTATTTACAGAGAGAATTGAGCAAAAGGTGGTCGGCTTCTCAGTTGTTGTCTCATCCTTTTATGGTAAATCATAGTAAGAAATCTGATAATTGAACTGGCCGAAATTTGTTATCAGTGACGAAATCCGATGGTGTCCCCTTGGAACAGATCAGATAAAAGTGTAAAAGATGAGAAAGAAAAAATAGTTCAGAGGATAATATGGTAAAATTAATATTGTTATTAAGACATTTTGAGAAGATTAATTATCAAATAATATTTTTTTCATTCAGATACAATTCTATTCAGATGTCTAAATTATTCAAATCTTAATATTTAGTTTTATCAAACATAATCTGTTTTTCAGAAATATCATAGACTAGAATATTAGAAGCTTGCGTGTTTGTGAATTGTGAGGTCAGACTTTCATTGTAATGTAAGCAAGATCTATCCTACATGTTTTTATGTATATGCTAGCTTTTCAATAGGAGTTTTAGTTTTCCCCTACTTGATGTGGGAATAGACAATCCCTCTTTTGCCATATGGGATAATAATGACATTACAAACATTTTAAAAGCATAAATAGTTATACATTTTTTAAGAAATTAATATTTTCACAAGTTAATTGTGACGCCCCCAAAATAGGTATACATCACCCATTCTGAGTTGTCAATACATGGTACAGAAACAACTACAACTTTATTATTACAACAGTAAAACTGTGAGTTTGAATACAAATATTATCTTCTAGACAATATCTATACTCAAATAAATCCTCATCACATTTATTGATACATTATTTTACAAAAATGGTGAGGACTACTAAACAAATCTCTCTAGAACCTTCATTCCATACCCCGACTCGTACTCGCTATATTCTCGCATCCTGAGAAGAAAAATGGAACAAAAAGGAAAAGGGTGAGCTCAACTAGCCCAGTAAAGAATATTATGACTAAGATAATATACAACAAATTATCGTTAGTCTTCAACAGGAAAAATCTAATAGAATACAATAGACAACAAGTTTTAAATCAATATTCGCAGTGGAAATAATAATTCATTAGAAGAGTTAAGTAGAGAATGCAAACTACTATCTTCTATGTATGAATTTAAAAGTTCATCGTCTATCTTTTATCCCTGTAACATCAATCAATATATATATATATGGAATCAAATATTCATCTTTGCACTACAGGCCAAAGATATTCATCAGTTGGTCATGTTCATCTAAACACGTGTTCATCTTTACACTACGAGCCAAAGATATTCATTAGAAATCATTCATCTTTGCACTACAGGCCAAAGATATTCAATAATATCATCATTTAAGACTGAGGATGATGAAAAATATTTTTAAAGAAACGAATCCAGTGAAACAAAATGACAAGGATTAAGGATTAAGGATTCGTACTTTGTTTTATCCATGTCCAAAAATACCTCAAAAATAATCATAGTGGTGTAAAATTCAAGAATGATCAAAACATGGATACAATCAAAGCTAGTATCCAGAATAGATATTTTGGACGAAAAGGAAAATTTTTATTTTTCGATGAATAGTCTTGTGATTCGTGAATAAGATCAGATATCGTGAATAGTCTTAGTATCGTGAATAGTAACCCCGACACTAAAAGTTCCAAATTTGATTAAAAAGTTCAGATTAATACTTCGGCATAATGATATTGGAAGAATTAATATCATTTTTTTTAAAAAAATAATAATATTCCTTACCTCGAAAGATCAGTACTTCTAGCTGAAACACCGGATATAGGCTATGACTTGAACTTGCACCGCATAGCAATACTCAAAATATACTCAAAATACTCACAAGAATACGCTCGATAATATAGAGAGAGAAAACTTCAGTTTTTGGTGTAATTTTCAATTCTAACCTAAGCACCCTATTTATAGGAAAATGCTTAGAACACCAAAGCAGAAAATTTAATACAATATTAATATATAAATTAAATTTTCCTACGCCAACCTTCCAAGAACTGAATTCAGCTCATTCAACACACATGTGTAACACACCATAATGAAAAAAACGTTTTTGTTATTTAAAATATTTTAAACTTCCAACAATCAATTATTTCGGAGCTTCGGAACTTCAATAATTCATAATAAATAGCCCTTTTGTCAGAAAATTCATAACTCGCGACTTTTTATAGGAAATTCAATTCTCTACAACTTTACAGAAGAAAGTTTTTCCAAATTCCAAATAGAAATTGACCGAAATCCACAAACGGGCAATTTTATAGGCTATAATCAAATTTCAGTCAAGAAATGGGGTCCACCGACACATAAAACATGCTTTAAATATTTTTGGTAACAAAAATACTCCTCCTCCACATATACTCATATATCCCACATTTATCGTAAAAATATCATCATTATTATATAATTAAAATATAATATTATATTTAAATGAATTATTTTATCAGAAAAAGATAAAATTTCAATTTTCAACAATTGTCACATTAAAAATTTTCTCCATCTATATCCACATAAAATCAATATTTTTTCTCATCATCTGAATCAATAATTAATTATTCACAAATAATACAGACGAATCACAATATTGACAACCAGTGCGCCCTGGAAAGAGGGGCTTTCCAATAAGAATTTCTCCTTCTTGGCGTGCAATTAGGTGACCAAACCTCTCCTTAGATGTAACTTTCTAGACATTGCCAATAATGTTATCATATAATATTATTCAGATAATATGAATTATTGCTTCGATAATGAAATGGACCAATAAATTGTGGATTGAGCTTTCCTCTCTTCCCAAATCTTGTAACTCCTTCCATGGAGCAACTCATGACAATACATGATCCCCTATACTAAATTCCACATCCTTTCGATGAAGATCCGCATAACTCTTTTTGTCGATCTTGTGCCATTTGTATACATTGTCGAATCATTTGGATCTTTTCCAGTATACATACGTACTCAACTTCGGGTCCCAACAATTTTGCTTCACCCACCTCGTCCCCAACATACCGGAGAGCGACATTTTCGTCCATATAATGCTTGAATGGAGCCACACCTATACTTGCTCGATAATCTGTTGTTGTAGGAGAATTCCACCAATGGTAAATACTTATCCCAACCGCCTTTGAAGTCTAAGACACGAGTCTTAATAGATCTTCAAGAGTTTGAATAGTCCTCTCTGATTGTCCGTCTGTTTGAGGATGGTATGCCAATCAATCGTAAATCCGCGCCCATAGCTTTTTGCAAGCTAACCCAAAATCTTGAAGTGAATCTTGGGTCACGATCCAAACTATGGATACTTGGCATGCCATGCAACCTCACAATCTCATTTACATATATACTAGCAAGACGTTCAAGGAATAAGTCTCCGTGATCGGCAAGAAATGAAGCGGAACTTGGTTAATCTATGAACAATAACCCAAATAGCATTGATGCCTTGAGAAACCGTAGGAAGACCCGTAACGAAATCTATGGTAATGTGTTCCCACTTCCATTTCGAAATCTCAAGTGGTTGCAACGGACCCTTAGGTACTAGATGCTCCGCCTTTACACGTTGACAAGTTAAACACGTTGAGATAAACTTTGCAATCTCTCTCTTCATATTGTTCCACCAAAATGTATGTCTAAGATCATGATACATTTTAGTACTTCCAGGATGGATTGCAAACGGTGTATTGTGTGCCTCCATCATAATCTTGTACTTCAAATTAGAATCGTTAGGGACACAAAGTCTGGAGTGGACTCGAAGTATTCCTTCTTCATCAATTCTCGCTTCTGGAATAGCACCTTCTTGTACTTTCTTCTTCATACGCGATCACCTCAAGATTGGGTGGCTTGAAAGCAACCTTAACTTTTTCTATTAAAGTTGGCTCTATGCGTGTACTTGACATCATCGCACTCATTCCTGCATATGATCTTCTACTCAACGCGTCAGCTACTACGTTCGCTTTTCCAGGATGGTATTGAATAGTGTGGTCGTAGTCTTTCAATAGCTCGAGCCAACGTCGCTGCCGCATGTTGAGTTCTTTTTGAGTGAAGAAATATTTAAGGCTTTTATGGTTTGAATATATCTCCACTTTCTCCCCGTATAGATAGTGCCTCCATATCTTTAGCGCAAAAACGACTGCTGCCAACTCTAGATCATGAGTAGGATAATTCATCTCATATTCTTTAAGTTGTCGCGAGGCATAGGCTATGACTTTCCCACGTTGCATGAGAACACATCCTAACCCTTTGCTCAAGCATCATTTGTGATAACAAATCCATCCGAACCGGATGGTATTGTTAGAAACAGTCTTAAAAATGAGTCTCCTCTTGAGCTCTTGAAAACTCTTCTCGCATTCCTTGTTCCATACGAATTTTATATCTATCCGAGTCAGCTGAGTTAATGGAGTAGCGATTTGAGAAAATCCTTCCACGAATCTCCGATAATAACCAGCTAAGCATAGAAAGCTACGTACTTCGGTCACCGACTTCGGTTGCTCCCAACTTTGTATTGCTTCAATCTTCGCCGGGTCCACGGATACTCAATGTTTTAACACCACGTGCCCAAGAAATGCTATTTCCTCAAGCCAGAACTCGCATTTCTTTAATTTGGCATATAGTCTGTTTTCACGAAGCCTTTGGAGTACCAGCTTCAAATGGTGCTCATGATCTTCATGACTTTTGGAATATATGAGGATGTCATCAATAAAAAACAACAACGAATCTGATAAAATATTCCTTGAATACTCGGTTCATCATATCCATGAAAGCCACAGGGAGCATTAGTCAATCCGAAAGACATGACTAAGAATTCATAATGCCCGTCTCGAGAGTTCTAAAGGCGGTCTTTGGAATATCCTCGGTTCTAATCTTCAATAGATGATATCCGAATCTAAGATCGATCTTTGAAAAAATTGTGCCCTTTGCAAATCGGTCAAACAAGTCATCAATACGAGGTAGAGGATACCTATTCTTGATGGTGACATGGTTCAATTCCCGATAGTCAATACAAAAGTCGCATACTCCGAGTCTTTCTTCTTTTACGAATAAAACAGGAGCACCCCAAGGAGATGTACTAGTAGAATGAAATCGATGTCCAACAATTCTGTAGTTGGACCTTTAACTCCTCAAGTTCAATAGGAGCCATTCGATATGGGGTTTTAGAAATGGGCTTTGTACCGGGTTCAAGATCAATAAAGAATTCAACTTCACGTTACGGGGGTAGACCGGGAAGTTCTTGAGAAATACGTCGGAAAGTTAATAACAACAGAATATTATTCAAATTTGGCGTGTCTTTATTCAAATCCATAAAATGGGCTAAGAAAGCTTGACATCCATTTTTCAATAAACGAATAGCTTTATGATTAGATATGATGTTGATTGATTTTAATGGTTTAGTTGCTTGAATTAAATAACAAAGTTGGTTAGGTATATGAAAACTAACAACCTTACAAAAACAATCAATTTTGACATGATGAGTAGTTAACCAATCAATCCTAAAATCACATCAAAAGCAAGTATATTTAAAGAGATAAGGTCAACGGTAAGGTGATGATGCCAACTTGAATCAAACAAGATTTATAAGCAGATTGGATGTGATGAAAGTTTTTCCTAACAGAGTTTCCACAGATAGGTCAAAGTCTAATTTCTCCTGAGTCAAGTTTAAACGTTGAGCACAAGCGGGAGAGATAAATGAATGGGTAGCACCCCAGATTGTCAAGTAAGGTATAAACTTCTTGAGAATTTATAAATAAACTTACCCGTGATCACCTCGTTTGGGTTCCTCGCATTTTGACCGATCCACAACAAACGCTCTTCCGAGAACGTTGACTTTGACTTTTCTCGGGATGATCTTTTGAGTCACCGTCCCATTGAACTAGGTTTCGCTCTTAAATACAATCTCGAGCGATATGTCATTCCTTTCCATAATTATAGTATACCTTGAACTGTTGTGGGCGGTTTGGATGATATATCCTATTTCCGAAGATTTATAAAGATATGGTAGGTGGTCGTTCTCCCCCTTAGAACCGATTCTTCGCCAAGACCGCTGTCTTCACATGGTCGTTGTTAAATCTCTTCTTTTTAAAATCTCCTCCCGACTAGCTTCTTCTATTTTCATGGCCATGATTACCACCAGAGTGGTTACCATTTTGTCCGCTCTTTTCTTTCTCCTCTCGGTTATCGTTGTTTTGTTGATCGCTATCTCCTAGATTATCTCGGTTTGTGGTCCCTCGATTGACCGTAGTCGTTATCTCGCTCTAATAATTGAGCCCCATGCTTACAACATCTGAATAGAGAAAATTTATGAGAATGAGATATTGTCGTATCGCCGGGTTCAAACCTCTCGAAACATCCGCGTCATACGTTCCTCATTCTCCACCAAATGAGGTGCAAACTCGATAACTCTGCAAACTTTGCCTCGTCTTCGAGACACCGTCATGTTATTCTCGCTCGATCTTATAAACTCAACTTCCTTCATATGACGAACACTTTCGTGAAAGTATTTGTCATTAAATAGTTTCTGAAATGTCTCCCAAGACATCTTTGAAAAGTAATTTGGATGGAGTACGCTTCACAGACTCCCACCAAAGATACGCCGCTTTTGCCACGGAACATAAAGGTGGTGAATGGAACCTTCTGTTCCTCCGTGCATCCCAAGACATCGAATATCTTGGTAATTTGCTTGACCCGTTTCCGCCATGATCGGATCTCGGCTTTCCCTTAAATTCGGTGGTCCCAACTCTTTGAACTGCTTGGCAATGTGACAACCCGTGAATTGCTATCATTTCCTCCTCAGTATTTTGAACACGAGTCTCCTCGTCGATTTTGCATGAATCGCAAAAAAGCTTCTAAACATCCCTCGTTCATCATCTCGCTCAAATTGGTTGTTGTTCATAGGAGGAACATTGCCACCACAGACGTTCTCCTCGTTGGTGATTACAGCGTCTCCACGGTCTCATTTCCATTGTTAATATTCTCGATCGACATTCTCAAAAAGCTCATCATAAAACAAGGGTTAATTAAGGAAATCAATATATCACATAATATCCCTATATACCGACTAACTAACAAATAAGCTTAGGTAGGACACTTAGCGAAGGATTTACTCGTCTCTCCCCTCCTAGTTCTATTCCCCGATCTCCGCCAGAGATCATATCCTAAGCTCGATACCACCAACAACTCGTGGCGCCCCCAAAATAGGTATACATCACCCATTACGAGTTGTCAATACATGAGTGCGTAAACAACTACAACTTTATTATTACAACAAGAAATCTGTGAGTTTGAATACAAATATTATCTTCTAGACAATATCTATACTCAAATAAATCCTCATCACATTTATTGATACATTATTTTACAATAATGGTGAGGACTACTAAACAAATCTCTCTAGAACCTTCATCCCATACCCCGACTCGTACTCGCTATATTCTCGCATCCTGAGAAGAAAAATAGAACAAAAAGGAAAAGGGTGAGCTCAACTAGCCCAGTAAAGAATATTATGACTAAGATTATATACAACAAATTATCGTTAGTCTTCAACAGGGAAAAAATCTAATAGAATACAATAGACAACAAGTTTTAAATCAATATTCGCATGTGAAATAATAATTCATTAGAAGAGTTAAGTAGAGAATGCAAACTACTATCTTCTATGTATGAATTTAAAAGTTCATCGCTCATCTTTTATCCCCTGTAACATCAATCAATATATATATATATATGGAATCAAATATTCATCTTTGCACTACTGGGCCAAAGATATTCATCGATTAATCATGTTCATCTAAACACTGTTCATCTTTGCACTACGTGCAAAGATATTCATCGAAATCATTCATCTTTGCACTACAAGAGCAAAGATATTCAAGAATATCATCATTTAAGGCCGAGGATGATGAAAAATATTTTTAAAGAAACGAATCCAAAGAAACAAAATGACAAGGATTAAAGATTAAGGATTAAGTACTTTGTTTTATCCATGTCCAACATTACCTCAAAAATAATCATAGTGGTGTAAAATTCAAAATGATCAAAACATGGATATAATGAAAGCTAGTATCCGAATAGATATTTTGACGAAAAGAAAAAATTTCATTTTTGATGAATAGTCTTAGTATTCGTGAATAATCTCAGAGTATCGTGAATAGTCTTGATATCGTGAATAAGAACCCCGACACTAAAAGTTCCAAATTTGATTAAAAAGTTCGGATCAATACTTCGGCATAATGATATTGGAAGAATTAATATCATTTTTTTTTAAAAAATAATAATATTCCTTACCTCGAAAGATCAGTACTTCTAGCTGAAACACCGGATATAGGCTATGACTTGAACTTGCACCGTATATAGCAATACTCAAAATATACTCAAAATACTCACAAGAATACGCCGATAATATAGAGAGAAAACTTGATTTACGGTGTAATTTTCAATTCTAAGCTAGGCACCTATTTATAGGAAAATGCTTAGAACATCAAAGCGTAAATTTTAATATAATATTAATATATAAAATAAATTTTCCTCGCCAACCTTCCAAGAACTGAATTCAGCTCATTCAACACACATGTGTAACACACCATAATGAAAAAACGTTTTGTTATTTAAAATATTTTAAACTTCCAAAATCAATTATTTGAACTTGAACTTCAATAATTCGAATAAATAGCCCTTTTGTCGAAAAATTCAAAACTCGCAAATTTTTATAGGAAATTCAATTCTCTACAACTTTGAAGAAAGTTTTTCCAAATTCCAAATGTAAATTGACCAAATCCACAAACCAGGCGATTTTACAAGCTATAATCAAATTTCGGTCCAAGAAATGGGGTCCAATTTACACATAAAACATGCTTTAAATATTTTGGTAACAAAAATACTCCTCCACATATACTCATATATCCCACATTTATCGTAAAAATATCATCATTATTATATAATTAAAATATAATATTATATTTAAATGAATTATTTTATCGTAAAAGATAAAATTTCAATTTTCAACAATTGTCATATTAAAAATTTTCTCCATCTATATCCACATAAAATCAATATTTTTCTCATCATCCGAATCAATAATTAATTATTCACAAATAATATTACTGAAATCACAATATTGACAACCAGGCGGTTCCAGGAAGAGGGGCTTTCCAATAAGAATTTCTCCTCATTGGCGCTTGCAATTAGGTGACCAAACCTCTTCTTAGATGAACTTTCTAGACATTGCCAATAATATTATCTAATAATATTATTCAGATAATATGAATTATTGCTTCGATAATGAAAAATATTGTGTAATGACAATTATTGAAACAACAACAATATAAAATATCAACGCAAAGAATTTTTAAATCAATAAAATCTTGAGCGAATTACGTAACAATTATTGAGTAGTGCCTTCTTACGTAAGAATCAATAATTGGTGCAATACCTTGTGCCTTCTTGTGTTTTAACCATTGAGTATTTTTAACAAAGATAATCTGTAATAACTACGCCATTATTTTTTAAACAACTTATATTTGTCGTTTTCTTCATCCAATCGCTTTCAGTTATGGGGCCCAAAAAGACTGCTGGCAGTCAATGCGATATTCCCAAACGGTAAGAATATTCAACGACCAAACGAATATTCCCCGACAACAATGAATATTTTATAACCACTTGCTTATTTTAAAATATTTGCGTATTTTACCCATAACTATCCACATTAATCAAATCAACCCTTACTATTTCAAAATAATAAATAGAGAAAATTAAATTTCATTAATAATAAGTTGGGGTCTTACATTAATAGTTTTACAAGATTTTTTTCATATGAATAGTAAATGGGTCTCACAATCACGTGAGAAGGAGTTTGTAAAAATATTAAATTTTAATTATGGAAATATTAATTCCTTTTATTTAATATGATTTGTTTTGATGACCGGAGCCCAGAGGAGATAATCTGCTCTCAGCAAGAGATAATCTTTGATGTATTAGCTGCTTCTAGTGTTCCCCCGCAAATAGGGGTGAAACTACGTGTTGAGTAGTGGGGTCAATTGACCCCACTGAATTTATATATATATATATATATATATATGATGTAATAAATTTTTTTATGGGTGTAATTTAGTAATTTGACCGGATTGAATTTTTTTATATATATGATGTAATAGATTTTTTATGAGTGTAATTTAATAATTTGACCCCATTGATTTTTTTTCTAGATTGGCCACTTCCTACAAATTAACTAGTTATCCTGTGGTGCAAGAATTTTGGCCATTTTTCATCATAGGCACTTTGCGGGATATCTGGATTCCTAACAAGCCGAGCCCCAACTAGCACTTTTATTTGCTTTTAAACGAACATCTACACGATTAATCTCTTCTTAAAAACAATAGAAGAAGGCCATGATCATATATAGATTTTAAAACAAAGAATTATACAGAGTAAAAGCGGAATATTATTTCAAACTTGAAACAAATTTACACAGATAATTGAAGCTTGAGAACTTCGAACTAGAATACTCACAAAAAACACTTAGAAAATAAAACTGAATTACAACTTTCAGATGCCTTCGCTTAAGAGCAAGGACTCCTTCTTATAGGGAAGAGAACACACAACATAAAAACAAGAAGATAAATTACTTTAAAAAGAAACTACTTTTAAAAAGCAAAAGAAAACTTTAACAAAAGTTGCTGACGCGTGTCCTAGATAAAGTTGGAGTTGGATGGGCTACAGGCTCAGAGGGAAAAGTAAAAGATAGGATAAGATTCCTATCACCGAAAGCCTGAATTATTAAGGCAAAAGACAAGGACTATCTGGACCACCACGATGCTTTAAGCACGCCTAAACAAGGACCATTTAGACCACCACAATGCTTTAAGCATAAGCACACCTATATTATTTAGGCTGAGAGCAAGGACCACCAAAAGGGTCACTAGATGAGGCGTTTTCATAATCATTGTCGAGCATGGTAATAGTATCATCATGATTCCTCAAGAAATCCTGGATTTCATTTTTTGTAATACCTTTAAGAATTGATTTCACCTTCTTTTGAGAAGCATCATATTTTTCCATGTCATAATCCTCAACTTGAGGTGGAATATTCTCAATTCTATCCTCAACAAATTTAAACCACCACTTAATAGCCAGTTAACGACATAAGCGATGAACCCATGTTCCTGCATGTTGAGTAATAACATATGACCATTTAAAGATATAGAGAATTTCGTTAATACCGCAAAAGGTTAATAAAGCCTTATTTTCATTAAGGCAGTTAGAAGTCTAAAAGTACTTATCAAACATATCTTCAACTTTTGGGGGAAAAAATCCCAGTACTGGTCCCTAATAATAGAACCAATGTAAGACCCCAACTTTTATGAATAAAGATTAATTTTTTCTCGAAATATATTTTTGAATATTATGGTGTGGATTTGATATAATTGTAGACACTCAAAATTTTCTTTGCAGGATTTCTTAAACATTGTAGGAGGCAAATTAAATCTTTCCGAGATATAACCTTGGAAGACAGCTCACATCCATTCCGGATACCACCGGAAGTTCAGTCTCAACCCCAGAATACACACCAGGAGTATCAGTTCCAAGATCGGAGATAACCCTGAGTTTCGTCCATGGAGATAACCCCAAGGAATGTCGTTCAGTTCCATCAATAACGCCAGAAATGCTTGTTTCAAATGCATGCAATAAGCTTCAACCTCGAAATTCCCGCCCAGAAACTCATTCCAAAGGCCCGGAGATAACACCAGGAAGACATGCACACTTAAAGATGACCCTGCAGAATTCGAACACTTACAGCGGTCCAATCTTAGAGATAACCGTAAGGAACGTCTGTTTTATCAGCCCAAACCAGGGATAACCCCGGTGAAGGGAAAAATCATCTTCTTGCCACCTCAACCCCACATCGCGCCGTCTCAACATCTTATACATACATTTCTACACAGCAATGTCCCACAAGAGCTAAAGAGTTACAATCCCGAGTGTCTATTACGCATGGCAGCACAACGGATAGAATTTGAAGCTTGAAGACCATGGGCATGGTCCCCTCTTCCTGACTTCTTACAACATCTAATCCCATGTCATTGCGTAACTCTCGACAAAAGCGGTCCGGAGAAGGTCTTGAACACCTTGTTCGGATGCTCGGATTGAAGTTCTGCAAGTTCGAGCAGATATCACAATGCACAAGTGCACGTACTTCGAGATGACAGGACCCGCAGAGCCCGAGGCACCCCGGGCAGCAGTAGGTGCATTTGCGACTATCGCAGGTACACCTGCGGCCACCAGCTCTATAAATATACAGCTTGGTGGCCATTTTAAATGAGGAAAAGGCGAGGAAGCCCTGCCAAATTTGCTCTGTACACACCCCATATTAAGTGTTTTCTCATTTTAAACACTTGTTAGCTCACATATAGCTATATTTTTACCGGCAGGAGCTGAGTGTTCATCCATTTATAATCATAGAAGTCTTCTTTGGCAGCCTACTGTAAGCCTTCTTACACATTATAAAGCCTTTCTCTTCATATTTTCACACACTATTCTTCATATTGAGAGTCGTATTGTGTGTGTATGTATGGATTTTGGTCCGTGGTTTTCATTTCTGTCTGTATATATATATACTTATATATGTATATATTTATATATATGGACTAACATTATCGAGTTATGCCTCGATTGAGCCTAGACTTATGTCTGGAGCACTTAATTGCTTATATATATATATAAAACTATTGTCGAACTCTATTCGATGAGCCTGGATTTTATATCCGGTGCGTTTACTGCTTATATATATATATATATATTGACAGCTTTTATATATATAACTGCTTACTGCTTTTTATATAAACTGCAGCATCATGTGAGCCTAGGAATCATGTGATCACAGATTAAGTCCACTGAATCTAGATTTGGTTCCCGTGATGGACATTTTCAGCTGTAAGCAGCTTGTAAATTATTCACGGTGTTTGAATTTCCTTAGATGGTTGTTATGCCCATGAGGAGTTCAGCACCGCTATATATTATTTTCTCAAAGATGCTTCGCATCTCGAAAATAAAAGCAAACAAGCTGAACATTTAATAATAAAATGGATGTATGAAAAGGTCTCAATTACTATTGAGCACAGGGTTTGAAAAACATCTTTTACAAAACTTCACTACTATATCATGTTTAAAATTGAAATTTTCATATAAACTCAAACCCTTTTGTATATAGGTGTGAACAAGGCCTCGCACTACTTCTAAATAAATTGCACATTGATCCACACACACACACACATTCATATAATAGTTTCTTGAAAAATGGCGGTCACCGTGGCAACACGGATGTTAGGGGCTGCCTAACACCTTCCCTCCGTATAATCAAGCCCCCGAACCCAAATGAATCTCGGTTTCACAGACCCGTTTAGCAGTGTCACATCACTGGGTCAATGTGCAAACCTTTTTCTGCCGGTTAAGTAGTGCAACCAGCTTAAAAACACCAATGGCGACTCTTACAGTCAAATCATCGACATGATACATGTCAGACCTTTTTCACTTGTTTTTTCAAACAAATCTCACATAACATGAGAACACCAAAGAACAAGAACAGAAAAGGGACAAATAAAAATCTTGACTTCGACAAGTGACGACTCTGCTCGGGACTCTAGTAAGAGGGCTTAAGACGCTACTACAAGCTTTTCAAAACTGTTATATGCTTGTGTGTGAGTGTTGCATTTACATTTATTATGAATGTGTATGAATGCATTTTACTTACTTCACTGTAATATATCTATATGTGATATTAGTGCTTCGCACATGTCATCATTTTCATAAACGGTGAGACATGTTGTATGTGAATGTTTGTTATGTGGTTCCTCTACCAGGAGGCTATTTTGTCGGTGTTTGATTACTGGACTCGTAGGGAGACTAATTCCAACGAGGCTTAGGAAAGGTACCACCCAGATTCGATCCAATTGAAAGATCGAATTAACTTCCAGTCAAGTAGATTGCGATGATCTGGGAACCTTCATGCCAAAAAGCCACGAGAGTAACCCTAAGATAGGTCAGCCTCTGATAAACCAAACGCGGAGGAAAGTCTCTTCATGTTTTCCATTTTTTATTACTTGTAAAAGCATTTACTTGTAATTTTATTCCATGGTCATCTTTATGTAATGGAAAATATGAAGAATATTTGCACATACATGACATGCTATCAAATGACACCCGTTTTTGCAGGATAATATTCCTAAAATGGACCCATTATGATAGCATGTAAACATTTACATTATCCCTAAGACTAAACTACATAAGTTTTTGTAGGGAAATAATTGGGCCTGTTACCCGCTCAAAATCCAAAAAGGCCACGAGCCTACATGACTAATCATGTCTTCTTCCGACGGTCTAATCCGTTTTTCTCGAGAAGAATTTGATGGATTAAATAAACAAATTACAGATTTGGTTGTTCTGCTGAAAGAATTACATCACTCTACTCAGGGCTCAAAGCTGCATATACATACAGAATCCTCTACATAAGGAGGAACACAAGGTTTAAGTAAAACAAATCCATAACCTCAGTTGGATACGACCAACAAAGACCCTAAAAATACCCATCTCAAAGGAGATCCAGACACCGGTGATATCAGGAAGAAGGTACTCAAATGGAAGAAACTATACGTTCTCTCACAGGGATTGGAACACACGGGAGTGTTTCATATGCTGAGCTTTGCATATTCCCTGGTGTTCATTATCCAGAGAAATTCAAAACCCCTAACTTTGAAAAGTATGACGGATTAGGGGATCTTTACACACATTTGAAGGTGTTCATTGGAGAACTTGGATCTTATGCAGAAAATAAGAAGCTCAGAATACAGATGTTCCAGAAGAATCTGACTAGAGAAGTCCGTTCATGGTATACCAGATTAGACAACTCAAAGATCCATAGCTGGGAAGAGCTAGCTAACGCCTTCCTTACTCAATACAGCTTCCAGTCTCAGATGGCTCCTTACCGGTATCATATTACCAAGGTCAAGAAACAGTCTAATGAGTCTTTCAGAGAGTATGCTCAAAGGTGGAGGTGCCTTGCTGCTTAAGTTATTCCTTCACTAACAGAATCAGAAATGGTCACGACTTTCATAGACATATAAGAAGCTCCTTTATATGAGAGAGTCTTAGCTGGTATTTGAAAACCAATTTCTGAAATGATCAAACACGGAGAGATGGCTAAGATGGGGTTGAAGTCAGGAAAGATTCAAGCCCTAGCCTCTCTTAAAGCAGTTGTTGAACACATCCGGTCTGGAACTTATGGAAACAACCCTCAGAGGGTCCATAAAAAGAAAGAGGAGGATGTTTCCTTGATACTACAAGGTCAAAAAGGCAATTTGAACATGCTTATACAGAGGAGAAACTACTCCCCTTTTCAAGCACAGTCTTCAAACCCTCCATTACCTAAAGGTGGAGAAGCAAAGCGCCCTCGAATGTTCAGACCCTTAGGGGACTCGCTTGAGAATATTCTTACTCTTCTGACTACTCAAAAGAAAATTACGCATCTTCTTCCACCATCCAACCCTAATGGGAGGGGTTTCAATGCTACTCGAAAGTGTACTTATCATTCTGGGGCACCTGGAGATGATACTCAAGATTGTTGGGCCTTAAAACACAATATCTAAGATTTGATAGACAACGGTGAGATCGTGGTTACCAAACCAGATCAACCTCATGTGCAAGACAACCCTCTTCCTCAACACAAAGAAGAAGAGGTCGATATGATTAGTTGGAGCAGTGGATAGAGTTCTAATTTTAATGGTGAATCATTCCAGACCATCAAAGACGGTATTAACAGATGGGATTACGCAAAGTGTCAACTTGCTATGGAACAAAAGATGAAAGCTCTTTGTAAGCAAGTTAAAAAATTGGAAGAACTAGTGATTCATCAGCATCAAGTCACACGCCAGTTAGTCAGCTAAGAACATGCCTATCTCCTTTCTTTTGTTATGAATGCTTCATCACCACCTTCAAAAAGTGAAGCACTGGAAGGACAAGGTTGCGAAGAGAGGAAATGCTAAAGCCCGTAAAGATTTTGCCAATAGAAGGGAATTTACATACTTGGGCCAACCTATGGAGGAGATATTTCAGATGCTAATCAATGAAGGGAGAATCACCTCTCTTCTACCTCCAACTAACCCCCGTTCAAGACGGTTCAATTTTGATGGAGTATGTCAATATCATTCACATTCTCGCGGTCACAACACAGAAGAATGTTGGGCACTCCGCCACCTTATTCAGAATTTAATTGACAGTGGTTTCCTGTAATTGGCAGATGATGACACTGTGCTACTCAAGAGGGGAATACCTGTCCTACTAAATGGAAGGGGCTAATAGCAGTTATATCCGCTGAGGCTGATGAGACTGTCAAACCCTAGGGCTGACATTCCTTTGAAAGTGGCTGCACCAGAGCCAATTTCTTTACCCTTCAGACCACAGTATCCTGTTGTCAGCCTACACAAAGTCCCATGGAATTATGGAGAAGCTGAAGGATTCATGTCTCATACTACTGCTACAGTATCGAAGGAAAATCCAATGTATCTTCCTCAGAGGGTGATGAAGCCCATCATAAAAGTAAAGGTGAAGATTTCCATGGAGAAGATTGAGAAATTCCTCCGCACTATGGGCCATAATAAAGCTAAGGTGGTTCTAAGCTTAAGAGAAGCTCCACATCGAATCTCAATATTGGACTTGGTTTTCTCTTCTGAGGATCACAGAAAGATCTTATTGAAGGTTTTGGAAGATGCCTACTTACCAAAATCAGTGGATGTGGAAAAATTTCAACATCTGGTTGATCACATTTTTAACAACAATGTGATATCCTTCACTGATGATGACATACCTCCCGAAGGGACCGGTCATTGCAAGCCATTGCACATCACAGTTTGTCCTCCGAGTATATGATAGCTGGAGTTTTGATAGATGGAGGTTCGTCTCTGAATATCTGTCCTTATTCCACTTTGGTGAAGATGAATGTCAATCTCAAGCGGATTCGAAGTAGCCATACGGTTATCAAAGCTTTTGATGGGTCCCGATAAAAATCCATTGGAGAGATTGAATTACCAGTGGAGATTGGTCCAAATACATTCAATGTATCCTTTCATGTCCTCAAGATAGATTCAGGATACAACCTGCTATTGGGGAGACCATGGATCCACATGGCTGGAGCCTTCCCTTCTATACTTCATCAACAACTTAAATACATTGTCAACAATAACCTAGTCATTGTCAAAGCTGAGCCGGAATGTCCTGAGCAAGGAAACCTACCACTCATCAGGTTCAATTCAGAAGTTAAGCCGACCAGTTTTCATACTTTGGAAGTGAGCAACATACAATACCATTCTATTGGATCGCCACTTCTTGTACCTAAGATTTCTGCCAAAGTGATGATAGCTACCCAAGAAATGATGTCATTAGGTCATCAGCCTGGACAAGGGCTGGGTAAAAATCAGTAGGGTATTAAACACCCAATTTAAATGTCCAGTCAAATTGGGACAAAGGATTAGGCTATTCGCGATTCGATCATAGAAATCCTCATAAGCACAAGCAGATTCCTCAAGCTTCACCACACGACGATTTTCTCCACTGCGCACCTCATGAAATGACATACGGTCTCCTAAAAAGGTGCCAGCCCATGTTATGGCTATGTTGTTTCCCAAACCAGTACCGTTTAAAGCAAAAGAGGTCCTGATTCTTGATCCCGAAGTGGAATAGAGGGAACGGAAACGTACATCGCCTTGATGATGTCAGGCATACGCATCATTGTCCATGATGAACATACAAACAGATACACCCCAGAAGATGATTGCCCAGCCGTTATGGTCATCATTCGGGAAAAGGAAGATGATGATAACCCCTCCATCACTGCAGTCCATCGGGACTTTACCCTCGATAATTGGAACAACACTCCATACATTGGTCGACGAGGGTAAAATGAGCAAAAAATTCCATCTGCCCTATAGATAACTTTAATTACTTACTTTTCTGTACAATATTAGCAGTTATTTTATCAGTACATGCTAATACTTTTGTATGATTAAATATTTTCCTATATTAAGTGAAAGCATATTTTATTTCAGGACTCTGAATTTAGATGTGCATGTACTTGTTGATGAGGTGCCTTTTCTCCACAAGGACTATAACTTTGATGAAAAGTTGAACTCATACTTGATGGAAATCCAAGAGGACATTGAGATACCTCAAGAGATTAAGGAATGGGTCGAAGAGAAACCTAAACCTAATCTTGATCAAACTACTTCTTTCAATCTTGGAACCTTAGAAATTCTTAAGTTAATCCAGATTGGTTCAGACCTCACCCCAAACCAACTGAATGACATGGTTGCACTACTAACCCAATTCCAGGATGTGTTTGCATGGTCTCATGAAGATATGGTGGGTTTGTCCACTGACATTATCCTTCATCGCCTTCCCATTAAAGAGGGATTTAAGCCAGTTAGGTAGAAGCTCAAGCGATTGAAACCTGAGTGGAGTTTAAAAGTGAAAGAAGAAATTGTGAAACAATTTCAAGCGGGCATTATCATGGTGTCTACATATCCGGAATGGATATCCAACATAGTTCCCATGCCTAAACCAGGAGAAAAGGTGCGAATTTGCATGGATTACCGGGATCTGAACAAAGCTTGCCTTAAAGATAGCTTTCTCGTGCCCTTTATCCACATTCTCATTGACAATACTGCTCAATATGGCATGTACTCATTTGCGGATTGCTTCATGGGGTATCATAAGATTATGGTCGTTGAGGACGTTGGGGAACCTTGTGCTATAGACGGTTGTCATTCGGCCTTATCAATGCCGGGGAAACCTATCAGCGAGCTATGATGGCTCTTTTCCACTATTTAATGCATAAGGAGATAGAGATCTACGTGGATGACATCATTGTCAAATCCCGAAGGGAGGAAGACCACTTAGACCATCTCAAAAATCTTTTCAACAGGTTGCGTAACTACAACTTGAAGTTGAATCCAGTCAAGTACACCTTTGGTGTTAAATCAGGAAAGTTGCTAGGTTTCCTAGTCAGCCACAAAGGGATTGAGCTGGATCCCACCAAAATCTTGGCCATCAAGGAAATGCCCATTCCTCAGAAAGAGATGGAAATATGGGGATTTTTGGGAAGAATTAACTTCATTAGAAGGTTTATCTCTCAACTCACAGCAACCTGTGAGCCCATTTTCAAATTGTTAAGGAAGAACTCCTCCATGAAATGGAACGCTGAGTGTCAGAAAGCCTTCCTTACAATCAAAGAGCAGCTAGTTCAACCTCCCATTTTTGTACCTCCCAGGGATGGTGTTCCCCTGTTCATGTACATGTCCATTAATGACAATGCTATGGGCTACATGCTAGGACAGAAAGACGATAGAGGCTAAGAGCGAGCTATCTATTACCTCAACAAAAGATTCAACAGCAGTGAACACAAGTACACTCTGATTGAGAAGACTTATTATGCTTTAGCATGGGCTTCCATGAGGTTACAGCATTACCTCCATGGTCACACAACCCATCTCATATCCCGCGTGGATCCTATCAAGTACGAATTCAGTAAGCCCATACTGAATTGTCGCCTGTCCAGATGGTAGTTGATCCTACAAAAATTTGACATCGTCTACGTGATGCAAAAGTCTATCAAAGGTCAAGGAATTACAGATCAACTGGCCGCCGCACCTGCAAGGGATTTCAAACCCTTGGAAACATACTTCCCCGATGAAGGGGTAATGGCAGTTTAGCAACACCATCAATACGATGCATGCCATACGTGGAAAATGTATTTTGATGGAGCTATTAACATGGAAGGCTCTGGGAGCCGAGCGCTTCTAGTGCGATGCGAGGATCGATATCCCATCACCGTCAAATTGTAGTTTGTCAGCACCAATAACACAGCTGAGTATGAAGGCTGTATCATGGGGCTAAAATTTGCCCGTTCAATGGGCATCAGGCGGTTAACTGTCTTTGGCGATTCTGAATTGGTAATCAAACAATCCACGGGAATCTATCAAACTAAAGAACTACATTTGCTACCTTACCATCAAAAAGTTTTATAGATGGCTTTGGAGTTTGAAGAAATCTCCTTTTCCCACATTCCTCGTAATAGGAATGATTTTGCGGATGCGCTAGCAACATTGGCCTCCTTGGTTCACATACCTGACAAGGAAAATATGCCAAGCATCACATTTGCCCTGCAAAAGGCCCCAGCCTATAGGAACTATGTTGGAGAAGTATCAGATGAGCTACCTCCCATCCACAACCCTTGGTAGCAGCACATCAAGGAGTATTTGGGAGATGGATCTACACTCGCTAAGGCGAGCCCGACTAAAAAGAGGCGGATCCATAGAATGGCTATGAAATTCTACCTGAGCAGAGATACACTCTACAAAAGAGATGCAGGATTAGGTCTCCTCAGAAGTCTGGGCAAGGACTAAGCTCAGAGGCTCATTGATGAGATCCATGGTGGAGTATGTGGCCCACACATGAGCGGCCCCCTACTTTTTAAGAAAATCCTCAGAACAGGACATTATTGGCTTATGCTCAAAGCTGATTGTGATGATCACATCAAGAGGTGTTATCAATGCCAAATTCATGGAAATTCCATCCACGCCCCTGCAAGGGAAATCCATAACATGAGTTCACCTTGGCCCTTCTTAATGTGGAGAATTGACGTGATCGGGCCCAAAGCCAGTAATGGACATCGGTTTATCTTCACCATGATTGAATACTTCACCAAGTGGGTAAATACAGCCTCCTTTCCCAGGTTTACCAAAAAAGTAATCATTGCTTTCATCAGAAACAATGTCATTTGTTGATATGGACAACCAGAGATAATTGTGTCAGACAATGCTAAGAACCTCAACAACAAAATAATGGAGGAGTTATGTAGTAAATTCCACATCAAACACCTTAACTCCGTCATCTATCGTCCAAAGATGAATGTTTCTGTTGAAGCGGCTAATAAAAACATCAAGAAGATCATGCAAAAAATGTTCACCAATCACAAAGGATGGCCTGACCTCTTGCCTCTGACTTTATTAGCCTACAGAACTTTAATGCGTACTTCTACTAGGGCAACCCCCTACTCATTAGCCTATGGGATGGAAGTAGTGCTCCCCATAGAGGTGGAAATGGAATCCCTCAGAGTGTTGATGGACGCTCAGCTGGATGAAGACCAATGGGTACAAGAAAGGTTTCACCAATTGTCTCTAATAGACGAAAGGCGAACCGCGGCTATCTTCCATGGTCAATTATATCAGCAAAGGATTGCAAGATCCTACAACAGGAAAGTCCAGTTATGACAGTTTAAATAACATGAAATGGTTTTGAAGAAGATCATTGACAACCAAGATCAATTTGAGGAAAATTCGCTCCTAACTGGGAAGGCCGATTTGTTGTCAAGGAGGTATTGACAGGAGGAGCCCTCAGACTACAGGAAATGGACGGCAATGAATTTCCACAGTTTATCGACTCGGACACCATGAAATGGTACAATGTCTGAGGTTACCATCAAGCAAACATCCTGGCTTTAAATCTTCAGGTCACCAATTATTTCATTTTTCTAACCCTTCTTACATACTCTTCTGCCCCTCAGGGGAACATACACTTCAAACTAGCAGCCTGGTCTTACCTCATTTCAAACCTTTCATACAATTTTAGTTATCCCCCCAGGGATTGAACCTTTCACACCTACAATTTATCCTAAAGACGGGATTAAATTTTTCTACGCTTGCAGTTTGTACTGAAGACGGGATCAAAAATTTTCACACCTACAGTTTGTCCCAATCATGGGATCAAACTTTCTTTTCCCCGTAATATAGCCTGCACATGGGATTCAGACTTCTCTTCGGCTGCGAATCGTCTTGAGGGGTGAACTACATTGACCTGATCTCCTTGATACCCGGGAGTACGTAGGCAACCATATTCCATATGGCCTGATCGCAATAAAAAAACAACAAAAACATTTATGCCCTTTCTCTATAAAAACAAACAAAAACATTTCTACCGTTCTCTACATAAACAAAAACTACAAAAATACTTCTACATCCTTCTTCATCAATAAAGCTTCTACAACCATTTACACCTTTCACATTCAGCGTTGAACCTCTTACATCAGGTTCGAACTATCCTGACCTGATCTCCTCTTCAATACGAGTACGTAGGCAGCCATTTATGGTTCGGTCTAACCCCCTACCAGAACACAAATACTTGTCACACGGTACTGGGATCAAAATTCAATCCACCACATTTCATCGGCTTCAGACCAAAAGGATGGGACTACCTAACCTCTCCTCACAAATAGGAGATTCAGCGACCATCTAAGCTGCGGTTGTGCCTCAAAGAACAACACCAATCCATATGAGATGGAACTAACTAGGCTCTTTCTAAATAGCAGTACTGGCGACCATCTGTGGTGCGATCTATATCAGAGAGGAAAAGCCACACTCCTCTCCATATCTATATATAGAAACCAGTCCCAAGACACCAAAGATGGTAGGGATACACACAAATCAATGATCCGTCCTGAAAGATCATGCGATGTCTAAATGTCCACACATCAAGGATGAGTTCAAAATGCATCAAGATCATAAGCCCTGAAGAAACATGCAAATATCAAGCAAGTATCAAGACATAACTAAAAGGGAAGTGAATCAAAAAATATTTCCCTGCCATATATAATATTGTTTGATATATACATATGTGATGTACATAACAAAATGGCTAAGCTAGTCTGTGCAGGAAAATACAAGTCTATGTACGGATCGATGTGTATGCGGACTATCAGATCTAACATATATAGCATCCCTCTTTGAAGAAGGAGGTAACGCTTCAAGCACCTACCCAATGGTATCTACACAAGCTAGCAGATACGAGGATAACTGCATGGTGGCATGATGCTCATCAATGTATGCACTCATATCGGCAAGGATGCCAGTCGTAAGGGATCTCACTGAAGTACTATATGTGACGGCCACATCCCGGGCAGATAAGGCAGCATCCTGCTCTATAATCAATGCATCTCTAGCTGATCTGGCCTCGTCTCTCTCTAATAGAGCTGCGTCTCTCCCATCAAGAGCTGTCAACATCAAGGTCCTAGCCTGATCTCTCTCAAAGGTCATCGGATGTAGACTGCTCCCAGATCTCGTGATGAATCTTTGAATCACAAGAGCACTCAGAATAGGGGAGAATCCATCACAAATGCTGGCAACCCAGTAGTCAAATCCTCATCGATGGGAATATCAGCCTCCTCCATAGGCCTCATCATTGTCGGAATTAGTCCCCTGCACTATGGATACTACCACAGCCGATGTAGTCTCTGTCTCCATCCATGCGGAATACTCTGCAGAACAACCCGGATGGCTGACGAAAAACTTAGCTAGCTCACGCTGATCCCAACAGGCATACAACTTGGATCTATCCTCTACTGATGAGTGGCGAGAAGCGAAGTGCTGATTTAATGCCCCCTCAAAAGGGTGAAAATCCTGGTCCCCGGTGGGGGTTACAACGCCAATGTCATTAATAAAGTACCTCGGTGGGGGTCACAATGCAGATTTTATCCATCCATGTTCCCCGGCGGGGGTCACAACGCAATGCTACCATTGATATACGCGTCAATTAAGTCAAGCAACCTTGACAGGTTCCCCAGTGGGGGTCACAACGCAATGCTACCATTGATACACATATCAATAAACGTCAAGCAGCCTTGACATTTTTCCCAATAGGGATCTATCCGGTGATACACACATCAGCGAAGGTCAGGCAACCCTGACAATACATACTGTTGGTAGTAACTCCAACAGGACCGTGGTATATGCTGGTGACACAAAGCAGATAAGACCATCCTCATTGGAGAGGAACGATGATGGAATATGTTATACACATCCTCAAAATGAACAAAGCTTTATCCCCACTGATCTCTTGCACACAAGAGGCATTTTTTCAAAGAAAAGTCTGTATCAAGGATTCAGGACTTCGGTGATAACACCAATGTCAACATCCTAGAAGACTTGGATCGCATGTCCAAGACATCACTGATTGTCATCCCCGACAGGATTAACAGGGAACCGATAATCATTCCATCATGTTAGAAAACAATCCAACAAAACACATGCATCATGCATTTGCATCATGTTATTGGACATGGCATCATATTTATCTTGTTGCATTTCAAGTGTCTAGGATTCTTTATCCTATCAATGCCTTGCATTGCATGAATATGATAAAGAGGGGCATCTGTAGACACTCAAAAATTTCTGCACACCTGTTACTAACATTACAGGAGGGCAAATTCGTCTTTCAGAGATAACACTCGAAGACAGCTCACATCCATTCTGAATACCAGCGAAAGTTCAGTCTCAACCCCGGAACAAACACCGGGAGTATAAGTTCCAAGCTTGGAGACAACCCCGAGTTTCATCCTTGGAGATTACTCCAAGGAATGTCGTTGCAGTTCCGACGATAACCCCAAAAATGCTTGTTTTAAATGCATGCAATTAGCTTCAACCTCAGAATTCCCGTCGAGGCACTCATTCCAAAGGCCCAGAGATAACATCGGGAAGACATGCACACTTAAAGATGACCCTGCAGAATTCAAACACTTGTAGCAGTCCAATCTCAAATATAACCTAAGCAAGGTCTGCTTTATCAGCCTAAACCGGAGATAACCCCGGTGAGGGGAAAATTGTTATATTTACACCTCAACCCCACAGCGCGTCGTCTCAACATCTCATACATACATTCTTACACAACAATGTCCCATAAGAGCCAAAGAGCTACAATTTCGAGTGACTATTACGCATGGCAGCACACCGGATAGAATTTGAAGCTTGAAGACCATTGGCATAGTCCCCTCTTCCTGACTTCGTACAACCTCTAATCCCATCTCATTTCATAACTCTCGACAAAAGCGGTCTGGAGAAGGTCTTGTACACGTCGTTCGGATACTCGGATTGAAGTTCTGCAAGTTTGAGCAGAAATCACAGTGCACGAGTGCACATACTTCGAGACGACGGGACCTGCGGAGCCTGGGGCACCCCGGCCAACCGCAGGTGCATCTGCGGCCACCAGCTCTATAAATATAGAGCTTGAGGTGGCCATTTTAAAAGAGGAAAAACGGAGGAAGCCCTGCCAAATTTGCTCTGTACACATCCCATATTGAGTGCTTTCTCATTTTAAACACCTATTAGCTCACATAAGCTATATTTTTACTGGCGAGAGTTGAGTGTTCATCCATTTATAGTCATAGAAATCTTCTTTGGCAGCCCACTGTAAGCCTTCATACACATTATAAATCCTTTCTCTTCATCTTTGCAAACACTATTCTTCACATTATAAATCCTTTCTCTTCATCTTTATCTGTATATATATACTTATATATGTATATATTTATATATATGGACTAACATTATCAAGTTATGCCTCGATTGAGCCTAGACTTATGTCTAAAGCATTTACTTGCTTATATATATATATATATACATTTCTGTCAGGCCTGGAGTTTACTTCGTGGTCTTTTACTGCTTTATTTACATTTCGTCCGGCCTAGAGTTTACTTCATGGCGGTTGATCGTCTTTACTACTTTATTTACATTTAGTCCCGCCTGGAGTTTACTTCGTGGTGGTTTATTGCATTTATTGCTTTATTTAAATTTTTGATCCCCCGTGGAAGTGCTTCGTGGTGGTTGATCATGTCTTTATATATATATATCGCTTTTATATATTTACATTTCCGATCCCCCATGGAGGTGCTTCGTGGTGGTTGATCATGTCTGAGATATATATATATATATATATATATATATATATATATATATTCAGCTTTTATATATATAATTGCTTACTGGTTTTTATATAAATTGCGACATCATGTGAGCCTAGGAATCATGTGATCACAAATTTAGTCCACTGAATCTAGATTCGGTTCCCGTGATGGACATTTTCAGCTGTAAGTAGCTTGTAAATTATTCACGGTGTTTGAATTTCCTTAGATGGTTGTCATGTCCATGAGGAGTTCGGCACTGCTATATATTATTTTCTCGAAGATGCTTCGCATCTCAAAAATAAAAGCAAACAAGCCGAACATTTAATAATAAAATGGAAGTACGAAAAGGTCTCAATTACTATTGAGCACAGGGTTTGAAAAACCTCTTTTACAAAACTTCACTGCTATATCATGTTTAAAATTGAATTTTTCATATAAATTCAAACCCTTTTTATATAAGTGCGAATGAGGCCTCGCACTACTTCCAAATAAATTACACATTGGTCCACACATACACACACACACACACACATTTATATAATAGTTTCTTGAAAAGTGGCGGTCACCGTGTCAACACGGATGTCGGGGGGGTGCCTAACACCTTCCCTCCGCATAATCAAGCCCCCAAACCCAAATGAATCTCTGTTTAACAGACCCGTTTAGCAGTGTCACATCACTGGGTCAATGTGCAAACCTTTTCTTGGTTGCGTTGGTGCAACCATTAAAAACACAAACCGGCGACTCTTACGGTCAAATAAATGCGACATGATACATGTCGGACCTTTTTCACTTATTTTTTCAAACAAATCTCACATAACATGAAAACAGCAAAGAACAAGAACAGAAAAGGGACAAATAAAAATCCCGACGTCGACAATAATGTTATTGTTGTGGGTAATATTTATAAATTTTGCAAGGTAAGCAAGTTGTTATAAAATATTCGATTGGTCGGGGAATATTCATTTTAACAGGGAATATTCGTATGACGACACAATCATTGGTGGACCCCCAATGGAAGTATTGTCGGAGTTAGAAAACGACAGAAATATCTTTTTATAAAAATAACGGCGAAAGTTTTATCGTTAGACTGTTGAAATACCAGGCAGTAAAAGTACATTAATACGTGTGGTTGCATACTAGCACACGGTATTGAACAGTATCTTGGATTATTGATGCTTACGTGAGAAGTCACTCAGTTATACTCAATTATTGCTACAGTAATTGTTGCATAATATCTCTCATATTATTGATTCAATTATTGTCATAGTATCATCTCCATAATATTTTATATTATTAAATGAATAATTGAGACGACAAAGTTATTCATATTATTTTTTGCATTATTGACGATGTGTAGAAAGTTCTGTCGAGGAAAGGTGTTTGGTCACCTAATTACGTGCTAATAGAGAGAAATCCTTATCGAAAAGCCCCTTCTTTCCTGGGAATGATATGGTTGTTAAATATTGTGAGTTATAATATTAATAATGAATAAGTTCGTGTTGATTAAAGATGAAATTTTTTATAAAAAAAATATTTCCATTATGTTGGGATTATTAGTGTTAGTGGAAATCGATATTTATTTCGATAATAATTGATTTCTGGATGTTAAATTGACTAAACGGGCAATTAATCGGATAAATAAGCAATTAATTGCTATTAGTTCACATGCAAATAATTATTGGTTCACATGTATGGAACTATTGATTCACATGCATGTACTATTAGGGAAGGTGGTGCAAGATTAATAATACTTGAAGTACTAAATTAAAAATAGAGGTATAGACAAAGGTACTATAATGTAATAATTCGATCCCCTAATCATGCAATTATCGAAACTATGTTTTCCTATAAATAGAAGCTCATTCTTCTTTCATTCTCACCAATTCACTAAGACTCACAAGAGCAATTATAGAGAGAGAAGTTATAGAGACAAAGAAGAAGAGTATTCTGCTACTTCACTATTGCAGTATCCAGCCTTCTACTAAGGTAAGGGATATTATTTTTGTTCAATACTCGTATGAAATAATATTTTCTTCCATACTCTGTAGTATGTAAGTAATATTATTCCGTTTCGTATTCCAACTTCAACACTCATTTTGTTAAAGTATTGCTTCTATACTCCGTGAAATTAGCAGAATATCCTTGAAATTTGTGCTTCATCTAGTATCGTTTTACAAGGATATTTTTCTGAACATTCTTGTTAAATTTTAAGCTTTTCATACCGGAGTACTATTCATGGGCAGTATTCATAAATACGGTACTATTCACAAAGTACTATTCACGCGATACTATTCATAAAGTACTATTTACAGGGTACTATTCATAAAGTACTATTTATAGGGTACTATTCACTCAGCTACTATTCACCCAGGATACTATTCATGACAAAAATTGATTTCTTTTCAATCCAAATTATTTTTGATACAATATTATTCTTGAATTTTACTCCACAAAGCAGTATCATGTTGACAATTTGGACATTATTGAATTCTGGATAAATTAAATTATGAATATTTAAAAATTTATCCTTTGCTTTCTTTTAATTGAATTTTTTTATCATTGTCATCATCCTCATGCTTATATTGTGATGAAAGTCATCTTTGGCTTATGTGCATAGATGGATTATTCGGTATAATCATGTCCCGTAATGTTACAAATAATGTGATAAAAGTCCTCATTGGCCCGTAGTACATTGATGGACAGTTGTTGGCATGATCATGACCATTGGTGATTACACGAATGTCCTTGGCCCATAGTGCATGGATAATTCGTGGACGTGATACTAATGAATATCTTTGGCCTGTAGTGCATGGATAATTCAGTGATATGAATTATTTATTGAACTGAGTCTCAGTGATAAAATTGATGATAAACTTTTTAAATCATAGAAAATAGTAGATATCATGCTCTACTTGACTCTTATAATGGATTGCTTGTTCCGCTGCAGTTAAACTTGTTATTTATTAGTTTAACACTGTTGAAGGCTAACGATAATTTATTCTGCATTATCTTAGTCATATTATTTTTTACTAGGATAGTTGAGCTCACCCTTTTGCTTTCATTGTTCTCTTCAGGAAATGAGAACGTGGCCGGTACTAGTTGGGGAACGAAGTGATGATCCGAGATGGTGGCTATAATAGTCCTCACTATTCTATGAAATAGTGTGATAATAAATGTAATGAAGACTCCATTTGAGTTTGGATATTGTCTAGAAAATAATATTCATGTAAAAACTCTCAGATACGCTTTTGTCGTATTGTATAAAAGAAGTTTGTATTTGATTTCTATACCATATATTTGGCATCTCAAAATGGGTGATGTATACCTATTTTGGGGGATTCACAATTGCTATCAAAGCTTAGGGATATGATCCATGGCTAAGATGTGAGACTAGAATTACGAGGGGAGAGATGGGTTAATCCTTCGCTAGTATGACCTACCTAAGTTTATTTGTTATTTAATTGGTCGGACAGAGTATAGGGATAATATATGGCATGTCAATTAACCTTTGTTTTGTGGCAATGTTTAAAAATGGCATATGAAAATGTTGAGATAAAGAATGGAGCACAGGAGACCGTTGAGTCACCACAGATCAATAACCAGGATAATGTGCATCAGGAAGGCAACAATCCTCATGTAAACAACAACACCGACCAAATGATGAGTGATGGGATGTTTAGGGGCTTTATGCAATTCATTCAACATCAGGCGAGAGAGAATCCTGTTCAAAATGTAGGTGGAAACACATGCAACTCTTGGATGGTCACTGCTAAGCAGTTCAAAGAGCTAGGACCACTGGAGTTTTGAGAAAGCCAGAACCACTTAAGGTAGAGACGTGGATAAAGCAGATCACCAAGATATTTGATGTCTTGGGATGCTCCGAGGAGAAAAAGGTTCCCTTTGACCACATTCATGTTGAGAGAAGAGGCAGATTACTTGTGGAAATCAGTAAAACGTACTCAATCTGCCGCACCTAAAATGTCTTGGGAGAGGTTCAAAGAATAACTCAATGACAAGTACTTTCCCGAAAGTATTCGTCACATGAAGGAGGTGAAATTCATCAAGTTGGAGCAAAACAATATGACCATGTCGCAGTACGAGGCTAAGTTTTCCGAATAGTCCTGGTTTGCATCCCATTTGGTTGATAATGAGGAGAGAATGACGTGAATGTTTCTGCCAGGTTTGAAATCCGAAATACGTCAATACCTCATTTCTCACAAACTGTGTTTGTATTCAGATGTTGTAAATAGGGCTCAGTTATTGGAGCGCGATAATCAGTCAACCCAACCAAGAGATGGCAGCCAGTCAAATGATAATACCAGTGGTAGTAGTCATTGAAGCGGTGATAAAAAATGTGGAGGGAATCAACATGCCAAAAATGGTAACCACTTCGGTGGTAATCATGACCAAGACAATAGAAGTGGAACATTCAAGAAGAAAAGATTCAACAATGATGGAAAGACGTCTACACCAGCACCCGTTGTTAAAGAAGGAGAACGACCACTGATCGTATGCTTCAAATGCAGAGGGGAGGGACACATCAGTCCAAACTGCACGATGCAGTCCAAAGAATATTACAATTGTGGAAGACAATGTTACATAGCCTGATTTTTTCGTGCAGCGAAGTCAAGTCCAGCTGGGATGGAGGCACCAAAGGCCATCCCAGATAAGACAAAATTGGTAGTTCAAGGGAGAGCGTTTGTCGTGACCTCCCAAAAACCAAGGAACTCGAATTAGGTTATCACGGGTAAGCTAATCATAAACTCTTGTGAAGTCTATACCTTATTTGATACCGGTTCTACCCATTCTTTTATTTCTCCTACTTGCGCTCAACGTTTAAATTTAACTACAGAGAAATTAGACTTTGACTTATCTGTTAAAACTCTGTTGGGAGAAACCTTCTGAAAGTAGTATGCACACAAGCCAATCATGTTTGATGATAAAGCATATACTTTGTAACATTCTTATTCATTTATTAATAAAAAGTATTAATTTATTAAAGGCTTTTAATTATCTACATGATGCTGTTTTATAATATGTGATAAACCCATAGTTTTAAGCAATGCTTTTAGAATAATGATGATGATCATTCTAATGAGATCTAAATTCTTTGAAAGCTTAAAACTAAAATAGTTCCCAATCGTTGGATTACTAAATTAGGGATTAGTGAATCCGAATAGATTGGTACATACGTTGCTTGCTCATTGGATGAGGATGATTGATCTCATGATCATTTGTGTGGAGACACTAAAGCAAGTATGTAGGTGCTTATTAGAGAATAAGTTCACTGAATGTGGCTCGCTGAGGAATACCTAATGGAGTTTTACTTGCTGTCGATAGGAATTCTGTAGTGATAGTAGTACAAGTGATCCTTGGACTTGAGATCATCATAGTATCTTGTGTATGATGAGTTATACTTTGACTTATTCCTTAAGACCCTTAGGGTATATCAAAGGGTATGCTTGGGTATAATAAGTTGTACATAGAGATAATGTATGATCAATAAAGAATCTACCACTTCTAATAAAAGAAGAAAAATGTCCTATGTGATTCGATAAATGACAACCCAAAGTAGTCCTTGGCGGCGAAGCGTAATGAAATTAGAAAGGAGTTTCTAATTTGCATTATTTGGAGTTGTGCATTTAAGAGTCGAAATACATATAATTAAATAAAATAAGACTTGACAAAGAATTCCATGTCTTATATTTAATTGGGACATTGTATGGTGGAAGGATTGAATTGTCACGGTAACTATTTACTCAAAGGTTCTTTTATGATTAATGTTAAAATCTATATTATCCGGAAAGTCGTTGATCGCTAGGGGAGGCTTATCCCTATTGTAGAATAAATATTATTTATTTAAATAAGTTAATTGTTTAATTTATTTATTTAAATAAGATTAGAATTGTTCTAATTGATTTATTCACAACCTGGTTTAATATGGAGAACCTAAAGGGTCACACCATAAAAGGAAGAATAATTATTTAAGAAGTTAATGCCATAATCGTAATAATATAGTTAAGTATATTTAATTTAATCTATGGTGATAGAATAAATTAAATAGCTTAATATTTATTATTTAATATTTTAGAAATATTAAATATAAATTAATAAGAGAAGTCTTATTAATATTATTACAATTATTATTATTATTTTAATTTCTAAAAGATTTTGGGAATTAATTTAATATAAGTACTCTCATTTATTCCTAATTGGATTAGGAAGGAAAATTAGTTAAAGGAGTTTAATTAATTATCCCTAATAAGATTAGGGAGCTTAATTAATTAAAAGAATTTAATTAATTAATTAAAACCCAATTCCTTAATTGTTAAGGTGGGTTGCCCACATCTATAAATAAGAGGAGTCTTATTATGGGTGGGGGTGGTTGTTGACTTTTACAATATACGTAATAATTCCAATTAGTTGGAGAGTACGTCCCCTTTTTCTATACAGATAGGAAAAAAACTAGGGTTTGAGCCAATACCCCTTCTTCTTGAAAAATTCTTTTTCCTTGGTGGATCACCTCTAGAGGCCAAACACTTGGATGGCTAACGTTGATCAAAGGAAGGAACCAAACCCGGTGGATTCAAGTTGAACGCGAAAGGATTTGGAGGTGAACTTGTACCTGAGGAAGCTCAATCTTCAAGGGTATGATTTTATTCTTTATCTTTTCGTTTAATTAATAATTGTGCATAAAGGGTGATCCGGGTATATGGTTTGTAAAATTTTAAAACTCTGATTTTACACGTTTCCGCATTATTTTTGCAATTTGATTGCGTTCATGAATATTACAAACCTTACAGTGGTATCAGAGCCAAACCTTTATGCGAATTATTAATTGTTCCGATTTGATATGTATATTGATATGTGTTTAGAACAATTTTTTTTTGGGCATAATTTTATTGTATAAAATTTATTTAAAAAAAAAAAAATTATTAATCGCGAATTCGGCCTGATATGTTAATCACGTGATTCACGGATTAATGGTTCCTGTTATCTATATATCGTTGCATGTTGCGTGACAAAATGAGATGATGTGGGCTACAGTACGTATGCGCTAAGTCGAATACATGTGGCGATGTGTTGTGCGATGGAAGTGGCCAGCGTACAGAAGAAACTAGAGAATTGAACATGGTTATATACTATATATATATTATACCAATCCTGACTTCCTTATTATAACTTGAAAATGAATCTAAGTTGGGGTTTCAGTTACTCAATCTCAGCCCATATAATTAAGGAAAATGAATCTAACTTAAAAAAAGGAATGCACGGATCGGAATTAGTATATATATATATATATATATATATATATATATATATATATGATTATTAACGGTTTTATTATATATATATATAATAACGGTTTTGTTTTATTATTATATATATATAATATTCTTAATAATTTTATTATTAAAATAAAATTTTATTTTAATATTAAAATAAAAGTTTATTTTATATTAAAATAAAAGTTTTATTTTAATTTTAAAATTAGATTTCATGCTAACTAATTAGAGTTGGAATTGGATTCCATGATAACTAATTGGAGTTGAAATTGGATTATATTTTTCCTTAAATAAAGGAGTTTATTTAGATATGAAATAAGATTTCATATTATTCAAAATAAAAGAGTTTATTTGTGAATAGGAAAAGGAATCAGTCTTTCCTTAAATAAAGGAGTTTATTTAGATATGAAATAAGATTTCATATTATTCAAAATAAAGGAGTTTATTTGTGAATAGGAAAGAATTTAATTAATTAAATAAATCCAATTCCTTAATTGTTAAGGTGGGTTGCCCACATCTATAAATAAGAGGAGTCTTATTATGGGTGGTGGGGGTTGTTGACTTTTACAACATACGACATAATTCCAATTTGTTGGAGAGTACGTTCCTTTCTATAGAGATAGAAAACTACGGTTGAGCCAATACCCCTTCTTCTTGAATTCCTATTCTTCCTTGGTGGATCACCTCTAGAGGCCAAACACATGGGTGGCTAACGTTGATCAAAGGAAGGAACCAAACCCGGTGGATTCAAGTTGAACGCGAAAGGATTTGGAGGTGAACTTGTACCTGAGGAAGCTCGATCTTCAAGGGTATGATTTTATTCTTTATCTTTTCGTTTAATTAATAATTGTGCATAAAGGGTGATCCGGGTATATGGTTTGTAATAAATTTTTAAACTATGATTTTATCTCGCTTCCGCTTATTTTATGCAATATGATTGTGTTCTTGAATATTACAAACCTAACAGTGGCATCAGAGCCAAACCTTTATGCGAATTATTAATTGTTTTAATTTGATATGTATATTGATATGTGTTTAGAACAATTTAATTGGGCATAATTTTATTGTATAAATTTTTTTTTTTAAAAATAAAAAATAAAAAAAAATAATCGCGAAACTGTTTGCGGAATTTTTTTTTTATATACCGGATTCGCATGGCTATCTTGTTGGCTGAATAACAAAAGTTAGTCACGAAAATTAGTTAACAGGAAACAATCAAGGAAGGAGGCATGGAAATGGTAATAGTACAAGGATATCACATTAACATATTAATAGTACACGGAAATGGTAACAGGATTCGGCACGAAAATTAAGGAAGCATGAAATTAGTATATATATATATATATATATATATATATATATATATATATATATATATATATATATATATATATATATATAATAACGTTATTATATATATAAACATATAATTGTTATACATATATTCTATTAATATATATATATATATATATATATATATATATATACTAATATATATATATATATATATATAGTAATAATTTTATAATTAAAATAAAAGTTTATTTTATATTAAAATATAAAGTTTATTTTAATTTTAAAATTAAATTTCATGCTAACTAATTAGAGTTGGAATTGGATTCCATGATAACTAATTGGAGTTGAAATTGTATTCCATCTTTCCTTAAATAAAGGAGTTTATTTAGATATGAAATTAGATTTCGTATTATTCAAAATAAAAGAGTTTATTTGTGAATTGGAAAGAGAATCCTATTTTCCTTAAATAAAGGAGTTTATTTAGATATAAAATAAGATTTTATATTATTCAAAATAAAGGAGTTTATTTGTGAATAGGAAAGAAAATCCGTGTTTCCTTTAATAATTTTTTTTTATTATATGGAATTGGATTCCATAATTAATTAAAATAATGGAGTTTATTTTGATTAAAGATTTTGATTAAAATAAAATAGTTTATTTTATTCAAAATTGGATAAATTAAAATAAAATAGTTTTATTTTGATTTAAATTTGGATTAAAATAAAGGAGTTTATTTTGATTCAAAATTAGATTTTATACTAACTAAATTTGCCCATTAAATGATATCAATATATATATTAAATGTTATTTATTGATGCATATGATGATGTGTATGATAATAAATGGGATTGATTATGGACTATTGACCAATGTGATTGGATTTTATTTTAGTCGGATGCATGAATGTATGGGTTTTATTAAATGGGGTCTGCGTATCTCGTCTTATCTAATTTTTCTTAATGTAAATTATATCTTCCTCCTATGTACTTCCCCTTGACTGCTGATCAAGGTTTCTATTTATTTTAAATAGTTTTGTAATAGGAATAGTTAGAATTAATTTTGAAGAATTGGAGATCAAGGAGCAAGGAGCGCTTGAAGACCCGTTTGTAATGGAGCCCGGGTTTAAATGTAATAGTTATATTTAAATATTATTTCTTGCACCCCTAGGGTTTGACCTTTTGGTTCACTTGGTGGCTCTAGTGAACCAAACTAGAATAAAGTCCATAATCAATCCAGGTAGAATATAGTATTCTATATGTGCATGCTTATATTATATATATTATATATTATACAAACATGATTCGCATGTTCATTAATATGACGCGTATTTTATATATATATGTGCATGCGCGCTAAACAAGATGAGACAAATTAATAACAAACCCCTCAATTTTTATATTAAGTCCTAAGCGTTCAAAGATATTTGGAATATCGAATGTCGCCTTCTAGCATGATAAAATTAATAGAGTATTAAATATTTAATGTGAGTTTGTTGTGTCACCACAAGGCAAGTATTAAGTATTTAAGATGTTAATTTATCACATTTGATGCATATAAAGAAAATTAAACAATATTGTTTTGTTGTGTCACCACAAGGATGATATTTTTCTTTTTTGAATATATGGAGTGCTAGGTCGGACTTAACTTGGATAATTTTGATTCGGATGTGTCACCACTTGATCAAAATAATCTAAGAGGCAAAAGAAAAGGAGTTGCATAGTTGATGTAATTGACAAAAGTTGTCTACCTATTTATTTATATATAGTTTGTTGTGTCACCACAAGGCTATATACATTTGAAATGGGATCCTTATTCTCACTAGCAAATCTTTAATTAGATTTTGCCGAACTATATAAGTGAGGGTAATATAGTTTGAAGAAAATAGTGGGAGATACTAATTTAAAACAAGACCTAATTTATTTTGGTAATTAATAAAAGAATGTATGTTAAAATGTTGTTAATTACAAATTCATTTGCTGTAATTTTACAATGTCTAAATTACTATCATCACAGTAGCATATTAGATGCTATTTAATCTGGGGTCAATTAAACGGATTGATTAAGGAAATTGAGAATAGTTCTCACGGCTAAAAAGCTATCTTATATCCTTAATATGCCTATCTCTCAATGGTGGTTGTAGATAATGCCTCCGAGGAAGAGATTGCTACTTTTAGAAAGTGGCAAGATGATGCAGTTGGCTCAATGCATCGTGCTCAGAACCACGAGTAACAAGCTTCAAATGGTCAACTGAAACTATGGATACTTCTACTATACTCATGGACGTCCAAGTAGTTGATGGTGAGTAAAGTAGACCGATAGATATCGACATATCTAAGGAGCTCTTCCGATCTAGAATGGCCAATGGCACTATAAATACAGCATAAAAGTTCTTAACATAATCAATTTGATTGATCAATTAGGAAAACTGGTTTTGTCATGGATGGAGAGTTGAGCCAAGATTTGATCTTGCACTCACTCCCTTTAACTCCTTTCACAATTGTTGTGAATTTTCATATGAATAAGCTAGATATCGCCCTCATTGATTTGCTTAACATATTGAAAAATGTTGAGAGTCACTTTCAACCAAGAAAGATCAAGTCTTCTTTGGTAGGGGCCAAAGGATCTTCCGAAAAGAAGAACGATTCAAAGAAGGTAAATAGAAAGGCGTAAACAAAGGATAATAAGAGCAAAACCGACATACGGATAGGAAAGGAGTTTGCTTCCACCGCAATAAGCCCGACACCGGAAAGAAATCTGTGAGAAGCATCTTGCGAGAGGTTAACCAAAGAAGCTTAGTGAAGTTTCGGTTACAAATACAAATTTGTTCATGATTTGAAATAAATTTTCTTTAAGTCAATGTTCTACTTGGGTATTGGATACCAACTTTGGTTATCATAAATATAGATTTATGAAAGGACCAAATGTAGTAGAAAGCTAAACAAATATAAGTAATCCTATGTGTGGGAAATGAAGCAAAGGTTGCAACATTAGCCATAGAAACTTATAGTTTAGCACTGCCTACGGGCAAATCTATTAAGTCAAATAAGAGGAACCTGTAGATAGACCTATTGTACCACAACCGAATCGTAAATCCGGAATAGTACCAAAGATACCTAGGAGGTATGGATTCATCATGGATGATGATGATGAGGTACACATCATAGAAGATGATGATCCAGAGTTACATTCGATGAGGTAAGACTTCTAGTGTGTACAAAAGGGTCAGTGGGAGCGTTATGACATTTCTAGTATTATATATTGATATACTACGGATAAGGAATAACATGCCAATGCTACAATCAGTAATGATAAAGTTGTCTAAACATTCCTCCATGAATGGTTTGGGAAGAGTATCTTAATTGGGGATATAAATCTATATATATAGATTTAAGAGGATGCTCGACTTAACCCAAGGAACGATATATCATTTGATGCTAAAGTCGTTTAGCATGGCAAACTCCAAGAGATGTCTCATGTCGATGAGCTATGGAGTGTATCTCTTAATAGTCCCCACGGACTCACGAAAAGAGAGGTCACATGAGTGACTATCATGTATGCAATGAAATATACTGAGACCCGATGTTGATCACCATATTCGGAGAAGTTCACTATGAGTCGCTGAAAACATCTTAAAGTGCTTAACCACTAAGGATGTGATCATATTCATGGTGGGTCTTAATTAAAACTAGAGGGCTTAATGAGACTCAAGTTTTTCTACGTAACAAGACGAACGTAAAAATCCACTTTAAGGTAAAGCGTTATCTTGAATAATTAGTGCGTTGAATTGGAAAGGTTCCAAATAGCAAAGAGTTCTTTGGTTTAGTGATAAAGACAAAGTATATAGCTATAAATGAAGTCGCAAGTTGATTGTTTGGATTAAAAGTTCATTACTGAAACTAGGAATAGTTCCTAAGTCTCATCTTGGATCTAAACATGTGTTGTGGCACTTTCATTTGATTATTAGAATCATTGAAAGATGGGAAATCACTATAGAGATAGTGGACTCTCATGAACAACATTACATATCCATTAACTAAAGCTTATCCAACAAAGCAGGATAATCGTCACTTAGAAGAAGAGTATAAGATACCATGACGATTGGCTTTAGTGCAAGTGGGAGATTGAAAGTAGTATGCACACAAGCCAATCATGTTTGATGATAAAGCATATACTTTGTAACATTCTTATTCATTTATTAATAAAAAGTATTAATTTATTAAAGGCTTTTAATTATCTACATGATGCTGTTTTATAATATGTGATAAACCCATAGTTTTAAGCAATGCTTTTAGAATAATAATGATGATCATTCTAATGAGATCTAAATTCTTTGAAAGCTTAAAACTAAAATAGTTCCCAATCTTTGGATTACTAAATTGGGGATTAGTGAATCCGGATAGATTGGTACATACGTTAACTCTCATTGGATGAGGATGATTGATCTCATGATCATTTATGTGGAGACACTAAAGCAAGTATGTAGGTGCTTTTTGGAGAATAAGTTCACTGAACGTGGCTCGCTAAGGAATATCTAATGGAGTTTTACTTGCCTGTCAATAGGAATTCATGTAGTGATAGTAGTACAAGTGATCCTTGGACTTGAGATCATCATAGTATCTTGTGTATGATGAGTTATACTTTGACTTATTCCTTAAGACCCTTAGGGTATATCAAAGGGTATGCTTGGGTATAATAAGTTGTACATGGAGATAATGTATGATCAATAAAGAATCTACCACTTCTAATAAAAGAAGAGAAATGTCCTATGTGATTCGATAAATGACAACCCAAATAGTCCTTGGCCAGGCGAATGAAATTAGAAAGGAGTTTCTAATTTGCATTATTTGAGTTGTGCATTTAAGAGTCGAAATACATATAATTAAATAAAATAAGACTTGTGAAGAATTCCATGTCTTATATTTAATTGGGACATCAGATGGTGGAAGGATTGAATTGTACGGTAACTATTTACTCAAAGGTTCTTTTATGATTAATGTTGAAATCTATATTATCTGGAAAGTCGTTGATCGCTAGGGAGGCTTATCCCTATTGTAGAATAAATATTATTTATTTAAATAAGTTAATTGTTTAATTTATTTATTTAAATAAGATTAGAATTGTTCTAATTGATTTATTCACAACCTGTTTAATATGGAGAACCTAAAGGGTCACACCATAAAAGGAAGAATAATTATTTAAGAAGTTAATGGCATAATCATAATAATATGTTAAGTATATTTAATTTAATCTATGGTGATAAAATAAATTAAATAGCTTAATATTTATTATTTAATATTTTAGAAATATTAAATATAAATTAATAAGAGGAGTCTTATTAATATTATTACAATTATTATTATTATTTTAATTTCTAAAAGAGTTTGGGAATTAATTTAATATAAGTACTCTCATTTATTCCTAATTGAATTAGGAAGGAAAATTAGTTAAAGGAGTTTAATTAATTATCCCTAATAAGATTAGGGAGCTTAATTAATTAAAAGAATTTAATTAATTAAATAAAACCCAATTCCTTTGAAAATACTTGCATTTAATGTGATTTTAGTGATTGATTGGTTAACCACTCATCATGCAAAAATTAATTATTCTCATAAGATTGTTAGCTTTCATATTCCTAACCAACCTATGATGCGAATTCAAGAAACCAAACCACTAAAGTCAATCACTGTCATATCAAACCATAAAGCTATTCGTTTATTGAAGAATGGATGTCAAGCTTTCTTAGCTCATGTCACAGATTTAAACAAAAATACGTCAGATTTGAATGATATTCCTATTGTTAATAAATTTCCTAACATATTCCCTGAAGAACTTCCTGGCCTACCCCCGAAGTGTGAAATCGAGTTTGGTATTGATCTTGAACCCGATACAAAACCCATTTCTAAAGTATCATATCGAATGGCTCCTATTGAACTTCAGGAGTTAAATACCCAACTACAGGAATTGTTAGACATCAGTTTCATTCGTCCTAGTACGTCTCCTTGGGGTTGCTCTTGTTTTATTCGTAAAAAAGAAAGATTGAAGTGTGGGACTTTGTATTGATTATCGGGAGTTAAATCATGTCACCATCAAAAAATAGGTACCCATTACCTCGCATTGATGACCTATTTGACCATTTGTATGGCGCTAAATTCTTTTCAAAGATTAAAACTGATGACATTCCAAACACTACTTTTAGAACTCGTTACATGCATTATGAATTCCTAGTCATGTCTTTTGGATTGATTAATGTTCCTGTTGCCTTCATGGATCTGATGAATCGAGTATTCAATTAATATTTGGATCATTTGTGGTTGTCTTTATTGATGACATCCTCATATACTCCCAAAACCGTGAAGATCATAAGCAACACTTAAGGCTAATACTCCAAAAGCTTCGTGAGAACAAGCTATATGCCAAGTTGAAGAAATGCGAGTTTTGGCTTGAGGAAGTAGCCTTCCTTGGGCACGTCATATCAAATCACAGAATATCTATTGACCTAGCAAAGATTGAAGCAATACAAAGTTGGGAGCAACCTAGGTTAGTTGCCGAAGTACGTAGCTTTCTAGGCTTAGCTGGTTATTATCGGAGATTCATGGAAGGATTTTCTCGAATCACTACTCCATTAACTCAGCTGACTTAAAAAGATACAAAATTTAGTTGGAACAAGGAATGTGAGAAGAGTTTTCAAAAACTCAAGAGGAGACTCATTTCAGCACCTGTTCTGATAATACCAACTAGTTCAGAGGGATTTATGATATACAACGATGCTTCAGGAAAAGGTTTAGGATGTGTTCTCATGCAACATGGGAAAGTCATAGCCTATTCCTCACGACAACTTAAAATTTGATCTAGAGTTGGCAGTTGTCATTTTCGCGCTTAAAATCTAGAGGCATTACCTGTATGGAGAGAAAGTGGAGATCTATACAGATCTATACGTATTTTTGTTTAAATCTGTGACATGAGCTAAGAAACCTTGACATCCATTTTTCAATAAACGAATAGCTTTATGGCTTGAGATGACCGTGATTGATTTTAATGGTTTGGTCGCTTGAATTCGCATAATAGGTTGGTTAGGAATATGAAAGCTAACAACCTTATGAAAACAATCAATTTTTGCATGATAAGTAGTTAACCAATCAATCCCTAGAATCACGCCAAATGCAAGTATTTTTAATGAAATAAGATCGACAGGTAATGTGAGGGTACCGATTTGAACCAAACAAGACTTATAAATAGTGGATGTAATGAAGGTTTCTCCCAACGGAGTTTCCACAGATAAGTCAAAGTCTAATTTCTCCGAAGTCAAATTTAATCGATGAGCGCAAGTAGGAGAAATAAAAGAATGGGTAGAACCGGTATCAAATAAAGTATAGACTTCATTAGAGTTTATGATAAGCTTACCCGTGACCTCATTCGATTCCTTGCTCTCTCTCGGGAGGTCACAACAAACGCTCTCCCTTGCACTTTTACTGGGTTTTGACTTTTACGGGACTGACCTTTGGTTTATCCATCCTAGCTTGAATTTGTCTTGATGAACGACAAAATCGAGCTAAGTGACCTTCTCTTCCACAATTATAACATGCTTTGACTGACATGCATGCTAGCTTTGGTGATGTGTCCCTCTCCTCCGCATTTGAAGCATATGATAGGTGGTCTTTCTCCTTCCTTAACAACGGGTGCTGGTGCTGACGTCTTTCCATCATTGTTGAATCTCCTTTTCTTGAAATGTCCATTCTTATTGTTTTGGCCCTAATTACCACTGAAGTGGTTACCATATCTGGCCTGTTGATTCCCTCCACGCTTGTTATCACCGCTTCGATAACTACTCTCACCGGTATTATAATTTTGCTTACCGCTCTCTTTTAGTTAAGGTTGACTCGTTATCGCGCTCCACTAATCGAGCCCTATTTACAACATCTGAATACAAACACGCTTTATGAGAAATAAGATGTTGACATATCTCCGCTTCAAACCTCTTAAAAACATTCGCCATTCTTCTCTTCATTATCCACCAAGTGGGACACAAACCGTGATAACTCACGCAAATTTTGACTCGTATTGCGACACGGTCATATTGTTTTGTTCCAACTTGATAAACTCCACCTCCTTCATGTGGCGAATACTTTCGGAAAGTATTTGTCGTTGAATGACTCTGGAACTTCTCCCAAGATATCTTCAAGATGCAAGAGTTGAGTCGCTTTTACCGATTCCCACCAAGAATCGCCTCTCCGCATGCAACATAAAAGGCGTGAAGGGAACCTTTTGCTCCTCGGAGCATCCCAAGACATCAAATATCTTGGTAATCTGCTTTATCCATGCTTCCGCCAAGTGGTTTTGGCTCTCCCATAAACTCCGATGGTCCCAGCTCCTTGAATCATTTTAGCGGTGACGCTTTAGAGAGTTTTCCGTGTTTCCACCCCACGTTTTGGATGAGAGTCGCTCTCTCGCTTTCTTTTTGCATGAATTGCATAAAGCCTCCAACATTTGATCATTCATCATTTGGTCGGTGTTGTTGCTTGCATGAGATTATCGCCTTCGATGCACATTATCTTGATTATTGATATGTGGTGAATCAACGATCTTTGTGCTCCATTCTTATTCTCAACATTCTCGGATGTCATTTTTCGACATCGCCACAAAACAAAAGGTTAATTGACATATAACATACTATCCCTATATTCTAACCGACCAACAAAATAGCACATAAACTTAGGTAGGTCATACTAGCGGGTATTCCCCGCTCTCCTTCCTAGTACTATTCTCACATCTTAGCCGTGGATCATATCCTAAGCTCGATACCAACCGTGACGCCCCAAAATTAGGTATACATCACCCATCTTGGGTAGTCGATACATGGTATGTAATTTAAATACAACTTACTAATATAACTGTCGTGTACAATACGACATAAACTGTAAGTTTGAATACAAATATTGTCTTACTAGAGATCATACAAACTCAAAAGGAGTCCTCATTACAATTATTATCACACTATTTCACGAATAGTGAGGACTACTAATGCTATCCTCTGGACCATTACTCCGCTCCCCGACTCGTCCCAACTATATTTTCATTTCTGAAGAAAACAAAGAAAGAAAGGGTGAGCTCAACTAGCTCAAGAAGAAATATTATGACTAAGATAATGCGTAATAAATTATCATTAGCCTACAACAAATGTTGTTAAACCGATAAAATATAATGAACATCAAGTTTAACTACAATGAACCAAAGAATCCATTAAAAGAGTCAAGTAGAAAATAAAATCTACTATCTTTTATGATTTAAAAGGTTTTTTCATCATCATTATAGCCGAGACTCAAATTTTAATAAATATTCCACATCATCGAATCACCCCCCGCACTACTACCAAGGATATTCTTTAGTATCACGACCACAATTATTCATGCACTACGCCAAGAATATTTGTGTATTCATTAATGGTCATGATCATGCCAACAATCGTCCATCAATGCACTACGGCCACCGAGGATTTTTACCACATCATTTGTAACATTACTATTATGATTACAATCAATAGTCTCTCGTCATAATCATACCAAGTTCATCTATGCGCCACAGCCACGTATGACTTTCAACATATTATAAACATGAGGAGGATGACAATGATATAAGAATTCAATAAAACAAGTTCAAGAATTAATTTATCTAGGAACCAATAACATCCAAATCACAACATGATATCGCTTTGTAGAGTAAAATTCAAGAATACTCGAGAAGAATATTTCCATGAAAGAATATCGGATGAAGCGCAAATATCAAGGATATTCCACTAATTTCATGGAGTATAGAAGTCAAAGTTTTAACCAACTTGGTATAATAAAGAATGGAATAACAAAAGAAATCACCATGCATGCGATAGATCGCATATGTGCAAAGTTATTCCAATGTAATAATAAATAATCGGAACCGTGTCCAACAGAAAACGCATGCATAAGATATTCCAACAGAATAATAAAGAATGGAACCAAGTCCCATGTGAAACGCATGCATGTGATGTTCCAACAGTAATAATAATAAAGATTTTAACCAAGTCCGTGTAAAACACATGAGCAGGATGTTCCAACGTAATAATAATAAGATTTTAACCGTCCAAAAACACACTGCACCCGGATGTTCCAATAGAATAATAATAAAGATTTTAACCAGTCCTGTAAAACACATGACGTACGTGATGTTCCAATGTAATACTAGAAGAATGTCACCAAGTATAGGGTAAACCACGTTATACAAAGTTATTCCAATGTAATAATAAGCAATGGAATAACAACAGCTTCTTCTTCATGAATAAGAAAGAATAACACCCCTTACTTTTGGTAGGAGATTGAATCTCGCAGAGTGTAGTAACAAAATACTCTTCTTCTTTGTCTCTTATTCTCTCTATACTTTCTCTCTATAGCTTGAATGAATTAAGTGAAAATAATGAAGCACTAGGCCTCTATATATAGAAGATTTCTAGCTTAGCACCGCCATGTGAAAAGGCAAGTGGCTCACGATTGGTGATGTTAAAAGAAAAGTGGTTTGACGCTTTTGTAATGTGAAACGACAAGTGGTTCGATCGCTCAGAATGTGAAACGACAAGTGGTTCGATGTCCGTAAAGGTAATTACTATTGATTTTAAGGTAATTACTATTAATTACTATCGAAGAGACTCTTAGATGATGACATATGGGCCCCTCATAAAATAATCAAACTTACCACAAACGCCTCATAATGTACTTTTTATATACATCAAGGATTGAATAAATATTACCACAAATCATTTTATTTTTAATCAACACATATTTAATCTTTCAACAATTATTAATCATTTATAACTTGTCGCCTCAATTATTGATTTAATACTATAACATATTATATGATGATACCGTGATAATAATTGAATCAATAATATAAGAGATATGAAGCAAAGATTATCGTGAGTAATAATTGAGCATAGGCCGAGTGACTTCTCACGTAAGCATCAATAATCAATATCGTGTGCTACTATACAACTACGCAGATTACTATACTATTTACTACTACGGGTAGTTCAACAGCTTTTAACGGTAACACCTCCTCATTGTTATTTTTATAGAAAGATAATTTTGTCGCTTTCTAACTACAACAATACTTCCGTTGTGGGGGTCCACCAATGATTGAGCCGTCGCATTTAATATTCCCCACTAAAAAGAATATTCCCCACCAAACTAATATTTTATAACAACTTGCTTACTTTGCAAAATTTATAAATATTACCCACAACTATAACATTATATCAAATTTATTCCATAATATTCAAAAATAATATTTATAGAAAAATTCATCTTTATTTATAAAAGTTGGGGTCTTACAACCTCCCTTTCTTATGGAATTTCGCCCCTCAAATTAGGGTACGACTGGTATGTCAAGAGGTAAGGATACCTTGATTTCATTTTGATTCTAACTCCCAAGTCATTTCCTCAACATCGTGGTTCCTCCACAAAACTTTGACTTGAGGTATAACCTTGGAGCGTAGAATATGTTCCTTCTTATCCAAGATTTGAACAGAACCTCTTCATACGCCAAATCTTCCGCTATTTCGTCCGGTTCTAACTCAATAATGTGGTTCGGGTCTTTCACATATTTACGTAATATGGATATGTGAAAACGTTATGAACACGAGATATACTTGGCGGTAAAGTGAGTCTATAGGCCACGCTTCCTACTCGATCGAGGATTAAAATGAACCGATGAATCGAGGATTGAGTTTTCCTCTTTTCCAAATCTTGTAACTCCTTTCCATGGAGCAACTCTTAACAACACATGATCTCCTATATCAATTCCACGTCCTTCGATGAAGATCAAAGATAACTCTTTTGTCGATTTTGTGAGGTTTTTATACGTTGTCGAATCGTTTGAATCTTTTCCGTAGTCATACGTACTAACTCCGGTCCCAACAACGTTGCTTCACCCACCGTCATCCCAAAGATACCGAGAACGACACTTTCTTCCATACAACGCTTCAATGGAGCCATGCCAATACTTGCTTGATAACCGTTGTTGTAGGAAAACTCCACCAATGGTAAGAACTTGTCCCAACTTCCTTGAAATCAATGACACAGAGTCTTAATAGATCTTCAAGAATTTGAATAGTCCTCTCCATCGTCCGTCTGTCTCCGAGGATGATATGCCGAGCTAAATCGTAAGTCTATGCCCATAGCTTTTTGCAAACTAACCCAAAATCGTGAAGTGAATCTTGGGTCTCGATAAGAAACTATGGATAACAGCATACCATGCAGTCTTACAATCTCGCTTATGTATATACGAGCAAAGACGTTCAAGTGTATAAGTTTCTCGATCGCAGAAGAAATGAGCGGAGACTTGGTCAATCTATCAACAATGACCCAAATCGCATCTATGCCATGAGAAACCTTAGGAAGACCGTGAATCTAAATCCATGGTAATGTGCTCCCACTTCCATTCGGAATTTAAGTGGTTGCAATGGACCTTTTGGTACTTGATGCTCCGCTTTAACTCGCTGACAAGTTAGACACCTTGAGATAAACAGCTATCTCTCTCTTCATATTGCTCCACCAAAATGTATGACGAATATCATGATACATTTTGGTACTCCTGTGATGGATTGCAAATGGTGTGTTGTGCGCTCCATCATGATATTATACTTTAAATCGTGTCGTTAGGAACACAAAGTCCGGAGTTGACTCAAGTATTCCTTCTTCATCGATTCTTGCTTCCTAGATAGCACCTTCGCACTTTCTTCCTCATACGCATTAGCTCCGTGTCCGTAGCTTGAGCGCCTTTAACTTTATCGATTAAAGTCGGTTCTACTCAGATACTCGCTATCATCACACGCGTCCCAGAGTCTTTAACTCTATCTCCATCCTTTGTAAGTCACACAAAATGGGCCTTTACGTTGACAATATCGCACTCGTACTTGCATATGATCTTCTACTCAATGCGTCAGCTACCACGTTCGCTTTTCAAGGATGGTATTGGATGGTATGATCATAATCTTTCCACAGTTCAAGCCAACGTCATTGTTGCATGTTGAGTTCCTTTTGAGTGAAGAAATATTTGAGGCTTTTATGATCCGTAAAGATCTCAACTTTCTCCCCATACAAGTAATGCCTCCAAATTTTAAGTGCGAAGACAACAGCTGCCAACTCTAGATCATGAGTAGGATAATTCCTCTCATATTCTTTGACGTGTCGCGAGGCATATGCTATAACTTTTCCATGTTGCATAAGAACACATCCCAACCCTTTGCCCAAGCATCATCAGATGACAAATCCTCCGAGCCGATGGTATTGTCGTAACAAAAATTTGAAATAAGTCTCCTCTTGAGTTCTTGAAAACTCTTCTCACATTCTTCGCTCCAACCAACTTTGTATCTTTTTGAGTCACCGAAATCAATGGAGTAGCGATTCGAGAAAATCCTTCCACGAATCTCCGATAATAACCAAATAAACCGAGAAAGCTACGTATTGATCATCGATTTAGGTTGTTCCCACTTTGAATAGCTTCAATCTTTCTTTGGGTCAACAGATATTCCATGACTTGATACCACGTGCCCAAGGAATGCTACTTCTTCAAGCCGAACTCGCATTTCTTCAACTCGGCATAAAGCTTATATTCACGGCTTTTGGAGTGTCACCTCAAGTGTTGCTCATGATCTTCACGGCTTTTGGAATAAATAAGGATGTCATCAATAAAGACGACCACAAAGTGATCCAAATATTCCTTGAATACTTTGCTTCATCAAATCCATGAAGGCGGCGGGAGCATTAGTCAATCCAAAGGATGTGACTAGGAATTCATAATGCCCGCATTCGAGTTCTCGAAGCCGCCTTTGGAATGTCACGGTTCTAATCTTCAATTGGTGATATCCTAATGAAGATCAATCTTTGAAAAGAATTTGGCTCCTTGCAATCGGGTCAAACAGTCATCAATACGTGGCAATGGATACCTATTTTGATGGTGACATGATTCAACTCCCGATAATCAATACAAAGTCGCATACTCCATCTTTCTACTTCACGAATAGAACAGAGCAGCCCAAGGAGAAGTACTAGACTAATAAAGACAATGTCTAACAATTCCTCGCAGCTTGGGTCTTTCACTCCTCGAGTTCAATAGAGCTATTCGATATGGGGCTTTGGAAATATGTTTTGTACCGGTTCAAGGTCGATACAAAATTCAATTTCACGCCTGGGGTAGGCCAGAAGTTCTTCTGAGGAATACGTCAGAAATTTATTAACAATAGAAATATCGCTCAAAACCGATTTATTTTTGTTTAAATCATGTGATATGAGCTAAGAAAGCTTGACATCCGCTTTTCAATAAACGAATAGCTTTATGGCTTGAGATGACCGTGATTGATTTTAATGGTTTGGTCACTTGAATTCGCATAATAGGTTGGTTAGAATATGAAAGCTAACAACCTTACGAAAAACAATCAATTTTGCATGATAAGTAGTTAACCAATCAATCCCTAGAATCACGCCAAATGCAAGTATTTTTAATGAAATAAGATCGACAGTAATGTGAGGGTACCGATTTGAACCAAACAAGACTTATAAACAATGGATGTAATGAAGGTTTCTCCCAACGGAGTTTCCACAGATAAGTCAAAGTCTAATTTCTCCAAGTCAAATTTAATCGATGAGCGCAAGTAGGAGAAATAAAAGAATGGGTAGAACCGGGTATCAAATAAAGTATAGACTTCATTAGATTTTATGATAAGCTTACCCGTGATGACCTCATTCGGATTCCTTGCTCTCTCGGGAGGTCACAACAAACGCCTCCCTCAGACTACCGGGTTTGACTTTTCCGGGACTACCTTTGGTGCATCCATCCTAGTGAATTTGTCTTCTATGAAACGACAAAATCGAGCTAAGTGACCTTCTCTTCCACAATTATAACATGCTTTGACGGATGGCGCAGCTTTGATCGATGTGTCCCTCTCCTCCGCATTTGAAGCATATGATAGGTGGTCTTTCTCCTTCCTTAACAACGGTCTTTGGTCTTTGACGCTCTTTCCATCATTGTTGAATCTCCTTTTCTTGAAATGTCCATTCTTATTGTTTTGGTCCCGATTACCACCAAGTGGTTACCATATCCGCCCGTTGATTCCCTCCACGCTTGTTGTCACCGCTCGATGACTACTCTCATTTGGTATTATAATTTTGTCACCGCTTCTTTTTAGTTAAGGCTGACTCGTTATCGCTCCACTAATCGAGCCCTATTTACAACATCCTAATACAAACACGCTTTTATGAGAAATAAGATGTCGACATATCTCCCGCTTCAAACCTCTTAAAAACATTCATGGCATTCTCTCTTCATTATCCACCAAGTGGGACACAAACCGTGATAACTCCGTAAATTTTGCCTCGTATTGCGACACGGCCATATTGTTTTGTTCCAACTTGATAAACTCCACCTCATTCATGTGGCGAATACTTTCGTGAAAGTATTTGTCGTTGAATGCTCCCCGAACTTCTCCCAAGATATCATCAAGACAAAGAAGTTGAGTACGCTTTTACCGATTCCCACCAAGAATCGCCTCTCCACAAGAACATAAAGGCGCGCAAAGGGAACCTTTTGCTCTCGGAACATCCCAAGACATCAAATATCTTGGTAATCTGCTTTATCCATGCTTCGCCAAGTGGTTTTGCTCTCCCTTAAACTCCGGTGGTCCCACTCCTTGAATCTGCTTTAGCGGTGACCGCCCGAGAGTTTTCCGTGTTTCCACCCACGTTTTGGACAGAGTCGCTCTACTTCATTGTTGCATGAATTGCATAAAGCCTCCGAACATTTGATCATTCATCATTTGGTCGTTGTTGTTGTTTGCATGAGGATTGTCGCCTTCTCGATGCACATTATCTTGATTATTGATATGTGGTGAATCAACGATCGCTCAGGCTCCATTGCTATTCTCAACATTCTCGGATGTCATTTTCTCGACATCGCCACAAAACAAAAGGTTAATTGACATGTAACATACTATCCCTATATTCTAACCCACCAACAAAATAGCACATAAACTTAGGTAGGTCATACTAGCGAAGGTATTCCCCTGCCTCTCCTTCCTAGTACTATTCTCACATCTTAGCCAGGATCATATCCTAAGCTCGATACCAACCGTGACGCCCCCAAAATTAGGTATACATCACCCATCTTGGGTAGTCGATACATGGTACGTAATTTAAATACAACTTACTAATATAACTCACGTATACAATACGACATAAAATCGTGAGTTTGAATACAAATATTGTCTACTAGAGATCATACAAACTCAAAAGGAGTCCTCATTACAATTATTATCACATTATTTCACGTAATAGTGAGGACTACTAATGCTATCCTCTCGGACCATTACTCCATTCCCCTACTTCGTCCCAAATATATATTCTCATTTCACAAGAGAACAAAGAAAGAAAGGGTGAGCTCAACTAGCTCAAGAAGAAATATTATGACTAAGATAATGCGTAATAAATTATCATTAGCCTACAACAAAGTGTTAAACCGATAAAATATAATGAACATCAAGTTTAACTACAATGAACCAAAGAATCCATTAAAAGAGTCAAGTAGAAAATAAAATCTACTATCTTTTATGATTTAAAAGGTTTTTCATCATCATTATAGTCGAGACTCGACTTTAATAAATATTCCACATCATCGAATCACCCCGCACTACTACTACCAAGGATATTCTTTAGTATCACGACCACAATTATTCATGCACTACGGGCCAAGAATATTTGTGTATTCATTAATGGTCATGATCATGCCAACAACTCGGCCCATCAATGCACTACTACGGCCACCGAGGATTTTACCACATCATTTGTAATATTACTACCATGATTACAATCAATAGTCTTTTTGTCATAATTATACCAAGTTCATATATGCACTACAGCCACGATTGACTTTCAACATAATATAAACATGAGGAGGATGACAATGATATAAGAATTCAATAAAACAAGTTCAAGAATTAATTTATCTAGGAACCAATAACATCCAAACAAATAACATGATCTCGCTTTGTAGAGTAAAATTCAAGAATACTGAGAAGAATATTTCCATGAAAGAATACTGGATGAAGCGCAAATATCAAGGATATTCCACTAATTTCATGGAGTATAGAAGTCAAAGTTTTAACCAACTTGGTATAATAAAGAATGGAATAACAAAAGAAATCACCATGCATGCGATAGATCGCATGACAGCAAAGTTATTCCAATGTAATAATAAATAACGGAACCAGTCCCAAAGAAAAAGCGCATGCATGTGATATTCCAATGAATAATAATAAAGAATGGAACCAATCCAAGCGTAAAACGCATGCATGTGATGTTCCAACAGTAATAATAATAAAGATTTTAACCAGTCCTGTAAAACACACGAATCGGATGTTCCAATGTAATAATAATAAGATTTTAACCAGTCCTGTAAAACACATGCATGGATGTTCCAATAGAATAATAATAAAGATTTTAACCAGTCCTGTAAAACACACAGATGTGATGTTCCAAATGAATAATAGAAGAATGTCACCAAGTATAGGGTAAACCACATATACGAGTTATTCCAATGTAATAATAAGCAATGGAATAACAATAGCTTCTCTTCATGAATAAGAAAGAATAACACCCCTTACTTTTGGTAGGAGATTGAATACTGCAGTAGTGTAGTAACAAAATACTCTTCTTCTTTGTCTCTTATTCTCTCTATACTTTCTCTCTCTATAGCTTGAATGAATTCGTGAAAAATAATGAAGCACTAGGCCTCTATTTATAGAAGATTTCTAGCTTAGCACCTTCCATGTGAAAAGGAAAGTGGCTTGACGACTGGTGATGTTAAAAGAAAAGTGGTTTGACGCCTGTAATGTGAAACGACAAGTGGTTCGACGCTTGTAATGTGAAACGACAAGTGGTTCGACGCCTGTAATGTGAAACGACAAGTGGTTCGACGCCTGTAATGTGAACCGACAAGTGGTTCGACGTCTGGTAAAGGTAATTACTATCGACGAAGGTAATTACTATTCACAAAGGTAATTACTATCGATTTAAGGTAATTACTTATCGATGAAGAGACTCTTAGATGATGACATATGGGCCCCCATAAAATAATCAAACTTACCACAAATGTCTCATAATGTACTCTTTATATACATCAAGGATTGAATAAATATTACCACAAATCATTTTATTTTTAATCAACACATATTTAATCTTTCAACAATTATTAATCATTTATAACTTGTCGTCTCAATTATTAATTTAATACTATAACATATTATACGATGATAATCTTTGTGACAATAATTGAATCAATAATATAAGAGATATGATGCAAAGAATTATCGTAGTAATAATTGAGCATAGTGAGTGACTTCTCACGTAAGCATCAATAATCATCATATCGTAGCTACTATACAACTACGCCAGACATCGTACTTTTACTACCGGTAGTTCAATGCTTTTAACGGTAACACCTCTACCGTTATTTTTATAGAAAGATAATTTTGTCGCTTTCTAACTACGACAATACTTCCATCAGGGGTCCACTTAATGATTGAGTCAGTCGTCTGAATATTCCCCCACAAAAAAAGAATATTCCCCAACCAAACGAATATTTTATAACAACTTGCTTACTTTGAAAAATTTATAAATATTACCCACAACTATAAGATTATATCAAATTTATTCCATAATATTCAAAAATAATATTTATAGAAAAATTCATCTTTATTTATAAAAGTTGGGGTCTTACAGCAATAGCTCTATAAATAGGGATATATTGCCTTTGAGCAATCTCAAATCCCAGATACCTTATTTTTGTTTGGAACAATTGCATTTTCTTTGCCAAAACCACAAGACCTTCTCTCCTAACAACTGTTTCGAACACGTTTAAGTGTTTCTAGTGCTGAGCTATATCATTTGAGAATACTAGGACATCATCAGAATAGACGATCATAAAATCCATGAATGGATTAAAGATCTCATTCATAATGTTCTAAAACTCTGATGGCGCATTTTTAAGGACAAAACCTAGAACATTTCATTTGTAATGTCCAAATGGCACTGTAAACGTTGTTTTATATTTGTCTTCTTTTTTTATCTGGATTTGCCAGTATCCACTCTTCATATCGAATTTTGAGAAGATATTTACTTTAAGCAATCTATTTAACAAATCCTTCTTGTTTGAAATTGGATATCTGATCCATCTCAAAACTTTATTTAGAGGTTTATAGTTAATCACCAGCCTTAGAACTCCACTTTCTATTTCTGCCGCTTTTTCCACACAGAATGCAGAACATGACCATGGTGAGTAACTTTTCCTTAATAATCCCTTTTTTAAGAGATCATTTATTTCTTCTTGACGAAGCTTTAAATATCTTTCATTCATTTGAATAGGCCTAGCTTTAGTAGGAATAAGCCTCTCATTGAATCCTTCTATGTATGACAAAGAGATGACATTCTTTTTCCTCTTCCAGAAAGCAGTAGGATCTGTAGAACATATCTATTTGCTTAATTCCTCCTGATAAGCTTTAACTTTAAGTTTAAACATTTTATTTTTAAGATACTCTTCAATCTTCTTGATTTCCAACTCTTATTTGAGAAAGAATAAAAAATATTCTTTGCATTTAAGCAAATGGTTGACTCCTTGATATCAAGATTCTGAAATAAAATCGTTCCAGACTTCAATCCCCTCTTTATTAGTGCTTATCCCCTTGTGATCAATAGATATCGAGAAAAGAAAACTAATAAAAGGTGAACCCAAAATAGCTGCTTGAGCCATATTTTTTACTAAAAGGAGTGGAGTTTCAAAGCAAAATCCATTGTTGCACACAACTGCATCTGATAATTTATAATCGATATGCAATTGGCTACCATCAACAGTGCTCAATATTTGAGCTATTTTTAGTAATATTTAGAGGGAACTAGACCTTCAGCCAGACAATTTAAGTCTGCTCTTGAATCTATCAAGGCTTTAGTAGTAACTGAGAATTCATCTTCAATAAGAATAGCAATCTTCACATACCACTTTTGAGTGATAATCATATCAATTAAATTGATTTTTAATCCTTCTGAGCTAGATTCTCCTAGGATAACTCGTCTGTCTTGAGTGGCAAAGTCATGGACTTCATCCCCAAAATCGTCACTCTCACCTTCATTGATAATAGGTGAGTTAGAGTCTTCCATCTTACCTTTACCTTTATCATCCCTGTCTTTAATCTAACAGATGTCCTTTTTTATTTGATTAATTTCTTTCTTGAGATTAGCAATATCAATTTCCCTAGCATCATTATTAGCTTGAAGATTAGTAATAATCCCTTACAACTCTTTGAGAGTAGGCTCCTTATGACGATCATTAACCTTTTCAAAGATCTTCTGTAACGAATATTGGCTTGCGTCAAACCTTTCGTCATCGTCATTAGAAGATTTTTTTATTACTTTTAGTAAGCTTAATATAGTTCTCGATCATTTTCCTTTTTTTTACAGAGTCATCCAATTGATCAATGATATCTAAGATAAGACTATCTTCTTTAGATATCACATTTACAGAAAGTCTGTTTAAGGCACACAAACATGCTTCTCCTTCTATACATTGGCAATCATCTAACTCATTACATGAAAATTATTCCTCGTTGGAATAGGAATTTTCTGAGTTAGAGCAGCTACTTCTAGGACTCGATCTGGAAGAAGAGTATTCCTCCTCATCTGAGTTTATAAAAACTGCTAGAAATTTCTTTTTCAACCCTTCGTCCTTAACCAATTGGTTAATCTTCTTTTTAGTAGTGCAGTCCGTCAAAGTAGTATGCACACAAGCCAATTATGTTTGATGATAAAGTATATACTTTGTAACAATCTTATTCATTTATTAATAAAAAGTATTAATTTATTAAAGGCTTTTAATTATGTGACAACCCGAATTTTTAAAAGTTATTAAAGTAAGAATTTAATTCTTATTATGAGATGTATATATTTTGAATTATGTGTTTTGGTGTGAAGAAATTAAATTTTTATGAGATTTAATAGTTGATTAAACTATTAAAGAAAATAAAAGAAATTAGTCACGACAAGGAATTTGGTGGCAAGGGAAATTAACCCTATAAATATTGGGTAATTTAAATTAAGTTGAAACTATATTATGGAATAATATTGTTTGAATATTAAAACCTTACTTGGCGTTAGGTCTTTGTAGTAAAGTGGATAAAAGAGTTAATTCACTTAATTAAATAGTGAGTAAATATATGAGTTTTGCTAATTAAATTTGGTATTCTTAATATATATTACATGTCATGGTAATATATGAAAAGGTTTAGTATCTTGAATTATGTTAATAAAATATAAATTGATGGTGAGAGAAGAAAACCAATATACCTATAAATAATTATTGGTTAGAGATTAATAAATTGAATTAATATTTAAGTGGTGAATAGATGTATGGATTAAATAAATTGTATTGAGACAATTAATATGAGAAAAATGAATGAAATGATTATATATAATAATTATATAATTTATATAAGTTAATTAAAATAATTATGGAATAAATATTAATTATTTTAATGAAAATGTTTATTTTAATGGAGGTGTTATTTTATTTATGAATGTAATCTCATAATTTATAATGTAGTAATTATATATATTATAGTTGTATAATTACTTAATGGGGCTAAGTGATTTAGCAATATAGTTAAAAGTGTGACACTTAGAGAAAGGAGAATATATTATATAGTAGGAAAAGAAAATAAAATTGTGACAGCCCCAAATCCGGGTTACGTGACCCCCGGAGTTTGGTACTCACGATCCACAATATAATTATCATCTAACTACCCATTCATTGATGAATAGAATATTACCCCGCATTAACTAATATAGTTAATACATTCATCCCAAGTTATCTAACCTTAACATTACAAATATACCCTTTAGATATACAAAAAGGGTTTACAAACATAACATAATAATAATGTTAATCATTATTACTCTATCACTATGCATTTGTCTTTGTTCTTCACAACACCTCCTACCACTTTGTCCCTAGCTGAAAAGTTTTATTTAGCAAGGGTGAGCAACAAATTTGCCCCGCAAGTTAAGACATACAATGAATGTATAAGAATCGAGAATAACAGACTATCTATTTTGATAGAATGACACCAAAGTTCGGAGAACTTTGAAATAGCTGAATAATTTGATCTTCGCTAACCAATCTTCTCGCAACCTATGCAACACAATAGTTCAATAATGAAAGGGTACAACTCTTTCAAATTTTCTACGTTATTCGATTAAATAATAATTTAGAAGAATTCTCCAAAGTTTAAGCTGAATGATCTCAAATGATCTTGAAATTATCTTCTCGAATAACTACCAAGGATTTACTTTGATATACCTAAATGACCGGATGGAAATATTTTCCAGAGTTATGCTGAGTTATCACAAAGGATCTTGAACTTCTCTTCTCAAGTAACTATCAAAGATATACTTTGATATACCCAGGTGTATCAGATAACCATAAAGATTAAATCATACCCCTCTGCAAGTACTTAGAGTGGCCAACTCCTTGTACCCTATATTATGCATAATACTTACACGCGTGCAAAGGCCAAATATACGACCTAAAAATGTTTTCTTTGTATAAAAAGGTTGTTCTTCTCAGTCTTATAATCAGAGTTTGATTTTAAACAACAAAATACAATGATTTCAATATCTAATCACTTTCTCGATCTAGCCGAAATAATTGGCATTGATCTGTCAATAATAATTGAATTCTCTTCTCGAACCTATCAAGTTCTAATAATTGTTCGTCTAGCCAGAATAATTAGCTAAGACATATCTCAACACAATTCGACAATATACAGGAATTATCTGTACTGTCAATAATAGCTTCTACGGATGTAAATATCCAACAACCATTATTCTCAAAGTAAATTTTCAGAATCACTAATTCAGTTCTAATTAATAAATATGCACTAACTGTGAATAATCAACAATAATTCTCAGACGTGGTCTAATCAACAATAATTAACTACCATAATAATTGAATAGATATAACTCAAGGATGAGTTAAGGAAACTTGCATTTCTCATTGATTATTGCTACACAATATACTTATCTGCGTTCATAAGACCTATAATCAATAATATCGGTCTCACAATAGGCACCATAATTCACAACACACAATACTGTAATTCACATTCAATACTTCTCCTAGACACATTACCACATAGTCACATCAGTGTTTATAACTTATATAAACAATCATCAAGTCTAACTAGTTTGGTCTGGTTGGACTTCGGTCTATTCTCGGTGTTCTGGTCACCCTATCCGACAATTAACACATTTATTGTCAATTAAACTTGGTCTCAAAGCATCAATATTATTTTAGATAAGTCCAATATCATTTATAATATTTTTTGGAAGCTTTTAATAATTTTCTAACAATTATTATAATTTTTAATAATTTTCAAACACCGGAATCATTTTTAAATGATTTAAATAGTGTTTAATTCCATCATCATTAATATTTAATAATATTAAAATATTAATGATATATTTGTCAAAATATTAAAGTTATTAATAATAACTTAAAATATTTCTAAATCGCTAATATTCTATTTAAATGATTTTTAAAATAATTAAAATCATTTTTAAACCGTCACCGCTTAATATTTAAATATTAATGAAATTCTTATCAAAATATTAAAAGTAATTAATTATAACTTAAAATATTTTTAAATCATTTTTCTCATTTTTAAATGATTTTTAAATCAATAAAATCATTTTCTATTATTTATTTAATTTAATAATTAAATAAATCTAATATCATTAATATTAAATTATTAATGAAAATTCTCCAAAATATTAAAAGTTACATTTTATAACTCAAAATATTTTTAAACACTTTATTCTTATTTAAAATGATTTTTATAATATAAAAATCATTTTTCTCTAATTTATTTAATATACTAATTAAATAAATTAAATATAATTATTATTCAAATAATTACAATTATTAATGAAAAATATTCCAAATTCTCAAAAATTATTTTTCATAATTTAAAATAATTTTTAAAACCATTTTTGGAAATTTTTAGAATTTATTTCTATTTTTTAAGTATTTTCCGGAAATTCAGAAAATAAAAATATTAAAATTGTCGCTATAGGTTGTAGCGACACATTTTGTCGTTTTAGTTGTTCTTGGCTCAACAACACCGACGATTCAAATGTTCAATACGCCACGTTTGATCGCTTTGCAATTCTCATTTCGTTTGTTTACAGTGCAGCATGAGCATCGATCTTGTAGTGTTTATGTAATACTACAAGTATCAACCATCATCAAAGTCATATCACAACATATCAGCAAGATATGATCCTTCAAACTCTCTGTCAGATAGCTCCTGGGTTTTCTGGGTAACCTAGAAACCCAGGCAGTTCATAGGTACCACTTTGTGGCCCGAATAACTTAGTGTTCTGGTCATACTTTTGTTGTTCTAATGGTCAAAGTATGTAGACACATGACAAGGAACACATAGGAATCAACAAATCAGTTCAACAACAACACATTCTCCAGATTAAGCTCGGTCATACCCTGTCAGAATCATTGTTCAACCGATTTCTGGGTTTTCCAGAAACGGTATCCATGATCGACAGGCCTAATTTGACCATTTACTACACTTGATAAATTGACAGTTTGAAAGATATAAAACCTTGGATCTAGAGTCCATATAACAGGCTATAATCTAGATATAACAACATAATCAAACAACATAACACCTGACAGATCTCGAGCTAATAAAATCTTGTCAGGCACTGAAAACGAGTTTCTGGGTTGCTCGGTCAAAGAGTTTTGACCAAGAATATCTTCCAATCTGGACGTGGAATGATTGTGATTCCACTTCCAAATCAAAGATCTCATACCAAACTACAGATCCAAAACATAAAACAACAAAAATAATAAACAGGGAATGATCTGGAGCCACTGACATATGGTTGTCAGACAACTTTTAAGGCTCAAGAACAGTTTTTGAAAACTTTACTTTTTACCCACTTTGATGCTATAGATCTATGATGGATCATCATAAAACATCCATTAGCAAGATTCTAAACACATATTCTAACTAAGCATACAAGATCAAAGTAGGTTTATAGTTTTATACCTTCTAGTTTCAAATCTTAGATCTTAGCTCTCCAAATCTGTTCTTGGTGTTCTAGGAGGTTGTTTAAGGATTAATAAACTTTAGATTTTCGGAGGTTTTGAGAGAGAGAGAGAGAGAGAGAGTTTGATGGGAGCTTTAAAGGAAAATGACCAAATGAGTGCACTTTCTCTTTCCCCAATCTATATATATTATGATATAAAGTAAATGGCTGATGGCTTTGACTGATTTTGCTGGAGTTTATAAGCCACAAGGTCAAATTAGTTGGTCACCAACTCTTATTTTGGCAAGATTTACAAGTTAACTCATTAAAGAATGTAAAAAGGGTATTTTGGACATTTAGCTTGTAAAGTTAATGGCATACTATACTTTTGTCCAAACCCTTAAGGTTTAACCCTAATATTCTAATTAACCCTTAGGTTTTACAACTTTAGTTTCTAAGATTTTCAAATTAGGGTTTTTAAAATAGAAAATTAAGATAACTAAAATATAATTAGTGTTTCCTAATTATATTAAAGGTTATCAATCACATTAGAGCTTACTAGTTAGGATTAGGGTTTCCTAATTAGGATTAGGGTTCCCGAATTTAAAATTAGGGCTTCCTGACATTTGATTAAGGTTCTTAACTGTACGTTAGGGTTTCTAAACTTGAGATTAGGGTTTTTAATCCCTTATTAGAGTTTACTAATTTTAAACCCTGTCCGATCAATCATTGATCATTAACTCTATACAGTACAAACACGTACTCACAGATACCTTTATTATAATTGCGATTTCTATCGAATCCCTATCCAAACTTAGGGTTAGGGTTTAAAATTCTCAGTTAAGCACAACTCTACTCTTATTTCTCAACCATTACACAAATTAACTAATTCTCAAAACTCGTATCACCGATACACAGCACAATATTGATAATCAATATTAATAAAAAAATTATTCAAAAAATTCAAATTATTCAAAATCCGGGGTTATTACATTCTCCCCTCCTTATAAGGATTTCGTCCTCAAAATCACCGCTTTCTTATACCCTATAATCTTTTAAAGTTATAACATCAATTCATTTTTTATCAATACAATATTAATTTGTGTCTTATATTCCAACCTGCGACTTGGATCTATAAAAGAAAATAATTCACAACATATATTTATCCAATATTACTTGCGTAATTTAAATATTAAGTGAAATCGTTACCTGTTGCCACCTCATGAGCAGGTACTGCATCTTGTGCCGTCATGTTGAATGTACGGGTCGTTGGTCTTCCTGGAAATGCAGGTCCTTTAATCGCCAAGGTTCCACTACCAGGTCCCTTGTTAACACTTTCCTTCTCCATATTCCTCTTTGGACAGTTTCAAACCAGATGATCAGTCGATCCGCACGCAAAACAACCTTGTATCTTCTTCGGATTGGGAAAATTGGGTGACATGTGCCCCTCTTGACCACAGTTATAGCAAACCCCTTTCTTCTTCAGACAAACTCCTGAAAGGTTCTTCCCACAAGTCGCACATGGCTCCCTCCCTTTCTTATTCCCTTCTGTCTTATTACCCGACTGGGTATTCTCGCTCCGCTTTCTTTTGTATGAATTGCTACCACCACTACTACCTCCTTCATTTGTCTTCTTCTTCTTCTCCTGATTATAACGGGATGCAGCTTCGCTTCCCCCTTCAGTAATTATCGCTTTCTCCAACAAAGTCGTGAACGTATTAAACTGCAATATGGCTACTTTGTTGTATATACCCGGCTTCAACCCATTCTCAAACCTTCTCGCCTTCCGTAATTCCGTATCCACTTGATGAGGTGCAAATCTCGCTAATTCGTTGAATTTAGCAGCATATTCAGACACCGACATGTTCTCCTGCTTCAATTCCAAAAACTTAACTTCCATCTGAGCTTGCATACTCGAAGAAAAGTAATTCTCAAAGAACAACTCCTTGAATCTTGTCCAAGTTACCACAGCTATACCAGCTCTTGCCTGATTAGTCTCCCACCAGTAATTGGCTTCTCCCTTAATCAGATATGTTGCAAAAGCTGTCTTTTGCTCTTCTGCCACTCGCGCAATGATGAATGCTTTCTCTATCTCCTTCACCCAAGTTTGGGCTTCAATTGTATCTGTGGTTTAAAGTGCTTAAAGTGCTTAAAGTTAGCCAATCTATCAGCTGGCTGATTTCTTGCTCTCGCTCTTTCTACTGGGGCTCTATTTCCTATAGCTTGGGCTAACATGTCCACAAAATTCTGCATCGAGTCCACTTGACCTCTTACATTATTCACTGACTGTTCTGCTCTTTGATTTTGATTCTGTCGTCTAGGTGGCATGATCTGATTTAAATAAAAATCTTACATTAATTCTCTTTCTCTACATAAATTCTTAACACAATAAAAATTCAACACATATTTCTCATATAATCGCATATTTATTCAAATAGCACATAGTACATTTAGTACTTAACACATATTACTATCCCATTTTAAATAAATATTAGGATTAACCCACACAACTTTATACAAAAAGTTGCAATTCTCCAACTTTACACAAAAAGTTGTAATTCACTATTCACACATAGTTATTCCCAGTTTGTCAAACTTACCACACATATGAGTTCAGAAACTTGCCACAATTATATGAGTGTATGAACTTATTCTAGTCAGAACATTGACATTCATTCGCTGAGGGGTTCAAAATATTTCATATAATTATGAGTCATGAACTTACCATAAGTATGAGTTTTAAGAACTCACAAATTAATCTTATATTCATATAGAAAATAAAGATTTCATTCATACAAACATATATATTTACATATGATCACACATCATTCTCGATATTACAACCATTAATATCATATCCTACTAGCAAAAGATACTACCGCTTATATCTAAGTTATCTACTGTCCACTCCGGTCACCTGTATTCATGCTGGGACACTTGTTGAATCCATGACCTGTTCTCCCACATGAAAAATACTTCCTCATATTCGGTTTTGGACAATGTAGGGAAATATATCCTTCTTGCTTACAATTAAAGCACACGTTCTTCCACATCATGCACTCTCCCACGTGAGTCTTTCCACACTTGCTACACACTTGTTTCTTCTTCAGGTTTGAATTTTTAGAACTATCACTGTCGTGATCCCTCTTTCTCTTATTCTTGCCTTTCAGCTTGACTGTTCCCTCCGATGATCCACCAGCTTCAATCTTCATCCTTTCCACCTGTGCCTTCAAATCGTTTCGTTCTTCGGTCATCTCGCGTAACGCCTTTTCTGTCTTCCACAACTCCTCTAAGATAAAAACTTTACTCCGGAGTTCTTGTACTTCTGCAGATACTTGATCTTTTTCTCCAACTTTAGTCTTATTCTCTTTCTCCACCTTAACTTCTTCGGACTCTACCTCCTCATCACCACTCAGATAAATCTCAGGATAATCATCATGATCACTCCCCAGATTCACCATGGGTTCATCTTTCCCCACTTCTTTAACTGACTCTCTTTTTGCTGGCACCTCGGCTACTGGCACTGGTGTGATAGCCGCTGGCATCTCCGTATTCATTTCATCTTCTCCTGACAACCTAAAGTCAGTTAAACAACTTGATTAATACTTCACCAGTACAAAATTCTCACACTATGTGTCAACATATCTTACTATCGATACGCTTCGGCAATCCCTCACTTAGTACTCTAGATGAGTATTTTCTATCTCGCTTATGGCTATAATCCTAGGGTTTTCCCCCCTACTTAAGGTTTATAACCTACAGCTTTGATACCAACCTATGACACCCCAAAATCCGGGATACCTGACCCCCCGAGTTTGGTGCTCACGATCCATAATATAATTATCATCTAACTACCCATTCATTGATGAATAAAATATTACCCCACATTAACTGATATAGTTAATACATTCGTCCTAGGTTATCTAACCTTAACATTACAAACATACCATTTAGATATACAAAAAGGGTTTACAAATATAACATAATAATAATGTTAATCATAATTACTCTATCACTATGCCTTTGCCTTTGTTCGTCACAGCACCTCCTACCACTTTATCCCTAGCTGAAAAGTTTTATTTAGCAAGGGTGAGCAACAAATTTTCCCCGCAAGTTAAGACATACAATGAATGTAAAGGAATCAAGAATAACAGACTATCTATTTTTATAGAATGACACCAAAGTTCAGAGAACTTTGAAATAGCTGAACAATTTGATCTTCGCTAACCAATCTTCTCGCAACCTATGCAACACAATAGTTCAATAATGAAATGGTACAACTCTTTCAAAGTTTCTACGTTATTCGATTGAATAATAATTTAGAAGAATTCTCCAAAGTTTAAGCTGAATGATCTTAAATAATCTTGAAATTATCTTCTCGAGTAACTACCAAAGATTTACTTTGATATACCCAAATAACCGGATGGAAATATTTTCCAAAGTTAAGCTGAGTGATCACAAAGGATCTTGAACTTCTTTTCTCGAGTAACTATCAAAGATATACTTTGATATACCCAGGTGTATCAGATAACCATAAAGATTAAATCATACCCCTCTGCATGTACTTAGAGCGACCAACTCCTTGTACCCTATATTATGCATAATACTTACACGCGCGCAAAGGTCGCGGCCGCGTCCATAGTTAAGGGTGTAAACGAATCGAATCGAAGCGAACAGAGAGCTACTCGAATTCGATTCTAAAATGATAATTGTACTCAATTAGAAACAATTGAATTATATTTGAAAATTCCTACCAGATTCACTCAAACTTGAATATTTATTACTCGAATTCGATTCGACTCGACTCGAATATTTATTCAAACTACTCGCGAGCTTCAAATTCAAGCTCGAATTCGAATCTCTACATAATAACTAATTTTATAATAAATATAATTATAAATTAAATTTGTTATTTTACTTAAAAATGAAAAAATATATTTATTATTACATTTTACAAATATAAAATCACAATTAAAATTAAAAACAAAACAAAATAATAACTAATTATCCTAATTTGATTTAAATTTGTATATATTATAAGAGAATGTATCGAACATCTAATCGAATATGTATTAACTGAGTATGTATCGAATCACAACCAAAAATTCGAGTAGTTTGAATCTTAAACGAGTTGAGTATAACCTTGCTAAGATTCTACTCATATTTTTATTCGAACTATTTTTAATGCTCGGATTTGGATCATATAATTAACGAATCCGAGTCTCGCTCGTATTTTTTTGAGTCGAGCCCGAATCTAGCCCGAACTGTGTTGGCTCGTTTACAGCCTTACCCATAGTGAGTCAGGTGTTACCATTTTGATCATTTTTAGTAAAATAGGCATAACGTTTTCATACAAATTCCGATTAAGGCAATTCAAGATGATCCTAAACGAGGACGAATAGACCTACAACTTTTATTTTTTAAGTTTTTCAATTTGAGGTCGTTAGAAGGGGTCAAAATGGCCATCTTTGGGACTGTTGTATTTTCGAAGGCAATCGGAGGGCGTTGGACATGCATGTATGCAAGTGTAGTGCTTCTGACGATAAAAGATGTTGTTCTAAGTTATAAAACATGAATGTTAGTAAATATAATGATAATTAACATTAATAAATGATGTATTAGATAAGTTGTATAAGCATACTAAGCAAACACAAGAGAAACAAATTGGGCGTGTGACGAATAAACGTCGAAACGCCATGACAAGTGTTAATGAATGTAAAAAGTGTTTTAAGTTAAATGAAATAAATATTATAAGATATGGAATGGGGTTAATATAAAACCAATACTGATTCCTAGCAAGACTTAAACACTTGAATGAACTTCGAGTATGAAATATAGTGAGATGTAAGTCGAAAGTTAACACAATCAAATTGAACATTGTGTATTGATAATAGGAAGGGTTATGAGATATAGAGTAAAGTTTACATTACAACTAATATGCATTGCTATGTGACTAATAGTTGATGTGCATGATTATATAATTATGTAGGGCACGTGAAATGCAGATAGCTGTAAGCTGTTAAACTATTATTGGTAAACAACGATCAAGGCAAGTCTTTCAATTCCTATTTGCTATGTGAACTTGATGATGAACTGTTTTAAATCTTTATTACAAAGAGCATGATGTGTTATATATGTTGAAAGTATGAAATATTAAAGTCAATTTATGACTATGTTGATTGAGTAAGGAACTCAATATTTATACTTGTTATGTAAACTGCAGCATATATGTTATGTTAGTCTAATGTTTATAAGATGTATGTTGAGCATGTTATTATGTGTTATGTGATGCATGGAAACTGTTAGATTTTTGTTGGGCTGTCGAGCTCAACCTTGCAAATAACCACTTTTGCAGGTTAAAGATTCAAGGTAACGCTATGTGCTACTTAAAAGACAAGAATCAGGTGTAATGCATGAAGATTTAGATACTTTAGCTAAAGTTTTTATTTCTTTAAACCATGATTAGGGTTCATGAGATGTACTCAATATTTTATGATATATATTTTATGTTGAGTTGTAAAGTTAAAGATTGAGCTGTCCAATATATAAAGGATATTGATTTGTTATGTAAGTATATATACATTAACTCCGATAAAGTGAATAAATTATATTAAATAAATTAGGTTAAAAATGATTTTAATATTATAAAAATCATTTTAAATGAAAATAAAATGTCTAAAAATATTTGAAGTTATAAAATATAACTTTAATATTTAAAGGTAAATTTTATTAATAAATTAATATTAATGATATTAGATTTATTTATTAATAAATAGTTTAAAAATGGTTTTGTTACTTTAAAAATCATTTAAAAGGATATAAATGAATTAAAAATATTTGAAGTTATAATAAATGACTTTTAATATTTTGATAAATAATGCATTAATATTTAAAAATTAATGGTAATTATTTAAAATAATTTTAATTATTTTAAAAATCATTTAAGGTAATATTAATACTTTAAAAGTATTTTGAGTTATAAAAAATAACTTTAATATTTTGACAATGGTTTCAATAATATTTTAATATTGTTTAAATATTAATGATAATAGAATTATTCAATATTTAAATCATTTAATAATGATTCCAATGTTTTAAAATTGTGATAAATTATAAGAATTAATTAAAAATTATTATAAGTCATTTAAAAATAATATGATTGATATTTAAATTATCTAAATGAATATTGGACTACAAAATAGAGTTTTTGACTCTATAATTACCCGATAAAGACGTCGATACACCAAAATATTTCAGAAATTGATCTGGACTTAGATAGTTTAACTAGATAAGTATTTGTTTGTGATCCAATGACTGCTAAACTTATGTGACAATATGATTATGTTATGTGCTGACTGCAAATAACAGTTCTATGTGTTATAGTATGTTATTCTAATTGAACAAATGATCTTATTAATGATAGGACTTGATATAAAAGATAAAACTAAGTTGTGTAAGCAGCAGATCATGCAAGTATCTTAACTTTGCATTTACTTTATGCAATGGACATGTGTAAGCTAATTCTGAACTATTCTTTTTCATTGTTCAAATATCTTAACCTTTGTATATACTTATGCAATGATTCTGTATAAGTAAGTTATTAGATTATAATCTGTTGTACAAGTTCCTTAATTCTGTTATTATAGATCTATATTTTGTTCATTAATTTCTAAGCATGGTTATACAAGTGTCCTCACTTGGATAATCATTATATTTTATCATATTTTGATACATATTTATTGGTTTCCAGTATGTATACATTGACTTAAAAGCCGTCTAAGCTATTTGATTCAGCTAGACACAAATTTAAAAATATTGTTGAATAAGATAGAACTTTATTGTATCCAACCGAATTATTTTGGTTCGAATTCTAGACTAGTATGAACATCCCGAATATGGGAAACTTTTATGCACCTAAGGCGGATATACTGGACGAAAATATCGTTTGAATATGTAGTATTTATCAATATAGGGCATAACGGGCTGATCACCCCCGTGCCTGTAAGTTATGATGGTTTACAGATGAAGTACTGTTTAACCTTTTCGAAAATAAAAAATAATGTTCATGGTCTGTCGACTGATCCCCATTTACAGTAAGTACGTAGTTTCAAAAATTTGAAATCGTAATGATATGTTGTTTATTGTTGCTTCAGCTTACTTCACAACTGTTGATTAATTGTAGAAGTGCTATTCACGAAAAATATTTACTTTCTTCAGCTAACTGTTATTGATTGCTATTAGTTGTTGGGCACTCAAATGCTCATCCTTGCTTAATTTAAATATTTTTAGCTAAGTGTGAACAACCTGAAGGCTCTGCTAAGAACAAGGGAAAAGGAAAGGTTGTTGAATGACTTCTATGTTATCCTATGTAATAACTAGACTTTATTAAGACAATGATATTTATTATTATCATGTATTATAATGTATTAAAGGTTGTGTACTTGGGATTAGACTCTCATATATGTAAATTAAGTTTGATATTCATATTATTGTTATTATTATTAGCATTATTCAGCTCATAGAAATGGTATCATGAAGCACCGAGTTCAGGTTTCAAGTACCTGAATTTGGGGGCGTCACAATATGCTTATTTACAAAGAATGAAAGCTATCTTTTTTAAAGGGCCAAATTCAAAAATTCGGAAGATTAAAATTGTGTTGGCATTCCGTGTGCCTTATTTCATGAAAAATTCACCCGGGCCATTAAATTTAAAACCAAACAATCCTAGCCATTTATTTTCAAAAAAAATTCAAAATTACCTTTTTGCCCCAAGTTTAGAAAAACTAGAAATATGAGGTCTTTCATTCATTTTACTTTGTCAATTCACTCAAAATGAAAAGCATACTCTTTGCCTACATACTCTCTCTCTCTCTAAGAAGCTTTCTCTCTCTTCTTAACAAAGTTCTAATTATTTGAGAAAAGGAAATTGGTCTAGGTAATTAAGATAAGTTATTTTATTTGAATTATCTCTTGCTTATTTAAATTTATAGATATACGAATATAAATTGTTATACACAATTATTCTTAGAGTTTATGCCCTAGAGGCCAATTATTTGATATAATTTCTTAACGTTTTGATATTATATTTGATTTAATAAATGAATGATTTTATTATGGTTTTATTTACTGCGTTATATAAATGTTAACATAACAAAAATCCTTAGAATAGTGATACAAATTATATAGTTTCAAGTATGTGACTTGAACATGAGATTATATAATTATAATTAGTATCATTGTTCTTAAATGTCCCTAGTCGAGTATCATTGTTGATGGGACAACAATGATGCATTAAGACTAGTATGTGGATTGACTGATGACCAAATCTCATTGGTCATAAATATATGAGATATTAAGTCAGTGCATAGATACATGTTAGAGAACGATGTACTGGACAGACCCACCACGAGAATTCTATATGGAGCATTATATGAAGTGTCATTAGCAATTCTCATAGTGATAATGATGTAATGGTCCTCCGAGTCCGACCTGAAATCACTATATTACTACTCGGGAATTTATGTACTTTGATATCATCAAATGTCACCTTTAATAGGGTGGACTATATATAAAGGAGATTATTGGGTACATCATGAATCGTGTGAGGAATATAAGTTATCTAGATGGAATTTAACCATCCTATATATTAGGGGTGATATCCATAGGCCTCTTGATTGAGTAGGACTATGAAATGCATGGTCATGCTCAAATAATAATTTGTTTAATATAGTCTACTCATTGATCAAGAAAAACTCAGATTAAATTATGAAGAGTATGACACATTCCATGACTCAAGTTTAATCTAGGATATTAAGGTTAAAAGGATTAAATTACATTGAAACATTGGTCATGAAAAGGTTGCATCGAATCATCGATCTTATTATTACTTGGGTAGCAATGATACATTACTAGATGCCACTCACTATTTATAATTTTATAATATAATTTTAAAATTATTGCCAATATAATAATAACCTATAGGGTCACACACATAGAACGTAATTTAAAAAGGAAATTAATTTAAATTGTAAGGATTTAAATATATCAATATGATTGATAGTATTTTAAATCACTTAATTTAAATTAAAAGGATAAATTATATATATATATTAATTAAGTAAGACTTAATTAAGATATATATACATAAATTCGATTTTAATAATATTAGGTTTTGATTAATTCCTCCTAACTGCTATATATATATGATATATATCATCACTTTAGGATTACGTCAAAATAAAAAACCTAGCTAGCCGCTCTTAGAGAGAGACTAGAAAAAACAGCTTCAAAAAATCCTCATCCTTGGTGGCTAGTCTCATGGTTCCTTCTTCTGCAGATCGTGGGGCGATTCATGGGCGTTCGATGGATACCGTAGAGACGCAGTTCGTTTAAATTGCGTTGGAGATTCGACCGCATCGATTCTAGCTTTAATAATCGATATAATTTCTAACCTCTGAGTTAATTGATTTTTCGCATGGATCCTATTTAGGGTTTCGAAATTGGTTTAAATTAATCTAATTTTGTTGTGCATTTCTGTGTCGAAACCCTTCAATTATATATATATATATATAGGGAAATGATCCGTGGAATACGTTAGCTATTAACCCTGTTTTAACTAACGCTCATCCAGCTGTCCAAAATTATAGTTAATGGCTGAGATGAGCGCCCAGCCGCTAAAGGGAGTAGCGGCCGACAAAATTTTTTTATCTTGTCACTATTTCTCTCTAGCTGACCATCAAAACGACTATATTTTGATTGGCCGCTAGAGAGAGAAATGTGACAACATAAAAGAATTTAACTTAATTCATGATTATCCTAATTATTCTCGTATATATATATATACTACTTATTAATCATTAAAATAAAATAATAAATAATTATAAGGATAATCAGTTCAATTATCTTTATATATTTCCGATACTGATTATCATGTCTAAGGATAAGGATAATTACTGATTAATAAAGTAAGTATGTATAAAGATGATAATCAGTATAATCAGTAATTAAGTCAAATTCTTTTATGTTGGTATTACTCCTCTAGCGATGGCCATCAAAACATTGATCGTTTTTTGGCCGCTAGAGGAGTAATCTACCAACATAAAAGAATTTGGTTTAATTACTGATTATCCTAATTATTCTCGTACATATATACCACTTACGTCCCCATAAAATAAAATAATAAATAATTATAAGGATAATCAGTAATTATCTTTATATATTTCCTATACTCCTAATTATTCTTGTATATATATACCACTTATGTCCCCATAAAATAAAATAATAAATAATTATAAGGATAATCGGTAATTATCTTTATATATTTCTATCTTGATTATCATGTATAAGGATAAGGATAATTACTAATTAATAAAAAAGTATGTATAAGGATAATTACCGATTATCATCTTTATACATACTTACTTTATTAATCAAGAATTATCCTTATCCATATACATGATAATCAAGATATAGAAATATATAAAGATAATTACCGATTATCCTTATAATTATTTATTATTTTATTTTAATGATTAATAAGTAGTATATATGTAGGAGAATAATTAGGATAATCGATAATTAAGCGAAATTTTTATGTTGGCACTTCTCCTCCTCTAGCGGCAAACCAAAATATGGTCGTTTTGATCGGCAGCTGAGAGAATGCACAAAGATAAAAGTAATTTCTGGCCGATACTCACTCTAGCGGTCAAGGCGCAAATTTCGACCATTAACTCCAATTTTGGACGGTTGGATGAGCGTTAGTTGAAACAGAATTAATAGCTAACGTATTCTACGGACCATTTTCCATATATATATATATATATATTGTTAGTTCCCAGTAGGCACACAATAGATCTAGAAGGGGGGTTGAATAGATCCTTTTTTCAAATATTTTTTCTGTTTATTTTGTATTGCTAATGAATTAGCATATAAAAAACATAAGAATCTTTTCAAGCACAACAGAATAAGTAAAATATCCCCTTCATTGATATATTCATAATCATACATACATTGTTCTTAGAGTTAGTTAAGTGGTAAGCGGTTAATACATACATTGCAGTTAGAGCAGTTAGATACATAATGTGAATGACATAAAGTAAATGACTGAATGTAAAATACACAAGGGATTTTAAGTTGTTCAGAGACTCAAGCTCCTAATCCACTCTTCTACTTTAACTAGCAAGATTTCCACTAAGGAAGGGCAACACCCTAAATCACTAAGATTCCTTCAAGGCCAGCAGCCTTGGAACTTTAGTTAACTAAGAACTATTCAAGCCTAGAAGGCTTGGAACTCCTCTAGTTCCCTAGGAACTCTTCAAGCCCAATAGGCTTAGAACTTCATTTAGTCCCTCCGGACAAGGACCCCTCAGGCCCTGGCTTCTTGTTGGTGTTTTTGTTGGTGGTGGTGGTGCTTAGCTACTAAGATGTCTTTAAGCTTGAACATCTTTTATACTTAGTAGCTTGGTGTGGTCCTCTTTGTATTCTGCTTCGAGTCTGGACCATATCTTCTTTGGTGCAGCTGATCTTTAATTTGTTCTGCTCATCTTCATCCGATGTCAACTGTGCAACATCACCATTTGGGTTTGCTAAGTGTTTGAGCTTTTGGTAGACTTCGTCTGGCACTTAGCATTCCCTGAACCCTTCTTTAGTGGTTTGTAGACATGGTTTTGCATCTGTTCTGATTCAGCTTTTGGTTCTTAGTGATTCATAGAGTGGCTCTTTTGATCTTCTTTGTACTCTGTTGCTTTTCTGAATGTTATCTTCTTGGCCTTCTCAGCTCTCAGCTTAGCTGCCATCTTCAGTGGCATTCTCATCTTTGTTGAGTGAAGCTTTTAGTCTATTTGATTCCTTCTTCAAAGTTTCTTCACTTCTACCTTTGTAGTCTCACTGTCACTGAGACTTGTTCTGTTTAGCTCTGGTGGAACTCGTAGAGTCAACACTATATCATTCCAACAACTCAACGATTCTTCAACTTTAGCAACCCTTGATCCTTGAAGCTCTGGCTTATTTACACTCCTTCCCAATCTTCCTATTGGGATATAGCCATTGAAAGTTATTTTAATTGCTTCGCAGATCTCGAGTTATTTGATATAGACTGCAGATGTGACTTGACATCCCCTTTTTCATCTTTCTGACACTGCAGTCTACTGTTTCACCTACCCCGTCAGATATGTCACTTTGATGTCTTGGGCAGGTAGTCAAATTTATTTCTCCCTTGTGATTTCTCGATTAGAACATCAGAGATTGTCCTTTTGCATCGATGCTCTCAATAAACTATATTCGAATATCACTCTTCAGATTAAACCATTGTCAATGCTTTAATCTTTAGATGAACGAACTATACGATTCTGATGCATATTCTTGGACCTGATCGTAGTGTCTTGTTGAATGTTGCTTATTGACTGGTAGAGACAACACTACGTTCCTGAAGAGTGTTCATTTGATCTTCAATGTAGAACACTTCTTCCTTCTATTGTGCAATGCTTCAATACTTTTGTTTGTCTTCGACTGTTCTTAGGAACTGATAGCTTAACTCCTTGTTCTGGTCTCTTCTGAATAGCAAGATACCTCAGATTTGTGGCATGCCCAGCTCACTTTCTCCATGTGATCTCACGTTCACTTATCATCAATGGACTGACCTATGCTTAATCACTTTAATCGGCTATATCCCAATGGGGGGGAGACCCCCCTTGGACCCTCCCGTCGTTGCACACGATGGTCGTGACCCCAATTTGTTATATATTTTTCTTCAATTTTATATAAACTATTATATGCTTATTGTGATATGCATGGTGCACAGTTTTGGCCTTTTGACCCATAGGTTAGTGGTTTTTGGTTTTAAAATATGGCTTGCATGTCGTGCCTTTCTATAAATTCTGATGTAACATTCTCTTCTCATCTAAATCCCCTCGAATGTAACTCGAGGTTTCTTTATGTCATGTAATAATATGTAATTGATGAAGATGTCAAGATGGAGAACATGATGGAAAGATGATAATGGAGAGGAGGCACATGTATGAGGAAGATCCAAGGAAGCTACTATTTTGAGATCTTTTACCACCTTAGATTGACCTTCAATCTTTCATTAGCTTAAAAAGATTGACAGTGGATTGGGCCATAACTATGACACATTTAATTTTGCACTTTATTTATGCTTGTATGCGATATGATATGATAAATAATGTGCATGCTTAATAAGATTAAAAAAAATTGGTGATACCTAAATTTATTTATAAAATCCCTCATTAAATTATTAAGTCTAAATCAGATGCCTTCCGATGAATAACACTCATCAAGACCTTGATCAATAGATGTAGGTTTTCCAAAGCAAAGTACCCTATTTATCTAGGTAAGATGCGATAGGATAATTGTGATATCCAAACTATTAAAATCATTGGGCCCGACTTAACTAAGTTATCTCAATAGGATTGTGGACTTAGAGGCATAGAGTTTGGTAGGTACCATTAGATGGACTAGAAACAAATGTTGTTTACCAAACTATCCAAGAGTTATATATGATATAATTGACAAAAGGGTTGTCTACCTAAATAATTATGTTTTAAGAGATTAGCCAAAGCTAACTTAAGTCATAATGAAATATGGATCTTGGCTCACTAGAAAGATTTAATAGAAAATGCTTTCCGAATTAATGGTGATGGCTATTAATTTGAATAATATAGTGGGAGGTATATTTTGAATGTACTATTATCAATTACATAATATCAACTCTATAATTTGACTTATTATTTTGGCATTATAAATTGTAGATATCAATGGCAAACAACAACAACACAAGTAGTTTTTCACTATGATCAGTCCTTGAGAAGGACAAGCTGAGTGGAATTAATTTCCTTGACTGGCACAGGAACTTGAGGATTGTCCTCAAACAAGAGCGCAAGCTATATGTCCTTGATGGGCCCATTCTTGCAGCACCAGCTGTCACTGTACCACATGTGGAGAATAATGCTTACAAGAAGCATCAAGATGATGCTCTGGACGTGAGTTGTCTCATGCTAGCAACCATGAACGCTGAGCTTCAGAAGTAACATGAGGTGATGGATGCTTATGAGATGATCGAGCATCTCAAGAAATTGTTAGAAGGGCATGCTCGACAGGAGAGGTATAATACAAGCAAGGCGTTGTATCACTGCAAGATGGGTGAACGTGATCCAGTTGGTCCACATGTGCTAAAAATGATTGGGTATATTGAGTACCTTGATAGGTTGGGTTTTCTAATCACTCCGAAAGCCCAAACTGATCTTGTTTTACAATCCTTGAACAACAGCTACTCTCAATTTGTTATGAATAATCTAATGATGAAATTGAGAAACCCCTTACTGAGTTGTTGAGCATGTTAAGAACTGTTGAGAACAACATGAAAAAGGCAAGACCCGCTCCCATAATGATGGTGGCTAAAGAAGGTGATTGTCACTTTTGTGGAAAACCTGGACACTGGAAGAGGAATTTTCATGCTTATTTGGAAGAAGTGAAGAAAAAGAAAGGAAGTGTGACTTCTGATTCAGGTATATATGTTATAGAGGTCAATTTGTCTACTTCTACATCATAGGTATTGGATACTGGATGTGATTCTCACATTTGTGTTAATGTGGAGGAACTTTGAAGGAGTAGGACTTTGGCAAAAGGAGAGGTTGACCTACGAGTTGGGAATGGAGCAAAAGTTGCTGCACTGGCCGTAGGAACTTATCATTTATCTTTGCCCACTGGGCTAGTATTAGAATTTGAGGATTGTTATTATGTGCCTGCTATAAGCAAAAACATTATTTCTGTTTCTTGTTTGGACAAGAAAAAATTTTCATTTATAATTAAGAATAATCGTTGTTCGTTTTACTTAAATGATATTTGTTATGGTGTTGCACAATTGTTTAACAGTCTTTATATTCTTGATTTAGAAATGCCTATCTATAACATAAATACAAAATGATTTAAATCAAATGATTCAAATCCGACATATCTTTGGCACTGTCGTTTGGGCCATATAAATGAGAAACGCATATTAAAACTCCATAAAGATGGATTTTTGGATTCATTTGATTTTGAATCATATGAAAAATGCGAATCTTGTTTATTAGGCAAGATGACTAAAGCCCTTTTCACTGGACACAGTGAACGGGCTAGCGATATATTGGGACTTATACATAGTGATGTATGTTGACCCATGAGTTCGTTAGCAAGAGGTAGGTTTTATTACTTTATTACATTTACTGACGACTTCAATAGATATGGATATGTGTATCTTATGAGACACAAATCTGAATCCTTTGAAAAGTTCAAGGAATTCAAGAATGAAGTTCAAAACCAATTTGGCAAAAGCATAAAAGCCCTTCGATCCGATCAAGGAGGTGAATACTTAAGCCAAGACTTTGATGACCTTCTAAAGGAGTATGGTATTATATCACAACTCACTCCACCTGGAACACCACAATGAAATGGTGTATCTGAGAGGAGAAATCGCACCTTATTGGACACGGTACGATCAATGATGAGTTATGCAGATCTTCCAATAAGCTTCAGGGGTCAAGCCCTATAGACAGCTGCATTCACACTTAGCCGTGTTCCTACAAAGACGGTTCAGAAGACACCATATGAGATGTGGACTGAGAAACGTCCTAGTATGTCATTCATGAAGATTTGGGGTTGTGAGGCATTTGTAAAACGTCTGGATTCTGACAAGCTCAGACCCAAATCTGACAAATGTAATTTTGTGGGATACCCAAAAGAAACAAAAGGGTATTATTTCTACAAACCTTCTGAGAATAAAGTGTTTGTTGCTTTCGGTAGTATTTTCTAGAAAGAGAATTTGTCTCTAAAGAAAATAGTGGGAGGAAAGTAGAACTCGAAGAAATTCAAGAACCACAAAATATTATTGAACCTAAGTTGGAACGTGAGCAGGAACCACAAGAAATTGTGGAAAGTGAACCTGCTCAAATTACACAAGGAATTCGTAGATCTGGTAGGACACGACAAGAGCCCGAGAGATATTATGGATATCTTGTGACTCAAAACGGCGATGTGATGCTCATAGATCAGGATGAGCCTGCTTCCTACCAAGAAGCTATGAATGGACCAGATTCTGAGAGATGGCTTGAAGCCATGAGATCTGAAATGGACTCCATGTATACTAACCAAGTATGGACTTTGGTTAATCCACCCGAAGGGGTAAAACCAATCGGGTGCAAGTGGGTTTTAAAGAAGAAAATCGACATGGATGGTAATGTACAAACCTACAAAGGTCGACTGGTAGCAAAAGGTTACAAACAAGTTCAAGGTGTTGAATATGATGAAACCTTCTTTCCAGTGGCAATGGTTAAATCCATCAGGATCTTACTTGCTATTGTAGCCTTTTACGATTACGAAATCTGGCAGATGGATGTCAAAACTTCTTTCCTTAACGAAAATCTCCTTAAGGATGTGTACATGACACAAACTGAGGGATTTGTCACTCCAAAGGATGGTGGAAAGGTATGTAAGCTGCAGCGATCCATTTATGCATTGAAGCAAGCCTCTCGGAGTTGGAATCTTCGATTTGATGAAGCAGTCAAAGAGTTTGGTTTTATTAAAAATGAAGATGAACCTTGTGTATATAAGAAGGTTAGTGGGAGTCATATTGTATTCCTGATATTATATGTTGACGACATATTAATTATTGAATGACATTCCTTCATTATAAATTTGTAAAAACATGGTTAGGAAAATGTTTCTCCATGAAAGATTTAGGTAATGCAGCCTACATTTTAGGTATCAAGATCTATCGAGATAGATCGAGAAAAATGATCGGCCTAAGTCAGAGTACATATATTGATAAAGTGCTGAAAAGGTTCAGCATGTAAGAGGCAAAAAGAGGACACTTACTCATGACTCATGGTGTAAAGATCTCTAAAGCCCAATGTCCTAAATCACAAGATGATGAGGAGCGTATGAGAAAGATCCCTTATGTTTCGGTAATTGGATCTATCATGTATGCAATGATATGTACTCGTCTAGATGTCTCATATACTTTGAGCATAATGACGAGATACCATCAATTTAGGTGAAGGTCATCGGACGTTAGATCGAAGAATATCCTCAAGTACCTAAAAAGGACTAAGGATTCATTCTTGGTATATAGAGGTGAAGACGAACTGGAAATAAAGGGTTACACAGATGCTAGTTTCCAGACTGATAATGATGACTATAAGTCTCAGTCAGGTTTTGTATTTTGCCTTAATGGTGGTGCTATTAGCTAGAAGAGTTCGAAGCAAGAGACAGTAGCCGATTCTACAATAGAGGCTGAGTATATTGTTGCTTCTAGTGCGGCCAAGGAGGCTGTATGGATTAAAAAGTTCATCACTGAACTTGGTGTTGTTCCAACCATTGTTGATCCGGTTGCTTTCTATCTTTGTGATAATAATGGAGCCATTACGCAAAGCTAAGGAACCCAGATCTCACCAACGATCCAAGCATATACTTAAAGGTACCATCTCATCCGTGAAATCATTGATAGAGGAGATGTACATATAGGAAGAGTGCCAACAGATGATAATGTTGCAGATCTACTGACCAAGGCTTTATCGCAGCAGAAGCATGACGGTCACACTAGTTCCATGGGTATTAGATACATGAGTGATTGGCTCTAGTGCAAGTGGGAGACTGTTAGAGTTTATGCCCTAGAGGCCAATTATTTGATATAATTGCTTAACGTTTTGATATTATATTTGATTTAATAAATGAATGATTTTATTATGGTTTTATTTATTGCGTTATATAAATGTTAACATAATAAAAATCCTTAGAATAGTGACACAAATTATATAGTTTTAAGTATGTGACTTGAACATGAGATTATATAATTACAATTAGTATTATTGTTCTTAAATGTCCCTAGTCGAGTATTATTGTTGATGGGACAGCAATGATGCATTAAGACTAGTATGTGGATTAACTGATGACCAAATCTCATTGGTCATAAATATATGAGATATTAAGTCAGTGTATAGATACATGTTAGAGAACGATGTACTGGACAGACCCACCATGAGAATTCTATATGGAGCATTATGCGAAGTGTCATTAGCAATTCTCATAGTGACAATGATGTAATGGTCCTCTGACCTGAAATCATTATATTACTACACGAGAATTTATATACTTTGATATCATCAAATGTCACCTTTAATAGGGTGGACTATAAAGGTGATTATTAGGTACATTATGAATCGTGTGAGGAATATGAGTGATCTAGATGGAATTTAACCATCCTATATATTAGGGGTGATATCCATAGGCCTCTTGATTGGGTAGGACTATGAAATGCATGGCCATGCTCAAATAGTGATTTGTTTTATATAGTCTACTCATTGATCAAGAAAAACTCAGATTAAATTATGAAGAGTGTGACACATTCCATGACTCGAGTTTAATCTAGGATATTAAGGTTAAAAGGATTAAATTACATTGAAACATTGGTCATGAAAAGATTGCATCGAATCATCGATCTTATAATTACTTAGGTAGCATTGATGCATTACTAGATGTCGCTCACTGTTTATAATTTTATAATATAATTTTAAAATTATTGCCAATATAATAATAACATATAAGGTCACACACATAGAACGTAATTTAAAAGGAAATTAATTTAAATTGTAAGGATTTAAATATATCAATATGATTGATAGTATTTTAAATCACGAATTTAAATTAAAAAGGATAAATTGTATATATGTATATTAATTAAGTGAGACTTAATGAAGATATATATATAAATTTGGATTTTAATAATATTAGGTTTTGATTAATTCCTCCTAACTGCTATATATATGATATATATCAGTCACTTTAGGGATTACGTCAAAATAAAAAACCCCAGCCGCTCTTAAAAAGAGACTAGAGAAAACAGTTTCAAAAAAAATCCTCATCCTTGGTGGTTAGTACCGCGGTTCCTTCTTCTGTAGATCGTAGGACGATTCGCGAAGTGTTCATACGGATACCGTACAGACGCAGTTCGTTTGAATTGCATTGGAGATTCGACCGCATCGATTCTTGCTTTAATAATCGGTATAATTTCTAATCTCTGAGTTAATTGATTTTTCGCATGGATCCTGTTTAGGGTTTCGAAATTGGTTTAAATTAATCTATTTTTGCTATGCATTTCTGTGTCGAACCCCTTAAATTATATATATATATATATATATATATATATATATATTGTTAGTTCCCAGTAGGCACACAATAGATCTAGAAGGGGGGGTTGAATAGATCCTTTTTTTCAAATACTTTTTCAGTTTATTTTGTATTGCTAATGAATTAGCATATGACAAACATAAGAATCTTTTCAAGCACAGCAGAATAAGTAAAATATCCCCTTCATTGATATATTCATAATCATACATACATTGTTCTTAGAGTTAGTTAAGTGGTAAGCGGTTAATACATACATAGCAGTTAGAGCAGTTAGATACATAATGTGAATGACATAAAGTAAATGACTAAATGTAAAATACACAATGGATTTTAAGTGGTTTAGAGACTCAAGCTCCTAATACACTCTTCTACTTTAACTAGCAGAATTTCCACTAAGGAAGGGCAGCACCCTGAATTACTAAGATTTCTTCAAGGCCAGCAGCCTTGGAACTTTAGTTCACTGAGAACTCTTCAAGCCTACAAGGCTTGGAGCTCCTCTAGTTCCCTAGGAACTCTTCAAGCCCAGCAGGCTTGGAACTTCATTTAGTCCCTCCGGACAAGGACCCCTCAGGCCCTGGCTTCTTGTTGGTGTTGTTGTTGTTGTTGGTGTTGGTGCTTAGCTGCTAAGATGTCTTTAAGATAGAACATCTTTTATACTTAGTAGCTTGGCATGGTCCTCTTTGCATTCTACTTCAAGTCTGGACCATATCTTCTTTGGTGCAGCTGATCTTTAATTTGTTCTGCTCATCTTCATCCGATGTCAGCTGTGCAACATCACCATTTGGGTTTGCTAAGTGTTTGAGCTTTTGGTAGACTTCGTCTGGCACTTAGCATTCCCTGAACCCTTATTTAGTGGTTTGTAAACATGGTTTTGCATCTGTTCTGATTCAGCTTTTGGTTCTTAGTGATTCGTAGAGTGGCTCTCTTAATCTTCTTTGTACTCTGCCACTTTTCTGAATGCTATCTTCTTGGCCTTCTCGGCTCTCAGCTTAGCTGACATCTTCAGTGGCATTTTCATCTTTGTTGAGTGAAGATTTTAGTCTATTTGATTCCTTCTTCAAAGTTGCTTCACTTCCACCTTTGTAGTCTCAATATCACTGAGACTTATTCTATTTAGCTCTGGTGGAACTCGTAGAGTCAACACTATAGCATTCCAACAACTCAACGATCCTTTAACTTCAGCAACCCTTGATCCTTGAAGCTCTGGCTTATTTATACTTCTTCCCAATCTTCCCGTGGGGATATAGCCATTGAAAGTTATTTTAATTGCTTCGCAGATCTTGAGTTATTTGAAACAGACTGCAGATGTGACATGACATCCCCTTCTTCATCTTTCTGACACTGCAGTCTACTGTTTCACCTACCCCGTCAGATATGTCACTTTGATGTCTTGGGCAGGTAGTTAACTTTATTTCTCCCTTCTGATTTCTCGATTCGAACATCAGAGATTGTCCTTTTGCATCGATGCTCTTAATAAACTATATTCGAATATCACTATTCAGATTGAACCGTTGCCAATGCTTTAATCTTTAAATGAACGAACGCTATGATTCTGATGCATATTCTTGGACCTGATTGTAGTATCTTGTTGAATATTGCTTATTGACTGGTTGAGACAACACTACGATCCTGAAGAGTGTTCATTTGATCTTCAATGAAGAACACGTCTTTCTTCTATTGTGCAGTGCTTCAATACTTTTGTTTGTCTTCGACTATTCTTGGGAACTGATAGCTTAACTCCTTGTTCTGGTCTCTTCTGAATAGCAAGACACCTCAGATTTGTGGCATGCCCAGCTCACTTTCTTCTTGTGATCTCCCGTTCACTTATCATCAATGGACTGACCTATGCTTAATCACTTTAGCCTTGTTCTTCAGAAGTTGGCCAGTATCTCTATGTAAACTATATCAGTTCCTTATTTGCTTGAAAAACACTACGATCCTGGTTGACCCCAAAATCATTGTCTTCTGTTCATTTAACAGTTACTGCACTTGCTGACTTTTCCTTAGTCAGTCACTTTTACTGAAGTTTTCTTTTCATCTCCTTATAGAACACTTCATCTTGAATGGCTTTACAACTCAATCTAGATGATGATTAGGTTGGTACTTAGATCTTATATTAGCTTGTTGGCCATTCGTTGAGTGCTCTCTGGTTTCTTTTAGGTGGAGTGTAACTTTGCAGCTCTGACCAGAGGCTTCATCCTTTGGATATTCTGGGAGTGCTCATTTGTTGAGAATCGTGTTTACTCTACAATTCTGCCTTAGCATTGTGAGCACTTCTGTTGAAGCCTTAGTTCTGCACTCTACAATTTGGCTTGGGTTCTACAGACACTACGACTCTGAGATCAGATCTTGACACTCTACGATTTCTGCCTTTAAGCTTGATATCTTCATCTGATCTAGCTCGACTACGATCTCTGCCTCTTATTTGAATAGTAGACTCTACGACTCCGAGTGTGATCTACGATTCTTGACTTGGCTTTGGCAGATGCTCGGTCAGCTCTTAGATAAGCTGTCTCTACGATTCTGAACATGACTTCTTCAACAGACTACGGCTTTGAGGAAGTTCTTCTCGACACACTACGATCTTTCTTCATCTCTCCTGGCAGTCTACGAGCTCCGAGATCTACTATCCTGTAGACTACGATTCTGCCTTGATAGTTCTCGAGCTTTCCTCGACTCTCTTGGCAGACTACGATTTCTAGTGCAGTGCTCGATGATCAGACATGCCTATCTATTTCATTATAAGATCAACCTAATAGGCTTGATCTTTCTATATTTATAGTCTTTGTACATCATTTCTTTAAGGACTTTACAAAGCTGCTTTGCTTATGTAGGATCAACCTAACATATTTGATCAATTCATTATAAGTCCTTGTACATATGTTCCTATTATCTATCAAAAGAATTCACAGTTTTTCTCAATGCAAGCATACTTGTATATTCATTCATTTATATCATAATCAAATCATATATAAATAGGAATATCATTCACATGCTTATTCCTAACATATATATATATATATATATATATATATATATTTCATCAATGTGTCAAATAAAAAGTCATACTTAGACACCGAAGCTACGGAGATATTCCTCTTAAGTGAGGGAATCAGACCGTACGATTTCTTAAAGTCCTAAGTGGGATTTTATTGATATTATTTATATAAATATCGTAAATTAGATCTACACTTGATAGTTCAAAACAACACTGAGATATTTCTTTGAAAAAAGTGAATCATCTGAACCGGATTTGAAAATCTAAGTGATCTATAGAAAGTATTTATATAAATATCACTTGTGAAACTATAAATTTTGTCATACTTAGACACCAAGGCTACGAAGATATTCCTCTTAAGTGAGGGAATTGGACCATACGATTTCTCAAAGTACTAAGTGACTTTATTTATAACTAGTCACATAATAGAGAAAATATTACTATATATTCTCTGAGTTAGACAAATATATTTGTTATATCAAATATTGTTTAACCGATTAAATTATTATACTTGATAATTATTGTTTAAATTGATTTATTCATTTAATCACAAGTATTTGAACACAAATTCATTCATAAAATATTTGTTAGAGAATATCTTAAATTAAATTTATTTAAATCCATAGAAACACATTTTTTTATTATAAAGAATAAATAATTCTTATAAAATTGTATTAAATTATATATCTACTTATACGAAGTTTCTTTTTTAACTTACGCTTAAATTGATTTATTTGCTTATTCAAGAAGCACTTTTTCACACAAAATATAAAAGTTATTTAAACTTTTATAACAGTGTATAAACTTACGTATTTGCTTACATAGAAGCATTATTTGATCTAAGAACAAATTACTATTTGCTTACAAAGAAGCATATTTTCTCAAGTATAAAAGTTTTTGAACTTTTATAAATATATTTGCTCTTTAATTGATATCTACTTACTTAAGAAGCTTCAAATATAAAAGTTACTTAAACTTTTATATGTATATCTCTACTAAATTTTATTTGCTTATTTAAGAAGCATATCATTGTAAAATTTTTTGTAAAAAGAAAAAGGGTAGAGTTAGTTTATTTTATGTACCTATGAGAAAGACGAGTAATTCTTCGACCAAGACCAGAGTCTTAGAGTTAGGTCTCTACTGAACTTGAGAGGTGAGGAAGATGCTATTGTTTCAAGACCAGATCATAGAATAGAACTGAACTCAAAAGAAGTACAACTAAACATGAGGAGGGAGCTGGGAGCTGGGAGGTGGGAGGTGGGAGGTGGGAGCTTGCTGTCTTTGATAGAATAGTTGAAAATAGTTGGAAGTTTGTCTATAAAATTTTGTAAAGGCTTCTCCACCTATTGAAAGAGTATTTATTAATGATATTAATAGGATCTCAAGTCATGGAGAGGAGCTTGAGACTGGACGTAGCGACATACCCGGGATGTATATTGTGAACCAGACAAGTTTCTGTGCATTGTGTGATTGAATTTTTATTATCTTGTATATTAATCTAACACTGCAAATTAATTATCTAAAAATTCAAAAAGGCCTAAGATAATTTTTTAATCTGTAATAATCTATTCAAACCCCCTATAGATTATTATTGGACTTTCAGGAGGGACTTTTGCACTTTTGGAAGATTAAAAACTTGGAGATTCTCTCTCAACTCGAAGCACGCAAGAAGGCTATCTGGATCCTTGATACCCTAAGAGTTCTACAACGTGTCATTGGAGTAATTATTCACCTTTTCTTCTCTCCTCTTCAATTCATCAATCAATTATGTACTCTTCGTAGATTTCTCTGCTTCTCAGCAAACAAAAAACCCTAACCCTAGCAAGGTATGATTTCCTTACCCACAACATGCAAAGAATGAAGGAGGTAAAGTATTTTTAAAATGTGAATTATGTCTTATGTGATTACTATTAAACTTGTTAGGCGACGTAGTTGCTCACCCTTGCTATAAATAATTATTTTCAACTAAACAATAGCGGATTAAAGGATTCGGGATAGACAAAGGAAAAAAAAGAAATATTGATTGAATTATATAGTTCTAGCTATGCTAGATGAACGTAAATATGATATTTTATAATTTAGTAGTCAAAGAATTTTGTATATAAGGATAGTTAAATCTGGTTGTGAGACCATGAATATTTACAATCAGTGTATCAAAGTGAAATATATTTTTTATAACTTGATATGTATAAATCAAGTCAAAATGATCTAAATGTAATAACAGATTGTAAAGGTTATAGTTTTTGGAATAAAAGGAACTAATGTATTAATTAGTATCAAAGCGCGAGGTTGTATTCATTAATTTATGAATAAAGGTTATAAATATTAAAATGATGGTTGTATCGTAATGCACTAGGTCTGAGGTAACATGTACCCGGATTTGGGGGCGTTACATATATTATCACAACAACCTTATAACTCCATGATCCTTCATGATCTTCAATTTACAACAATAACAACCACCAATAACTACTAAAAACTAAGAATAAAATCAAAAGAGATGATTAAGAAGTTGGGTCTTTTAAGGCTTACCTCTTGATGATCTTCTTCTTCTTCCTTAGGATGATCAAACTTAATCCTTGCTTCTCCTTACACACTCTCTCTCTCTCTCTCTCTCTCTCTCTCTCTCTCTTCCGTCCACTTTATTCCCTCTTTCTATTTCTCTCAAACTCTCTCAACACTTAAAAAAATAATGAAATGAAAAGTGAAGAGTTACTTATGATTTTGCTTATATAAAATCTATTTTCCAATCTTGCAAGTTGATCACCCAACTTAGGTCTTCCATAGTCTTACCCCTCATCTATTAAACCTTACTAACCCCTAGGTTAAGTTAATTAAACAACAATTCACTAACCAAAAGGATATATATAAACAAAGCAAGGTATTATATTGTTATTGGCTAAGACCTCTTCATGGAGGGGACAAGCATTAAATATTTTACTTCTTTGTCCCTTTTACTTAACCATTAAATAAATGACTCACCATTGTCCCCCACACATACAAGGCAGGGTACTTCCACCCTTTTGCCTCATTTAGGTTTCCTTTCTCCCACATTTCATCATCATTTTATCCTCATTGCAACCCTAGTTGACTATTTTAACTTTGTCACCAAGAAATTAAGGTTTAACCCTAGCTTAACATTTGGCTCAACCCTAGTCAAAACACTCATACCCTAGGCTCAATCCTTGGCTCAAACCTAGCCAAGTCATCCAAACCCTAACCAAGCCATTCAAATCCTAAGCTCGATTAGATCAAACCAATTTGGTTACTCATTTTCTTCTTAGTTAGATTTTTTAACTTTTTCGGTTACATTTTCATAAGTCGCTTGTTTAGTTGAAAAATAGACTTTTGGTTTTCGAAAATTTGATTTCTCACTTCGTCCCCATTTCCCGAACAAACACTATGTCGTAATTTGAAAATTCAAAAAAACAAAAAAAATGTTTTTTGTGTGAATAATGTTTTTACGATTTTTCTTGGAAAAAATTATTTTCTTCTTTTGAACCCCAAACGCACATATTCACTCCTATACCGCATATTTAGTTCATAATATGACCTTAAATCACTTAAAACAGAATATTATTCATAAAAGTCTTTTTTATTATATAATATTCATAAAACCTTATTTTTAAGGTAAATCGAAATACTCGATCGTCACAATGATGTTATCAGTGCCAATGTATGGAGCATGCAAGGAGAGCTTGCTCTTATCAGATGTTACATGGTGTGATGCACTGCTATCCAAAATCCAAGATGGCGTGATGGAATGATTTGTGGCAAGATGTTCTTGTGGTTGCCATGGTGTGCTTTGCCAGGAAGAGCTGGATGTGGGGGGAGTGTGAACTGGTACGAGACGAAATGAAGGACACCATTTGGCAGTGTGACCCTGAATCCTGCAAATTTGACAATGACCAAGGTATGGTTTGGGAGGTAGAAGAGGCCCCTGTGATGAATGGGGTCCTGCAGTGGTTGCATCTGCAGGTGGTTGGTTGGTTGAGTTGAAGGATGGGCGCCAATTGATGGTGGTATTGCCTTCTAGTTTAGAACTCCTTTAGTCTTTGTTCTTGGTTTAGTGTGTGGGATTTGCATTAGCTGGAAAATTGTGTGGCTCGGGTGGGATTATTTGAAGAAGGGATTATTTGAAGAGAGGCTTCAAAATTGAGGAGTTTTTTTGTGAAGTTCTTCAAAGGTGATAGAGGTATCTCTTGCTTGGACATCACAAACTAATTCTTTGTAATCATCAACGAGACCATCTGGGATTCTATCTGTGATTTCTTCTTGATCAATTAAGGCTCTAAGGAAAGAAAGATAATCTGCTCGAGTTTTAATGGTTTGCATAGACTAAGTGATGCTAAGGGAGCCTTTGAGGTGGTTTTTGAGTTGTTTTATGCGGCCATGGGATGGCTTAGCATAGGTGTTGGCTAGGATTGTCCATGTTTGTCTAGAGGTTGTGGTATGAGCTATAAAGGGAATAATGATGGGTGATGAGATGGAGCCATTGACAGCGTTGAGTATCAACTGGTCCTGTTTGGCCCATAGAATGTAATTGGGGTTGGGTCTGGTCGTATCATATTGGGTCAAGGTGGCTAGTGGACATGGTTTGGAGCTATAAATATAGCCAAGAAGGTCATAGTCAATGAAGAGTGTTTGGAACTGTAGTTTCCAGGAGAGGTAATTTGTAAAGGTGAGTTTGAGAGGACCTTGAGTAGCAACATTGATGCTAATGAGAGTTTGGTGTGGTGTATTGGTGTTGATGATGGTTGCAGGGTTAGATTCGGTAGCCGTAAGTGTTGAATAACAAGGGAAAAGTGGAAAAAATTGGATCGACTTATACCACTTGTGGTCGTTTTGATACCATGAAAGATTTAGAATTCAATTCTAATTTTCATATACATTGTGCAACAGTTAAATACACATACAGGGTAACAAACACTTGTTTGAGACCCCAAAATATAAAGCAGTTTGGAACTATTTCAATGAAATTCAGATAAGGCACACTTAGAAGGGGGTTGAATAAGTGTGGGAACAAATTATGACCAATTTTTGAACTTAAACCAGCTGGCTGAATAAATATGACCTACTAGATTGAGTCTTTGATTTTATTGTTTAATGAAAATAACTTGTTGAATTTATAACTTTGTGAAAATACTTGGTGTTAATAAATTTTCTTAAGATAAAGAAAATATCCAAATTTTTATTATCAATATAATTAAATAACTTTTGTGGGTAAATAAAGTAAAGTAAGTAATAAAATGAACACAGAGATTTTTTACGTGGTTCAATTTATTACTATCTATAATAATAAATTAATCTGACGTCCCAATCTACATTATTATTGGAGACTCACTATATTTCTTTAAATCGACTCTATTTCCAAAACTTACTCTTTCAAAATTTGAATTACAAAAATTCACTTAAGCACTTTTGCTCCTTGTGCACCAATACACTCCTTAAGCACATATGCTTCCTTGAACCTGTTTGTAAACAAATCTTAATCCACCCAGATTAAATGCCTTTAGACAACACTTGGTCTAAATAAGAAGATTACAACTATAGAGGTCTAATGATCAAAGCAAATAAATAATTTAACAATGCAAGGCTCAACTAATGTATACAATGATCAAAGAGTAAAGAAATATCACTAATTTAGAGCTCATAAAAAATTTGCTGAAAAATAATCTGAATATAATTGCACAACAACTTGTATAATTGCACTAAGAATAATAAAATGACTTTTCAATGTATATTAGTGCAAGATAATTCGTGTGTTGTGTTTAAGCCGATATCTCAATTGATTTTTATAACCATAAAAATATTACCACTGCACCCTAAACAGATTTAATTTTATCGTTATATCTAGATAGCTCAGGTTAGTGAGATAACGAATAAATCAGGATAATCTCATAATAAATTTAAAATCAGATTACGTTGCTTGACTTATTCAAAGAGATAATCCATTCAATTAATTATATTGACTATTTCACATAAATAACCCACTAAAGAGATAAAGTAAGTCAGGTAAACTCCTTGTCCACTAATGTGATATGAATTCGTTTTAGTTCTGTAATTATCACCACATGTAAACATATCACACTGTTTTTGGAATAAGCCACTTAGGAAATTTAAAAGAGTGTCAGTTCCGTCATAATTGCTAAGTGTTAACCAAAACAAACTTTTCAGGATAATTATTATCTTAGAGTCCCAAGACTTATACACTTCAAAAGAAATGACATATACACACTGCCACGTGTATTAATATAATCCCATTAGGATTCTCTCGGATAGAAACATTTGAATTTTTCAAAAATCTTAGCATATACGTCTGTTCCCAATTTAGTTGCTAACCAATACATTTTGTAAATCACGGATTATTTCAATATTTTATTTCATTTTAATCATGAATAAAATACTTATCATATTAAATGCACATAAAATAATCTAGAGCCTTAAATTAAAAAATTAAATATTTGCAATGACCTTACATTAAATCCTAATACACAAAGTCTTCAAAGTCTTTGATCAAATCATCAATGATCCTTTTATCAATTTCCTAAAATTTCAAAATAAACGATTTATTACAAAACTTAAGTCATCATCAAAATAATAAGGTTAGAATATTAACACGTCAACATTCTCTCCTTTTTTGATGATGACAACACCAAAACTTATATCTCCCTCTAAATCCATGCATATATATATATATAAACTGTATTTCAAACATAAATAAAATTAAATTATTCATCATGCCTTTTGTTTAGGCATTATTTATAACCTGCAAATATGTTAATTTTAACAAATACTGGACAATAATCAAAACTATTCAATAGCAAATTATCTCAAAGCCTAGTGCAGTAATGCAGGTGCAGATATCAATCAATCATCTTAAAAATAAACATAACAGAAATCAAATAGTCTTAAAACATAACATAATTAGCAAAATAACCAGCCAGCCAGCAGCCCATCCAACGTGTCTCCCCCTTTGTCATCATTCAAAAAGAATATCAATCAATATCTTCAACATGTGCTCCGTTTGGAGTATGGGGAGTAAAATAGGGACGATGAAGAATGCGATGAAATCTTTCTTCTAAGGACAAAGTATCAGTTAAACGAGGGGGGCGAGGAATAAAAGTAGCATTGGGAAGAGGAAGATCCATAAAATCACCAACATATTCGGTCTTCCAATTGCATCGAGGCCATTCAGGAATAGGGGAATACATCCTTTGAAAATGCAACTTCTGACCAACATTATTCAATCTTGTAGCCATAAAATCACCGAACTCTCCACTTTGATAACTAACCAACTTCAGTTCTCGACTCAATTGGCATAAATTCGGATTGATCTTTCGTTGTAGGGCTTCAACCATCGCCACTGTTTGTGATTCAAAGCCAGCCTGTAGATCAATGAATTCATCTTCCATTCAAGAAAATATTGCTGTAAATCATTAGCCCGTATGGGTAGCTTACCTTTTTCTAAGATATTAAGTCTGTGTTTGATATCAACAATATCAATCTGCATAATTTCTTGATTACTAAGAATTTTGAGTTAGTAAACTTAACACTTCAAGAGATGAAACAAAAGAATTTGGCAGAGTAGATGATGATGGATTATCAGAGGGCAAATCAGTAGAGACAGAAGAATGTGGGATAGGTACAGGGTCAGGAATAATCTGAATAAACACACCATTGACAAGAGAGATATGAGATTGTTTCAAGTTTGCAGAATCAACAAAGTTATTGTTTGACACAACAATTTCATCATCAAGAGAGATTTTAAAGTGCTAAAAATTTTTGGTTAAAAACCACTATAAGGAAGATACTTCTTAGATTGACGAATACAACTTAACAAGTGAGACAGCATTATGAGTGAAAAATTAAAAGAAACACCCTCAAGAATCATTGCCACAACCACTAAGTCTTGATATGCAAAATTTGCACCACCACCAAGGCGGGGAAACAAATTATTATGTACCAATTTATGTAAGACACAAGCAGTCGGAAAAACATCAACCGTTTTTGGAGTATACAGAGAAGACATGGTATGATTATCCATAACAGTTTGGAGTTGTTCAAGAGGTAGAAAAGCAATATTGGCAGCACTCTTCAAGGTGAATGGACAAGGACCAGTTGAAGGAATGTTACGAATACTTCCAAAATCAACAACAATAAAGAACAGAAATTTTTCCTTAACAAACGATGTATAACAATCACCATTACACTCAAGATTTGTGTAAAATTGTTGGACCAAACGAGGATAGGCTTTTGTAGGGGGAAAGAGAATAGCAGATATACCACAAGAATTAAAAAAAAAATTCCAAAGGAGAATTCTTAAAATAAAACAAATCCAAAATTTTCTCATAAACGAACTATTTTGTAGCAATCGAAGTTTTAAAACGAGTTTCAAAACTATGACCTCTGAAAAAAAAAATCGGTAGATCAAAAAAATAAGAAACAGATTTACCAAAGTTGAAGGAGGCTCAAGTTGAGAAGAAGGATGCTCTATGTTAGGGGACTGTTTCGCCTTCTCATGTGGAGTCGATTCGAAAAATTTTAAGAAAGAAAAACTTGAATCTGACCCATCTAAGAGAGTGGTGTCATCAGACGACACATGCACAGACGTCTGTTTTTGTTGTCGCTTGGACTTCTTCTTCGTTCTAACTATATATGGAGATCTAGTCTGTTAGCTGTCGTTGATGGAGATACCAGAAGATTGCTTACTTGCTCGAGTCTTCATTATTAGAGAGATTGGAGATGATTATCACGATGAAAGAAAAGGGTTTTTTAAAAGCAACAACTAATGTGCTTTGGTAAAGTGTGAGGTAATAAGAAGATTTATTATTGAAGAGTTAGAAATTGAGTAAACGTCTCGAAAAGACAAATCTCCTCGGCTATCATATCTTTTCAAATATCTAATGTAATTATATCTAAAAGACTATTCAAGATTTTGATGAGATAACACCGTGAATATATCTAAATAGTTACTTACATTGGTACGTTTCCTAGTAGCAAATAGACGTCTGTATCATTAGATTCATGAACAGATAACGAATATCAAATAGATGTATTTTAGTTAATAACATGCAGATATACTATAGGTTCAAGATATATTATGCATAAAATATTTAAGTACGTGAACACTAATTATACCATGCATATTCTAATTTCTCTCCTTAAAATACAAAACCTTTCTTCACTTAAGGGTTTAGTAAAAATATCAGCTAATTATTTTTCTGTAGGAATAAAAATTAATTTAATTAATCATTTTGAAACATTATCCCTTAAAAATGATGCCTTACCTCTATATGTTTTGTACGTAAATGCAAAATAGGATTTTTTTTTTTATATGTTAATAGTGCTAGAATTATCACAATAAATAGGCACACTATCACATAAAATATCAAAATCACATAGGGTTTGTCTCATCCATAACATTTGAGAGCAATAACTCCCTGTAGCTAGATATTCACTTTTACTATGGTGTGTAACAAGACTTTGTCCCAAAAATGTTCAAGCACCACTAGTACTTTTTCTATCAATTTGACATCTTGCATAATAAGCATCTGAGTAGCCCATTACTTCAAAATGATTGTAAATTGGATAAAACAATCCCAAATTAATAGTACCACTTAAATACTTGAAAATTCTTTTAACAGCTTGTAACTGGGATTCCTTAGGTTTTGCTTGAAACCGTGCACAAAGACATACACTATACATTATATCAAGTCTAGATGAAGTTAAATATAATAGACAACCAATCATACCTCGGCATTTAGTCAATTCTACATCTATACCTTTTTCATCAGAAGTAAACTTTATTGATGTACTCATGGGTGTAGCCTTTGAATTAGATCCTTCAAAACCAAATCTTTTGAGTAATTCTTTTGTATATTTGATTTGATGAATATAAATTCCCTCCTTTTTTTGCTTGATTTGGAGTCCCAAAAAGTAATTTAGTTCTCTCATTAAGCTCATGTGGAACTCCTTATGCATACATTTTGAAAACCACTCACAAATAAAATTATTAGTAGCACCAAATATTATATCATCTACATATATTTGAACAATAATAATATCCTTATTTAAATGCTTAATAAACAATGTAGAATCAATTTTACCTCTAGTAAAACCATTTGAAAGAAGATATTTACTCAACCTCTCGTACCAAGCCCTTGGAGCATGTTTGAGACCATAGAGAGCTTTCTTTAGCTTATAAACATGATTTGGATACTTCTTATGTCCGAATCCAGGAGATTTTTTTACATATACCTCTTCATTAATGTAACCGTTGAGGAAGGCGTGTTTTACGTCCATTTGATACAGCTTGAATTTTTTGTAACAAACAAATGCTAACAAGATTCAGATAGACTCTAGCCTTGCAACCGGGGCATAAGTTTCTTCGTAGTCGATCCCTTCTTATTAATAGTATCCTTGAGCTACTAACCTAACTTTGTTACGAGTGAATGTTTCATGCTCATCAAGCTTATTCTTAAATACCCATTTTGTTCCAATAATGGAGACACCTTCATGAGGAGGCATATGTTCCCAGACTTGGCATCGATCAAATTATTGAAGTTCCTCTTACATTGCCATTAGCTAACTTTCATCAAGGATAGCTTCCTTAGAATTCTTTGGATCGACTTGTGATAAAAATGCAGAGAATGCATATTGATTTTGCAAGCCTCTCCGTAAGGTGATTCCTTTGTTTATATCTCTAATGATATTTTCTGGAGGATGATTCTTGAGATATCTTGCAGTCTTTGGCATTTAAACATCATGTATTATCTCTTCTTGTTGGGGGAAATCTTCTTCATGCTCTTGTGTTGTTTAAATATTCCACTTAATACAAATTATTGATTTGACTTCTTTGAATTCTTTCATTCTTAATTGAATAATTTGCATGAAGTGGAACATGGAACATTGAAAACAGAATGAAAGATGTTTAATCTCCAAGCGAATATCTTATTTATCTAATGATGAAGTTTAACTGACAATGTGAATGTTCTTGATGATTCAAATGAACAAATGCTTCAAAGTCTGAAAGAACTTTAACTAATTGAGCGATTCGAGGAGTGGATGATCAACAAATTATGTGAAACTCGAGGCTGAAATGTCAAACATTGATGGTAAATTCCTGGATCTATGAAAAAATCTTACAATTGGAGTAAATGTGTTTGTGTAGTTGTTTTAAAATGTATGCATAAAATGTGACATGTGAATGGAAAAGCTAGTGCTTTTGGGATCATTCATCAGGCCAAATATAAAGAGTTACTCAAGACTGGTTTTGAGATCAATAGGCTGCAATGCATCGATGATGAAAAAAAATATGTAAAATTGACCAAATACTAGGTATGATGGGTTATTATTATATTTAGCGCATTGGGCTACGTGATATAATGTATAGTGTGTTTATGCAGTTTGAAGCAATTTGCAATTGTTAAAAGAATTTTCAATATTTAAAGTAAATTTGCAATCAATGAGATGTCAAATTGATAGAAAAAGTACCAGATGAAAGCTTGAGACATTTTTGGGACAAAGTCTTATGACATGGCATAGTAAAAAGCAAACTTTAGTTGCTTTATCAACCACTGAGGGTGAATATCTAGTTGCAGGGAGTTATCGCTCTCAAATATTATGGATGAGACAAACCCTATATGATTTTGATATTTTATGTGATAGTGTGCCTATTTATTATGATAATTCTAGCACTATTGACATATCAAAAAATCCTGTTTTGCATTCACGTACGAAACATATAGAGGTAAGACATCATTTTTTAAGGGATAATGTTTAAAAAGGATTAATTAAATTAATTTTTATTCCTATAGAAAACAGTTAGCTGATATTTTTACCAAACCCTTAAGTGAATAAAGGTTTTGTATTTTAAGAAGAGAACTTGGAATATGCATGGTATAATTAGTGTTCACGTACTTAAATATTTTATGCATAATATATCTTGAACCTATAATATATCTGCATGTTATTAACTAAAATACATCTGTTTGATATTCATTATATGTTCATGAATCTAATGATACCAACGGCTATTTGCTACTGGGAAACGTACCAATGTAAGTAATTATTCGGATTGTGATGTCCCCAAATTCAGGTACTAATCACCACGAACCTGGTACATCATTTCTATAACTATTGCGGAATATATAAACATAAATTGTTTATACAATAACCTTTACAACATAATCCCCAAGGTCGATAACCGTAACTTAAGAAACACATTCATATACTACAGGACTTACAATGTTATATGTGTGACACCCCCAAATCCGGGCACATCAATCCCACAGATTTGGTGTTCATTGTCCAATTAAATCATAACTAACTACCCATAAATAAAGGATATAATTAAAATCAAAAGTTTAAACAATCAATCTCTCATTAAAGGGTTACATAATCTAAAATAAATCTCAGGTCATCTAACCTTTATTACAATCATCAGTGGAATATTAAAACATAGCCATAATCAAAATTGTTGCATAAGCTTCATAAATAAAAGGTAAATTAAACGTCGTCTAATTAAGCATCGTGCCCTTGCCCTTGCTTGTAAAAAACTCTTCAAACTTCTTAACTCCATCTGCATTGTTTTGTGCAAGAGTGAGCAAACAATTTCCCACGAGAAGGATAGTATAGAATAACATTTTATGAATGACAATTAACTGAACTTTCAATGGTAAAATACTCTTACCGGAACAATAAACTTTAATTCAAAAGCTTCGAGTTCAAAGGAATAATGAACGTTTAAGTTAACAATAGATATCAACATTAAAGAATACACTGAGGGTCACAAGACCACGAACTATACTCTAGGTTTTCAAGTATTTCTACTTTAACCTTTAACAGTCTAAAAGACTATAATCATCATCTATGTCCTAGGTTAACGGGTGTTTTTACTATAACCTTTAACAGTCTAAACGACTATATGGACCATCATCTCGTACTCCAGGTGATCATCCCTTTGTACTATGTATTGCGCAAATATTTTAACGCTATTGCGTTGCTCTAAAATAATCCCCTGATATAGGGTTGTTCATCTCAGCTTAGATTATCAGGTTCCGAACCAAAGGAAGTTTGGTTGGGAATTAACTTCAAAGGAATTCTAGATCTTTAGAATGCTCATCAACCAAGTACTGGTTGAATCAGATAGGGACCAATAACTATTCAAGAGTTTGATTATAATATCTTCATGAACAAGGTATATCGATGAATCAATAAGAGCTAGAGTATTAACGATTTCTAAATTGAACAAATGTTATCATCGACAACATGCTTTCAAAATTGTGTGGGTACATAAGCAAACCAAAGGAAGTTTGGCTTGGGTTAACTTCAAGGGTAATTTAGAGTTTAGAACATTCATCAACTAAGGATTAGCTGAATTGGTAAAGAATCGCTAGACAACATAGAGTTCGGTACAATAATGTAATATAGTACAATAACATTGGAGAATGGAGATCAAACAACAGTTATTAGTAGCTGAATTAACACATTTCTTACAATAAAATTATAGACTTTGAATAACCAAAGTAATCTTGTTTGGAATAAAGAAACAAAGATTAATTAACTTGTTCAACAATAAATGAGGGTTAAAGAACTTGCATAACAATAAATTGCTCAACAAGATATTAGAGATAGAGAACTTGCATAAGTATAACATGACAGTGAAAAGTAACCTTGCTGAATAATAAAGTAGCAAAGGTTAGGGAACTTGCCTCATGCGTAAGCTATAATATTAAAACTCATGTTCACCTACACATAGTATTAGAACCACAATATCTATTAGATATACTAACATTCATGTATCAAAATAACACTCTCTTCTAGCTAAACTTGTTATTTCAGTACAAGTCTTACATTACCATATCTATTTCAGAAATTCCAAGTGTTAACTTCACAGCACTTATTTAATAATCCTTGTGTTCAATAAATCACATGTCATTTACATAATTTACTAATTTCTTATAATTTTAGAATTTCTAATCACACAACACGATTCTGTTTTAACCTTTTCCTTACATGTATATTACGTTAACATAACCTTAGAGCAAGTTATAATGGTTGCCCAAAGTCTGTAGAAGTAACAGACTTCATTGTCTCAGACCAGGGTATGGCGCAGTTGTGCCATACTTAAGCCTCAGGACTTCTTATTTGAATCTTGATTCGTCGTTTACAGCCTTAACACCCGGTAGCAATTGCTGTTGATGCGTAGACAAAAAACGATCTGTGAGACAAACGATGTTCGTTTTAGCCCAACTAACATAAATTTCACCCACAAAATAGTGAAATTAACATTTACAATTGATATAAAACTATCACAAACATGTTTCCTCACATATTCATCAACTTAGAGCAATTAACAACTTTACCTAATTTAATTCCTTAAATTTCATGTTTTTATACAAAAAATTCCATTTTTTGACATTCTTCATAGAAATCATCATTGTAATCACAATTCTTGTCCAAATTACTTCGTTCAGACTACATTCTCTTCGTTTCTTAATGGACTAGCATAATTAATACCCAATTCACAGATTAACATACAAATTGACCACCATAATTGGTACTTTTACAAGCCATATGTAAAATATATACACTGTAATTACTTTTCCTACTTTTTAAACGAAATTAGCATACAATTCCTTGTTTAAACACAAATTCTAATCATCACAAACACGTATAATCACCACAATTCAGTTGTATAGCAACAATTCAACAAATTGAATTCACAGAACATAAACAATTTTGACGTGAAACACATATACATGTCTGTATGTGTGTATATATATATATATATATATAATATTAAGGTTATGTAAAAAATACCTTCAAATTGCTTGCTAATCCTTGCTAACACCACATAAATTGCTTGAAAACTCAGAACTTTCTCTCAAATTCTCTCTGAAACCTTCTTTTCCTTTTTCTCTATAACTTTCTACTTAGGCTTAGGTTTAAACCAAATACACTATACGTAAATTAAACATAACCAACACACAATTTACAAACGTCTAAAACCGACGTCTACTAATTGTCCCTATTAAATTATCAGTTACCATAATTTAATATATATTATTAATATTTTATTTATTTTATTTATATTATTATAATTCAAAAATCCAAAATCCAAAAGCATGGCTTTGTTTGGCAAAAAGTCTTTAAAATAAAGACTTGATATTCTAAGCATTGTTTGGGTAAATCAATTTAAAAATTACTTTAACTTATTTTAATAAAAAATTTAGTTTATAATTTATAATCACATATTATTTATTTGGATTTTCATATTCAACATTAATCCAATAAATTAATTATACATATTATATTTTAAGTAAATATTCCACTTTAACAAATATCACAAAATTATAATTTCATTATAATTTTATTTAATAATTTAACATACCACTTTAAATTATTAAATTAAAACAACAATATAACATCTCATGTTATATTACAATTCTCTAAATTATAAATTAATTTAATTTAGAATATTATCTAATAAATTAAAGTCATAAATATTTACTAATAATAACCACATCAATAAAATATTTATTTCATTTAATTAATATTTTAAATTACAATTACTAAAATCTTGGATTGTTACATCCTTCCCTCATTACAAGGATTCTGTCCCCAGAATCACAACTCAAACAATTCATTCGTCACAATATGCCTTTAATACTATTAAAAGTTTAACTGTACCATAACCCTATCCTCGAACTTGTCTTAGCCTTTACCTTTGTCCGAAGTTTTCATGTTAATCTAAATTGTTTATCATGATATAGCAAGGGTGAGCAATAAGTCTACCCAAAAATTTAAGTTCACAGAAAGATATATCATGATTGGAAAGAATAAAAGCTGACAAACTTTCAACAATATAATAATTATGAAAGAACATGAATCAATTTCCATAACCAAATGATCGAGACAATAATGATGAATGGCCAACAATAAACATGAACAAATTTAACTGAACCAAATGGTAATGAAGGTGATCAGCCTTTCATACCTGATGAACATATACAACATGCTTAACGTGCAAATCAATAATTCATAGATGTGGTATAATCAACAATGATTATCCAGGAGCATGCATTGAAATAACAACTCAAGTTTGAGTTAGAGAACTTGCTTATTAAAATTATAGTTCGAGCACTTTCCTGTATCGTCGATTACTGTTACGCAATCTAATTTTAGCTTCAGTTGAAAGACTTATTATTGATAATACTGATATCTCAATTAGAATAATATCATCACATATACTACTATAAATTACAGTCATTATACAACTTAAACACTTATCACATATCCCTAACAGTCACTAAAACACATAAGACCCGATATTAAGTCAAACTATTTCAATCTGATTTGAGTTCGGTACTATTTTGACGTCCCGATGGCCTTATCGGATAATTATAGAGTTTATTGTAAATAAAACTCCACTTAATTGTTCAATATTATTTTAGATAATTCAATTATCAGTAATAACATTTTTCGGAAGCTCATAATAATTTTCAAATAATTATTATCATTTATAATGATTTTTCAATCATTAATATCATTTTTTAAATGATTTAAATACCATATAATTTCATTATCATTAATATTTAATTAATTTCAAATATTAATGAAATAAATGTCCCAATATTATAAGTTATTCTTTAAAATCTAATAAGTCAAATACTAATCCAACAACTTGGATTATCCAAATATACCAATCCAGCAACCCAGATTGCAATCCAGTAAACTAGATTGTTAATGTAGTAAACCAAATTACAATCCAGTAAACTGGATTACAATTCCAGCAACCAGATTGCAATCTAGCAAACTAAATTGCAATCCAGCAAACGAGATTCCAAATACATCAACCAGATGGCCAATCCAACAAACTGGATTCCAATTCCAGCAAGCAGATGGCCAATCTAACAAGCCTGGATTCAACTGACATCCAATCCAGCAAGCCTGGATTCATTAATTTTCAATTCAAAGAAACCGGATTCAATCGATGTTTAATCCGACAGAAGCTCGATTCATTAATTTTCAATCCAAAGAAGCTAGATTCATTAACTCTTTTCACGAAAATTCCAAATCAACTTATTATTTTTCTATCATTTGTCCAAACATATATACATATATTTCTTACACAAGAAGAATTTTTCTATAATTTTTCAACTCCTTTTAGTATTTTTCAAAAATCATTTTTAGTTCGTATCTTAAGAAATTAGCCTTATCATGCTCAACCCCAGAAATTCCAATCTCTTGACATAATCTTATACGTGTTAACGTGAACCTCCAGTTTAAATTTTGTGGCCATCAAAGTTATAAAACTCCAGTTATAGCCATTTTTGTCGAAAAATCTTAAAAATTGAAATGGCCATAACTTGGCCATTTTAAGTAGGAATGAGCTCATTTTTGGACATGCGCTACTCTATATAATATATTTTCATGTCCCAAAAGGCCGAAATTTATTTCAAAAATTCAGTTACTAAAACTGCCCTTACAAAATCTTGGACAGTTTGTTTTTGGAAAAATTGACTTTTGCCTACTTTGCCAAAAATAGTCTATACGAAAATCTACAACTCTTTTTTAAGTGATTCCACTTGGAGATGTTATAAAACTCATCATATTATCATTCCAAATTTTTCCAAAATTTTGAATGTTAGAAAAATGACGAAACTACCCTAGCTTTAACTGACCCAAAACATTCTTATTTTTCTTTCTAACAACAAAACTATTTTTGCTAAAACAGACACTACGGCTTGTGAACTCAACATTTTTTAGTGCTACCACTTGATTTTAGTAGTTTACTTATATATCTAGTACCCCCTTTTGACGGATTACAAAACCAAGTTGTAGATCTCAAGTTATAAGCTTACAAAGTAGAAAACAATTTAGAGTTTTCTAGTTTTCAAAACATAACTTTCATGTCCTTACTTTAGATCTAACTTCTGATATACAAAAGGGTTAGAACTAAACATAAAATAATTATTAACATTTAAATCTAGATTTTTAAAGTTTGGAACCATAGATCCAAGTTTTGATTAAGAATAATCAAAATAAAATTATATAAACTAGATAGAGTTTATACCTTTGCTTGATTTCCTTCCTTCTTCTAAATAAGAAATGAAATGTGTTGATATAAAGATCAAAACTCCCTCCCTTCTACTTCTCTAGGTTGCCCAAAATCTCCTCTTCTCTCCCTTTTTGGTTTTGTTTTGTTAAGCCTTTTGGAAGAGATAGATGAAAGAGAAGTGAAAATAGGTTTTATTTGTTTGGTAAATGTATATAGATTTATTATATGTATCTATATAAATTCTCCAAAATATCTCCCCTTCACTCTCTCTTTCTTAATCATGTAAATGTTGCTTGTAGCTTTTGTTAAATGTGTTGGTTAATTAGAGAAGTGACACATGTGAGGGAGTTGGTGAGAGTTGGTGAAGAGTTGTTAAGTTCAATCATAAAATGCATTCCCCCTCCTTTCTTTCCTTAATGTGCCACCCCCCTCCTTCATTCTAGCCCAATTTTTGTTTTCTTTTTATTGCAATTTATAGCTTACTAAATGTCCAACATGTCCCTTGTTAATATGGCTAAAAGTTTGGGCTTTAATTAAATTCTTTTAGGCTTTTAAATTAATTCTTTGGGCCATGAAAAATAACATAGTTCCATACTTTCCATTTTATCTTACCCTAAGTATTTAATTTGGGTTTCCATTCACTCAATTGTAATTTAAATCCTTACTCATGTACACTTAATTTTTTAACCCAATTAGACTTGCTATAATTAGGTTATAAAATTAATTAATTGAGATATATAAAATAAATCCCTTAGAATTAGTATATATTTTAAATACTATTATTCTCCCATACCATAACCCTTAAGTTATTCAATTTTCATTCCTAATATATAATTAGGTTACCTTAGTTTCTTTTATTTGTTTATATAATAAACAAATATAAACCATCCCATAATATTCATATTCACTTACTCACATTCACACAAATTAATTTAGTAGGTGGAGATATGATCCAAAATCTCTTAGATTAGGTCACTAGTATAAAATTAAATACTAGGACCACTAAATAAAGATAACCATTTAGGTTATTTAATTCCATTACCTAACTTATAATTAGGTTATGTAACTTTCTATATAATTTTTCTTTATATAATAAATAAATATATATACTTAATATATTTTTTATTTAATCACATACATACATCGATAAGTCAAAAAAGTATTTATCCTTATCATTCCTCTTGCTAAAATATATAGCACATCACTAAATATATATATTTGTACATATACATATATACATTTACTTTATCCTTTTAATATCTCTTTATTGAAATTTATTTCCTTAATAAATGTTCAACATTCTTAACCTATCTCTCTCTTTTCAAAATTTCAATCATTCTCATAATTAATTCACATAAGGTTGAAGGTAATATAATGTCTTATTCTTAACATACTTCCAAATAAAATTTCATTCTTGGTTTTAAATTTTTTGTAACCCTTATTTTCTCAATTCTTATTCAAATAGTAAACCATATAGGTTTTTCTTTAAAAATTTTAAATCATTCCTCTATTTTCACTCTAGGTTTTTATTCTTTATACCTTTAACTTAATCTTTCAAGATCTTCTAAATTTTCGGGATGTCACAGCTATATTCACGGTGTTATCTCATCAAAATCTTGAACAGTCTTTTAGATATAATTACTTTGGAGATTTGAAAAGATATGATAGTTGAGGAGATTTATCTTCTTGAGACGTCTACTCGGTTTCCAACTCTTCCATAATAAATCTTCTTCTTATCTCACACTATACCAAAGCACAATAGTTGTTGTTTTTCAAAAATCTTTTTCTTTCATCGTGATGATCATCTCCAATCTCTCTACCAATGAAAACTCGAGCAGGTAAGCGATCTTCTAGTATCTCCATCAACGACAGCCAACAGAATCGATTTCCATATACAATTAGAACGCAGAAGAAGTCCAAGCAATAGAAAAGACAGGCGTTTGTGCATGTGTCGTCTGATGACACCACTCTCTCAGATGGGTCAGATTCAAGTTTTTCTTTCTTAAAATTTTCATAATCGACTCCACATGAGAAGACGAAACAGTCCCCAGACATAGAGCATCCTTCTTCTTGAGTCTCCTTCAGCTCTAGTAAACTGTGTTTCTTCTTTTTATGATCTGCCAGAAAAAAAATCAGAGGTCATAGTTTTTAAACTTGTTTTAAAACTTCGATTGCTACAAAACAGTTCATTTATGAGAAAATTTTGGATTTGTTTTATTTTAAGAATTCTCCTTTGGAAAAACTTTTTAATTCTTGTGGTATATCTGTTATGCTCTTTCCCCACAGAAAAGCCTATCCTCGTTTGGCCCAATAATTTTACACAAATCTTGAGTGTAATGGTGATTGTTATACATCGTTTGTTAAGGGAAAATCTATGTTCTTTACTGTTGTTGATTTTGGAAGTATTCTTAACATTCCTTCTACTGGTCCTTGTCCATTCACCTTGAAGGGTGCTGCAAATATTCCTTTTCAACCTCTTGAATAACTCCAAATTGTTATGGATAATCATACTTTGTCTTCTCTATTTACTCTAAAAACGGTTGATGTTTGTCCTACTACTTGTGTCTTACACAAATTGGTACATTATAATCTGTTTCCCCGCCTTGGGGGTGGTGCAGATTTTACATATCAAGACTTAGTGGTTGTGGCAATGATTCTTAAGGGTGTTTCTTTTATTTTTTTCACTCATGATGCTATCTCACATGTTAAGTTGTATTCGTCAATCTAAGAAGTGTCTTCCTTATAGCGGGTTTTTAACCAAAATTTTTCAACACTTTAAAATCTCTCTTGATGATGAAATTGTTGTGTCAAACAATCACTTTGTTAATTCTGCAAACATGAAACAATCTCATATCTCTCTTGTCAATAGTGTGTTTATTCAGATTGTTCCTAATCCTTTACCTATCCCACATTCTTTTGTGTCTTCTTATTTGCCCTCTGATAATCCATCATCATCTACTTTGCCAAATTATTCTGTTTCATCTCCTGAAGTGTTAAGTTTACTGACTCAAATTCTTCGTAATCAAGAAACAATGCAGACCGATATTGTTGATATCAAACACAGACCTAGTATCTTAGAAAAAGGCAAGCTACCGATACAGGCTAATGATTTACAGCAGTGTTTTTCTCGAATGGAAGATGAATTCATTAATCTACAGGCTGGCTTTGAATTACAAACAGTGGCGATGGTTAAAGCCCTACAACAAAAGATCAATCAGAATTCATGCCAACTGAGTCAAGAAATGAAGTTTGTTAGTTATCAAATTAGAGAGTTCACTGATTTTATGGCTACAAGATTGAATGATGTTGGTCAGAAGTTGCATTTTCAAAGGATGTATTCACATATTCCTGAATGGCCTCGATGCAATTAGATGGTCGAATATGTTGGTGATTTTATGGATCTTCCTCTTCCCAATGCCACTTTTATTCCTCGTCCCCCTCATTTTGCTGATACTTTGTCCTTAGAAAAAAGACTTCATCGCATTCTTCATTGTCCCTATTTTACTAAATATACTCCAAACAGAGCACATGTTGAAGATATTGATTGACATTCTTTTTGAATGATGACAAAGGGGAAGACACATTGGATGGACTGTTGGCTGGCTGGTTGTTTTGCTGATTATGTTATGTTTTAAGACTTTGATTTCTGTTATGTTTATTTTTAAGACGATTGATTGATATCTGCACCTGCATTACTGCACTATACTTTGAGATAATTTGCTTTAAATAGATTTGATTATTGTCTAGTATTTGTTAAAACTAACATATTTGCAGTTATGAATAATGCCTAAACAAAAGGCATGATGGGTAATTTGATTTTATTTATGTCTAAAATACAGTTTTTATATATATGCATGGATTTAGGGTGAACTATAATTTTTGGTGTTGTCATAATTAAAAAGGGGGAGAATGTTGACTTGTTAATATTCTAACCTTATTGTTTTGTTGATGACTTAAGTTTTGTACTAAATCGTTTATTGTGAAATTTCAGGAAATTGATAAAAAGATCATTGATGATTTGATCAAAGAATTTGAAGACTTTGTGTACTAGGATTTAATGTAAGATCATTTCAAATATTTGGTTTTTCAATTCAAGACTCTAGGTCATTTTATGTGCATTTAATATGATAAGTATTTTATGAATGCTTAAAATGAAATAAAATATTGAAATAACCCGTGATTTACAAAATATATTGGTTAGCAACTAAATTGGGAACAGACGTATATGCTAAGATTTTTGAAAAATTCAAATGTTGCTATTCGAGAGAATCTTAATGGGATATATTAATGCACGTGGCAATGTATATATGTCATCTTTTTTCAAGTGCATAAGTCTTGGGACTCTGAGTTAATGATTATCCTGGAAAGTTTGTTTTGGTTAACACATAGCAATTATGACGCAACTGACACTTGTAAATTTCCTAACTGGCTTATTCCAAAAATAGTGTGATATGTTTACATGTGGTGATAATTACAGAACTAACACTAATTCATATCACATTAGTGGACAAGGAGTTTACCTAACTTACTTCATCTCTTTAGTGGGTTATATATGTGAAATAGTCAATCTAATTAATTGAATGGATTATCTCTTTGAATAAGTCAAGCAACGCAATCTGATTTTAAATATATTATGAGATTATCCCGATTCATTCGTTATTTCACTAACCTGAGCTATCCAGATATAACGATAAAATTAAATCTATTTGGGGTGCAACGGTAATATTTTTATGGTTATAAAAATCAATTGAGATATCAGCTTAAACACAACACACGAATTATCTTGCATTAATATGCATTGAAAAGTCATTTTATTATTCTTGGTGCAATTATACAAGCTGCTAGTGCAATTATATTCAAATTATTTTTTAGCAAATTTTTTATGAGCTCTAAATTAGTGATATCTATTTACTCTTTGATCATTGCATATATCAGTTGAGTCTTACATTGTTAAATTGTTTATTTGCTTTAATCATTAGACTTCTATAGTTGTAATATACTTGTTTAGACTAAGTGTTGTCCAAAGACATTTAATCTGGGTGGATTAAGATTTGTTTACAAACAAGTTCACGGAAGCATAGTTGTTTAAGGAGTGTATTGGTGCACAAGGAGCAAAAGTGCTCAATCGAATTTTTGTAATTCAAGTTTTGAAAGAATTTGTTTTGTAAATAGAGTCAATTTAAAGAAATATAGTGAGTCTCCAATACTAGTTGGTATTGAACGTGGATTAGGCTATTATTATATAGGGTAATAGTTGAACCACGTAAAAAATCTTAGTGTTCAATTTATTACTCGCTTTACTTTAGTTACCCACAAAAGCTATTTAATTATATTGATAATTAAATTTTGGATATTTTCTTTATCTTAAGAAAATTTATTAACACCAAGTATTATTTTCATTAAACATCAAAGACTCAATCCAGTAGGCCAAATTTATACAGCCAGCTGCTTTCGTTAATATAGTCAGCCGAATTCAATAGTTTGGTTTAAGTTCAAAAATTGATCATAGTTTGTTCTCACACTTATTCAACTACCCTTTCTAAGTGTGCCTATTCTAAGGAACAACTAAGTAGCTCTTACAATCTGTTACAGTCTTATGACTTAATTATGATAACAAATTCATTACAGCTCATGAAACTGTTGAAGAAGTATCCTTTAATTGGTACATATTTTACCTTTAATAGTTGATGATATTTCTTATTTAGGTTCTTTGTTTTACTGTTTGCAGGATTAAGAAGGTTCCTAGGTGTATGTTTGTTAAAACTAATCTGTTAGCTTTTCAAGTTAGGAAATTTCGTTGTGATATGTTTATGTCTTAATGCATGATTTTTTTAAAAAAAATTGCTTTCATCATTGAAGGTTTTCAGACCCGGACCGGTTATCGAATCGGAAAAGCTAACAAGTAGATGGGTGACTGGTCCAACCAGTGATCGGACCGTTATTGACCTAGTCACGTCAGTAATATGTAATAAATAATAAATATATAAATATATTAATAAATTGATTCTAAATTTTATTTTCCATTACTGTTAGAATGAAAAATGCCAATTTCCACTTATATTGTTATACATTAACTTAGAAAAATGAAACTTAAAACTACAGAGCAACATTGCATAAATTAGGAAGTGGTTAGAATGAAGTTTATTTTGGGGTAAGTTGGTCAATTGACCAATAGAATACTGACATGACATGCAGGCAATGTTTTATGTGTGTCAATATTCTATTGGTCAATTAACTAACTTACCAAAAAAATAACTTCATGGTAACCGGATCCAATTGGGAGTCATAAATGAGTAATAAACATTGCCCAATTAAACTTGGTCATCAGGGTAGCACTGAAACCTGATGGCCTGAAGCTACCTTATATATTTAATAACCACTCATAAAGAAGGGAACACTGAATAAGACATCATCAGTAGAAATGTAGAATTGAGCATAGTGGACATTATAGGTGGCTCTGATAGCAAAACATTATCTGAGGAAGATCAAATATCTAATTAAAAATATTCAGATTAAGACCAATTGAATAGAAGGCTAATAAGTAATAACCAAATGGACAACACAAAGAAATCATAATCGATGAAACAGGGGCATTACTGCAGAGCATCAAAAATTTAAAACATAATTATATCACTATGATTACCATGTATTGCGTGTACTATGTAGAGTGCTCACTGCAGAGACCAAACAGGGGTCGAGGGGTACAATCGTGCAGCAGAGGTTAGGGCACGGATGGGGAAGGGTCGCGACTAGCTAGGCTGGGGAAGAGCCGAAGAGGTAGGGGAAGGATCGCGATTAAGACTGTGAGAGACAGAGAGAGATGATTGCGATGGGCGATATGAGCGCTGGGATTTTAGCGCCGTGAGAGACAGAGAGGAGAAGCACTAAAGCAGAATTGAAGAAGAAGCGAGAAATTAGAAAAGTAGTTGCAGTAGCCCTAAAGGCCTATTCAGTATTAAACTAATTTTTTTATGTTTAAACAGCAAGGTAATGACCAGTTACCGGTCACTGGGTGAACCAGTTACGGGTTCACCGAGTCAACCAGTTGGACCATCGGTCACTAGTTCTTGGTGGATTTTGATAAAAAATTGTTTCAGTGGTTTAAATCGGGCTGTTGTGTGCACCGATTCTAATTTTTATCAGTTCAAGCGACAATTTTGGTCCGAGTTTTAAAACCTTTATTGAATGTTTGTTAAATATCACTGCACCAATTCCTCACATGTATTAGTAACACAAAACCAATAATAGCGTGCTACATTGTTGCCAACGCAAGCCAAATTATCCAAATACCCTTTTCCATTAAGAAATTGAATAAATAATAATTTAATAAATTTTGTAGAGTGTTATCCAATCCTGTCATTTTCGAGACTTCAATACTGTAACACACCAACTTTTATGAATAAAGATTAATTTTTCTCGAAATATTATTTTGAATATTATGGTGTGGATTTGATATAATGTTATAGTTGTGGGTTATATTTATAAATTTTGCAAAGTAAGCAAATGGTTATAAAATATTAGATTGGTTAGGAAAATATTCGTTTTATCGGAGAATATTAAATGCAATGGCCAAGACAATCATTGGTGGACACCACATAACGGAATTCTTATGTCGGAATTGAGAAAGCAGCGAAAATAACTTTATAAAAATAACGGCGAAAAGTTTCTACCGTTAACTGTTGAAATACCCTTTAATAAAAGATACGATGTCTGGCGTTAGTTGCATAGTAGCACACGGTATTGATTATTGACGCTTACGTGAGAAGTCACTCAGTTATACTCAATTATTGCCACAATAATTATTACATAGTATCTCACGTTATTGATTTAATTATTGTCATAATATTTTATATTATTAAATCAATAATTGAGATGACAAAGTTATTCATATTGTTATTTGCATTATTGACAATGTCTAGAAAGTTACATCGATGAAAGGGGTTTGGTCACCTAATTGTGCGCTATATGGGAGAAATCCTTATCTGGAAAGTTCCCTTCCTGTCTGAAATGATCTGGTTGTTAATATTGCAAGTTATAATACTAATGATGAATATTATTAAAAAAGTGTTTTATGAAGCCAAGTGAGTTAAGATAAATAGAGGGGGTTTTATTGAAGTATTTGTTATAAATTTTGCTTATTATACGAACCCCCACTTACCTATTTTTCAAAATAGTCGGGATAAAGTTATCTCGGTTTTCTTATATATATATATATATTATAATAAGTTTTGTTTTTTATGAAAAATAAAATATATTATATTTTATTATGCATAGTGTTTGTATAGTAAAATCAGAAAAATTTCGTCCTGCACCCGTGAATTCGCCAGTGAACTTTTCCTACTGTGCGTCCAAATAGTGTCCTGCCATTCTCTTATAAATAAGATGCTTAGTTTAGAATTGAAAATTACACTAGAATCAAAGATTTTTTCTTCTATAATATTGAGCGTATTTCTTTAGAGTTTAAGAAAGCTTTGAGTGTAGAAAAAAGTATAAGTTTTCTTCAAGAATATCTCCGCCCTACCACTCAGAAATACTCTCCTTTTAAGGTAAGTGTGACGCCTCCAAAATAGTTATACATCATTCATTCTGAGTCGCCAAATACATGATACAGAATTTAAATACAAATTTAATTATACAACATGAGCTGAGAGTTTTTACATGAATATTATCTTCTAGACAATATCCAAACTCAAATGAAGTCCTCATTAGAATTATTATCACACTATTTTATAAAATAGCGAGGACTACTACAGCCACCATCTCGGACCGTCACTCCACTCCTTAACTAGTCCCGGCTATGTTCTCATTTCCGGAAGAGAACAATGAAAGCAAAAGGGTGAGCTCAACTTACCCAGTAAAAAATATTATGACTAAGATAATGCAGAATAAATTATCGTTAGTCTTCAAAAGTTTTAAACTGATAAAAAATAATAAACATCAAGTTTAACTACAGCGGAACAAGTGATCCATTAGAAGAGTCAAGTAGATCATGATATCTACTATCTTCTATGATTTAAAAAGTTTATCATCAATTTTATCGCTGAGACTCAGCTTAATAAATAATCCACATCACTGAATTATCCATGCACTACGGCCTAAGGATATTCATTAGTATCACATCCACGAACTATCCATGCACTACAGGCTAAGGATAATCATGTTATCACCAATGGTCATGATCATGTCAACAACTGTCCATCAATGCACTACGGGCCAATGAAGACTTTTACCACATCATTTGTAACATTACATGTCATGATTATATCGAATGATCCCTGGTCATAATCATACCAATCAATAGTCCATCTATGTTCTACAGGCCAAAGATGACTTTTACCACATCATAAGCATGAGGATGATGACAATGATATAAAAATTCAATTAAATGAGAGCAAGGATAAATTTTAAAGATTTTATAATTTAATTTATCCAGAATTCAATAATGTCCAAATAATCAACATGATACTGCTTTGTGGAGTAAAATTCAAGAATAATATTGTATCAAAAATGATTTGGACCGAAAAGAAATCAGTTTTTGTCATGAATAGTACCCCGGGTCAATAGTACCCAGGTGAATAGTACATGAGTGAATAGTACTTCGGGAATAGTACCCCATGAATAGTACCCTGGCATGAAAAGATTAAAAATTATCAAGAATGCTCAGAATAATATTTCCATAAAAAAAATACTACATGAAGCGCAAATTCTAATGATATTCTACTAATTTAAAGGAGTATAAAAGCCATACTTTAACAAAATGAGTGTAGAATTCAGAATCTGAAACGAAATAATATTACTTACATACTACAGAATATAGAAAAAAATATTATTTCTTACGAGTATTGAACAAAAATAATATCCCTTACCTTAAAAAGAAAGTACTTCTGACTAGTAGGGAGAAGTTATTTTTGAAGAAAACTTATACTATTTTCTACGCTCAAAGCTTTCTTAAACTCTAAAGAAATACGCTCAAGATTATAGAAGAAGAATTTTTAAATTCTGGTGTGATTTTCAAATCTAAACTAAGCATCCTCTTTATAGGAGAATGGAAAGGATAATATTTGAATTTAAAAATCACGAACCAACAGTAGAAGTTTCACGGGCGCAATTCAATCGGCTGAAAATTTTTTTGAATTCACTATGTAAACACTATGCATAATAAAATATAATATATTCTATTTTTCATAAAAAAATAAACCTTATTATAATATATATATATATATATACTGAATAACTTTTTACCGATTATTTTAAAAAATAGGTAAGTGGGGGTCTATATAATAAGCAAAATTTACAACAAATACTTCATAAAAATCCCTTCAATATTTTCAACAACATTTATTCATCAATAATATAACTTGCAATATTAACAACTAAAACATTCCCAAGAAAGAAGGGGCTTTCCCTATTGGCGCGTAATTAGGTGACCAAACCCCTTTTCTCGACAGAAATTTCTAGACATTGTCAATAATGGAAATAATAATATGAATAACTTGTAATCTCAATTATTGATTTAGTAATATAAAATATTGTGTAGAAGATATTGTGACAATAATATTGAATAAATAATTTGAAATACTATGCAGCAATTACTGTAGCAATAATTGAGTATAACTGAGTGACTTTTCACGTAAGCATCAATAATTAATACAGTGTGCTACTATGCAACCACGCGTATTATTTTACATTCATCACCGGGTATTTCAACAGTTAACGGTAAAACTTACGCCGTTATTTTGATAAAACGATATTTCTGTCATTTTCTAACTTCGACAATAATTCCGTTGTAGGGTCCACCAATGATTGTGTCATCATACAAATATTTCCTGTTAAAACGAATATTCCCCGACCAATCGAATATTTTATAACAACTTGCATACTTTGCAAAATTTTTAAATATTACCCACAACTATAATATTATAACAAATCCACACCATAATTGTTCAAAATGATATTTAGAGAAAAATTCATCTTTATTCATAAAAATTGGGGTCTTACAACCTCCCATTCTTATGAAATTTCCTTCTCGAAATTAGGATACGTACCTGGTATGATGGAGAGGTAAGGATTCCTTGATTTCATTTCAGATTCTAACTCCCAGGTCATTTCCTCAACATCGTTGTTTCTCCATAAAACTTTGACTTGAGGTATAACCTTGGAGCATAGAATATGCTCCTTCTTATCCAAGATTTCAATAGGTAACTCTTCATTCATTAAATCTTATGCTATCTCATCTAGTTCTAATTTAATAATGTGGTTTGGGTCTTCCACATATTTACGAAACATAGATATGTGAAAAACGTTATGAACCCGAGACATACTTGGCGGTAAAGCGAGTCTATATGCCACTGTTCCTACTTGATCGAGGATTTCGAATGGGCCAATGAATCAAGGATTGAGCCTTGAGAAACCTTGGGAAGACTAGTAAAAAAATCCATGGTAATGTGTTCCTACTTCCATTCTGGAATTTCAAGTGGTTTCAATGGACCTTTTGGCACTTGATGCTCCGCTTTGACTCGTTGACACGTTAAACACCTTGAGATAAACTTTGTTATCTCTCTCTTTATATTGCTCCACCAAAATGTATGTCGAAGATCATGATACATTTTGGTACTCCCAGAATGGATTGCAAACGGTGTGTTGTGCGCCTCCATCATGATTTTATACTTTAAATCAAGGTCGTTAAGAATATAAAGTCTGGAGTTGACTCGAAGTATTCCTTCTTCTACAATTCTTGCTTTCAGAATAGCACCTTCTTGCACTTTCTTCTTCATACGCATCAACTCCAGGTCTGTAGCTTGAGCAGCTTTAACTTTATCAATTAAAGTCGGTTCTACTCGTATATTTGATATCATCACGTGGGTCCTTGGAGTCTTTAAATCTATCTACATCCTTTGCAAGTCATACAAAATGGTCATTTGCGTTAATAATATCGCGCTTGTACCCGCATATGATCTTTTACATAATGCATCAGCTACCACATTCACTTTTCTAAGATGGTATTGAATGGTATGATCGTAATCTTTCAATAGCTCAAGCCAACATCATTGCCGCATGTTGAGTTCCTTTTGGGTGAAGAAATATTTGAGGCTTTTATGATCTGTATAGATCTCTACTTTCCCCCCATATAGGTAATGCCTCCAGATTTTAAGCGCAAAAACGACTTCTGCCAACTCTAGATCATGAGTAGGATAATTCCTCTCATATTCTTTGAGTTTTCATGAGGCATAGGCTATGAATTTCCCATGTTGCATGAGAACACATCCTAACCCTCTGCCTGAAGCATCACTGTAGATGACAAATCCCTCCGAACCAGATGGTATTGTCAGAACTGGTGCTAAATGAGTCTCCTCTTAAGTTCTTGAAAACTCTTCTCACATTCCTCTCTCCAACCGAATTTTGTATCTTTTTGAGTCATCTGAGTTAATGGAGTAGCGATTCGAGAAAATCCTTCCATGAATCTCCGATAATAACCAGCTAAGCCCAGAAAGATACGTACTTCGGTTACGGTCTTAGGTTGCTCACAGCTTTGTATTTCTTCAATCTTCATTGGGACAACAGATATTCCGTGATTTGATATCACGTTCCCAAGGAATGCTACTTCCTCAAGCCAGAACTCGCATTTCTTCAACTTGGCATATAACTTATTTTCATGAAGCTTTTAGAGTATCGACCTCAAGTGTTGCTCATGATCTTCACTGCTTTTGGAGTATATAAGAATGTCATCAATAAAGACAACCACAAAATGACCCAAATATTACTTGAATACTCGGTTCATCATATCCATGAAGGCAGCAGGAGCATTAGTCAATCCAAAAGACATGACTAGGAATTCGTAATGCCCGTACCGAGTTCTGAATGCAGTCTTTAGAATGTCATCAATTTTAATCTTTAACTGATGATATCCGGAATAAAGATCAAACTTTGAAAAGAATTTGGCACCTTGCAACTAGTTAAACAGGTCATCAATGCAAGGCAACGAGTACCTATTTTTGATGGTGGCATGATTCAACTCTCGATAATCGATACAAAGTCGCACACTTCCATCTTTCTTCTTTACGAATAGAATAGGAGCACCCCAAGGAGACGTACTAGGGCGAATGAATCCTATGTCTAACAATTCCTGCATTTGGATCTTTAAATCCTGAAGTTCAATAAGAGTCATTCGATATGGGACTTTAGAAATGGGTTTTGTACCAGGTTCAAGATCGATACAAAATTCAATTTCACGCTCTGGGGGTAGGCCAAGAAGTTATTCAGGGAATACTTCAGAAAATTTATTAACAATAGAAATATCATTCAAATTTGATGAATTTTTGTTTAAATCCGTGACATGGGCTAAGAAAGCTCGACATCCGTTTTTCAATAAATGAATAGCTTATATCGAATGGCTCCTATTGAACTTCAGGAGTTAAAAACCCAACTACGGGAATTATTAGACATCGATTTCATTTGTCCTAGTACGTCTCCTTGGGGTGCTCCTATTCTATTCGTAAAGAAGAAAGATAGAGGTATTCGACTTTGTATTGATTATCAGGCGCTAAATCATGTCACCATCAAAAATAGGTACCCGTTGCCTCGCATTGATGACTTGTTTGACCAGTTGCAAGGTGTTAAATTCTTTTCAAAGATTGATCTTCGTTCCAAATATCATTAGTTAAAGATTAAAACTGATGACATTCCAAAGACTGCTTTTAAAACTCGGTATGGGCATTATGAATTCCTAGTTATGTCTTTTGGATTGACTAATGCTCCTGCTGCCTTCATGGCTATAACGAACCGAGTATTCAAGGAATATTTGGATCATTTTGTAGTTATCTTTATTGACGACATCCTCATTTCAGCACCTGTTCTGACAATACCATCTGGTTCAGAGGGATTTGTCATCTACAGAGATGCTTCAGGCAGAGGGTTAGGATGTGTTCTAATGCAACATGGGAAAGTCATAGCCTATGCCTCACGACAACTCAAAGAATATGCGAGGAATTATCCTACTCATGATCTAGAGTTGGCAGAAGTCATTTTTGCGCTAAAGATCTGGAGGCATTACCTGTATAGGGAGAAGGTAGAGATCTATACAGATCATAAAAGCCTCAAATATTTCTTCACCCAAAAGGAGCTCAACATGCGGCAACGACGTTGGCTCAAGCTGTTGAAAGATTACGATCATACCATTCAATACCATCCTAGAAAAACGAATGTGGTAGCTGACGCGTTGAGTAAAAGATCATATACGGGTACGAGTGCGATATTGTCAACACAAAGGCCCATTTGGTATGAATTACAAAGGATGGAGATAGAGTTAAAGACTCGAGGGACCCATGTGATGATGTCAAATATACGAGTAGAATCGACTTTAATCGATAAAGTTAAAGTTTCTCAAGCTACGGACGTGGAGCTGATGCGTATAAGTAAGAAAGTACAAGAAGGTACTATTCTGGAAGAAAGAATCGATGAAGAAGGAATACTTTGACTTAACTCCAGAATTTGTGTTCCTAACGACCCTGATTTAAAGTATAAAATCATGATGGAGGCACACAACACAGCGTTTGCAATCCATCCTGGGAATACCAAAATGTATCGTGATCTTCGACATACCATTTGGTTGAGCAATATGAAAAGAGAGATCGCGGATTTTATCTCAAGGTGATAACTTGTCAACGTGTCAAGACGGAGCATTAAGTGTCAAAAGGTCCATTACAACCACTTGAAATTCCAGAATGGAAGTGGGGGTACATTACCATGGATTTTGTTACTAGTCTTCTGAGGGTTTCTTAAGGCATAGATGCGATTTGGGTCATTGTCGATAGACTAACAAAGTCTGCTCATTTCTTACCTATACGAGAAACTTATTCACTTGAACATCTTGCTCGTATATACATAAATGAGATTGTAAGATAGCATGGTATACCAGTATCCATACTTTCTTATTGAGACCCAAGATTCACTTCATGATTTTAGGTTAGTTTGCAAAAAGCTATGGGCACGAATTTACAATTCAGTTTGGCATATCATCCTCAGACAGACGGGCAGTTGGAGAGGACTATTCAAACTCTTGAATATCTATTAAGACTTTGTGTCCTAGACTTCAAAGGAAGTTGGGACAATTTCTTGCCATTGGTGGAATTTTCCAACAAAAAAAAGTGTGACACCCCCAAATTAAGTATGCATCACCCATTCTGAGTTGCCAAATACATGGTACAGAATTAAAATACAAACTTAATTTATACAACTATTAAATGTCGTGCAGAATACAATGAAACATAAGCTATGAGTTTTAATACAAATATTATCTTCTAGACAATATCCAAACTCAAATAAGTCCTCATTACAATTATTATCACACTATTTTATAGAATAATGAGGACTACTATAGCAACCATCTTGGACCATCATTCCATTCCCTGACTAGTCCCAACTATATCCTCATTTCCTGAAGAGAACAGTGAAAGAAAAGGGTGAGCTCAACTAGCCTAGTAAGAAATATTATGACTAAGATAATGCAGAATAAATTATCGTTAGCCTTCAACAGTATAACAACTGATAGAATACAATAGACAACAAGTTTTAGATCAACAACTGCAGCAGAACAAGTAATCTATTAGAAGAGTCAAGTAGAGCATAATATCTACTATCTTCTATGATTTAAAAGTTTATCATCAATTTTATCGCTGAGACTCAGCTTAATAAATAATCCACATCACTGAATTATCTATGCACTACGAGCCAAGGATATTCATTAGTATCACATCCACGAATTATCCATGCACTACGGGCCAAGGATATTCGTGTTATTACCGATGGTCATGATCATGCCAAACAACAGTTCATCTTTGCACCCTTGGCCGAAGAGAACCCATGGTCATGATCATATCAACAATTGTCCATCAATGCACTATGGGCCAATGAGGACTTTTACCACATCATTTGTAACATTATAGGTCATGATTATACCGAATAATCCCTGATCATAATCATACCAATCAACAGTTCATCTATGCACTACGGGCCAAAGATGACTTTCATCACAATATAAACATGAGGATGATAACAATGATATATGAATTCAATTAAATGAAATCAAGGATAAATATTAAAAATTAATAATTTAATTTATCCAGAGTTTAAGAATGTCCAAATTGTTAACATGATACTGCTTTATGGAATAAAATTCAAGAATAATATTCACGTATCAAAAATAATTTGGACAGAAAAGATTAATTTTTTGTCGTGAATAGTACCCCGTAAATAGTACCCCATGAATAGTATCGTATGTATGAATAGTACCGTACATATGAATAGTGTCGTATGTATAAATAGTACCCATAAATAGTACTCCCCTCCTTATTAAATTTTGCCCTCGAAATTTACGTACTTGTTAATTCGAAGAGATGAGAATACCTTGCGTTCATTTTGAATTGTACCTTCCCTGTTATTTCCTCTGTATCATGATTTTCCCATTACTCATCTCCTGTATTTCAGATATCATTCAAGAATACAGCTTTAAATTAAAGATTAATTGACATATCACAATTTGTCAACTTAAGTAGGAAAATTCAACTTAGGTAGGACACACTAGCGAAGGATATTACTCGTCTCTCCCCTCCTAGTTATAATCCTGGATCTCCGCCACAGACCATATCCCTAAGCTCTGATACCAAATTTGTGACGCCCCCAAAATAAGTATACATCACCCATTCTGAGTCGCCAAATACATGGTACAAATTTCAAATACAAACTTAATTTATACAACTATTAAGTGTCATGCAGAATACGAGGAAACATAAGTTATGAGTTTTAATACAAATATTATCTCCTAGAAAATATCCAAACTCAAATAAATTCTCATTATAATTATTATCACACTATTTTATAGAATAGTGAGGACTACTATAGCAACCATCTAGGACCATCATTCCATTCCCTGACTAGTCCCAACTATATTCTCATTTCCTGAAGAGAACAGTGAAAGAAAAGGGTGAGCTCAACTAGCCTAGTAAGAAATATTATGACTAAGATAATGCAGAATAAATTATCGTTAGCCTTCAACAGTATAACAACTGATAGAATACAATAAACAACAAGTTTTAGATCAACAATTGTAGCGGAACAAGCAATCTATTAGAAGAGTCAAGTAGAGCATGATATCTACTATCTTCTATGATTTAAAAGTTTATCATCAATTTTATCGCTGAGACTCAGCTTAATAAATAATCCATATCACTGAATTATCCATGCACTATGGGGCAAGGATATTCATTAGTATCACATCAACGTTTTATCCATGCACTACAGGCCAAGGATATTCGTGTTATTACCGATGGTCATGATCATGCCAAACAATAGTTCATCTTTGCACCCTTGGCCGAAGAGAACCCATGGTCATGATCATACCAACAACTGTCCATCAATGCACTACGGGCCAATGAGGACTTTTACCACATCATTTGTAACATTACAGGTCATGATTCTACCGAATAATCTATGATCATAATCATACCAATCAACAGTTCATCTATGCACTACGGGCCAAAGATGACTTTCATCATAATATAAACATAAGGATGCTGACAATGATATAAGAATTCACTTAAATGAAATCAAGGATAAATATTAAAGATTTATAATTCAATTTATCCAGAGTTTAAGAATGTCCAAATTGTTAACATGATACTGCTTTGTGGAATAAAATTCAAGAATAATATTCACATATCAAAAATAATTTAGACAGAAAAGATGTCGTGAATAATACCCCGTGAATAGTACCCCGTGAATAGTGCCGTATGTATGAATAATACCATACATATGAATAGTACCATACGTATGAATAGTGTCTCATGTATGAATAGTACCCATAAATAGTACTCCGGCATGAAAAGCTTAAAATTTAACAAGAATATTCAGAAAAATATCCTTGTGAAATGATACTCAATGAAGCGCAAATTTCAAGGAGTATAGAAGCAATACTTTAACAAAATGAGTGTAGAATTCGGAATCTGGAATGAAATAATATTACTTACATACTACAAAGTATGGAAGAAAATATTATTTCTTACGAATATTAAAAAAATATATATCCCTTGCGAATATTGAGCAAAAATAATATTCCTTACGAATATTGAACGAAGATAATATTCCTTACGAATATTGAACGAAAATAACATTCTTTACGAATATTGAACGAAAATAAAATTCCTTACGAATACTAAAAATAATATCGTAATCGAATATGAAAAGAATAATACCCCTTACCTTAAAAAAAAGCAATTCTTATTGGTAAAGCGGAGATATTTTTGAAGAAAACTTTCACTATTTTCTATACTCAAAACTTCCTTAAACTCAAAAGAAATATGCTCGATATTATAGAAGAAGAATTCACTGATTCTGGTGTGATTTTCTTTTCTAAACTGAACATCCTTTTTATAGGAGAATGACAGGATACTATTTAGGAAATAATCACGGAGGCACAGTAATTTCAGACGAATTTACGGGCGTTCGACGCGAATTTTTTGATTTTTACTATGAAAACACTATGGAAACACTATGCATAATAAAATATAGTATATTCTATTTTTCATAAAAAAACAAAACTTATTATAATATATATATATATATATATATATATATATCTTGATGGCCCATAGGTATCTGACACCCATTCCGAAGTCGCCAAATACATGGTACGAAACAACTACAACTTTATTAATACAATTATCGGTGCAAAATACGACAACACATAAACTGTGAGTTTAAATACAAATATTGTCATCTAGACAATATTCACACCCAAATAAGTTCTCATTACAATTATTGATACACTATTTTACAAAATAGTGAGGACTTCAAAAATAACTTCCTAGAACCTCCATTCCATACCCCGACTAGTACTTTCTACATTCTTGCCTCCTGAAAAGAAAAATGGAACAAAAAAGAAAAGGGTGAGCTCAACTAGCCCAGTAAAGAATATTATGACTAAGATAATATAGAACAAATTATCGTTAGTCTTCAATAGGAAAAAATCTGATAGAATATAATAGACAACAAGTTTCAAATCAATATTCGCAGCGGAAATAATAATTCATAAAAGAGTTACGTAGATAATGAAATCTACTATTATCTATGAATTTAAAAGTCCATCATCAATATGTTATCCCTGTAACATCAATCAATATACATCTTGAATCAAATATTCATCTTTGCCCTACAGGCCAAAGATATTCATCAGTTGGTCATGTTCATCTCAACACTTGTTCATCTTTGCACTACGGGCCAAAGATATTCATCAGAAAATCATTCATCTTTGCACTACAGGCCAAAGATATTTAGTAATATCATCATTTAGGACTGAGGATGATGAAAAATATTTTAAAGAAAACAAATCCAGTGAAACAAAAGAACAAATATTAAGAATTCGTACTTTAAACAATCCCAGTTCAAAAATACTTCATAAATAACCACAGTGGAGTAAAATTCAAGAATGAAGACCAAAACATGGATACAATCAAAGCTAGTATCCATAATAGATATTTTGGACAAAAAATGAAAATTTAATTTTTTTGTGAATAAAGGTCATATGATTCGTGAATAAGATCAAGTATCACGTGAATAATTATCGTATACGTGAATAGTAACTCCAACACTAAAAGACAAGAATTTCATAAGAAAATCTTTCCAATAATCCGACATAATGATATTAAAAGAATTAGTATCATTTATAAAAAAATAACATCCCTTACCTCGAAAAAAAGACAAGATTACATTTCGAATCTTTTGGATATTATCTTTGAAGGAAACTTGCACCGATATAACAACTCAAAGTATCAAAATACTCATAAGAATACGCCGATAATATAGAGAGAATATATTTCGGTTTAAATTGTGATTTTCAATCCTAACCTAAGCACCCTATTTATAGAAAAATGCTTAGAACACCAAAGTAGAAAATTTAATAAAATATTAATATATTTGTAAAATTTTCACGCCCACCTCTTGAATCTAAATTCAGCTCATTTACCACACATGTGAGGCCCACCAATAATGAAAAAAAATATTTTTCTTAAAAAAAATAATTAAAACTTCAAAAATCAATTATTCTGGAACTTCAATACCTCATAATAAATAGGCATTTTATTAAAAAAATTCGAATCTTATGTCCATTCCATAGGAAATTCAATTCTCTACAACTTGGTAAGTTTAAGTTTTTCCAAATTCCAAGCAGAAGTTGACCGAAATCCACATACGGACGATTTTACAAGCTATAATCAAATTTCAGTCAAGAAATTGGGCCCACCGACATGTTTAACATGTTTTTATCATTTATTGTAACAAAAATACTCTTCCTCCTCATTTATTCATATATCACACATTCATTATAAAAATATCACCATTATTATATTGTTATAATATAATAATATGAATTATTTTATTAGAAAAGATAAAATAACAATCTTTCAACAATTATCACTTTAAAATTTTCTCCATCTATATCCACATAAAATGAATATTTTCCTTGTCATATAAACCAATAATTAATTATTCACAAATAATATTACAGAATCACAATCTCGATAACCCGTGCCGTTCCCCGGAAAGAGGGGGCTTTCCAATAAGGATTTCTCCTTACTGGCGCGTAATTAGGTGACCAAACCTCTCCTTAGACAGAAATTTCTAGACATTGCCAATAATGCTATCTAATAATATTATTCAAATAATATGAATTATCGATCTGATAATAGAAAATATTGTGTAATGATCATTATTGAAACAACAATAATATAAAATATCAACGCAATAATTATTGAATCAATAAAATAAAATATTGAACAGTAATTACTGTAACAATTATTGAGTAGTGCCTTCTTACGTAAGAATCAATAATTGGTGCAATACTGTATGCTACTATGTTTTAACCACCGGGTATTCCAACAGTATTAACGGTAACAACTACGCCGTTATTTATAAGCAACTTATACTTGTCGTTTTTTTCATCCAACCGCTTTCCGTTATGGGGCCCACACAAGGCTACGCCATCGTACGAATATTGCCCGACAGTAAGAATATTTCACGACCAAACGAATATTCCCCGACAACAATGAATATTTTATAACCACTTACTTATTTGAAATATTTGCACATTTTTCCCATAACTAACCACATTAATCAAATCAATCCTTACTATTTCAAAATAATAAATAGAGGAAATTTAATTTCATTTATAATAAGTTGGGGTCTTACATATACTGAATAACTTTCTACCAATTATTTTATTACAACTTGCTTACTTTGAAAAAAATTCACATATCACCCTTAAATTTAACCTTTTATCAATTTAATCATTTACTAAACAGAATAATTATAAGAAAATTGAATACTTTCATTTTATAAAATTTTGGGTCTTATAATCTCCCCTCCTTATTAAATTTTGCCCTCGAAATTTACGTACTTGGTAGTTCGAAGAGATGAGAATACCTTGCTTTCATTTTGGATTGTACCTTCCTGGTTATTTCCTCTGTATCATAATTTTCCCATTACTCATCTCATGTATTTCAGATATCATTCCAGATTACAGTTTTAAAACAAAGATTAATTGACATATCACAATTTGTCAACTTAAGTAACAAAATTCAGCTTAGGTAGGACACACTAGCGAAGGATATTACTCGTCTCTCCCCTCGTAGTTATAATCCTGGATCTCCGCCACAGACCATATCCCTAAGCTCTAATACCAAATCTGTGACGCCCCGAAAATAAGTATACATCACCCATTCTGAGTCGCCAAATACATGGTATAAAATTCAAATACAAACTTAATTTATACAACTGTTAAGTGTCTTGCACAATACGAGGAAACATAAACTATGAGTTTTAATACAAATATTGTCTCCTAGACAATATCCAAACTCATATAAGTCCTCATTATAATTATTATCACACTATTTTATAGAATAATGAGGACTACTATAGCAACCATCTAGGACCATCATTCCATTCCCTGACTAGTCCCAGCTATATTCTGATTTCCATAGTGGAGTAAAATTCAAGAATGAAGACTAAAACATGAAAACAATCAAAGCTAGTATCCATAATAGATATTTTGGACAAAAAATAAAATTTTTATTTTTCCGTGAATAGTGTCGTATTCGTGAATAGTACCGTATACGTGAATAGTGCCGTATATGTGAATAGTAACCCCGACACTAAAAGACAAGAATTTCACAAGAAAAATCTTTCCAATAATCTGGCGTAATGATATTGAAAGAATTAATATCATTTATAAAAAAATAACATCCCTTACCTCGAAAAGACAAAGATTTAAGATTGGAATCTTTGGATATTGTCTTGAAGGAACTTACAATAGTATAGCAACACTCAAAGTATCAAAATACTAATAAGAATACGCCGATAATATAGAGAGAAGATTTCATTAATACGGTGTGATTTTCAATTCTAACCTAAGCACCCTATTTATAGAAAATCTTTAGAACACCAAAGTAGAAAATTTAATAAAATATTAATATATTTATAAAATTTTCACGCCCACCTCTTGAATCTGAATTCAGCTCATTTACCACACATGTGAGGCCCACCAATAATTAAAAAAAATGTTTTTCTTAAAAAAAATAATTAAAACTTCAAAAATCAATTATTCTGGAACTTCAATACCTCATAATAAATAGTCTTTTTATCAGAAAAATTCAAATCTTATGTCCATTCCATAGGAAATTCAATTTTCTACAACTTGGTAAGTTTAAGTTTTTCCAAATTCCAAGCAGAATTTGATCGAAATCCACATACGGACGATTTTACAAGTTATAATCAAATTTCAGTCAAGAAATGGGGCCCACAGACATGTTTAACATGTTTTTATCATTTATTGTAACAAAAATACTCTTCCTACTCATTTATTCATATATCACTCATTTATTGTAAAAATATCACCATTATTATATTATTATAATATAATAATATATTTAAATGAATTATTTTATCAGAAAAGATAAAATATCAATTTTTCAACAATTGTCACTTTAAAATTTTCTCCATCTATATCCACATAAAATGAATATTTTCTTTATCATATAAATCAATAATTAATTATTCACAAATAATATTATAGAATCACAATATTGATAACTGGTAGTTCTCTCAGAAAAAGGGGCCTTCCAATAAGGATTTCTCCTTCTTGGCGCCGCAATTAATAGGTGACCAAACCTCTCCTTAGACAGAACTTTCTAGACATTACCAATAATGTTATCTAATAATATTATTCAAATAATATGAATTATTGATCTGATAATGGAAAATACTGTGTAATGACAATTATTGAAACAACAATAATATAAAATATCAATGCATCAATTATTGAATCAATAAAATAAAATATTGAACAATAATTACTTTGTAAAAATTATTTAGTAGTGCCTTCACGTAAGAATCAATAATTGGTGCAATACCGTAAGTACATTGTGTTTTAACCACCGGTATTCCAATAAGATAATCTGTGAATAACTACGCCTGCTTATTTATAAACAACTTATACTTGTCGTTTTCTTCATCCAATCACTTTCCGTTATGGGGCCATCATACGAATATTCCCCGACAGTATGAATATTCTACGACCAAACGAATATTCCCCGACAACAATGAATATTTTATAACCACTTGCTTATTTGAAATATTTGCACATTTTTCCCATAACTAACCATATTAATCAAATCAACCCTTACTATTTCAAAATAATAAATAGAGGAAATTTAATTTTATTTATGATAAGTTGGGGTCTTAAAACCTCCCCTCCTTATGAAATTTCGTCCTCGAAATTGACGTACGTACCTGGTGTTTCGAAAAGGTGAGGATACCTCGCTTTCATTTCCGTTTCCTACTCCCAGCTCATTTTCTCAATAGCATGGTTCCTCCACAAAACTTTGACTTGTGGTATGACCTTTGTGCGTAGGACATGCTCCTTCCTATCCAAGATCTTGACAGGTACCTCTTCATACATTAAGTCTTCGGCTATCTCGTCCGGTTTTAACTCAATAATGTGGTTCAGGTCTTTCACATATTTACGTAGCACAGATAGGTGAAAAATATTAAGAACATGAGACACACTTGGAGGTAATGCAAGTCTATAGGCCACATTTCCTACTCGGTCAAGAATCTGAAATGGACCAATAAATCATGGATTGAGCTTTCCTCTCTTTCCAAATCTTGTAACTCCCTTTCACGGAGCCACACGCAACAATACATGATCCCCAATACTAAATTCCACGTCCTTTCGATGAAGATCCGCATAACTCTTTTGTCGATCCTGTGCCATTTGTATACGTTGTCGAATCATTTGGATCTTTCCTGTAGTCATACGTACCGACTCTGGTCCCAACAATGTTGCTCCACCCACCTCGTCCCAACATACTAGAGAGCGACACTTTCGTCCATACAATGCTTCAAATGGGGCCACACCTATACTTGCCTGATAACTGTTGTTATAAGAGAATTCCACCAATGGTAAATACTTATCCCAACTCCCTTTGAAGTCTAGGATACAGAGTCTTAATAGATCTTCAAGAGTTTGAATAGTCCTCTCTGATTTTCCGTCCGTTTGAGGATGGTATGCCGAACTGAATCATAAATCCGTGCCCATAGCTTTTTGCAAGCTCACCCAAAATCGTGAAGTGAATCTTGGGCCACGATCCGAAACTATGGATACTGGCATGCCATGCAATCTCACAATCTCATTCACGTACATACGAGCAAGACGTTCAAGGGAATAAGTCTCCCATATCGACAAGAAATGAGAAGACTTAGTTAATCTATCAATAATAACCCAAATCGTATCTATGGCTTGAGAAACCGTGGGAAGACCCATAACAAAATCCATGGTAATGTGTTCCCACTTCCATTTCAGAATCTCAAGTGGTTGCAATGGACCCTTTGGCACACTATGCTCTGCCTTTACACATTGACAAGTTAAACACCTCAAGATAAACTTCGTGATCTCTCTCTTCATATTGTTCCACCAAAATGTATGTCGAAGATCACGATACATTTTGGTACTTTCAGGATGGATTGTAAATGGTATATTGTGTTCCTCCATCATGATTTTGTACTTCAAATCAGAGTCGTTAGGAACACAAAGTCTGGAGTGGACTCGAAGTATTCCTTCTTCATCGATTCTTGCTTCTGGGATAACTCCTTCTTGTACTTTCTTCTTCATACGCATTAGCTCCGGGACTGTGGCTTGAGCAACTTTAACTTCATCGATTAAAGTTAGTTCTATGCGTATACTTGACATCATCGCATGGGTCCCCGGAGACTTGAATTCTATCTTCAACTTTTGTAAATCACACAAAATGGGACTTTGTGTTGACAACATCGCACTCGTTCCCGCATATGATCTTCTACTCAATGCGTCAGCTACTACGTTCGCTTTTCCATGATGGTATTGAATAGTGTGGTCGTAATCTTTCAACAGCTCGAGCCAAGGTCGTTGTCGCATGTTGAGTTCCTTTTGGGTGAAGAAATATTTGAGACTTTTATGGTCTGAATATATCTCCACTTTCTCCCCATATAGATAGTGCCTCCAGATCTTTAGCACGAAAAAGACTGCCGCCAACTCTAGATCATGAGTAGGATAATTCTTCTCATATTCTTTAAGTTGTTGCGAGGCATAGGCTATGACTTTCCCATGTTGCATGAGAACACATCCTAACCCTTTGCCTGAAGCATCACTGTTGATAACAAATCCATCCGAACCAGACGGTATTGTCAGAATAGGTGCCAAAATGAGTCTCCTCTTGAGCTCTTGAAAACTCTTCTCGCATTCCTCGCTCCACACGAATTTTATATCTTTCCAAGTCAGCTGAGTTAACGGAGTAGAGTTTCGAGAAAATCCTTCCACGAATCTCCGATAATAACCAGCTAAGCCCAGAAATCTACGTACTTCGGTCACCGACTTCGGTTGCTCCCAACTTTGTATTGCTTCAATCTTCGCCAGGTCAACAGATACTCCATGTTTTGACACCGCGTGCCCAAGGAATGCTACTTCCTCAAGCCAGAACTCACATTTCTTCAACTTAGCATAAAGCTTATTTTCACAAAGCTTTTGGAGTACCAACTTCAAATGGTGCTCGTGATCTTCACGGCTTTTGGAATATATGAGGATGTCATCAATAAACACAACAACGAATTGATCCAAATATTCCTTGTATACTCGGTTCATCATATCCATGAAAGCCGCAGGAGCATTAGTAAATCCAAAAGACATGACTAAGAATTCATAATGCCCGTCTTCGAGTTACAAGGCGCCTTTGGAATATCCTCAGTTCTAATCTTCAGGTGATGATATCCAGAACGAAGATCGATCTTTGAAAAGAATTGTGCTCCTTGTAACTGGTCAAACAGGTCATCAATGCGAGATAACGGATACCTATTCTTGATGGTGACATGGTTCAATTCTCGATAGTCAATACAAAGTCGAATACTCCCATCTTTTTTCTTTTCAAATAAAACAGGAGCACCCTAAGGAGATGTACTAGGAAGAATGAAACCGATGTCCAACAACTCCTGTTGTTGGACCTTTAACTCCTGAAGTTCAATAGAAGCCATTCGATATGGGATTTTAGAAATGGGCTTTGTACCAGGTTCAAGATCAATAAAGAATTCGACTTCACGTTCTGGGGTAGACCGGGAAGTTCTTCAGGAAATACGTCAGGAAATTTACTAACAACAGGAATATTATTCAAATCTGACGTGTCTTTATTCAAATCCATAACATGGGCTAATAAAGCTTGACATCCGTTTTTTAATAAACGAATAGCTTTATGACTTGATATGACAGTGATTAATTTTAGTGGTTTAGTTGCTTGAATTCGTACAACAGGTTGGTTAAGAATATGAAAACTAACAACCTTAGGTAAACAATCAATTTTGGCATGATGAGTAATTAACCAATCAATACCTAAAATCACATCAAAAGCAAGTATCTTTAAAGAGATAAGGTCAACAGGTAATGTGATGGTGCCAACTTGGATCAAACAAGATTTAGAAATAATGGATGTAATGAAAGTTTCTCCTAACGAAGTCTCCACAGATAAGTCAAAGTCTAATTTCTCCGGAGTTAAGTTTAAACGTTGAGCACAAGCAGTAGAGATAAATGAATGGGTAGCACCGGTATCTAGTAAGGTATAAACTTCGCAAGAATTTATGATTAGCTTAACCGTGATCACCTCGTTTGGGTTCCTCGCATTTTTACCAATCATGACAAACGCTCTTCCAGGAACCGTTGACTTTGACTTTTCTGGGACAGCATTTTGAGTCACCATCCCCGCTGGACTTGGTTTTGCTACAGTACAATCTCGAGCGATATGTCCTTCCTTTTCACAATTATAACATACCTTGAACTGTTGTGGGCAGTTTGGGCTGATATGTCCCTCTTTTTCACATTTATAGCATACGACCGGTGGTCGTTCTCCTCCCTTAGAACCAGTTGTTGTTGGTGCTGACGTCTTCGTATTGTCATTGTTGTACCTTCTCTTTTTAAAATCTCCTCCCGACTCGCTTCTTCTATTATCATGGCCATGATTACCACCAGAGTGGTTACCGCTTTTGTCCGTATTTTTCTTTCCCCATTGGTTATCATTGTTCCAATGACTGCTGTCACCGGTATGACCCTGGTTGTGGTCCCTCGGTTGAACGTAGTCGTTATCTTTCTCTAATAATTGAGCCATGTTGACAACATCTGAATATAGAGAAAACTTATGAGAAATAAGATATCATGTACGCCGTGTTTCAAACCTCTCGTAAACATCCGCCATAACGCCCTCATTCTCCACTAAATGAGGTGCAAACCTGGATAACTCCGCGAACTTCGCCTCGTACTGGGACACCGTTATGTTGTTTTGCTCCAGTCTAATAAACTCTACTTCCTTCATATGACGAATACTTTCAGGAAAGTACTTGTCATTGAATAGTTTTTAAAACGTTTCCCAAGACATGCTGAGTGTGGCTGGATGGGTACACTTCACAAATTTCCACCAGTAATATGCCTCATTACGAAACATAAAAGTGGCGAATGGAATCTTCTGTTCCTCCGTGCATCCCAAGACATCGAATATCTTGGTAATTTGCTTAACCCACGTCTCTGCCTTAATTGGATCCGGCTTTCCCCAGAATTTTGGTGGTCCCAACTCTTTGAAATGCTTGGCTGTGACAAATCGTGCATTGTTATCATTTCCACCTATATTTTGTACACAATTCTCCTTCGTCTGATTTTGCATGAACTGCAAAAAGCTTCTAAACATCCCATCGTTCATCGTCTGATCAGTAGTGTTGTTTACAGGAGGAACATTGTCGGCCTGTTGCACATTCTCCTCATTGATGAGTAAAGGTATCTCCATGGTCTCATTTACTCCACTGTTAACATTCTCAGTTTCCATTCAAAAATACTGCCACAAAACAAGGTTTAATTAAAGAAATTAACATATCACATAATATCCCTATATTTTGACCAACCAACAAATAAGCTTAGGTAGGACACACTAGCGAAGGATTTACTCATCTCTCCCCTCCTAGTTCTATAACCCGATCTCCGCCAGAGATCATATCCCTAAGCTCTGATACCAACTGTGACGCCCCCAAAATAGGTATACAACACCCATTCTGAGTCGCCAAATACATGGTACAGAAACAACTATAACTTTATTAATACAATTGTCGTGCAAAATACGACAACACATAAACTGTGAGTTTAAATACAAATATTGTCATCTAGACAATATTCACACCCAAATAAGTTCTCATTACATATATTGATACACTATTTTACAAAATAGTGAAGACTTCAAAAATATCTTCCTAGAACCTTCATTCCATACCCCGACTAGTACTCACTACATTCTCGCCTCTTGAGAAGAAAAATGGAACAAAAAGGAAAAGGGTGAGCTCAACTAGCCCAGTAAAGAATATTATGACTAAGATAATATAGAACAAATTATCGTTAGTCTTCAACAGGGAAAAATCTGATATAATATAATAGACAACAAGTTTTAGATCAATATTATCAGCGAAAATAATAATTCATATAAGAGTTACGTAGAGAATGCAATCTACTATTATCTATGAATTTAAAAGTCCATCATCAATATTTTATCCCTGTAATATCAATCAATATATATCTTGAATCAAATATTCATCTTTGCACTACAGGCCAAATATATTCATCAGTTGGCCATGTTCATCTCAACACCTGTTCATCTTTGCACTACGGGCCAAAGATATTCATCAGAAAATCATTCATATTTGCACTATAGGCGAAAAATATTCAGTAATATAATCATTTAGGACTGAGGATGATGAAAAATATTTTAAAAAAACAAATCTAGTGAAACAAAAGAACAAATATTAAGGATTCGTACTTTAAACAATCTCAGTTCAAAAATACTTTATAAATAACCATAGTGGAGTAAAATTCAAGAATAAAGACCAAAACATGGATACAATCAAAGCTAGTATCCATAATAGATATTTTGGACAAAAAATGAAAATTTAATATTTTTGTGAATAGTGTCGTATTCGTGAATAGTACCGTATACATGAATAGTGTCGTATACGTGAATAGTAACCTCTACACTAAAAGACAAGAATTTCACAAGAAAAATCTTTCCAATAATCCGGCATAATGATATTGAAAGAATTAATATCATTTATAAAAAAATAACATCCCTTACCTCGAAAAGATAAGATTTCGACCGGAATCTTTGGATATAGTCAAGGAACTTGCACCGTATAACAACACTCAAAGTATCAAAATACTCATAAGAATACGCTCGATAATATAGAGAGAAAATATTTCAGTTTCTGGTGTGATTTTCAATCCTAACCTAAGCACCCTATTTATAGAAAAATGCTTAGAACACCAAAGCAAAAAAATTAATAAAATATTAATATATTTATAATATTTTCACGCCCACCTCTTGAATCTTAATTCAGCTCATTTACCACACATGTGAGGCCCACCAATAATGAAAAAAATGTTTTTCTTAAAAAAAATAATTAAAACTTCAAAAATAAACTATTCTGGAACTTCAATACCTCATAATAAATAGCCCTTTTATAAAATAAATCGAATCTTATGTCCATTCCATAGGAAATTCAATTCTCTACAACTTTATAAGTTTAAGTTTTTCCAAATTCCAAGCAGAAGTTGACTGAAATCCACATACGGATAATTTTATAAGCTATAATCAAATTTCAGTCAATAAATGGGGCCCACCAACATGTTTAACATGTTTTTATCATTTATTGTAACAAAAATACTCTTCCTCCTCATTTATTCATATATCACACATTCATTGTAAAAATATTACCATTATTATATTATTATAATATAATAATATATTTAAATGAATTATTTTATCAGAAAAGATAAAATATCAATTTTTCAACAATTGTCACTTTAAAATTTTCTCCATCTATATCCACATAAAATGAATATTTTCCTTATCATATAAATCAATAATTAATTATTCAAAAATAATATTACAGAATCACAATACTGACAACCAGGCCGTTCTCAGGAAAGAGGGGGCTTTCCAATAAGGATTTCTCCTTACTAGCGCGCAATTAGGTGACCAAACCTCTCTTTAGACAGAACTTTCTAGACATTGCCAATAATGCTATCTAATAATATTATTCAAATAATATGAATTATCGATCTGATAATAGAAAATATTGTGTAATGATAATTATTGAAACAACAATAATATAAAATATCAACGCAATAATTATTGAATCAATAAAATAAAATATTGAACAGTAATTACTGTAACAATTATTGAGTAGTGCATTCTTACGTAAGAATCAATAATTGGTGCAATATCGTGTCTTACATCATTTTTAACCACCGGGTATTACAACAAGATAATTCATAAATAACCACGCCGCTATTTATAAACAACTTATACTTGTGCTTTCTTCATCCAATCGCTTTCAGTTATGGGGCCAAAGGTCAAAGGCATAATCCATCATCGCATTTAATATTCCTCGACGCAGAAGAATATTCCCAACAACAATGAATATTTTATAACCACTTGCTTATTTGAAATATTTGCAAATTTTTCCCATAACTAACCACATTAATCAAATCAACCCTTACTATTTCAAAATAATAAATAGAAGAAATTTAATTTCATTTATAATAAGTTGGGGTCTTACATATACTGAATAACTTTCTACCGATTATTTTATTACAACTTGCTTACTTTGAAAAAAATTCACATATCACCCTTAAATTTAACCTTTTATCAATTTAATCATTTACTAAACAGAATAATTATAAGAAAATTGAATACTTTCATTTCATAAAATTTTGGGTCTTATAATCTCCCCTCCTTATTAAATTTCGCTCTCGAAATTTACGTACTTGGTAGTTCGAAGAGATGAGAATACCTTGCTTTCATTTTGGATTGTACCTTCCTGGTTGTTTCCTCTGTATCATGATTTTCCCATTACTCATCTCATGTATTTCAGATATCATTCCAGAATACAGTTTCAAAACAAAGATTAATTGACATATCACAATTTGTCAACTTAAGTAACAAAATTCAGCTTAGGTAGGACACACTAGCGAAGGATATTACTCGTCTCTCCCCTCCTAGTTATAATCATGGATCTCCGCCACAGACTATATCCCTAAGCTCTAATAACAAATCTGTGATGCCCTGAAAATAAGTATACATCACCCATTCTGAGTCTCTAAATACATGGCACAAAATTCAAATACAAACTTAATTTATACAACTGCTAAGTGTCTTGCAGAATACGAGGAAACATAAACTATGAGTTTTAATACAAATATTGTCTCCTAGACAATATCCAAACTCAAATAAGTCCTCATTATAATTATTATCACACTATTTTATAGAATAGTGAGGACTACTGTAACAACCATCTAAGACCATCATTCCATTCCCTGACTAGTCCCAGCTATATTCTCATTTCCATAGTGGAGTAAAATTCAAGAATGAAGACCAAAACATGGATACAATCAAAGCTAGTATCCATAATAGATATTTTGGACAAAAAATGAAAGTTTCATTTTTCTGTGAATAGTGTCGTATTCGTGAATAGTATCGTTATACGTGAATAGTCTTGTGATATGCGTGAATAGTAACCCCACTTTAAAAGACAAGAATTTCACAAGAAAATCTTTCCAATATTCCTAAGATAATGATATTGAAAGAATTAATATCATTTATAAAAAATAACATCCCTTACCTCGAAAAGACAATTTATTTATCGAATCTCGGATATTGTCTTGAAGGGAACTTGCACCAGATATAGAACACTCAAAGTATCAAAATACTAACAAGAATACGCTCGATAATATAGAGAGAGAAGATTTCAGTTTCTGGTGTGATTTTCAATTCTAACCTAAGCACCCTATTTATAGAAAAATGATTAGAACACCAAAGTAGAAAATTTAATAAAATATTAATATATTTATAAAATTTTCACGCCCACCTCTTGAATCTGAATTCAGCTCATTTACCACACATGTGAGGCCCACCAATAATGAAAAAAAAATGTTTTTCTTAAAAAAAATAATTAAAACTTCAAAAATCAACTATTCTATAGAATAGTGAGTTTTAATACAAATATTGTCTCCTAGACAATATCCAAACTCAAATAAGTCCTCATTATAATTATTATCACACTATTTTATAGAATAGTGAGGACTACTATAGCAACCATCTAGGACCATCATTCCATTCCCTAACTAGTCCCAGCTATATTCTCATTTCCTGAAGAGAACAATGAAAGAAAAGGGTGAGCTCAACTAGCCCAATAAGATATATTATGCCTAAGATAATGCAAAAAAAATTATTGTTAGCCTTCAACAGTATAACAACTGATAGAATACAATAGACAACAAGTTTTAGACCAACAACTGCAGCGGAATAAGCAATCTATTAAAAGAGTCAAGTAGAACATGATATCAACTATCTTCTAAGATTTAACAGTTTATCATCAATTTTATCGCTGAGACTCAGCTTAAAAAATAATCCACATCACTGAATTATTCATGCACTATGAGCCAATGATATTCATAAGTATCACATCCACGAATTATCCATGCACTACGGGCCAAGGATATTCGTGTTATTACCGATGGTCATGATCATGCTAAACAACAGTTCATATTTGCACCCTTGGCCGAAGAGAACCTATGGTCATGATCATACCAACAATTGTCCATCAATGCACTACAGGACAATGAGGACTTTTACCACATCATTAGTAACATTACAGGTCATGATTATACCAAATAATCCATTATAATAATCATACCAATCAACAGTTCATCTATGCATTACGGGCCAAAAATGACTTTCATCACAATATAAACATGAGGATGATGACAATGATATATGAATTCAATTAAATGAAATCAAGGATAAATATTAAAGATTTATAATTCAATTTATCCAGAGTTTAAGAATGTCCAAATTGTTAACATGATACTGCTTTGTGGAAAAAAAATTAAGAATAATATTTACGTATCAAAAATAATTTGGACAGATAAGAATAAATTTTTCATCGTGAATAGTAACCCGTGAATAGTATTATGTGAATAGTACTTCGTAAATAATGTCTTACGTATGAATAGTACCGTACGTATAAATAATGATGTATGTATGAATAGTACTCCGACATGAAAAGCTTAAAATTTAACAAGAATATTCAAAAAAAATATCCTTGTTAAACGATACTCGATGAAGCGCAAATTTAAAGGATATTCTACTAATTTCAAGGAGTATAGAAGCAATACTTTAATAAAATGAGTGTAGAATTTGGAATCTAAAACGAAATAATATTACTTAGATAATACAGAGTATGGAAGAAAATATTATTTTTACAAATATTGAACAAAAATAATATCCCTTGCGAATATTGAACGAAAATAATATTCCTTACGAATATTGAACGAAGATAATATTCCTTACGAATATTGAACAAAAATAACATTCTTTACGAATATTGAACAAAAATAAAATTCCTTACGAATACTAAAAATAATATCGTAAGCGAATATGAAATAAATAATACCCCTTACCTAAAAAAGAAAGCAATTCCGATTGGTAAAGCGGAGATATTCTTGAAGAAAACTTTCACTATTTTCTACACTCAAAGCTTTCTTAAACTCAAAAGAAATATGCTCGATATTATAGAAGAAGAATTCACTGATTTCGGTGTGATTTTTTTTTCTAAACTGAATATCCTTTTTATAGGAGAATTGCATGATACTATTTAGGAAATAATCACGACGTTACGACAAGTAATTTCGCATTTAATTCACGTGTGTTCAAATAATTTTTTTCTCGATATTTACTATCTGAAAACTATGTAGACACTATGGAAACAATATGCATAATAAAATATAATATATTCAATTTTTCATAAAAAAACAAAACTTATTATAATATATATATATATATATATATATATATATATATCTACTGAATAACTTTCTACCAATTATTTTATGACAACTTGATTACTTTGAAAAATTTCACATATCACCCTTAACTTTAACCTTTTATCAATTTAATCATATACTAAACAAAATAAATATAAGAAAATTGAATACTTTCATTTCATAAAATTTTGGGTCTTATAATCTCCCATCCTTATGAAATTTCACCCTCAAATTTTACATACTTGGTAGTTTGAAGAAATGAGAATATCTTGCTTTCATTTTAGATTGTACCTTCCCGGTAATTTCCTCTGTATCATGATTTTCCCATTACTCATCACCCGTATTTCAGATATCATTCTAAAATACAGCTTCAAAACAAAGATTAATTAACATATCACAATTGGTTAACTTAAGTAAGAAAATTCAGCTTACGTAGGACACACTAGCAAAGGATATTACTCGTCTCTCCCCTCCTAGTTATAATCCTGGATCTCCGCCACAGACCATATCCCTAAGCTCTGATACCAAATCTGTGACGCCCCCAAAATAAGTATACATCACCCATTCTGAGTCGCCAAATACGTGGTACAGAATTCAAATACAAACTTAATTTATACAACTATTAAATGTCGTGCAGAATACAATGAAACATAAGCTATGAGTTTTAATACAAATATTATCTCCTAGACAATATCCAAACTCAAATAAGTCCTCATTACAATTATGATTACACTATTTTATAGAATAGTGAGGACTACTATAGCAACCATCTAGGACCATCATTCCATTCCCTGACTAGTCCCAGCTATATTCTCATTTTCTGAAAAGAACAGTGAAAGAAAGGGTGAGCTCAACTAGCCCAGTAAGAAATATTATGACTAAGATAATGTAAAATAAATTATCGTTAGCCTTCAAAAGTATAACAACTGATAAAATACAATAGACAACAAGTTTTAGATCAACAACTGCAGCGAAACAAGCAATCTATTAGAAGAGTCAAGTAGAGCATGCTATCTACCATCTTCTATGATTTAAAAGTTTATCATCAATTTTATCACCAAGACTCAACTTAATAAATAATCCACATCACTGAATTATCCATGTACTACGGGCCAAGGATATTCATAAGTATCACATCCACGAATTATCCATGCACTACGGGCCAAGGATATTCGTGTTATTACCAATGGTCATGATCATGCTAAACAACAGTTCATCTTTGCACCCTTGGCCGAAGAGTACACATGGTCATGATCATACCAACAACTATCCATCAATGCACTACGGGCCAATGATGACTTTTACCACATCATTTATAACATTACAGGTCATGATTATACCGAATAATCCCTGGTCATAATCATACCAATCAACAGTTCATCTATGCACTACGGGCCAAAGATGACTTTCATCACAATATAAACATGAGGATGATGACAATGATATAAGAATTCAATTAAATGAAATCAAGGATTAATATTAAAAATTTATAATTCAATTTATCCAGAGTTTAAGAATGTCCAAATTGTCAACATGATATTGCTTTGTGGAGGAAAATTCAAGAATAATATTCACCTATCAAAAATAATTTGGACAGAAAAGAATAAATTTTTCGTTGTGAATAGTACTTCGTGAATAGTACCCTGTGAATAGTACTTCATAAATAGTGTAGTACGTATGAATAGTATCATCCGTATAAATAGTGTTGTATGTATGAATAGTACCCACGAATAGTACTCTGGCATGAAAAGCTTAAAATTTAACAAGAATGTTCAGAAAAATATCCTTGTGAAACGATACTCGATGAAGTATAAATTTCAAGGATTTTCTACTAATTTCAAGGAGTATAAAAGCAGTACTTTAACAAAATGAGTGTAGAATTCAGAATCTGAAACGAAATAATATTACTTACATACTACAGAGTATGGAAGAAAATATTTTTCTTACGAATATCGAACAAAAATAATATCCCTTGCGAATATTGAATGAAAATAATATTCCTTACAAATATTGAACAAAGATAATATTCCTTACGAATATTGAACAAAAATAACATTCTTTACGAATATTGAACGAAAATAAAATTCCTTACGAATACTAAAAATAATATCGTAAGCGAATATGAAATAAATAATACCCCTTACCTCCAAAAGAAAGAAATTTCGACTGGTAAATTGGAGATATTCTTGAAGAAAAATTTTATTATTTTTTATACTCAAAGCTTCCTTAAACTCAAAAGAAATATGCTCGATATTATAGAAGAAGAATTCACTGATTCTAGTGTGATTTTCTTTTCTAAACTAAACATTCTATTTATAGGAGAATGACAGGATACTATTTAGGGTATAATCATGGATGTACAATAATTTCAAACGAATTCACAGGAGTTCGGCGCGAATTTTTTGATTTTTACTATGCAAACACTATGCATAATAAAATATAATATATTCTATTTTCATAATAAAACAAAACTTATTATTATTATTACTAATATTATTATTATATATATAGAAGTATTAAATATATATATAAATTTAATACTAATATATATATATATATATACTGAATAACTTTCTACCGATTATTTTATGACAACTTGCTTACTTTGAAAAAATTTCACATATCACCCTTAACTTTAACCTTTTATCAATTTAATCATTTACTAAACAGAATAGTTATAAGAAAATTGAATACTTTCATTTCATAAAATTTTGAGTCTTATAATCTCCCCTTCTTATGAAATTTCGTCCTCGAAATTTACATACTTGGTAGTTCGAAGAGATGAGAATACCCTGCTTTCATTTTGGATTGTACTTTCCTGGTTATTTCCTCTGTATCATGATTTTCCCATTACTCATCTCCTGTATTTCAGATATCATTCCAGAATACAGCTTCAAAACAAATATTAATTGACATATCATAATTTGTCAACTTAAGAAAGAAAATTCAGCTTAGGTAGGACACACTAGCGAAGGATATTACTCATCTCTCCCCTCCAAATTATAATCCTGGATCTCCGCCACAGACCATATCCCTAAGCTCTGATACCAAATCTGTGACGCCCCCAAAATAAGTATACATCACCCATTCTGAGTCGCCAAATACATGGCACAAAATTTAAATACAAATTTAATTTATACAACTGTTAAGTGTCGTATAGAATACGAGGAAATATAAGCTATGCGTTTTAATACAAATATTATCTCCTAGACAATATCCAAACTCAAATAAGTCCTCATTACAATTATTATCATACTATTTTATAGAATAGTGAGGACTACTATAGCAACTATCTTGGACCATCATTTCATTCCCTGACTAGTCCCAGCTATATTTCATTTCCTGAAGAGAACAGTGAAAGAAAATGGTGAGCTCAACTAACCTAATAAGAAATATTATGACTAAGATAATGCATAATAAATTATCGTTAGCCTTCAACAGTATAACAACTGATAGAATACAATAGACAACCAGTTTTAGATCAACAACTGCAGCGGAACACGCAATCTATTATATTTGTCAAGTAGAGCATGATATTTACTATCTTCTAAGATTTAAAAGTTTATCATCAATTTTATCGCTGAGACTCAGCTTAATAAATAATTCACATCACTGAATTATCCATGCACTACGGGCCAAGGATATTCATTAGTATTACATTCACGAATTATCCATACACTACGGGCCAAGGATATTCGGTTTATAACCGATGGTCATGATCATGCCAAACAATAGTTTATCTTTGCACCCTTGGTCGAAGAGAACCCATGGTCATGATCATACCAACAACTATCCATCAATGCACTACGGGGCAATGAGGACTTTTACCACATCATTTGTAACATTACAGGTCATGATTATACCGAATAATCCCTGATCATAATCATACCAATCAACAGTTCATCTATGCGCTATAGGCCAAAGATGACTTTCATCACGATATAAACATAAGGATGTTGACAATGATATAAGAATTCAATTAAATGAAATCAAGGATAAATATTAAAGATTTATAATTCGATTTATCCAGAGTTTAAGAATGTCCAAATTGTTAACATGATACTGCTTTGTGGAGTAAAATTCAAGAATAATATTTACGTAACAAAACTAATTTGGACAGAAAAGAATAAATTTTTCATCGTGAATAGTACCCCATGAATAGTACCTTGTGAATAGTACTTCGTAAATAGTGTCTTATGTATAAATAGTACCGTACGTATAAATAGTGTTGTATGTATGAATAGTACCCATGAATAGTACTCCGACATGAAAAACTTAAAATTTAACAAGAATATTCAGAAAAATATCTTTGTAAAATGATACTCGATGAAGCGCAAATTTTAAGGATATTCTACTAATTTCAAGGAGTATAGAAGCAATACTTTAACAAAATGAGTGTAGAATTCGGAATCTAAAATGAAATAATATTACTTACATACTACAGAGTGGAAGAAAATATTATTTCTTACCAATATTGAACAAAAATAATATCCCTTACGAATATTGAACGAAAATAATATTCCCTATGAATATTGAACGAAGATAATATTCCTTACGAATATTGAACGAAAATAATATTTTTTACGAATATTGAACGAAAATAAAATTCCTTACGAATACTAAAAATAATATCATAAGCGAATATGAAATGAATAATACCCCTTACCTCAAAAAGAAAGCAATTCTGACTGGTATAGAGGAGATATTTTTGAAGAAAACTTTCACTATTTTTTACACTTAAAGCTTCCTTGAACTCAAAAGAAATACGCTCGATATTATAGAAGAAGAATTCTCTGATTCTGGTGTGATTTTTTTTTCTAAACTGAGTATCCTATTTATAGGAGAATGGCAGGATACTATTTAGGAAATAATCACGGACGCGCAAAAATTTCAAACAAATTGATAGGCGTTCGGCACGAATTTTTTAATTTTTACTATGCAAATACTATGCATAATAAAATATAATATATTCTATTTTTCATAAAAAATAAAACTTATTATATTATATATATACATATATATATATATATATATATATATACTGAATAACTTTCTACTGATTATTTTATGACAACTTGCTTACTTTGAAATTTTTTCACATATCACCCTTAACTTTAACCTTTTATCAATTTAACAATTTACTAAATAGAATAATTATAAGAAAATTGAATAATTTCATTTCATAAAATTTGGGGTCTTACAAACAGTTATCAAGCAAGTATAGGCATGGCTCCATTTGAGGCGTTGTATGGACGAAAGTGTCGTTCTCTAGTATGCTGGGAAGAGGTGGGTGAAGCAACGTTGTTAGGACTGGAATTGGTACGCATGACTAAGAAAAAGATTCAAATGATCCGGTAACGGATAAAACCTCACAAGATTGACAAAAGAGTTATGTTGATCTTCATCGAAAGGACGTTGAATTCAATGTTGGAGATCATGTGTTGTTACGTGTTGCTCCATAGAAGGGAGTTACGAGATTTGGAAAGAGAGGTGATGAGTGAGTTTTATACACGTGAATTGGATACATTCGAGCTTAATTTATTGTTGTTCTCAAGTCTTTTAGAATGTTTTTAAGTGTTTATGTCTATTCATGCATGTTTTATGTTGTTTTATAGGAATTGGGACAAAATTTACATGGATCGACGTTCGGGGTGGCTAGATTCGCATTTTCGGCTTGTCATTTACATAGCAGTCACTTCAGAGCCAATTTGAGTATTTCTACAGACCTTATTTCGAAATTCTTAAAGAATAAAAGTTGTAGATCTACTTTTCCTCTTTCCGTATCATCTTGAATCATCTAAATCAGAGTTCGGACGAAGAAGTTATAGCCATTTTCCCAAAGGACGTCGGAGCAGAAAATGTCAGAACTTATAACAGCGCCGGGGCGATAATTTTAGGCTTAATTCTAGCGCGGGGCGCTATAAGTCAGATTCTCAGCGTCGTGAACAGTGCTGGGGCGCTGGGGAAGAGGCTTGGTACGGCCTGGACGCGTTTTGGGCGAATTTTGACACCTTTTTGACTTCAAATTGGATTTGGTTTGTTCCTAAACTAAAAATTGGACTTGTAACCTATAAATACATGATTTAAGGCATAAAATAAAGGGAGATTACATAGATTAGACTAGATTAAACACTCCTTTAGAATAGAACATAACCCTAGTTCTTAATTAGCCATTGGAGATTGAAGCAACTTGAAGACCATTGAAGATCAAGAGCAAGAGCAAGAGGGGAGCATCAGATTTGCTGACAACAGATTCTATTCTCTTCTCTTATCATACTTTTATCTTTTAATGTCTATTCAATTGTGGATTCTTGATTTTAATTCATTAATTATGAACTAACTCTTTCATTAAGATTTCAATTGAACTTTTTATGATTATGAATTGATTATTTGATTTATTCTAATTATTTATGTTGAAGTGAATTGTTCATCTTGCTTTGTGCTTATTGATTAATTATCGATCAAGAATTACCTTGTTACTCTGAAGGAATTGAGAAAGGAATTCTAGGGTTAGAACTGGGCATGGTGACATGTGACTTAGTTATTTGCACAAATGTGAATAAGTAGGTTTGTGAATAGAATGAGAATATCTATTTCTTGCATGTAACACATAAGGAATTGGGATTAGAAGCGAGTTTAATTCAATTGTTTTGCATAGAGATATAGCAAAATCAATCAGGGTTAAATAGAAGGCAATTGATCACTCGAGAGAGGCTTTTGGCATTTGAGAATTCCTCATTAACAATTCAAGTGAGACATAATAATTGGGATAATTGGATAATTGGTTTATAGTTCATAATTGGGGATATTGGAGTCTTAGCCTTTATTTATTTGAATTCATTTATAAAGTAACCTAGTTTTAATTAGTTAATTTAGTTTTCTTAATTAGAAAATTCACAATTTGCTATTGTTTAAATAAAATTGATTTGGTTAAGAGTTAGTAATTGGTAATTTTTATTAAATAATTCCTCGTGGGAACGATACTCTACTTTCACTTTATTACTTGTTGACCGTGTATACTTGCACGTATTCATTGATTGCGAAATCGATCAACAAGAGGAAAGCTTAATCCTCGATTCATTGGCCCATTTGAAATTCTTGATCGAGTAGAAATTTTGGCTTATAGACTCGCCTTACCAACAAGTATATCTCGTGTTCATAACGTTTTTCACATATCTATGTTACGTAAATATATGGAAGACCCGAACCACATTATTGAATTAGAACTAGACAAGATAGCGGAAGATTTAACGTATGAAGAGGTACCTGTTAAAATCTTGGATAAGAAGGAACATATTCTACGCTCCAAGGTTATACCTCAAGTCAAGGTTTTGTGGAAAAACCACGATGTTGAGGAAATGACCTGGGAGTTAGAATCCGAAATGAAATCAATGTATCCTCACCTCTTCGACATACCAGGTACGTACCCTAATTTCGAGGACGAAATTTCATAAGAAGGGGAGGTTGTAAGACCCCAACTTTTATGAATAAAAATTAATTTTTCTCGAAATGTCATTTTGAATATTATGGTGTGGATTTGATATAATGTTATAGTTGTGGGTTATATTTAAAAATTTTGAAAAGTAAGCAAGTGGTTTTAAAATATTGGATTGGTCAGGGAATATTCGTTTTATCATGGAATATTCATACGACGGCACAATCATTGGTGGACCCCACAACGAAATTACTGTCAGAGTGAGAAAACGACAGAAATAACTTGTATAAAAATAACGGCGAAAGTTTTACTGTTAACTATTGAAATACCCAGTGATAAAAGTATAGTAATACGCGTGGTTGCATAGTAGCACACGGTATTGATTATTGATGCTTACGTGAGAAGTCACTCAGTTATACTCAATTATTGCTACAGTAATTACTGCATAGTATCTCACGTTATTGATTCAATTATTGTCACAATATTTTATATTATTAAATCAATAATTGAGAAGACAAAGTTATTCATATTATTATATGCATTATTGACAATGTCTAGAAAGTTCTGTCGAGGAAAGGGGTTTGGTCACCTAATTGCACGCCAATAGGGAGAAATCCTTATCGAAGAGCCCCCTCTTTTCTGGGAATGATCTGGTTTTTAATATTGCAAGTTAAAATATTAATGATGAATATTATTAAAAATGTGTTTTGTGAATCCAAGTGAGTTGAGATAAATAGAGGGGTTTTTATTGAAGTATTTGTTGTAAATTTTGCTTATTATATGGACCCCCACTTACTTATTTTTCAAAATAGTCTGGATAAAGTTATCTCAGTTTTGTTTATATATATATATATATATATATATATATATATATATATATATTATAATAAGTTTTATTTTTTAATAAAAATAGAATATATTATATTTTATTATGCATAGTGTTTGCATAGTAAAATCAGAAAATTTCGTTATGCGCCCGTGAATTCGCCCGTGAACTTTTTCTAATGTGCGTCCCAAATAGTGCCCAGTCATTCTCCTATAAATAGGATGCTTAGTTTAGAAATTAAAATCACACCAGAATTAGAGAATTCTCCTTCTATAATAATAAGCGTATTTCTTTAGAGTTTAAGAAAGGTTTGAGTGTAGAAAACATTATAAGTTTTCTTCAAGAATAGTTCCGCCCTACCAGTCAGAAATACTCTTCTTTTAAGGTAAGGGATATTATTTTTGTTTAATATTTGTATGAAATAATATTTTCTTCCATACTCTGTAGTATGTAAGCAATATTATTTCATTTCAGATTCTGAATTCTACACTCATTTTGTTAAGTATTGCTTATATACTCCTTGAAATTAGTAGAATATCCTTGAAATTTGCAATTCATCTAGTATCTTTTCACGGATATATTATTCTCAATATTCTTGATAATTTTTGATCTTTTCATGGAGGGGTACTATTCACGGGATACTATTTTCGAAGTACTATTCACGGGGTACTATTCACTCAGGTACTATTCATGACAAAAATTAATTTTTTTTATGTCCAAATCATTTTTGATACAATTTTATTCTTAAATTTTACTCCACAAAGCAGTATCATGTTAACAATTTGGACATTATTGAATTCTGAATAAATTAAATTATAAAATTTTAAAATTTATATTTACTCTCATTTAATTGAATTCTTATATCATTGTCATCATTCTTATGCTTATATTGTGATGAAAGTCATCTTTGGCCCGTAGTGCATAGATGGACTGTTGATTGGTATGATTATGACCAGAGATTATTCGATATAATCATGACCTGTAATGTTACAAATGATGTGGTAAAAGTCTTCATTGACCCATAGTGCATTGATGAACAGTTGTTGGCATGATCATGACCATTGACGATAACACGAATATCCTTGGCTCGTAGTGTATGGATAATTCGTGAATATGATACTAATGAATATCTTTGGCCCGTAGTGCATGGATAATTCAGTGATGTGGATTAATTTATTGAGTCGAGTCACAGCGATAAAATTGATGATAAACTCTTAAATCATAGAAGATAGTAGATTTCATGCTCTGCTTGACTCTTCTAATGGATTGTTTGCTCCGCTGCAGTTAAACTTGTTGTCTATTGTATTCTATCAGTTTAACACTGTTGAAGGCTAACGATAATTTATTCTGTATTATCTGAGTCATAATATTTCTTACTGGGCTAGTTGAGCTCACCCTTTTGTTTTCATTGTTCTTTTCAGAAAATTAGAACGTAGCTGGGACTAGTCGGGGAATGGAGTGACGGTCCGAGATGGTGGATGTAGTAGTCATCACTATTTTATAAAATAGTGTGATAATAATTCTAATAAAGACTCCATTTGAGTTTTGATATTGTCTAGAAGACAATATTCATGTTAAAACTCTCAGCTATGTTTTGTCGTATTTTACACGACAGTTGTATAGTTAAGTTTGTATTTATATTATGTACCATGTTTTTGGCGACTTAGAATATATAGGTTCTGTATACCTATTTTGGAGGCGTCACAAATACCTTATATATACAAGCAGGAAAGCAAATAAATCAATTTGACCATCCAAGTTAACTCATCAATCAGATTAAGTTGACTCGAATAGTCTCTAAGTTACCTCAATTTTAAAAAAAAATATTTTTTAGAGTTAAGATTTTAGACCTTCTATATTTAACCATACAAAACCTTTTGGGAGTTATAAGTATATATGCATGTAATCACTTAAAATTAATAATCACTCTTTAATTGTTCACATAAATACAACGTATATACACTATCGAAGAACATCAAAAGCCTACTATGCTTTGTATAAATAGGTATTTTTCACCATATCCTTCAATTACTTGTACTTTTATTTTCTGATATCCTTTGGACAAGAAGAATTAAGAAAATAGAGAAGAAATATTGTTGTTTATAAGTATATAGGTATATGTGGCTATGTAACGGTTAATGAATCCGCCGGTCGCGCATTTTTTTATTACTTCGCTGAGGCTCAACGGTCTAAAGAGTCTGTCCCTCTTCTTCTTTGGCTAAATGGAGGTAAATTAATGACTTTTTATTTGTTTATCTTTGTTGATTTCAAGTAAATATTCGTGATAATATAATGATAATATCTTTATTTATAATACTCATTGTAATAAGGAAATTGATATTTTCAAAATACTTTTTGATATTTTCATAAGAAAAATGTTGCCATAGATGTATAGCGATGGAGAAAACTGTCGTTATAGGATCTATAGCGACACTTTTTATCTATTATGAAAATATCAATTTCTTATAATTAGTACAATCAGTATTACAATCAGTTTTATGTTATAATAATTGAGTTATCAGATAATTATTACAACAGAAAATTGATTGTAATACTGAATTTTAAGTCTTAGAATTGAAATTTGAGCACTAAATTTTAATTAAAATTTATTTCTCTAGAATTGCAGCTCTTCTTCTAATTTTAATTCGAAACTTGGTATTTAGTTTCGAACCATAACAATGAGTGATGATATTTGTTGTAAAGTTAGTTGGTCTACTTTTATCATGTCTCACTTATAAAGTAACTTTGTGTGATAAGTGAGACATTATATTGAATACATTCTTCGTCTTGCTACATATATTTTAAGTACATTTTTAAAGAAAAATAAAATTGTATAAATAAGTTCTCATCCTACCTAAGATAGATCCCTCATAAGTACATAATTTTTTTTAAACCTAAGATAGTGGATCAGTATTTTTGATAATAAAATATATTTTAAATAATAAGTAAAAGCTATTTAATTTAATGTAAATATTAATACTTTTACTCGCTTACATAATATATAACGTTTTAAAATTATGCATAAAAAATTAAGAAAACAACCAAAACAATGAGAGTTTTAACTTATAATAATTCAACTTTTGCAATGGTTATTCTCTCTCTAAATGTTTTTATATGTATGTATATATTTCTATATGTATGCATTTATGTACGTATATGTACACATGACACGAAGTGTACAATTATTTGGTTAACATGCAAATAATAATTAAGAATCCTCACCATGTTACTACAATACTAGAATTTTCTTTTAAAATTATATTCTTATTTACTTATTATGACATTGGATAATTAGTTATTAGTTTTTTTAAGTTGTTAATAATTAATGGGGTCCACCCTCAAGTTGCATTTTTGCCATCGGTGTACTCGGAAATCTTGGATCCGGTTAGCATGGAGTTATTTTTTTTTTTTTAAGTTAATTGATTGATCACTGTAAATCTTACACACATACCTACCACTGCGCCAAGCGTAAGATTCTATTAATCAATCAATGCTTATCCCAAAATAAATTTCATACTAACCACTTCCGGAAAGCTTATCGTTCAAATCCCTTCCTTCACTCTTGGCCGGTTTGGCGGCACGTCCGCCAACATTTTCTCGATCATCACATTCTTCTAAATATTTTAATTAAAAAAATAGATTTATTTTTATAAGTTGCTTAGAACAAATAATTAACATTTAAATTGTTTTTATTATTAAAAGAAAGTGTACGTACTGATCACACCTTATGGATATTGCTGATTTGATGATCAATTCATGTGTCCATATATGGTATTGTGCCTTTCTATCTGGTTTTGATTGAGACTACTCTTAAAATAAGATAAAATTAAAAAGCCATATAATATAAGCTGAAGGTTGTAATGCAATGAATCAAACAAAAGAATGAGTCAGTGCCTGACATTTCATTCCAATTAGAATTAATGGTACAAAATTCAAATAACAAAAAAAATTAATAATTAGAATTTATGGTACAAAATTCAGCTAACAAACAAAAATAATAATTTAAAGATGGGTGAAGAGTCATTATCACATAACTTTGTTCTTTCTCTTTGTGGGGGATTATCACATAATTTTGTCTAGCCGTATGCTTATTTCTACTGATTTCATTATTGTGCCAAGGCATAATCTGATACCATATTAAATTTAAAGAATTGGGGTCCATATATTAAGTTGCAATGATTCTAAACTCTTTAATTCGTTGATGAGGTCTTAACTTAGTGGTTAAAATTGAAGTACTATACCTTTAGGTGTTAAGTCCGATTTTAATTTTTAAGTGTGTTTCCTCACTTTTTAATTTGTGAATTACGAATTTCTTTATTTCTCTTCTAGTAAGGTTTGATTGGTTCTTGATATTGTAATAGTAAATAATGTACTTGATTAGGAGATTATATTGTATTTCCAACAAAGTGGGACTTCAAAAAAAAGAAAAAAAAAGGGAGGAAAAAAAGAAGCTTTTAATTAATTCAAAATTAATTGAAAATATTGTAAAAACTTGCTTTAATTAGTCAATACATGCATGCGTAAATTTCAAGATATTTTGATATGGGACAAGATAACATGAGCTAACTTTAGATTATATATATATATATATATATATATATATATATATATATATTTGTTTTTTTGGGTGCAGGTCCAGGTTGTTCTTCACTAGCCTATGGAGCAATGCAAGAGCTTGGACCATTCCGAGTCCATAGCGATGGCAAAACCCTATACAAAAATAACTTTGCATGGAATCATGGTGCATATCTAATCTATTATTTCTCTTCATACATTTACTTTTTCTATTGAAGTTTCGAGTCCATTTAATTAACTTTTGTTATGTATACATATTAAGATTTATCATAGAGAAATTGAGACATAAATTTCTTCGAATTTTACAATAAATTTTTTATTTGTAAAATAAGCCAAACCCTCATTTTGGATGGGAGTAGGTGCAGGTATGGCCTATTATTAGTTGATTGGAGTCTCACATTTACGATATGAATTTTTTATATACCCAAAAAAGGGATGGTACTAGTGTACAATATAATTAATTTATGGGAAATGATTTATATATCGACAAATATGTGATGAAATTGAATTACGATTAGTGTGAAAGTTTATTTGACAAAATAGAGTAAATTAAGGTGGGACCATGTGCATTTTTATATATCTCATGTATCTACATACGTCGTAATCATATTTCAGTAAAAATTAAACTTTCGTAATATATATAGCAAAACTTTTAATTTATACATGTACTAACTTGTGTGTATTCTACATGAATTCTTAGAAAAATAGAGAAGACCTGCACTTTTCACATATAAATATTTTTTTGATAATTTTGAATGTTGGCAGCTGTAAATGTTTTATTCTTGGAGTCACCCGCAGGAGTAGGATTTTCGTATTCAAATACAACGTCGGATTACAGAAAAAATGGAGATAAACACACGGCTTCTGATAATTATGTTTTCTTGTTGAATTGGCTGGAGAGATTTCCTGAGTACAAAAATAGAGAATTTTACATCGCAGGTGAGAGTTATGCTGGACATTACGTGCCTCAGCTTGCACATACTATTCTCCACCATAACAAGAGGGCCAACAAAACCATTATCAATCTCAAGGGAATCATTGTGAGTCTTTCTCACCCCTCTACAATTTTTTTGGAGAAATTAAAAACACATAATTGTTTGAATTATTTTCTTGACTAAATTCCAAATTGAACTCTAAATTTTTACCCTAAAATCAATTGACATCCTAAACTTTATTTTGCACCCTAAACTTTGAGTTTAAATATAATTTGCACCCTCACACAAAAGTTTAGGAAGGAAATTGTTTTCATGTAGTGTAGAGTATGTGGAGGGTGCAAATCGTTTTGAAACTCAAAGTTTAATGTGCATATAATTCAAAATAAAATATAAGATGCAAATAAATTTTAAGATTAAAGTTTGGGATGCAAATTGGAGATTAGTCTATTTTCTTCTTATTTCTTATAGTGATATTATTATTAGTAGTATTGTTATTAATATTTTATTCATGCTATTTTTTGTTTCATTTATTTCTCCAAGTTCACTTCAATTATGTACTTCCATCATAATCTCCAACTATACTGATTTAGACATAATACTTTAGTCTGATTAAACACTCCTATAAAATTGATGGAGGTGATGATAAAGCAATAGAATAACCAAGGGTAAAATTGTCCTATCCAGGCACTTTGATCTCTCCCATTACATTTTTTTTTTTTATAATATGTTTAACTATTACAATAATTTATATATCCTAACCTATAGGGAGGGGAGGGATCTAGGCTTGCTTTCAATAAAAATCAAACCATCGACCTATATATTAATAAAAATAAGTTATATCAGTGGACTAAATGGTCATCGGTCTTTCTTTCATTACATAGACACACCTTTAATTCTAATAATACATAGAGTTATGGCCTATACATACTATATATATATATATATATATATATATATAATTTTTAGTATTTTTTCTAAAAATATTTATAAAGAAAATATTATGCCAAAAAAATGAAATATTACCTAGACCTAAGCAAATCTTAACATAGGTATAAAAAATTAAGCCATTAAATAAAACTCTAATTTCAGAAGGATCTGAATTTTAGGCAGTTTTAAATGAATAATCCACCATTTAGCAATGTGTAGAAACAAGTTGCATTGCATTTTATATAGCAAAAGTTTAGTTTCTATAATATGTGTATAGTAGAAAGTTGCAAACTAAGTACTCTCAGTATTGTATAAAATACAACTTATTTTTATAAATGGTCCAAATATAGACTACCCATTTACAACGGGAGTTTTTAGTATGAAATTAACGTTGCTCAATTAATCATCTGACGTCGACAACATGAAGTCGAGAGCGATCTCTACTGCGTCAAGATCTTAATCAATTAACTTACTACGTGAAGTTAAGTTTATGGTAACGGTTCCATTTACAACCCTACTAGAATACGGATTCATTTCAAACAAGGGGAGTACATCATAGGAGACAAGAGAGTTTGCTTAAAATGACAAGCACAACCCATGCTTAACCTACCCCAATTATTGAACATTATCCTGAAGTTGCAAACTACAAATTGGGCAACTTTCAAAAACCATAGCCTGGACCAATCAATACCTCTTTGCTTGAAGATAACAGACACAACCCAACCTTCTCAATGTACGTACGATAATTGAACAACGTCCCTTTGTCCCCTATTTCATTTAGGAAATATATATGCCAGACACCAGCCTGGAACTCCATCCAACTCATTCCTTCATGTGTGTGGTTCAAATTGGTCACTTGAATATAGCCCATGATTACGTCTTGGTGCATATTACATATGAAACCTTCTTGTTTGAATAACACAATAATTTTAAAATACTGTAAAATAGATAAATGAAACCCTTGTTGTTAATTTTATGGAAACTGATATTTTCACAACACTTTTTGATATTTTCAAAATAAAACTGTCTATAGATGTAAAATGACAGTGAAAATCGTTGTTATAAGATCTATAACGACGATTTTATTGTGAAAATATTATTTTCTGTTGTGGATTTAAAATAGTCCAGTGGCTTTTACAGGATTTTAGTTAACCCTTTTCCATATTATTATTACTAAGACAATTTAAAAAAAACTGATATTTTCATATAAAAAATTGATATTTCTACATGATCTTTTCACATAAATAGTGAGTGAGTCTTATCTTCATGTGAGAGAGATTCGTATAAAAATATCATTTTAACACGTGAAAATATTAATTTTCTTAAAAAATAAAAAATTAAAACATTAAATATATTTACTATTTCACGTATTTACCGAGAGACTTGCCTATGTGGCACCTCTATTCGTTTTCCTCTTGATTAGAATAAGAAAAAAAATACTCACTCCGTCCTTAAGAGCATAAAAAAAATATAATTTGTATTCATATTAAAGAAAAAAAAAGAGAGTAAACAAGTTTTAACTTTATTTTTAGTAGTCCTCTAATATTATATAGAATGATGAATATTTTTTTAGTTTTTATACCGATAGATCTCACTAAATGATATATTTACTATTGAGTTTATGTATTGCATATCATCTTTTTATAAATAAAATAATTATATATTTAATTATTATTTTAAAAACGAAGAGTATATAATACTATAATTAAATAATTAATATTGTGGGGGCCTAAAATATAAGTAAGTGGGAGATTGCATAATAATTTAAGAATTCAAATGGGCTCAATAAACATGAAACATACATCAGTGTGGATAAAAGACACTATGCTCCCACCAACATCTCTCTTCCCCTGCCATCATTCCTTTACGACCCTACTTTCATTCTTTTGTTCTTATTGGAGGTCTATGTGTAATTATACAAATATGAGGAAGCCAGATTTTTAAGTATGACAAGTGTATATCTGACATATATTTGATGTCAGTTAATTTTAGTTAATTAATTAATATATTATTAAAATACAGACGAAAAATAATTTTTTTTGTGTCAACACTATATTGATTATAATAACCAAATTCATATTTGATTATCAGTGGTGGTAGATGTTAGGATATAATACCAAAATTATAACATATATTTATTTTATTATAATAAATTTTATTTTACTACCTTTAACTTGAAATGAAAATTAAGGAATTAGTACATATATGATCAAAAAAAAAATTAGTTTTATTGGAGGTCTAGGTACTTTTCTACATTTTTTTAATTGAATTAGTACATATATGATCAAAAAATTATGTCCATATGTATTAGATAATGACGCATATGAATAAATAAGATAAGAGTTGAATCTAATTATTCATTTGTGATGAAAATGCAGATTGGAAATGCAGTGATCAACGACGAAACCGATGTGAAAGGAATGTTCGATTATTTTACGACTCATGCTCTCATTTCAGAAGAAACTTGGTCTCAGGTAAATAAATATTGTGACTTCTCACCAAATGCGACACAAAAATGAGTGTAACGACGCAGTTGAAAAAGCTGAGATGGATATAGAGGATCTTGATATCTACAATATTTATGCTCCTGTATGCACTAATTCCACTCTTACTGCCAAGCCCAAGAAGATTTCAGTAAGTTAATATATTCTTAGTTTTTGGAATTATTTTACAAATTTGGTTCCTAGGCTAGGCTTCATTTCAAGTCCCTTCAAATTAATATTAAAGTTTTATATTTTTATCATTGGTTCCTATTTTTTTCAAAATAAAAGTAAAATTTATAACTACACTAGTTAATACCATATTTAGTCGCCAGATATTCACATGGTAGGAAATCGGTCAGTCCGCGCGCGATAATTACTGTAGATTCTCCGGTATATAAATAAACACATGAATATATGGTTATATTTGTTTGCACGAATTAATCTCAAATGCTTTATTTGTTTTCAAATTTAGACTTGGGACTATTAATTTAGGAATTATAAAATGACTTAATAGTCTTGTAATTATAATTACAATCCTAGGATTGTAATTTTAAGATTAATAGTCTTAGAGCATCTCCAACAGCTTTTTCAACCACTTTGAGATACTCAAATAGGCCACATCAGAAAAATTATCTCAAACAGCCTCTCCAACCTTAGTCATCAAATCTGCAACCTCATTTTCTCTTTTTAGAATTGTTAAGTTGACCTTGCCCCTTCAAAACATTTATTTTGTTTTGGGAGAATCAAAATCATATGAAAAAAAGTTAAAAACATTTATTTTGCTTGATGTGTTTAATGTACAATTCATTTTAAAATTTGATATTATTCCTTTTTATTTATTTATTGAATTGAATTGAAAAGACTGACATAAAATATTAAAGTAGCAAATAATGCTCTTCAAATTACCACGTAGGTCAATAAACTTTAATTTAAAAAGTTTTTTTTTGTTACTACTGTTAAAAAAATGTTCTTAAAATTATAATACTAAAATTATAATTTTTACAAACAAACATAAGACGGTGTTAACGGATTATTTTGGAAATTGTGTTATGAGCTTTATGAGCGCCTGCCGCCTTGTCTATCATATATATATATATAGAGAGAGAGTCTTGACCCCGGGTATGCCAATTGGGCTTTCCTTGCTGAAGGATCCCCGTGTGCTTTAGTCATGTTTATATAAGACATAGACTTAGGTTGTGTTTGATAAATTTGAGAATTAAGATCTGAATGATTATGATGTCTTAATAAATTAGATCATCTGAATAGTTATGAGGTCTGAATTTAAAAAATTGTTTGATAACTAAAAAGTAAGTTGTCTCTTAATGACACTATTTTACTATTTTAAAAGGTAAAATTTTATTTAATAATTTTAAATATTCAATTTAATAAAAATGAGTGCATAATATTGTTGAATATATTTATATAAAAAATAATTATCAAAATAATTTCATTAAGAGGTACCTCTTAATTATTAAGATTTTATTTTCTGTCTTACCTATTAAGAGGCATTCAGAGGTAACAAAAAAATAAACAAACAACATTATGCCTCTTAACGAATAAGAGGAAGTCCATTAAAAGTCAATCAGATGTAAACAAACAACACCTTAGTTTATAGGGCCTGTTTAGTGATATTATATCCCAACACTAGTACATTGCGCTAGTGAATAACTATATTAAATTGGGTTCTTTACATAAGTATACAACAAATAGAAAGTAATTATAAGAATAGCACATCAACTAAATAATTACAAAAAGAGTGTAATTAGGACCCATATTACAAAAAAATAGTACAATTCACATTAATAAGGAAACCTAAAATCAAGGACAAATAACTGTCATAATTAATAATTCAAATTTAAATATTTGGATCTAACAACAAAAACAAATTCAAATTCAAAATAATAATTCAAATTTAAATATTCAAATTCAAATCTTCATCTCCCTCACATACACTTTGAAATAATAGTCCGCCACTACACCTCACATACTCCGCCGCTACACCGCCGCGAATCTCCGTTGTCTAAAACGCCAATGAGAATAAACAGAAGATTCGCCCTATAAAAAGTTTAAAAATAAATAGATGTAACTTTTACCGTTCTGAATTTTTTTATAACTATTTTATTACTCATAAATAATAAAATGGTTACCTTTGTATGAATGGTTGGCTACCAACTGCATCACATTCAAACAAAATTGGTAACTTAATAAAATTGAATTAGTTACCTTGGTCCAAGGTTTGGCTACCAACCGCATTTATGAAAAAAAGCTGCAGTGTGGATGTGAATTAGTTACTTTGGTATGAAGGTTTTGTTACCTTGGTACGAAGGTTTGCTTACCTTGATCTGAAAGTTTGGTAACCAACTGTACTAAGAAAAAATTTAAAGTGTGGAGGTTGATTGGTTACTTTGATATGACAGTTTGGTTACCTTGGTATGAAGGTTTGGTTACCATTATCCGGTATTTGAATGAACACATTCAACACATCAGAATGGCCTAGAATTCCTCGATCTCAATAATTCTAGTGAACTGAAAGAACATCGTAATTCTTCATTCCCTCCATAAAACAGATAACAAGGAGACCCCTGGAGCTTCTAAAACTACTAAATTAACATTTTCAATTGTCGAAACACACAAACTGAGTCAATTTGCGGCTTCTATATTGAGATATACGAATGTATTCAACATCCAAGAGAGAGAAAAAAAGAGTACCCATAGTAGCGAACTTTCTTTAGAGGCATTCAAGGAGAGGAGAGACAGTTCTGATCTGAGACGTAAGACTCACCGACGACTTCCAATCGACTTTGTGGTAAATGAAGAAGAAGGGTGATGACTAACTAATGCAGTTGTTATAGATGATGAGAGAGAGAAGAAGCCCTAAATTAAGGAATCCTAATTGCATACTAATTCCCTAAATTAAGAAATACTAATTGCACTAATATTATAAATAAATATGTAATTGTATAAATTATGTAAATATTTTATGAGTACACTATTGTTGTAATTATTTTCAAAAATATAATAGAATATGTAATTTACCTTATTAAATTTTGGTGCAGTATGCCATCGATCCATGCAGTGACTTTTATGTACATGCTTATTTGAACCGGCCTGATGTTCAAAAGGCTCTTCATGCCAATGTGACCAGACTTGATCATGACTGGGAACCGTGCAGGTAAATACAGTACCATCTAAACACAAACCCATATTTCTATATGGGCTATATGTAGCTGTGTATTACACAATCAAATTATGACGACGGGTTTTTTAAGTTATGGCGGTCGTAGTCCAGAATAGCTATGACGACGGCGATGGATGAAACCGTCGTTATAGCCCAAAAAATCGTCGTTATAACCGATTGTTTACTGCACAGCTGTGTACATATATTTTTTTCCTTCATATATATATATATATATATATATATATATATATATTACACAGTCGGTTATGACGACGGTGACGGGTGAACCGTCGCTATAACCCAAAAAATCCATCGATATAGCTTTCTCACTATGTAATACACAATCACAGTATATATACATATAGTCTATATATATATATATATATATATATATATATATATATATATATATATATAATCGTCCATATCTAAAGTAAAGTTGGATATGAGTTATTATTATCTAACTCATCTATGACCATTTAAAAAAAATCAAATGACCTAAAATTTACTTCATATATGCACAATAATTATGCGAATGAGATATCTCATTCGGACATCTATTGTGCTGATGTGATATCCTATCCGCACAACTGTTGTAAGAATATAGTCTACCATCCGCGTAACAATTACGCGGATTAGACTAATTCTAACTTTTGGATCACAAAAATAAATGGTGAAATCTGCGTTGGATGGATGCATGAGACTCATCCAACTTTGATTATATATATATATATATATGGTCCGGATCCTGTAAGGGCTCCCTCACACTATCACACAAAAAAACACTGTATTATGAAAAAATTTCAGTTCCATAAAATATTAAACTTTTTTTTAGTTGTTATAAAAAAAAGCAAAAAAAAAATAAAAAAATAAATCCCGCATTTTAAGAAAGTAAGGGCCCTTTACTTGATCCTCTCAGATATATATATATATATATATATATATATATATATATATATATATATATATCGATCTGGATCTTAAAATTTCACCCTTATCTAAATTTCACCTTGATCACCCCCCCTTAGCTTAATACGGATCGAGGATGATTCTATTCGTCACGTCGTTATATGTAGAACTGCTTGTTTTAGCTTTTAGCGACAGACAACATATAACGATTTAACAACATATAGCGACAGATCGAACATATACCGACGGACCAAATTGTCGCCTATCCACGCTAAAAAGGAGTGAAGCAAGTGAAATGAAAAGAAAGGAAATTTTAAGATCCTGGACCATATATATATATATATATATATATATATATATATATATATATATAAAAGAAAGTATTAATAATTAAAGATGAGTTATGAAATGTATAGTAGTCAACCTATCTTGTTATAAAATTTAACGAATATAGTTTTAAAAAAATATGGTCCGTACACACCATTATCGTGTGTAGGTAAAAATTATGTACACACCAGGTGCGTGCGAGAACTAATTTTTATGCGCACACGCACCATGATTTTCTTTCTTCTTTTTTGAAAATCATATCCATCAAATTTTAAAATAAATTGACTACTACAATCTAAACACTTAATAACCTCCTTTAGTTACTCTAATATCCTTGTATATAACTTTTAGCATGACTCAAATTTACAGCAACATCATCAAAGGTTGGAATGACAGTCCATCAACAGTCATTCCGCTCCTAAAAGAGTTCATGGCTAATGGAATTCGCGTATGGATATTCAGGTATGGTCCACCTCTTCATCATCATCATTTGTATTCTCTCCGCTTGAAAACTGCAAATTACCATCTAACCCATTGTAGTTGACTAATTTTGTGTAATAATTCGTTCGACTTTTAATTTATTCAATTATCTTATTAAATTAATTAAAATTTTATAATTAGGTTATTTTGTCAAATTAATTAGATGAATGTTAGTTTATTACCTATATGACTATGACAGTTTTAAACAAAATAAAAATTGAAATAAATAATTTAGACAAATAAATAAAGGCACATAAGACCGAAGAAATAACAATTTTCTCTTTTATTTTGTCTTAGGTGTCTTTATTTTTTTGTCCAAGTTATTTATTTTAATTTTTTATTGTGTTTAAAACTGCCATGAGGCAATAAACTAATGTCCGTCCAATTAATTGACGGAATGACCTAATTATAAAATTTTAATTAGTTTAATAGGGCAGTTGTATAAATTAAAAGTTAGATGAATTATTGCACAAAAGTGGTCAGCTATAGTCGGTAAATGCTAGTTTTGTAATTTGAAAACTAGATATATTTCTTTCTAGCCGTTTTAAAATAGAGATATATTTTTAATCTAAACTATACTTTACATAAAATTTCTAAGATGCCAATTATATTTTAAGTAAATTAAATATTATCATGCAACCATTACTATATCTCTAAATAATGTTTAGGATATATTTGAACATAATATTCTTTAAAGCTAGCCAATCTATAAAAATATCTCTAATTTTAAAATACATAAAATTAGTGTTTCCACACAAAATGAAAAGGTCAATTGTTATAGATCAATATGCAAGTTTCCAACATATTTTAGATTCTATTCTCAAGAGATTGTAACATAGTCCTATATAATGTACCTACAATGAACCCCTTCCAAAATACAGCATTTTTATACTAATAATTGTTGTTCCATTTTAAAAGATGTTATTTCACCTTTCAATAAGTAAAAAATATTATTGACATTCATTGCAGTACCGAGATAGTATAATATTAGTGAATTATGCCATGATTAATTAAATTCTTAAAAATAAAACTATTGACATTCAGCACGCGAGTTTATTGAGCTTTGTATCTCATTATCATTAGATATATTTTTCAAATTTTGTTTTTATAACAATATTGGAGAATTTGATTAGGCTTGTCAATGGGTCAGATCAGAGCAAATTATGCCATGATATAATATGATGCACTAAGTGTGATAATATATCAATAAAAAATTACATTTATACTTACAATTATATTAACTTATGAAATAATACCATCTAAACTTTTCACTTTCTCATTTTATTATTTTTAATTTTTTCTCACTAAATTTTTTCACTTTATCTATCTTAAAAATAATCAATTTTTTTATGTAAAAAATCACTCAACATAGATATATAAAGGTGGATGAAATAAAAATGTTAAGTTGAGAATGTTAGTATATGAGCTATTTCTACGTGTTCCTTTAACACCACTAATAAAATGTCACGTTGACGTAGATATATAAAATTGGAAACAGACTCAACCACTTAATGCATGCACAGTTGGTGAATATATAATCAAAATTATTTATTTATTTATTATTGTAGTAATTTTAACTTTGTGAAGAAATTGATATATAGAGGTCAAATACTAACTTGAAGGGAAAAGGGTTGGATGGCCACTCGGGGCATATTGGTCCAAAGGAAAGCAATGAAGCTTTAAATAATCTCTCCAATTATGAATTGTTTCTTTTTTTAACATTAAAACTTGAATTCAATAAATTATATCGGAATCCATACAAAATATGTTTCAAAATTATGCATATATTTTAAAAAATAATTTTGACATTTTTATAATTTCCATATGATTCATGTATTTTGTAGTCAAATAAAAATTAATTTTCAGAATTTGAATCGAATTTTTTATATCACTGACCATAAAACTAGAGAGTACATAAATATCATAACCAAGAAAGTCGCTAGATTTGTTCTCTTTGATGATTCCATCTACCATCGGCATACAAAGACAATCTTCTTGATTACAATATATTTCTGTGTTGCACAATTCCACGAGAGCGTTGAAATTGTCGTAATCGCTAATGGTTTTGCGCTATTTATTATTATTATTATTATTATTATTATTATTATTATTATTTTTTGAATTAATGGGTCAAATCAAATCAGATTTATGATTTGGTCCATTTAAAATAATGATCCAATGGATAAAATTAATCACAAATCAGTGAATAAATGAGTTGGTGTTTTAATCAAATAAATTCTATTGAATCAAATTAGATCAAGATTAAAATTTAGCTCATTGACAACCCTACATTTGAGTAATCATTTTCCTTTCAAATTTGATTCTATGCAATTGTCTATCGATTGTAGGCATAATCCCCCAACCCCAACCCCAAGTCCCCAACCCAACCCCTCCAAAAAATGTTTCTAGATCCAATGAAGAATTAGTATAGAGATTTAGATAAGATTAACTGGCTTAATTATATTGTGAATTGTATAAATTATGTATATAAATATCTCTCCATTTGTACGGAATGCAGTGGAGATACGGATGGAAGGGTACCAGTTACTTCAACCAAGTATTCAATTAATTTGATGAAACTTCCTACCAAAACTCCTTGGCATCCTTGGCTCCTCAAGGGACAGGTAAGTAATCGTTCCAATTGTGAATTGACAAGGTTACCCTATTGCCAAATAATGCTTGGCTTAGTAGGCTTAAAAATATTTTATTTTACTTCGAAAAATAAATAAATATAAGAGTAGCATAAAGTGAAGTCATAAGTTAACTCTTTATTATTTAAAATTTTAAAATACATATTACATAAATTGATAGGATTAAAAATAAATGTATAATACAAAAAAATGATGCAAATAAATATAATTTTTAAAATTTGGTGGGTTTACACAAGTTTATGAAGGAGACTTGACATTTGCGACTGTTAGAGGGGCAGGGCATCAGGTGCCAAGCTATGAGCCCAGGAGATCTCTTTCACTCATCATGCACTTCCTTTCAGGGACACCTCTCCCAAATATTTCAACACACTATAACTAATTAATTTCTTTTCCAATTATTCTTTGGTGAATGCCACAACATTTCTCTGTCAAGTTTATAATCAATTAATTAATGTCAATAATATATCAATTGATTACACTAAATCTTTGTGAAAAGTTTTACACAACTGAAAGTAGGGCTTTACCGAGTGGCCTTTGGCCCAGTGGTATGATCCAATTCATCATGTTTACTATGAGGTTGGGGGTTTGAGTTGTGGGGTGTGTTCAAATTAGCAAAAATAAATAAATAACAGAGTTAGGGCTTTAAACACTTTTTTATCTTCAAATTAGTACCACGATGACAATCTCATGCACTATTTTTCATTTATTTATTATTTTTGTTTCAAATGTCATTTAATTATGAGTAATTATATAAGGTAGAATTAAATAGTACCCTCTTTTGGGATAAAATAAGTTTACACTACAAGAAAACCGACTAATTCCGACGGACGTATACTCGACGGATTATATTCAGTCGAAATAGGATTATGTCCGAGGGAATAATACGTCGGATATAAGTCCCTCGAAAACACCATAATTCTGACGGAATTTCGTCGACCTTAGAACTCTCCAGTTGGCGCCAAATTTCGCGGCGCCGCGAAAAGTAATTTCGACGAATAAATGTTATTTCCGAGGGATATTTCGTCAAATTTAGGTTATCTCCGAGGGACTTATTACCGACAGACATTCCGTCGGAAATAACAATATAAACTTTTCACCTTCTGCCTTTTCATTTCAGACGCTCGATTTATCTGATCTCTCTCTCATTCTCTCTCACTCTCCTTATTCCCTAGCCTCTCTCATCCCCCCCGCCCCCACCCCCACCCCCACCCACCCACACCCACACCCACACCCACACCCACACCCATCCAACACCTGGCCCCCCCTCCCCTTCCTTGCCACAGTTCCCCCATCATCGCGCCCTGTGTCTCCTACCCCACTGCCTCCCCGACCCCACTCCCTCCCCGGTCCCCCACACCCCCTTGCACTCCCCCATCGTCCCCTCTCCCCGGTCCCCCCACCCCACTGTCCCCGATACCCCACCCACTCCTGTGTACCCCCACTCCCTCTCATCTCCCTTGGCCAAGGCTCCGGCCCAAATGGCCATCGCCAATTTTCGGCCACTCACGCCACCGCCCGCCCTACCACTAGCTTAATCCGACCACGCATTTGGTAGCTCCTAGCTCCTTCTTTCTCTTCCTCGTTTTTCCTCCTTTAATTCAAGGTAAGAAATCCTAAATGCTCCTCCTTTAATTCATGTGTATTCTCGAGAATAATTTTGGAGTTCTTATCAGATCGTAAATTGGGTTTTATATTTTAATTTCTTTGAAATTGGGTTCATTTCATTATGAAATTTATTTTGTTAGAGTTGTTGATTTTATGAAAGTTGTTCATGCTGTAAACTGTTTTGCAAATTGGAATTATTTGACTTCAATTCTGCAAGTGAATGCATGTTGCTGAAATTGTGATTTATTTGTGCAATTACAGTGTTTGGGTCATAACAATTACAATGTTTGGATGATAATATATGTATGTCGTGTATAATTAAGAATGTGATATTTGATATTTCCCACAAAATTCTAAACTAATATCTTAGAAATCAGAATTGAAAATTTTGTGGGCCCTACAAATATATTTATGTATTATTTAATTAATTTAATATAAAATAAAATAAATTTAATTTAATTTAGTTTATTAGACAAAATAAATGTTAAAAATTATTTAATATATTATAATATAAATAAAAATAATAATTAAATTAAATAAAATAATAATAATTAATTAAATAAAATTTTAAAAAATTTACAAGTGAAGTTTAAAAATAAGATAATATAATATAGTATAATATAATTTTTAAAATTAGAAAATATAATATTTATTAATTAAAAAATTAAACAAATAAAAGAAAATATAATAATAAACTTAAATAAATTTCAAAAATTAGATAATATAATATAATACAAAATAAAATAAAATAAAATAAAATACTTAATTAAATTAAATTGAATAACACAAAAACAAATTTGATTTAATTTAATAAATAAATTAAATTTAATAAAAAATATTTAAAAAAATATAATAAAATAAAATAAATTTAATTTAAGTACCATAATTTAAATTAAATTAAATTTAAAATAAAATAAAATAAAATAATAAATACAATTAAATTTTATAAAATAAAATAAAATAATTTAATAGTAATCTTCACATATATTCCAAATAACAATTCTCAGAAACTAAGTAGCACTTACTTAGTTTTTCATTGGCAAATTAAACTAAGTATCATTTGCTTAGTTTACCACAATTTTCAATAAACTCAATAATTAAGTATTATATGTATATATATACATATATGTACTATAATATGAAACTTAGAAACCCGTTTGACAAGTAAGAGTGAATGTCGAACAGTAATCTCTATAGATTCCAAATAACAATTCTCATAAACTAAGTACCACTTACTTAGTTTATTATTATTGGCAAAATAAACTAAGTAGCATTTGCTTAGTTTGCCACAATTTTTAATATATAAATGCAATAATACTCTCCCTACACACACACACACACACACACACACACACACATATATATATATATATATATATGTACTCTTCTCAGATGCGGTGTTTCACATAACAAATTAAACTAATAGTACTCAATTCAGCCTCTAAGAATAATTAAAAAAAAGGGGTCGTAGTTCTGTTTATGTCCTATACTCGAATAATAAAGGTAATTGAATTACTGCAGACATTCCTCACTGTTCCATCATAACAGATGGCAACATCCGGAAGGAGTGCCAGTAAGTTGTTGAACAAAGTTCAAGGTTAAGCAACCCTCTAAATGAGCGAACGATCACTTCTCCCATAAGAATGAATCATCTCCCCATATGGGTCCAATCTATGGTATAAACAGCTTCTCACCACTCCGAATTCCTCAGATGGGTAGTTCTCATAGAACGTCTCACCTCTTGAATGAGAACTATCCATTTGAGGAATTCAGAGTGGTGAGAAGCTGTCTATATCATGGATTAGACCCATATGGGGAGATGATTCATTCCTAGCAGAGAAGTGATCGTTTGTTCATCTAGAGGGTTTCTTAAGCTAAAACTTTGTTCAATAGCTTAATGGAACTCCTTCGGGATATTGTCATCTGTTATGATGGAACAGTGAGGAATGTTTGTAGTAATTGAATTAACTTTATTATTCGAGTATAGGACACAATAGGAACTACGACCCTTTTTTTTTCCCGGTTGCCGACTCAAGTAGAGATTCCACATAACAATTCTCATAAACTAAGTAGCATTTGTGTAGTTTGCCACTATTTTCAATAAATTAAATAGCATTTTCAATTATATATGTACTATACTTTGAAACTTAGAAACCCGTTTGACATAAACTCAATAGGAGTGAATGTCGAACAGTCCCCAGTTTGGGACTGTTATTGGATGTTATGTCTCTCACTTAGGCCGGTGCAAATACGAAATGGTACATTTTTTGTTATTTTGAGGATTAATCGACTGTTATCTCTATATGTTCTCCGAGTGCATACTTAGATTAAGTTATCTTAGTCTATTTCGTGTGCTTGGAGACCATAGGAGGTGTCACAAAATTTTCTTGAAACTCATGAAACGTACTCAACATGTTTGCACTAGTGACGAGACACATCCAATAACGGGATAGAAGCCTTACCCCTGTCCTGTAGAGATACTAGGTAAATCTAATTCACGCATGAATATCCAAATTAACTTAATGCGCATTTCAGTAGTTTAAAAATGTCACTAATCGAGTTGGATGTACCGTAGGATACCCAAAGTGATGGGACGGATTAGTCTCGACTTATCGTGTTGGGGTTTTAAATTTCTTGAACAAAGCACTAGAACATACTGGATGATCCGCATGGGAAGATGCGATGCCCGTGTGTCAAGTGTAAAAATCGATTTGGAAGAAAGTCGACGAGATTAAATTCGACTTATTTTCTCGTGGATTTGTAGATGGGTACTTCAGATGGACTCATCATGGGGAATCGTAGTGATTGAAAATATTGTGGAACAACCAATTCCACTTGGATTCATATACGTCGAAAACTATGATCCAATTGAGATGTTGGTTAATGCTTATGGCCCTACTACTATCGATCAATGAATATGAACCTTCTTCAAGCAAAGGCGAAGCAAGTGCCAAATGATACAAATCGTTCTTTGCCTTTTACAAGTTGTTATCTGAATCAGGGTCGCGTTGTATCCGGAAATGATACTGAACACTAAGCTTTCTGCCGTGACGAAGCTCTTACACTTCAAGAATAAGCACGACTGTAGTGAGAGAGGTTTCAATAATTTGCTCGCTATAATTGGACAGTTCTAACCCAAGGATCATACTCTTCCTATGAATTATTACGAAGTGAAGAAGATGGTCAAGGGTTAAAATGGGGTATCAGAAAATCCATGCTTGTGAGCAGGATTGCATGTTATACTATGGGGAGGACAGAGATAAGGGACAATGTGATATATGCAGCTTATCGCGCTACAAGGTTACAAAACGTGGGGGGAAGGAGAAACATGTTCCCAGGAAAATCTTACGGTACTTTCCACTTGCGTCGAGACTTCAGCGGCTATTCATGTCTTCTCATACGGCTCAACATATGAGTTGGCATCGAACAAGGGATGTCGTGCTTGGTCAGCTGACTCACCTAGTGGATGGAGATGAATGGAAGAGATTTGATGTAAATTATCCTTTATTTGCGAAAGAAGTTAGGAATGTTAGGCTTGGCATGGCTACTGATGGCTTTTGCCCTTTTAATAATTTTAGCCAGCCGTACTCAGTTTGGCTAGTCATTATGGTCGCTTATAATCTTCCACCGGTAATGTGAATGAGGGATCCATATTTATTTTTGACTTTACTCATTCCGGGGGATAAAAGTCCTACAAAAGATCTTAATGTGTACCTTCGACCGTTAGTGGATGAACTAAATATGTTGTGGGAGACAGGGGTTCAGACGTATGATAAATCGATATGCGAGAATTTTGTGATGAAGGCAACTACTCATTATGGACTATCACTAACTTTCCTACTTGGGATGGTTAGTGGTTGGTCAACTCACGGGAAGTTGTCCCGTCCAAAGTGTGTATGGGGATGTAAGGCAACCAAATTGCAACATGGGCGAAAATGTAGTTTCTTTGAACCGCTTTGTAGATTCTTGCCTCGATCATCAATTACGTAAAGATGTCTACACAGCTTCAATGTAAAGATAGAGAAAAAGCGGGGTTGTTGGTCATTGTCGGCAAAGAGGTCTTGGAGTGGTTGAATCAACTTGATTTTCCTTTATCGGGGAAGGAACATAGTAAATTGAGAGCAAGATGCACGGAAGACTCATAATTGGACACCCTTGCCTATATGGTTTGAGTTCTTCAGATTGGGGCACACTTTCGGTTAAATCGTTGATAGATGTCATGCATACCGAAAAAGAATGTTTTCGAGAACTTGTTTTACACCGTGTTAGATATGAGTGGTAAAACTAAAGACAATGACAATGCTCGAAAAGATTTGGAGGCATCAACATTAGGACGTAATCAGGGCTTCACTTCTAACACTACTGAAACCTAAAGCTCCATTTAGTCTTACTAAGCAACAAGTCAAGATGTCCGTAGGTGGGTTAGTGGGTCAAGCTCCCAGATGATGGATATCGTCCGAACATAACACGTTGTTGTAAGGTTGAGCAATTGAAAATTCGGATTCAAGAGTCACGATTGTCATGTATTCATGCGTAAGTTGATTCCAATCAGATTTCGAGATGTTACCCGTAAAAGTTCTGGGTGCATCAATCGAATGTCAAATTTCTTTTGAGATATTTGCTCAACTATAATTAAGGACAAAGGATGTCGGCGATGGAGAAGAATATTGTGCTTACCATGTACAAGCTTGAAATGATCTTCCCTCCAGGATTTTTTGACTCGATGGAACATCTGCCTATTCATCTGCCGTATGAACTCAAACTTGGAGGACCGGTGTAATATCGGTGGATGTATCCTTTTGAGAGGTAATATATAAACTGCTATAATTGCTCTATCTTGCTCATATTAATAATACTTCACTAAGTCTGCATATTATGTATCGTAGGTATATGCGCCGATTAAAACAAAAGGTCAAGAATAAAGCTCGTGTTGAGGGTTCTATTACTGAACGATATACAGAGGAAGAGCTTGTCAACTTCTGCTCATTGTATTTTGACGATGTTGTCTTAACGAAGCACAACCGTTTAGCAAGGAATGAGGTTGTTGGTCCAAAGACTCATGCTGATGATGAGTTAGCTGTATTCACATATCCGGCTAAACCATTTAGCCCTGAGACTCTGACTTACTTAAGCGACAAAGAGTTGAAGATTGTATCTACATACGTGCTTCTAAATATACCCGAAGTATCATCATACATCACGTAAGTATAAGCTTATTTGCTCCAGTTAGTACAATTTACAAGTGTAGTCATCTCTATATATGTTAAAGACATTTGACTAATATTGCAGTTCATTCGAAGAGGAAGCGTATGCTTTCTAACCAAACTTTTACTGTAGCAGAATTGGAAACATTCACTAATGCTAATTTCCAATGAAGGTTTAAGAAAAGGTTCAAGTGGAGAGTATTTCGAGCGCTTTTATAGATGTCATCCAAGGACCTTACAAAGTTGTTAGTTCTTTTCCTAGTTGCATCGTTAATGGGTATAGATTTAGAGTCGATGACTTGCGTGAACTCACATCAGTCAATTCTGGGGTTGTGGTGTTAGGAAGCTGTTATCAAGATTCTGAGTCCAATTACTATGGTCATTTACAGGATGTAGTTGTGCTCAATTATCACGGCGGCAAAAAAAGGTAGTTACATTTAAGTGTAGCCGGTTTGATCATCGAAAAGGGGTTAAAGTTGATCGTAATAGAATCACAACCGTGGATATCAAGTCGGTGTTAAATTCGATGACGGTACATGTTAGCAAGTCAAGTGACTCAAGTGTATTACGCCCTAATGTCGTAAATACTCAAGCCCCCACATACACGTAGAGTCACTACTAAAATACGCCATTTAATGTCGATAACATGTTTAGTATGGATGAGGCGTTGCAAGAAGATGTGAGCAACCCATCGGTAGTAGTGTTCCACTGTCAAGATGTGGTGAGTAATCGATGTCATCGACGTATTCTGACGATGAGGATGTCGAGGCCACCATACACATGAATGATTATGTATTCGTTGAGGATGATAATGATGACGAAACTGATCTCGAAACTGAGGATGAGGAAGATACCGAATCCGAGAATGATATACACGTTAATTCTGATGGGTTTGATGACGTGCGTAATTGAAAATGAGCTTTCATATTAGTCCTTACCACATATTGTTAAACCTTGCATATTCGTAATCAATCAATTTTATTATTGCAGTAGGATATTCATGGCTGACATAGCGGTGGAGGTCTCATGGTGGTGGGCGATCCTAAGATCGGAGACTAGTAGCCACGATGGAGGCTCTTGTTCAGGCGCGAGTAATTTATCTTAACTAGGATTTAAATATTTCTCAAGCTGCATTAATTACAATGATTATTAAAGTACTATGTTAAATATAATTATTACAGATGCACCTTATCGATTTACACAATTTAGGGACTAACCTCAGTATCTTTGGTCGCCTATCTAAGCAGCGCTTACTTTACAAAGACTTCTGGGATGTCGCTTCCCAACAATGTAGTGTTAATATATTCCTACTATTTCTATTAGTTATTGCAAAACACAATTCATATAACACATATTATTATACTTTTTCTGTAGTATAGACCCGGTGGCTAAGAACACCCTACATGCGATTTGTTTGATGCATTTCCCGAGAGGGTGCATGCGGTTCAGTCAGTATGCGCGGTACGATGCCACTTTTATGCAGGCTATCTTGCGGGAGTTTCACGTAAGTTAAGCATATTATCACCACATAGTTGTATTAGGATGACGAAATCAAATGTTCTTAATTTTAAATAATCTTTTTTTATATGTTTATTATCGATTTGACCCGAGCATCTCTTAGTTAGATGGAGATGCTGTGATTGAGCATCACGTCGCTGCGAATTACTCTGGATGACTGTATGAGATGCGATGACGTATAAGCGGCCGGCAAGCAGTAGACCAAATTTCGGACCACCATCGAGATCATCGCCCCAAGAGATAGTCTCCGATTTAGCCTGGGAGGCTATGTGTGCTCACTGGGAGGCTGATGACTTCAAGAAAAAGTCCGAGCAGGCAAAGAAGAACCGTGGTTAGCTCCGGATAGTACACACCACTGGTTCTCAGTTGTTCGAGGAGGCGAAGACGTTAAATACGTTGTATTTAGTTATTTATGTGTGAAGTTCTCACACAAATACTTAAGACCTATTTTATGAATGTTTGTATTAGGCATTGGGGAGGACCTTGGGCCGAGATCCTACCATGCTAGAGTTTTGGGATCAAGCCCACACGCCTAAGGACGAGTGTGCTTTGTCTCAGGCAGCTTTAGCTATACGGGTAAAACTCATCTTACTATTTAGCTTTTAATAATATTCAATCGTAAATAAAATGATATAATTAACATACGTATACGGAATACATTACAGGACCGATTTCAGAAGCTTTGGGACGAGCGTATAGCTGAGCTAGAGACTATTAGGAGGGGTTCTGAGCCGTTAGATTCCGCCACCCCTCTTCCGATATTGTATTAGATTGGGATGAGGAGCTGAGACTATGGGTCGCGTCTCAGGATCCCCCTAGTAGCAGTACCGGCAGATATCGAGTGTTGGGTCTGCCGAGGATACCCACATATACACTTCCTAAAGGTAATATTTTTTTATGTTTCATGAAATTATCCAAATTTATCACATTATATAAATTATTATTAGTAATCGAATTTGTATTTCTTTATAAGCTCCAGCCAGCGCCAGCGTCCGAGAGCACATGTCGGATCATCTCATACGGGCGCTGGTTTGGATGATGATATCTTCCTATGTAATGATAGGGGTGTCGGATAGGTTCCATACCGATCCTATTTTTCTACGTCGTGATTGCCTTCAGCTTCTCGCCTTCACTAGATTGCTCGTGATATTATAAATAGGGCCTTTGCAGAGAGTACGGGATTACCTCTAGAGCAGTTCGACGCTTGGAGCGCCGAGATGCTCCGGATGGTGATTACCCTCTTGGAGGAGGCTTTTCGTCCTCCCCTACCAACTCAGGTATTCTTATTGTTTATGTTTTTCAATTAAGGCTAGTTTGTTAATTCTCTCTCTCTCTCTCTCACACACACACACACACACACACACACACACATATATATATATATATATATATATATATATATATATATATATATATACGGACTAATGATTTATATTTTTGATTCTATCAACAGGGCGGCGATAAGCGTCATTTGAAAATGATGAGCAGAGCACGAGGTCGATTTCCATACACTGAGCAAATACCGTTGCTCACCTCCTCGCTGATGATGATACTTTTACTAGTTTATAGTTCATTTGTATATATTCATGATATTGTAGAACTTTTGTATATATTGTATTGTCTAATTGCGTCTGTACAACTATTGTAAATTATATTGTTTAACATTTATGGAACATTAGCTTATATTTGTAATTGGTTAGCTTATAATACATTTTGGTAGATATTTGAATGTGAATGTGAATGTGAATGATAATAAGTTGAAGATTACGTTTTAGTGCTACGTTGCATATTTGAATGTGAGATACAGGTTTATAATACTGTGTATTGGGTTGTGATAGGTTACAGGTACATTAATGGGTTTAAACACCTGGAAACTGAACTTTTAAAATCTATATTTTAAAAAAAAAAGTAGTTAATTCCGACGAAATAAGGTAGTTACGACGGAAATTCCCTCGGAGATAACAAAAAACAATTTTTAATAAATGTCGAAATATTCTAATTTCAACAGAAGTATTCCATCTTCGATTTTAACTCATCCGTCGTAGATATCCTATGTCCCCGATTTAAAATTCATTTAACTTAATAAAAAGTAAATTTTTTATATTTTTTGGGTTATTTTAATTTTCAGTCGGTAATAAGATAATTCCGAGAGAATAAGTCCGTCGAAAATAGGACCTTTTTATCCGACGAAAAGTTTCGTCCTACATATTCTGTCGAAAATAAGTGATGTCCGACGAAATTCCGTCGGCGATAAGTTCGTCGAAGATAAGGTATATCCGACAGAATTCTCGACGGATCTTATTTTCGACGCGATTATTTACGACCGAATTTCGGAAGGAATTTTTCGTCGGAAATAGTCTATGTTCGACGGAATAGGATTAGGTCCGACGGAATATTCCGTTGGAATAAAGCTTTTTTCTTGTAGTGTTACTACCACATACAACCGCTCACATACCCTCACATGCATATTACGTGACTTGCTCTGCACGTGAGCCATCAATATATATATATGCATGTGAATGTATTTGAGCGGTATGTGAGTGATTATATGTGATAGTAGACTTGGTGTTTGGGATATATATCAAATGGTCTTAGACCAAAAATATAGTCTATCGATTGTCATGGACTAATTAATCTAAGGATAAACAAATATAGTTTGAGGTTATGTTTGGATATTGAAAAATGCAAGTGAAAAGAAAGAAGGAAAATGATTAAAAAAAAGGAAATTAAAAATAATATTGTTCAATAAAAATATTTAGTGTCCCGTGATCAAACGTGATAACATATATATACTTAAATGCAAAAACTAATTAATTATTTTTTTGGTAAGAGGAAAATTTCTAACTCCCAATAGTCCATCCGATCCCTAATTAATTATAGTTTGAGGTTTTTTTTGTCTTTACTAGAATTTTTTTTAATATTTTTTTTAAATGTGATCATAGAGATCACTAGGCTAGATCAGACCTTACTGCTCCAACACTTTAGTGCATGGTTGTCTGAGTTAAGAGTAAATGACACTCTAATCCCTCTATTTTGTTTCAGTTTGCATTTTTCATCCCACAATTTATAAATAGGCACTTTGAATTAGTATATGACAAGTGCCTAGCAAAATCCTATAAATAGTTCTGTGCAAAAAAGATAAAAAGTAAGGTTCTTTTATGAAAAATTTTAGGGCGACTCGTTTTACTGATCGGTCTGGCGACCGACCACCCTTTATTTTTTTGACTCTCAAAAAATTAATAATATTTATTTTAATTCAAATTATTAATTTGAATACATGCAAAAATACAGAATTGCACAGACTATATATTTGTAATTTAGACACATGTAAAAAATAGGGTTTAAGGTTTAGAGTTTAGTGTTTAGGGAGTCGAAAGAAAAAAAATTGGACCAAATTTTTATACAATTATATAATTTAGATACATGTAAAAAATAAGATTTAGGGTTTAAGATTTAATGTTTTAGGGTTTTAGTGTTTAGGGTTTAAGATTTAGTGTTTAGGGTTTAAAATTTAGGTAGTTTAAAAAAAAAGAAGAAGAAAAGGGGCCGGTCGCCAAAGGACTCCTCTTTTATTCACTCAACTCTCAGTACTCTTCTCTCCACAGTTCTCGACCCTTGCACTAATTCTGGAGCTACCACCTGGCGACAACTTGTAGTTAAGCTTGTTATTTTTAACATTTCAATGTGCAGGATTCAATTTCTAGTGTTAACATAAATAGTGAAGACGAAGGGGATCTTGATAAAGTTCAAATAACAAAAGTAACAACATGAATTAAAAGGAAAGGGGAACACAAGGATGGGAGGAGTATGTGAATGACGTTGAAGATTTGGTAGAATTAAAAAGTGGAAGTAACACAAATAAATTATCAACAAAGTAACAGAAGAAGAGGAATCAAATCAAAATTCCTTATGATTCATTGAATGAGAAAGACAGCAATATGAAATGCAATATACTACCAAGCCTCCTTTGCTACAGTGATTAAATCCACTTCTTGAGAACCGATCTTGAGATTCATCCCTGTTAAATGTAAAAGCATTAACAACAGTTTTCTTAATCAATTTTCTATCCCCAATTTTGAAGAATATATCAACAAATCATTATTCAACAGTTTTCTTATCTTTATTTGACTCTCTATTTTAATCTCTATATAGGATTTTACTCTCTAGTGGGAGGGAGTCAAAAGACCGTTCTCTATATATACAAAATGACATTTCACACCCTCACTTAAGTGGACAACTCATCCATCATACAGATCTTGACATTTATTTACATTTTCAAATTATAAACTTAATATTGACTTATACTTTAAAAATTAATTTCAAACGTATTCAAATTTAAAATTGATATAAATTTATTTAATTTATGCCAATATAATTATAAATATTATAAAAGTAATAATAATTATAAAATTTATAATTTTCAAAATTTAAATGAATCATATTAAATTTAAATTTAAAAATATCACAAATTAACTTTTTAAAATTTAATATTGATCTCATGTACATTTGTTTTACTCACAATCCATTTAATACTCACTTCATAAATTACTTAAAATTTAAAATAAAATAAAAATTATTTTACAATGGAATATAATTGATAAATTAAACTATCTCTTTTATAAATTATAAGATTATTATTAATTTGATGTTGACTATTGGAAATTTTAACTTTTAACTTTTAACTTTTAAATTTCATTATTTAAAGAATTAATATAAGGAACCTGTTGCGTACATAGTGAAAAAATTAAATCTTTATTTTACAGAATAACCCAATAACATTGCAAAGAAGGAATAAAGATAAGGAAAATACTCTAAGAATATTAAATTTTATCTAAACTAACAAAAATAAATAAATAAATACAATATACTCTGAAAAGCTATTAAGGTTGTTTTCGCATAAAAGCAACTACCCCAATTTACACATCATCAATTGAGGTTGTTTCTCCCAAAAAAGAGCTACCCTAACTTTATTTAACCTCCTATTTTTATCTGCAATATTATTTGTGCTTCGCTTCACTAGACATATTTTTTCTTATGTTTGAAATATGTTAACGCCAAGATTCGTGTATACACTTCAATCACCAATAGCGCGTTTAATCTTGCACAGTAACGAAATCACACGTGAAGGTTGACAACTTGGGCTGTCGGGGAATAGCTTCGGTGTAAGAATAAGTACATGTTAAATGATGTTTTGACAATGGAGGCGTAATGCTTTAATACTATAAAAATATTGTGATACTGATAATTAAGGTGTAGCCTTGTATTTATAGTGATCACACCACCTCCTACAAGCCCTTCCCCGTATAGAAATAAGATTTCTCATTAGGTATGATACCTTAATGGAATTAAACTGAATCTACTTAAAAAGAGGAAGTCAGATTATATCCTGATACTTAGGAATCTTTGATTACTTAAAGTACTCTACCGCCAAATCAGATTCCTACGCAAGGTAAATACCTCTATGTGGATTTTGGCTTACCATATAATTCGAGCCCTAGTAATCACGCCACAGCATTGCCTCTCAGTCTTCTATTAAATGGGACATTTAATGGAAGAGTTTCTCATTAAAAGCCCAATAATCACAAAATAAATAGGAACAATTACATTTTCTATTACATTTTAAAAAATAATTACATAAAAAGAGTACAAATAAAATAATTATAAAAAGAGTGATATGCAATATTTAATTACAAAAAAAAGTGCAATCTTATCCCTTTAATTATGCACATGATTACCATCTCTCCCACAATTTTCTCCCAATCTCTCCCACGATTTTCTCCCACTCCATTTCTGTTTTCCTTCTTCTTATCCTCCCTCCCTCCGCCTCCTCCTCCGCCTCCTCCTCCTCCTCCTCCTGTCCCACCCCTCCGCCTCCCCCTGCCTCCCCTCCTCCCGCCTACCCTCCTCCCCTCCTTCCGCCTCTACCTCCTCCCGCCACTCCCTCCCCACCCCCTCCTCCCCGCCTCCCCTCCTCCCCTTTACCCTGCCCCCCTCCTCCTCCCGCCCCCCCGCCTCCCCCCTCCCCTTCCATCCGCCCCTTTCTCCTCCCCTTTCTCCTCCCGCCTCTTTTCCTCCCCCTCACACCCCACACCTCCACCTCCACCATCCCTCTCCTCCCGCCCCTTTCTCCTCCCTCCGCCGCCCCACTTCCATCAGTTCATTCTCCACCTCCACCCAGAATCAAACAAATACACGTTGGTAACTTAACGAATAAATGTAGTTGGTAGCCAAACATTCCGATAAGGTAACCAATTCAATTTTATTTGATTACCTATTTATTTTGAATGTGATGCATTTGGTAACCAAACTTCATACAGCTTGGTTACCAAACTTTTCGATAAAGTAACTAATTCAATTTTATTTGATTACCATTTTTATTTTAAATGTGATGCAGGTTGGTAGCCAAACTTCAGATAAAGGTAAACATTTTAATTTTTTGTTGGTAACCAAATCGTCAAAAAATTCGAATAAAGAACTCCTATGGCGGTGGCGGCAAGATATAATTGCGGCAAGCCGACGACAAATGATTTATATAGCGGCCACGACAGAGGCGGGGAGGAGGATGATGTACAATAACTCCTTCATAATTTTTTATTTTTAATTTCCTCATTTTGATTTGAATTTTGAATTATGGATTTGAAATTGTTGTTAGATCCAAAAGATTTGAATTTGAATTTTAGTTATCCTTGATTTTAGGTTTGTACTATTTTTGTAATATGAGTCCTAATTACACTCTTTTTGTAATTATTTAGTTGATGCACTTTTGTTGTAATTACTTTTTATTTGTTGTATACTTATGTAAAGGACCCAAATAAATAAGAATGCAGCAAACCCAACATTAACCGCCTCGATAACGTATCATGTACTCATTATTGGGCCCCTACATCAGCCCCGCATTTTCCATCATTACAGCCGCATTCAAAGAATCGAGGGAAGGTAAAAAGTCAATCATTTCAAAAGTCATTTGGCCCAAAAACAACCGCCACTTTTCCAGATCTCAATTTTAAAAGCAACAAAGAACTCTCTCTATAATCTTTTCATTCTCTCTGCAAATCCTTACATTCGGCCAAATTTCCACCGATTCTCCTATCATCCCTCCTCTTTGCAGAACAATGGTTGCTTCAAACATTCCAACCTTTGATGTCCTTGTCTTCACAACTGAAATCACCACCACCGTCTCTATAGCTACTTCCATTTCCCCCTAGTGCAGCAGCTACATCCTCCACCAGCACTGCCATTACCATTGATTCCACTGTAATTACCACCACCGCCGCCATTTCCCCAAGCTCCATTTCTCTCTCAGGCTGAGCTTGATATTCATAATTAAAATGATTATAGAATACTCTAATGAAGAAGCCTTCCCCCACTTCAACACTGAATCCTCAATCACTACTGAAGACCTTGTCAAAATACGAGATCTATACTGTATTCTAGCAACCTATGATCTTTGAGTCCCTTTCTCAACCTAAGGGATGTATCACCGACCCAATGTGTGGACTCCCATCGCCCTCTCTACACTCAAGAAAGGGGTTCGCCCCTTCCATGCCTTTATTATCACCCTCTTAGGATTTATCGAAGTCGGCCTAACCCAAATGGTGCAGAACTCCTACATCTACACCATCTCATTCATTGTCATTTGCCACGAACTAGATGTTTTCACCACCATTGACCTCTTCTTCTCATTATTCTCCATGACCCGATACAGAGAATCCAGATTTCATCAAATAAACAAACAACAAAGCAAATGGAAAGAGAATTAATTTATGATGAAAACCCCCTTAACCAATAAGGGATGACATTCACAAAAGTTTTTCATCCGAGGCCCCGATACCTATCAAATTCCTGATTGGGTCGAAGCTTCTCGACGAAACGTTGCCATCTGGGAATTGTCATGAAGCCGACTCAAAGAGATAGTGAAGACCATCGAAAGAATACCAATTAAAGAATAGAACTCCGAACTGAAACAATTCGGGTCAAATCTCAAGTTTGAAACAAATCTCGGGTCAAATCCCAAGTCCGAATCCAATCAAATTCATCCAAATAAGGCCTTAAACCACTGACCCAATAGTATCTTTTTGGGTCATCTTAGCTCACCACAGACTCGGCCAAAAGGTCATGACTTGAAGGAACTATTAGCGGTAACTTAATTCCTTATATACAGACAAAATTTTTCAATATCTTTCGATATGAGACCGGGGTGTAACACGAACTCCTGAACAATCAAGCCTAGTTATATAACTACAAATATAAGTCCTGAAGCAATCAATTAAATCATAATGTTTTAAATTTCCTTTATAACTCAGCTCTTTTGCTTCTCGTAGTATAAATTATCAAGCGACTCCAACAGCCCACATTAGCCCCACCTTACCATCCTCCTCCGCCGAAACTAATATTCCTCAAGGAACAACCACTGAAGCCCCAATTTTTGTTCAACCTATTTAAGTTATCCTAATGAATAATCCTCCCTTAACTATCCTAACACCAACCTTCACAGAAATAAGTCCTCTGGACATACCTATTTCTAAGAGAACTACCCTTTTTTGAATAAAATGAAGACGCTCGAAACCTATAACCAATACAACAAAGACGATCCCTTCGGAACCATCCAACCCCCAACCTGAAGACACTCCCACCGAAACCTCAGTAATCATCCTTGAGCCGAAGCCAACCACCGAAACAACTGAATCCAAGATATAACAAGGGAGGAATCCGAAGACCCTCTTCCAGCCAAAAAATCCCGTAAAGAACCATCACCCAAACGCCAATCTCCCCTTCGATCACCTCAAAGAATTGGACCCTCCACCAGCCAAGTCCAGGAGACTCTGTCAAGGATGACGTTGTGACCAGTCGACCCTGAAGAATACCCCCATGAGCTTTTTGAGAACTTTGTTCTTTCTTCCGACGAAAGAAGTTTTGAAGATGTGAATCTTAAAGAGCTCATTTATGCCGACATCATACATCTAGGTCAGGTAAGCAACTTCCCTCCGTATTCATCAATAAAAAACCAACTATCTGCACACTTCTGACCCTCCCAATTTCTTTACTTTTAGTCAGCTGGAGTCTCAGATCGAATCCTACGTCGGCTCCAACAGGTCGATGAAAGGGAAAAAGAACTAGAAGCCGAAGTCCAACACTTCAAGGACGAGTTTGAACGCTCAGAACACAAGAAGAAGGTTACCATAGCTGGCTATGAAAAAGAAAATAGCCTATACTCCAACACCGCCTACTATTTCTGCGAGCTAGAATGTGAGCTGAAGGATGATAAGTAAAAGGTTGCCGAAGGAGAAGAATGCCATAAGTCCCTCCTGACCGATATCTTGAAGATGAAAAAGAAAATGAAGACCTGAAGAACAACAATGAGGCTATGTTTGGCCAGATCAAAAAGATGCATGATGATATCAGAAGAATGATCGACATCCAGAACACCTTAGAAAAGGAGTTCTCTAATTATAAAGCTCTTGTTCCATCTTTAACCAAAAAGGCTAAACATCAGATTTGTCAAGAGTACCAAAAATCTCCTGAACTGATAAAAGAAGTTATGTAATAGTTCGGTGATGGCTACCAAAGTGGCCGAGACAAGGACAAAGAAAGAATGCAAGCTTCCGGCCTTGATCCTTTTATATTGGAATCCTCTAATGATGAGGCCAAAGATGGTCCTGACCCTCCTTAGCAGTAGTTGTTTCCTTTTGTAACTTGAAGCTAATATTATAATTATCCAAAAGATGTAAAAATATTATGCAAATCAATAGATATATTATTCGTTTTGAAAAGCTGAATGTCTATTTCACTAAATATATACAATTAAATAAAGAAAATACTTGTTTGAAAAATTGAATATTCATTTTATTGATATCTTTGAAAGTTGATACAGAGTCATAAAAATGAACTACTTAACATGCACTACTGATAATATTTTCTAAGTTTGCCTACATGCTAAGTGTTCTTGACTTCTGTTCCATCCATTGTTCACAGCCAAAAATTACCTAGCTTCGGCACTTCTATAACATCATACGACCCTTCCCAATTAGGGTTTTAGGGCGTTGAAGCCTCCACCTCCCAAAGAACTAAGTCCCCAACTTCAAACCTCCTCAATTTTACCCCTTTATTGTAATGTTTGGCCACTCTCCTTTGGTAGACCACTAGTCTTACCAGGGCCGACTCCCTTACCTCTTCTAATAAATCATGGTTGAGGCAAATGCCTTCATCATTATATAATTCCTTAATTTTGCTAACCCAGAGTGAAGGGGATCCAATTTTAACAAGAATAAGGGCATCGGTTTCATAGGCTAATCTGAATGGTGGATCGCTTGTTGTTATCCTTGGACTAGTCTGGTATGCCCATAATACACTAACCATCTCTTCAGTCCACCTTCCTTTAGCCTCATCTAACCTTCTTTTGATTCCATTCAGTAGAGCCCTATTAATGACTTCTACATGGCCATTTGACTGAGGATGAGCCACTGAATTTTTTTGATGTTGAATTCCCAAATCCTTTAACAACTGCTTGAACTTAGAACCCACAAATTGCCTCCCATTGACCGATACCAGTACCATAGGGATCCCAAGTCAAAAAACCACAAACTCCTTAAGAAACTTCAAACATTCTTGCTTTGTAATCTGTCGAAGCGGTTTGGCCTCCGCCCACTTGGTCATATAGTCAATAACCACTACAACAAAGCTAAATTAACCCTTTTCTTTCGGTAGTGGACCCAAAATATCAATTCCCCATACAAAAAATGGGATCAGGGACAGAATAGAGAATAATTCTTAAGGTGGCTGATAAAAAATAAGACTATTTAACTGACACTTGGGACACTTTTGTACATAATCCTTTGTTTCCTGATCATTGGCCAATAATTTTCCTGTCAAAGTACCTTGTATGAAAATGCCTTTGCTCCCATATGATCGCCACAGATCACCTCGAGAACCTCACGAAGAACATATTTGCTTCGGATGACATCAAACACCTCAATAAAGGGGAAGAGTAAGCCCTTCAATGTAAATCTCCATCAATTAGCACAAAGTTCGAGCTTTTGTTTTCTTCGCCATCATTCGATAAAAAGGTAAGACGTAATTTGCCAAATAGTCCAAATAAGGCGTAAGCCAACAGTTTGATCTTTCTACCGTCAACACCTCCGAATGCTGAACACTCGGTTAATTTAGAACCTCCAAATAGATCAATCTGCTAAATGAGTTTGCGTCTGTCATAGCCAACCTTGCCAAAGCATCTGCTCTAGTGTTATCTTATCTATCAACCCCCTTAAAGGTAATCAAACTGAAGTAGTAAAGTCGCTCTTTGACCTCAGCCAAATACTTAGATATTTTACCCCTCGAGCCTCATATTCCCCCAAAATCTTCTTGACAACTAAGTGAGAGTCACTGAAGATGATCAACCTCTGTACCTCAAGGCTCTTTGCTAATCGAAGACATACTAAGATTGCTTTATACTTTGCTTCATTATTGGCCGCCTTGAATTCGAAGCAAATCGCCTGCTGTACTTTGAACCCTTCCAGACTTGTCAGGATAACCCTGATTCTACTAACATCCGAAGTTAAAGAACCATCCACATTCAATGTCCATGACATCTTAACAGGCCGAGCATCTGAGACTGACCCAACCATCTCTTCTGCCTGGTCAATGGTGTCGGGTTCAGAAAATGAGCATTCTACCACAAAGTCGGCCAAGGCTTGACCCTTTATCGTTGTCCGATAATGATACGCCAAAAAGAACTGTGTCAACTCCATTGCCCAAGCTCCTAGCCGACCCAAGACATTTGGCTTGTTTTAATTTTTTTTAAGGGCTTTTTAGTATATACCATAATTGTGACTCCCCCAAAATAGGTCCACACAAACCATTTTGAGTTGCCAAAATACATACTACATAATTTAAATACAAACTTTTCTATTTACAACTATTAAACTATCATACAAAATACAACAACAGATCTACTGTGAGTATCAATACAAATATTGTACAGTACATAACACGACAATATCCACACTCAAATTATGTCTTCATTATAATTATTGTCATATAATTTTACAACATAATGAAGACTTCTAGAGTAACTATCTCGGATTATTACTCCACTCCCCGACTAGTCCCAACGACACTCTCATTACCTCATGAGAAGAACAATGGAACAAAAAGGAAAAATGTGAGCTTAACTAGCCCAGTAAAAGATATCATGACTAAGATAATGAAGAATAAAATTATCTTTAGCCTTCAACCATGATAAATTAGATAAAATATAATAGACAACAAGTTTTAGATCAACAACTACAGCAGAACAAACAATCCATTAGAAGAGTCAAGTTGAGCATGATGTCTACTATCTTCTATGCATGATTTAAAAATCCATTATCAATATTTTATCTCTGTAATATCAATCAACAGTTCCTGTTCATAATTATGCAAATCATCTTTTTATTTTGCATTACGGGCTAAATATATTCATTTGTATCACCAGTGGTCATGATCATACCAAATGATAGTCCATCTTTGCACTACGGGCCAAAGAGAACTCTTAACACAAGCCTTTGTTTGTAACATTAAAGGTCATGATTATACACTACACAATTCCTGGTCATAATCATACCAATCAATAGTCCATCTTTGCACTACGGGCCAAAGATAACTTTCCACCACAAATTTAAGCATGAGGATGATGACAATGATATAAAGGATGAATTAAAGTGAGATCAATGATAAATATTAGAAATTTGCAATTTAATTTATCCAGAGTTCAAGAATATCCAAATTGTCAACATGATAACCAATTGTGGAGTAAAATTCAATAATGATATTTAAGATTCATATTTCAAAGATAATTTGGACAAGGAAAAGAAACTAAATTCCTTTGTGAATAGTACTCAGGCATGAATAGTACCCGACATGAAAAGTACCCCGGATAAATAGTACTCTAGAGGAATAATACTCCAATATGAATAGTACCTCGGATGAATAGTACCCCGACATGAAAAGATTAAAATTTAATAAGAAAATTTTGACAAATATTTCAGTGAAATGATATTAGATGAAGCGCATACCTCAAGGAATTTCTAATCATTTCAAGAATTATAGAAGCAATACTTACCATAGTAAGTTTAGATTTAGGAATATGAAATGAAATAATATCACTTATATGATATTATGGAGTATGAAAGAAAATGATATCCTTTACGAGTATGTAAGGAAATAATATCATTTACGAGTATTGAAAAAAAACCATCCTTTACGAATATGAAAGAAATAATATCCCTTACGAGTATTGAAGGAAAATAATATCCTTTACCTTAGTAGAAGACTAGATCTGACTAGTATAACAGAGATTATCGTGAGGAAATCTTGTACTATTAGCTACATTCAAAGTATCCTTATATTCAAAATAAATACACACAATATTATAAAAGAAGAATTTTGTGATTCTGGTGTGAGTTTCATTTCTTAACTGAGCAACTTATTTATAGGAGGATGGTGGCGTGCTAAGCTTGATAACCTCAAAACGTTTGCCTAATATTCTGCCTAACTTCTTGCCTTAGTCTCACATTTCTTATTGATTGAGGGCCCATAATTTAAAAAAATGAATTGCAAGAGAAATTCTTTTAGCCCACCAACTTGGGGAAAAGGAAAAAGAATACAAAGAAAAATATCTCACCTCCACCCACCTTTAATATACTCACATGCTGCAAATCATATATTATAAAAATATTTTTATTTAAAAAGTTATCTAATATAGATTATAAAATTATAATATTATAATATCATAATATAATATTATAATATAATATCACAATAATATATTTGAATCAACATTCTATTGGAGAAGATAGTTGTGGTTTCATAAAAAAAATATGTCAAACTTTCAACAAATGTCTCATGCTAAATTCATCCATTTATATCAAAATGGACAAATATTTACTTATCATATTTATCAGCAATTTTTTTTATTCATTAATTATTTACAACTCTTTAATCTTTCAATAATTATTCCCAATTAATATTGTAGATTCACAATACTGACAATCAGATTGTTCCCAGGAAAGAGGGGGCTTTTCGATAAGGATTTCTCCTTAATATTTCCCGACAGAAGGAATATTCTCCGAAAAAATGAATATTCTCTGACAAAACAAATATTCCCTGACACGCTATTTATTTTCTATAATAACCCAAAAATTTATCTTCATATCAAATTAACATCTTACTATATAAAGAAAATTAAATCTTATTCATAAAAAGTTGAGGTCTTAAAACCTCCTCTCCTTATGAAATTTCGTCCTCAAAATTAATGTACGAACCTGTCATTTCGAAGAGGTGAAGATACCTAGCTCTCATTTAAGAATATTCTAACTCCTAGGTCATTTCCTTAATATCATATTTTCTCCATAAAACTTTGACTTGAGATATAACCTTTGAGCGTAAAATATGTTCTTTCTTATCCAAGGTCTTGACAGGTACCTCCTCATATGTTAAATCTTCTACTATCTCGTCTGGTTCTAATTCAATAATATGGTTTGGGTCTTCAACATATTTACGTAGCATGGATATGTGAAAAATATTATGAATATGAGACATACTTGGCGGTAAGGTGAGTTTGTAGGCCACAGTTTCTACTCGGTCGAGGATTTCAAATGGACCAATAAATCTAGGGTTGAACTTTCCTCTCTTTTCGAATTGATGAGTGGATTTATACCTATGATTTGGATATCTTTAGTGCTTAATTCTTTGTTAACTTTATGTATTTTTAGTGTTTTGTTACTTGTTTTTGTGTTTATGATGTAAGAAACGGCTTCGGAAGGTCAAAACATGAAAAACGGAGCTTAGTGGAATTTTTGTAATTTTTGGAAAAGTACCCTCGCCGGGGCGGGGGTTTCCTAGTGTAAAAAGCCCACCGGGGCGGGGGTGTCGGGAAGAAAAAGGAGTTTTCAAAATTTGAGTTCAAGAAGGATTGGTTTGAGCTGAATGTTCAAGGACTTCAAGGAGGACTAAAAGACACATGAAGAGGCATATAAAAGGAGGAGAATCACAAGGATTGAAAGGGAGGATTCCATTAGATTAGATTAGAGTAGATTAGGATCAAAACCCTAGTTCTTATGAGATTTGGAGAATGAAGCAACTTGGAGACCATTGAAGATTCAAAGTAGGAGCAAGAGCGAGCATCAAATTATAGACAACAAATTCTATCTTCTTCTCTACTCTTATATTTGTCTTTTAATGTTTATTCAATTATGAATTCTTGATTTTAATTCATTAATCATGAACTAAATTCTTGTTTAAGATTATAATGGAGCTTGTTGCGTAGTTTATTTTAATATGCTTCTCTATTAATTATTGTGTTTATTCTTGGATTATCTCACTACAAGAAATCACACATTTTATGATGAATTTTTTGCCACGCACAAATTTTGTCACAATTTGTTAATTAATAATTAAGAAATTCATAATCGTCACTAAAACTTTTGCTTTTGTGAAGAAATTAAATTTTGTTACTATTAATCATTTATATCGTCACTAATTTACACACTTGATGACGATTAACAAAATTTCATCACAAGTTATTTTGGAGGTAGAATTTCGTACCAAAATTTTGGAGGGAAACCTTTTAGTGACATTTTGTAATAATTGATGACAATATTTATTGTCACACAATATTTCTTTCGATGACAACATAATAGTTTGTCATTAATTATTTATTAAATTTAGTGACAATGTGCTTTCGTCACTAATGTTCACATTTAGTGACGCCAAAAATAAATTCATCACAATTTTATTTGGAGGCAAAATTTTTCAGAAAAATTTTGGAGGGAATTTTTTGAAAGACGAAAAAACAATAATTTATGACAATTTGTATTGTCATAAATATCAATTTTATATGACGAGATAATAGTTTGTCACTAATTAGATGAGTGGATAAGTGACAAAAATGGTTCTTCATAAATTCTTATATTTAGTGACAAAGTACGTAATAGCGTCACAATTTTATTTGGAGGCAAAGTTTTGCTAAAAAATTTTAGAGGGAAATTTTTTAAAGACAAAAAAAATAATAATTTATGACAATTTGTATTGTCATAAATACCAATTTTATATGACGAGATAATAGTGCGTCACTAATTAGATGCGTGAAAAAGTGACAAAAATGGTTCGTCATAAATTCTTATATTTAGTGACAAAGTACGTAATATCGTCACAATTTGATTTGGAGGCAAAAATTTTTAAGAAATTTTGGATGCAAATTTTGTAAAGACGAAAAATTAATAAATTATGTCAATTTTTATTGACACAAATACCAAATTTATATGAAGAGATAATAGTATGTCACTAATTAGATGAGTGAATAAGTGACAACACTGGTTCGTCATAAATCCTTATATTTAGTGACAAAGTATGCAATGACGTCACATTTTTATACGGAGGCAAAAATTTTCTAGAACCAACTTGTATCCAAGCGACGTCACCGGTCTTCCTTTTATCATTGGCAACCTCCATTATCAATTTTCAATAATCCCAATTAATTTGAAGATAGAAATTATTTAACATTTTAGGTATGTTTCTAGAATTTGATTTGAATTGATTAGTAGTTGTTCTAATTGAACAACTACGATTTTGAAATGATTTCATGTCGTTGTTGTTGATGGTTGCTATTGTTGTAGATGATCTTGTTCAATTTTGATAATCTAAATCACTATTTGGTTTAAATTTTTGACGAAGCAACTTCATAGATTTGATTAGTAAGTGTAGTGAATCAACATCATAGAATGGTTCTGCTTTCTTGAAAAAAAATGAGAGTAGTTATTTCGCGTATCAAGAGACTTAAATTCATAAGGTTGCTCTATAAGTTATGTATGTATTTATAATGTTGACAAAAGATAATTTAATAGTCCAAATGATTGCTTTAACTGTTCATAAATATAATAATAAATAGAACTTGTAGTGGTTGCTAGAAGAAAGGTTTAGGAGGACTTGTACCAAAAGCTGGCACCTTGGAGGGGAAAAAGGTATCTACAAACTTGCTAAGACAAGGTATATGAAAAATGGGTCTAAAGGTATCTACTTTTCTACTGCTACGGGTCTGCTATGGTTTGGGTATAAAGTGGATGTATTGGCTGGGTTTGGGTATAAAGCAGTTGTTCGAAGTTAACTGTTTGGTGAATTTGAGCTTAAGATCATTAGTTGCTTGATTGCATTTGACTAATAATATTATTGTTCCATATTTATGGGCCTAAAAAGATAGAATAAGTTTTTTTTAGTAATGTTATAGCTATAGTTATAGCTATAGTGTTGACAAAAGATAATTTAGTAGTCCAAATGATTGCTTTAACTGTTTATAAATATAATAATAAATAGAACTTGTAGTGGTAGCTAGGAGAAAGGTTTAGGAGGACTTGTACCAAAAGCTGGCACCTTGGAGGGGAAAAAGGTATCTACAAACTTGCTAAGACAAGGTACATGAAAACAAGGGTCTAAAGGTATCTACTTTTCTACTGCTACGGGTCTGCTATGGTTTGGGTATAAAGTGGATGTATTGGCTGGGTTTTGTGTATAAAGCAGTTGTTCGAAGTTAATTGTTTGGTGAATTTGAGCTTAAGATCATTAGTTGCTTGATTGCATTTGACTAATAATATTATTGTTCCATATTTATGGGCCTAAAAGATAGCATAAGTTTTTTAGTAATGTTATAGCTATAGTTCTGAAAAATTCACAATTTATTATTTAAACATTTCTTTCTTTATATATTTCTTTTTTAATTTCATAACTATTTGACTGATTTATGTCTATATATTTTTTTGATTTGCAAATAGAGTTTTTTCTGGAAGGTCAATAACCACAAGGTTGAAGGTTTTAATTAAGCATTTTCTTAGGATATGGATTTTAGAATTTCAGTTTTTTGGATTATATAATTTGGTTTTGTGGTACTTAGATTATTTAAGCAATTGTTTATTTCCTAGCTAGTTGGGTATTTTGTTGAATCGGTGAATCTACTATTTTTTTATAAGATAATTACTTTTTATTTTAAATGTTTATTGCCTTTTGTCTCTTATATTATATACAGTGTAAAGTTTATTTAAAAAGCTCACTAAATGTATTATATTTTTTTTTATTGAAAATTGTTAATGTAACAATACATTTTGAATGTCAAACAACTTAATATGACCACCACATCATCACGATTTATAATCATTTATTGACAAATAATATTTGGTTAATGAAAATTAAAATTTAATGACGAATAATATTAACTCTTTAGAATTAATAGTATTGTCATTATATATATTCATTTAGTTATGATAATTGATCTTGTCACTAATATTAACTATTTGGTGACAAGTTATGCTGTCACTATTATATATTCATTTAGTGATGACTTTTAATTTTGTAATTATTAATAGCTCTTTATGTGACGAGTTCTATCGTCACCATAAGTATTCAATTAGTGACAGAAAAAAATGTGTCATAGAAAGTAACTCTTTGGTGATAAACTATATCGTCACTATTATATATTCATTTAGTCACAACAACTAATTTTGTCACTATTAATAACTCTTTCTGTGATGAGATGTATTGTTACCATAAGTATTCAATTAGTGACATTGAAAAATGTATCCTAAAAAGTAACTCTTTGGTTACAAATTATTTTATAATATCATTTAAAATATGAAATGACAACGACATAATTGTCATGTTAAATATATTATAAGGTGACGAATTATTCTGTCGTCATTTATTTTCATATTTTTGGTGACAATAAACACAATAACATGACGAAAGAATAATAATAAATATGACAATATTTTCGTCATTAAAATTAGATGATTTAAATAGAGTAACATATTTTCGTCACTAAAACAATATAATTTAATGACGAAAAAAGATTTTCGTCATTTAATGCACTAAATTTTGATGACGAAACATAATATAGAGTGACGAAAGTTTCATTCAAATAGTGATGCTATTAACGTCACTAAAAGTAATTAATTATAGTGGCAATGGTGTATATAGTCACCATAAGTTAAAACATATAGTGACGACATCAAATATTGTCAAATAAACCTTTTACCACGCTCATACGGTGACGATCTCTAGGGCTGTTCATTTTTTTCGATTTTTTTGGTTTTTCGATTTTTCGAACCGAACCGAACCTGGCCGGATTCGGTATAAAAAGAGCTATCCTGGTTCGGTAAAAAAAGCCAGATATACCGATTTTTTGATCTGGATTTTTGGTTCTATGATTTTATGGTTCTATAAAAAAACCTAATTCTAATTATACTTGCTTTTCTAATTTTTTATTATTATTAATAATTTATTATTAATAATAATAAAATAATGATAATAATAATAATAATAAAATAATGATTATAATAATAATAATAATAATAAAATAATAATAAAAATAATAAAATAATAATAAAAATAATAATTATATTAATTTTCAAGAAAAACCAAAGATCTGAAACCAGGTTTCGAACCCCATCATGGCTGATTCGATATCTGGAATCCAACCGAATGATCGGTATCGAGATCAAGATTTGGGCGGTTTCGGTTCGGTTCGGTCTAGTAAAAACCGGTTGAACACCCCTAACGGTCTCTGTGACGATTAACACTCGTCACCAAATGTTTTAGTGACGAAAAATGAATTTTATGTGACAAATTTTAGAGCCATTTTTTGGTGTAATTTCTTGTAGTGCCTATTATGATTTGTGATGAATTTCTTAATTGCCTAGCTAACAATTAACGTGATAATCTATATAAACTCGAGAGATGAATTATAGATTTAGATATGATTATAATAGCATGTGATTGTGTTTTCTGCATGGCGTTAGAATTCATAATTTATGTATAGGATAGAGATATACCTATACATCGCATGTAATCTAATAGAGAACTTGTGCTTAAAATCCTCTTTAATTGTAATTCACATAGAGATATAGTGAATTAGTTAATTATGATGTTCTCTTTAATTCTATCATTTGTAGATTTAATTTGATTTGAGTATAATGCATTGAGAGATGATCATATTTACTTATGTGTTCTTGATTAACAATTCAGAATAATGAGCATAATTGATAAGGAGAATATTAATTTAAATGAAGCAATAAGTGAAGTTGTGATCTTAAATCTTCATAATCTAATTTTTAACTAGTGGTAATTAGAATTAGTTTAATTAAATAATTTAATTCATAACCTTAAATTGATTGTTTAAAGAAAATTAGTTTAGTTAGGAGTTAGTATTTGGTAATTAGTATTAATAATTCCTTCTGGGAACGATACTCGACTTACACTATATTACTTGTTGATCACTTATACTTGCGTGTTGTGCGTAATTAGATTTTACACCAACACGAATCTCGTAACTCCTTTCCATGGAGCAACACGTAATAATACATGGTCTTCGACATTAAATTCATGTCCTTTCGATGAAGATCATCATAACTCTTTTGTCAATCTTGTGTTGTTTGTATACGTTGTCAGATCATTTGAATCTCTTTTTTCAGACATACGTACAACTTTTGGATTTGCAGCTTGAGCAGCTTTGACTTTATCGATTGAAGTCGGTTCTACTCGTATATTTATCATCTTTACGTGGGTCCCTAAAGTCTTTAACTCTATCTCAATCTTTTGTAAGTCATACAAAATGGATCTTTGTGTTGAAAATATCGCACTCGTACTCGCATGTGATTTTATACTCAACGTGTTAGCTACTACGTTCACTTTTCTAAGATGGTATTGGATGGTATGGTCGTAATCCTTCAACAATTCAAGCCAACGTCGTTGCCACATGTTGAGTTCATTTTGGTTGAAAAAATATTTGAGGCTGTTGGAGTATATTAGGATGTCATCAATAAAGACAAATCACGAAATGATCAAAATATTCCTTGAATATTTGGTTTATCATGTCCATGAAAGCAACATGGGCATTGGTTAATCCAAAAGACATTACTAAGAATTCATAATGTCTATATCGAGTTTTGAAGGTAGTCTTTCGAATGCCATCATTTTTAATCTTTAACTAATGATATCCAAAATGGAGATCAATCTTTGAAAAGAATTGAGCATCTTGTAACTGGTCAAATAGGTCATCAATGCGAGGTAATGGGTACCTATTTTTGATGGTGACATGGTTCAACTCCCGATACTCAATGCAGAGTCTTATACTCCTATCTTTGTACTTTATGAATAAAACAGGAGCACCCCAAGGCAGTGTACTAGGACGCATAAAGCTTGTGTCTAACAATTCTTGAAGTTAGACTTTCAACTCCTGAAGTTCAATAGGAGCCATTCGATATGGGGTCTTGGAAATGGGTTTTGTACCAGGTTCAAGGTCAATACAAAATTTAATTTCATATTCAGGGGTAGGATAGGAAGTTCTTCGGAAAATAAGTCAGGGAATTTTTTAACAACAAAAATATCATTTAAATCTGACGTATTTTTGTTTAAATTAGTAACATGGGCTAAGAAAGCTTGACATCCATTTTTTAATAAACAAATGACTTTATGGCTAGAGATGATAGTGATTGATTTTAATGATTTGGTTGCTTGAATTGGCATAACAGGTTGATTATGAATATAAAAACTAAGGACCTTACAAAAATAATTAATTTTAGTATTATGGGTAGTTTATTAGTCAATTCCTAAAATCACCTTAAATTCAAGTATTTTCAAAGAGATGAGATCGGCGGGTAATGCGAGGTTACCGATTTGAATCGAACAAGATTTATAAACAGTAGATGTAATAAAGGTTTCTCCTAACGAAGTTTCAACAGATAAGTAAAAATCTAATTTCTTAGGGTTTAAGTTCAAACATTGAGCACAAGCAGGTGAAATAAAATAGTAGGTAGAACCAGTATCTAATAAGGCATAGACTTCACAAGAGTTTATAATTAACTTACCTGTGGTAACTTCGTTTAGGTTTCTCACTTTTTGAGAAGTCACGACAAAAGCTCACCCCTGAACCACAGGTTTTGACTTGTCTGTGACAGCCTTTGGTGTCATCATTACAGCTGGACTTGATTTTGCTATAGGATAAAATCAAGCTATGTGACCGTTCTTTCCATAACTGAAACACGCCTTGGACGGCTGTGTACAGTTTGGACTGATATGTCCCTCTTGTCTGCATTTATAACATATGATTGGTGGTCATTCTCCTCCCCTAGAAACTGGTGCTGGTGCCGATATCGGTACCTTTTCATGGTCATTGTTGAATATTCTCTTCTTAAAGTTGTTTCCACTTGACTCAGTTCTTCTATTATCTGGGCCAAGATTACCACCGAAGTGGTTACCATTTCTGGAATGATAATTTTTGTGACACCCCCAAATCCAGGTACTTAAATTCCCACGGGATTTGGTGTTCACTGTCCAAACCTCATATATCTATCTACCCATAATAAATGAAAAACCATAAATAGATAGAAATAAACCATCTCCTTATTGAGTTACAACATCTGAATGTAAATACATCAATCACAGGTCATACTAACCTTAAATCTTAAATGCGAAAACATAAACAAATAATAAGTCTTACACAAATTTAACATAAGTCTAAAACATAAATACATCAAATAAACAACAAGTCTTCATCACTTGTTAACTTTGCCCTTGCCTTTGCTAGTAGAAGGCTCGTCGGACCTTTCGTTCTTAACTGTAATGTTATTATTACGCAAGAGTGAGCACGATTACCAACAAGTATAATAATATAACAATAAAATAATAGCATGCGAATGAATCAAAGACTTCTGAAATAAGAAAACTCGACTTTTGAATCAAGAATGAATAACAAGAATCAAAAGAACTTCTGAGGGTCATAAGACCTTGAACTATGTCCTAGGTTGTCAAGTGTTTACACTTGAAACCTTTAACAGTCATAAGACTATGGACTCTTCTTATTGTACTTAGGGGGATCAGCCCTTAGTACCATACTGTGCACAATATCTCAACGCTAAAGCGTAAATAATCCCCTATTAAAGGGTTGTTCATCTCAGTTTGACATCAAAGTCCGCACCAAAGGAAGTTTGGTTTGGATAAGCTCAATAAAAGTACTAGAATTTAGAACACTCATCAACTATGGACTAGTCGAATCAATAAGGGTTCGCTATTCTTACAAGGTTCCAAAATAAACTGATACTCAATTCGAATAATAATTCTCAATAGGTATACAATCGAATAAGTATTGTATAACTGAATTCATACTTTAAAAGAATTATAGCATCTAATATGAAATTTTGACTTGAACAACAATAAACAAGATAAATTAATGAACTTTCTTTATGTAAAGAAACAAGGTTTAGGAACTTACCTCGTGCGTAGGCTAAACAATTACTACTTTCGTTCACCACAAATCCTACACACATACTATAAGTATTCACTGTAAGACCCCAACTTTTATGAATAAAGATTAATTTTTCTCAAAATATATTTTTGAATATTATGGTGTGGATTTGATATAATGTTATAGTTGTGGGCAATATTCATAAATTTTGCAAAGTAAGCAAGTTGTTATAAAATATTCGATTGGTCGGGGAATATTCGTTTTAACAGGGAATATTTGTACGATGGAAAAATCATTGGTGGACCCCACAACAAAAGTATTGTCAGAGTTAGAAAACGACAAAAATATCTTTTATAAAAATAACGGCGAAAGTTTTACTGTTAAACTGTTGAACCACCCAGTAGTAAAAGTACAGTAATACACATGGTTGTATTGTAGCACACGGTATTGTACAGTATCTTTGATTATTGATGCTTACGTGAGAAGTCACTCAGTTATACTCAATTATTGCTACGATAATTCTTTGCGTAATATCTCTCATATTATTGATTCAATTATTATCACAAAGATTATCTCGCATAATATTTATTATTATTAAATCAATAATTGAGACGACAAAATTATTCATATTATTATTTGCAATATTGACGATGTCTAAAAAGTTCTGTCGAGGAGAGGTTTGGTCACCTAATTGCACGCCAATAGGGAGAAATCCTTATCGGAAAGCCCCCTCTTTCCTGGGAAATATTTGGTTGTTAAATATTATGAGTTATAATATTAATGATGAATAAATTCGTGTTGATTAAAGATGAAATTGATATTTCCATTGTCTTGGGATTATTAGTGTTAATGGAAATCGACATTTATTTCGATAATAATCAATTTTTGGAGGTTATATTGACCAATCGGGTAATTAATCGGATAAATGAGTAATTAACTATTAATTCACATGCTTATAACTATTTGTTCACATGTATATACTATTGATTCACATGCATGTACTACTAGGGGAGGTGTTGCAAGATTGATAATACTTGCATGACTAAATTAAAAATGGAGGTATAGATGAAGGTACTATATTGTAACTATTTTTTCACATGTATAGAACTATTGATTCACATGAATGTACTATTGATTCACATGCATATACTATTAGGGGAGGTGGTGCAAGTTTGATAATACTTGCAGGGCTAGATTAAAAATGAAGGAAAAGATGAAGGTATTATACTGTAGTATTTCGAGCCCCAAAATGTGCAATTATCAAAACTATATTTTCCTATAAATAGAAACTCATTCTTCTTTCATTCTCACCAATTCACTAATACTCCTAAGAGCAATTATAGAGAGAGAAGCTATAGAGAGAAGCTATAGAGAGAAAGAAGAAGAGTATTTTGCTACTTCACTATTGCAGTATCCTGCCTTCTACTAAGGTAAGGGGTATTATTTCTTTCGTATTCATAATGGATATTATTTTTGTTCAATATTCGTATGAAATAATATTTTCTTCCATACTCTGTAGTATGTAAGTAATATTATTTTATTTTTTATCCCTAATTCTACACTCATTTTGTTGAAGTATTGCTTCTATACTCCGTGAAATTAGTAGAATATCTTTGAAATTTGCGCTTCATCTAGTATCATTTCACAAGGATATTTTTCTGAACATTCATGTTAAATTTTAAGCTTTTTATGACGGAGTACTATTTATAGATACTATTCATTTATACGGCACTATTCATACGTATGGTACTATTCACAAAGTACTATTCATGGGCACTATTCATAAATAATATACTATTCATAAATATGGTACAATTCATAAAGTACTATTTATGAGATACTATTCATAAAGTACTATTCATGGGGTAATTCATGAAGTACTATTCACAAAGTACTATTCCTGAAGTACTATTCATGAAATACTATTCACGTGATACTATTCACTTGGAGTACTATTCATGATAAAAATTGATTTCTTTTCCGTCCAAATCATATTTGATACAGTATTATTCTTGAATTTTATTCCACAAAGCAGTATCATGTTGACAATTTGGATATTATTGAATTCTGGATAAATTAAATTATAAATCTTTATAATTTATCCTTACTTTCATTTAATTGAATTCTTATATCATTGTCATCATCCTCATATTTATATTGTGATGAAAGTTATCTATGGCTTTTGTGTATAGATGGACTGTTGATTGGTATGATTATGACCAGGGATTATTCGGTATAATCATGATCGTAATGTTACAAATGATGTGGTAAAAGTTCTCATTGGCCCGTAGTGCATTGATGGACAGATGTTGGTATGATCATAACCATGCGTTCTCTTCGGCCAAGGGTGCAAAGATGAATTTTTGTTTGGCATGATCATGACCATTGGTGAAAACACGAATATCCTTGGCCCGTAGTGCATGGATAATTCGTGGTCGTGATACTAACGAATATCCTTTGCCATAGTGTAGGGATGATTCGATGATGTGGATTATTTATTAAGCTGAGTCTCAGCAATAAAATTGATGGTAAACTTTTGAAAACATAGAAATTAGTAGATATCATTCTCTACTTGACTCTTTTAATGGATTGGTTGTTCCGCTGCAGTTGTTGATCTAAAACTTATTGTCTATTGTATTCTATCAGTTGTTATACTGTTGAAGGCTAAGGATAATTTATTCTGCATTATCTTAGTCATAATATTTCTTACTGGGCTAGTTGAGCTCACCCTTTTCTTTCATTATTCTCTTCAGGAAATGAGAATATAGTTGGGACGAGTCGGGGAATGGAGTGATGGTCCAGGATAAGTGACTATAGTAATCCTCACTATTCTATAAAATAGCGTGATAATAATTGTAATGAGGACTCAATTGAGTGTGGATATTGTTTAGAAGACAATATTCGTGTTAAAACTCTCAGCTATGTTTTATCGTATTTTACACGACAGTTGTATAAAAGAAGTTTGTAGTTGTATTATATACCATGTATTTGGCGACCCAAGATGGGTGATGTATACCTATTTTGGGGGCGTCACATTCACGTCATTCATTAGTTACATTTTCACTTAATTATTTAATATAACTCCACTTTATTTAACAAATCATTACCCTTCTAATTTAATTACTTAATTAAATTAGAATATTTTCATTCCCTTACTATTATTACGCTCGAATAAATTATTTCATAATAATTTCCATCGAATATTTATTTTATTCCATAAATATTTCAATTAAAATATTTATTTTATTTTATAAATATTTTAATAATAATCTCCATCGAATATTTATTTTATTCCATAAATATTTCAACTAAAATATTTATTTTATTTGATAAATATTTTAATAATAATTTCCATCAAATATTTATTTTATTCCATAAATATCTTAATTAAAATATTCATTTTATTTTATAAATATTTTAATAATAATTTCCATCGAATATTTATTTTATTGCATAAATATCTTAATTAAAATATTTATTTTATTTTATAAATATTTTAATAATAATTTTCATCGAATATTTATTTTATTCCATAAATATCTCAATTAAAATATTCATTTTATTTGATAAATATTTTAATTAATAATTTTCATAGAATATTTATTTTATTCCATAAATATCTCAATTAAAATATTCATTTTATTTGATAATTATTTTAATTAATAATTTTCATCAAATATTTATTTTATTTCATAAATATCTCAATTAAAATATTCATTTTATTTGATAAATATTTTAATTAATTATTATTATTAATTTATTTATTTTTTTAATTTATTTTTTTTTTGCCAAATTTAGGGCAAATTAGTTATTACGCCTACCGTAAGTGGGTTACCTGCACTCGATTCTAAAGATTCAGAGATTTTGCAGTTCACGAACACATAACAAAGCAATGTTAGGCCAAAAAATCTCACACAAGTTCAACCGTGTGTTCTCGTGAAGAACACAGAACAAGACCATAACTTCTAATTTCTTTGTCCATACATTAATTTAAGCATACCCATATACCATAATTCATATATGATCAGTACCCAACCTTTCTAACATGATTTTAACAACTTAATTCGTACAATCACTTGACTCAAATCACATAATTTCACCGTTCTTATGAAAATCTCTATTTTTAACATTATTAATGAAATTAATTACTGCGAACTCATTTTTTGACCAAATCAGCCCGTTTAAGTTTCGTTCTTTTCATTTTTACATGTATAAACGCAATCATTCATCAATTTACAGATTAATATGCAATTTAAACATAAATTTTTGTAGTTATAAGTTATATTCATATATTTTCTCTGAAAACTATAAAACTCCAATTTGAACATGATTTCATGGATTAATTATTCTAAAGCAAATATAGATCATATATAATTGAACTATACATGTTAATACACATATATAACATCATAAATTTAACAATTGACCATGTAAATTTAATTATAGAGAGTTAAAAACTAGTTTTTCATGAAAACTTTAAGAACATAAATTAAAAGCTTAGATTAAGGGATTACCCTTGATTTCTCTGCTTCAGTACTCAAGGATGACAAGGCTCTTCTTTAATTTTCCAACTCTTTCTTCTTCAATCTCACAATTCTCTCAAATTTCTCTCTTTTCTCTCTCCATGATTGAGTTTTCCAGACTTAAACAATGAACTGAAGAATGTGTATTAATTATAAATAAACTGACGTAGTTGTGGTCAGTTAATCCCTTAGTGGGTTAACTGGCCAACTTCTCTTAGGGCCATTTTTGGCTAGCCTTAAAAGGCCCATTTTTATTTATTTTAATTAATCTCTTATAATATAGTTTATTAATGTCACACCCAATTAAGCAATTAATCAAATATCTTATTTAATTTAATTTAAATAAAATATAATAATTTCTCATCAATTCACATAGTCACATAATTCATTAAATCTCTAATTAATTATTAAATTAATTAGAATAACATTATGCTTATTAATTAATTTATTTAATCAAATAAGCTCAATTAAATACATACTTTGAATATAAAAATTCTCCACATTAATTTAATCAATGTAACACATATAATTAAATTAATCTACCACATTTTCATCATTTAATTATTTAACCCAATAATTAAATCATCGAAACATATTTATTTAATTTAATTAATATTCAAATTAAATTACAAAAATCTCGTTTGTCACAATTTTCTCAACGCTGGTTATCATTGTTCTAATGACTGCTGCAACTGGTACGAGTATTATCGTGTTGTTGGTTGTTATCTTTTAGTTGCACTACTTCTTTCTCTTGTTCCACCAATTGAGCCCTATCCACTATATCTGACTATAAATTAAGTTTATGAGAAATAAGATGTTTACAAATTTCAAATTTCAAACCTCGTAAGAACATTCGGGTCATGCATTCTTTATTATCCCTTAAGTGGGACGTAAATCAGGATAACTCGGCAAATTTGGCTTCATATTGCGAGAAAGTCATATTATGCTCCAACTTAATAAATTCCACTTCCTTCATGTGAAGAATGTTCTCTAGGAAATACTTGTTATTAAACAGCTCTTGAAACTTTGCCTAAGGAATTTCAAGTGCTGAGTGATGTGCGTGCTTCACTGATTCCCACCAGTGATCTATCTCTCCTCAAAACATAAAGGTGGCGAATAAAACTTTTGATCATCAGCGCAACGCAGTACATCAAATATCTTCATCATTTGTTTAAGCCACGCCGCTTCCTTGAGTGGGTTTGACTTTCTATGGAATTCAGGTGGTCCTAACTTCTGAACATGAACTTCTTCATAGGACAAATCCTTCTCAAATTGTAGGGGTTCATATTCAATCACAATTTTGTAATCGGGTTTGTAGGGTCGTAAGACAGAAACATGGAAAACATTATGGATATGTCCTAAGGCTGGAGGTAAGGCTACTTTATAGGCAACTTCACCAATTCTCCTCAAAACTTTAAAGGGTCCAATGAACCTCGGGCTCAATTTCCCCTTTTTACCGAATCTGATCTTTCCTTTCTAGGGAGAGACTTTCAAAAATACCAAGCTGACTAATTCGAACTCAACATTCTTACGGTGTGGATCAGCGTATTTCTTCTGCCTATCCTGAGCTACTACTAGTCTTTCTCGTATTTCTTTGACTATTTCTGCTGTTTGCTATACCAGTTCTGGTCCTAGTAACTGTCTCTTGCCAACTTCATCCCAGTAAAGTGGAGTTCTACACTTTCTACCATACAACGCTTCATAAGGTGGCATGCCAATACTAGCGTGGTAACTTTTGTTGTAGCCGAATTCTACAAGCGGTAAGTGATCATCCCAATTTCCTTTAAAATCTATAATGCACGTTCTCAATATATCCTCCAATGTCTGAATCATTCTTTCGCTCTACCCATCTGTCTGAGGGTGATATGCCGTACTCATTCTCAATTGCGTCCCCATGCACTCCTGTAGTCGCTTCCAGAAGTTTGATGTAAAGCGAAGATCCCTATCTGAGACAATTGACACCGGAACTCTGTGCCTCAAAATAATCTCTTTCACATATAACCTTGCCAACTGATCTAAGACGTTGAATTTGATTCTGATCGGAAGGAAGTGTGTGGATTTTGTCAGTCAGTCAATGATAACCCATACTGCGTCATAGCCTTTTTGAGTTATCGGAAGGCCAACCACGAAATCCTTTGTAATATGTTCCCATTTCCATTCTAGGATCTCTAAAGGTTGTAGCAACCCACTCAGCCTCTGATGTTCTGCTTTGACTTTTTGGCAAGTTAGACACTTGGCAACACACTTTGCAACATTTCGTTTCAAATTTGGCCACCAGAAATGTTGTCGAAGATCTTGGTACATCTTGGTACTACCAGGATGAATCGAATATCGTGAGCTATAAGCCTCGCTCAAAATATCTTCCTTAATCTCTGGCACTGGCGGTACCCAAATTCTGCTCTCAAATCTCAGTAGTCCCTCACTATCTATCTTTAATCTCGATTCAGTTTCTTCAGGTATCTTCTTTTTCACCTTTTCACATTCTTCATCCTGAAGTTAAGCCTCCTTAATTTTATCCAGTAAAGTTTTACCAGCTTGCATCTGGAACAACTTCTCGTCAATCTCCATAAGATACTTCACTTCCAATTCCAGCTTCTCCATCACGGAAATTAGCTCCTCTTGAGTGGTCAACATCATCAATTTCTCCCGACCATTTTTGCTTAAGGCATCGACAACCACATTTGCCTTGCCCGGATGGTATAAAATCTTGCAGTCATAATCCTTAATTAACTCCAGCCATCTTCTCTAGTGTATATTCAAGTCCTTCTGTGTAAAAATATATTTCAGACTCTTGTGGTCTGTATATATTTCACACTTCTCCCCATAAAGATAGTGTCTCCAGATTTTTAAAGCAAATACCACTGCAACTAACTCTAAATCATGGGTTGGACACCCCTTCTCATAGTCCTTCTATTGCCGTGATGCATACGCAATGACCCTACCATTTTGAATAAGAACACAACCCAGTCCTTTATGCGACGCATCACTATAAACCACAAAATTTCATGTGTCATCCAAACGAATTTCACAGCTTTCCTAGTCAAATTTGTCAGCGGGGTTGCGATCTTGGAAAAGTCCTGAATGAATCTTCTATAATATCCTGCCAATCCAAGGAAACTTCTTACTTTTGAAGGCGTTTTCAGCTGATCCCAGTTCATCACATCTTCGACTTTGGATGGATATCTATTCTTAATCGTGACCATATTCAGTTCTCTGTAGTCAATGCAGAGCCGCATCGTCCTGTCCTTCTTCTTTACAAATAACACCGGTGCTCCCCACTGCGATACGCTCGGTTGAATGTATTTCTTGTCCAGTAACTCTTGCAATTGTACCATCAATTCTTTCATCTCTACCGGAGCCATCCGATACGGTGCCTTCGATATTGGAGTCATTCCTGGCGGCAAATTGATCACCAACTCAACCTCTCTGTCTGGCGGAAGTCTTGATAGATCATCTGTAAATACGTCTGTGAAGTCCCTCACTACTGGTATCTCCTCTATTTTTAGGTTCTCTTTACGACTGTCAACTATGTAAGCTAAATATCCTACACAACCTTGTCTTAACAACTTCCTGCCCTGCATCATCATCAGACAACTCGCTTGTCTAGGCGACTTGCTGCCATAAAACACAACTTTTGAAGGAGTCATAAGGTTAATACGCTTCTTCTAGCAATCAATTATAGCCCCGTAATTGAATAACCAATCCATTCCCAAGATAACGTCAAATTCCCCAAGTTTGATAGGGATAAGGTCTACGTTCATAATGTTACCCTTAATATCCACCTTACAGTTCTTGTGTACGTACTTAACAGGGATCACTTTTCTATTCACAATCTCTATGTTCATGGGGTATTCTAACTCGTCCTTAGGCAATTCCAAGTTCTTAGCAAAGTCATCAGATATAAATGAACAAGTAGCACCCAAATCAAATAATACATAAGCATTAACTTTATTAATCGGAATGATACCTGACACCACATCGTGAGACTGCACAGCATTCTGCACTGTCATGTTAAATATCTTGGCGGTCGATCGGTTGGTTGCAGTTGGTCCCGTGATAGTTAGAGCACTGCTACTGCTGTTTCCCCTATTCCCTCCTGTTCCTACCCCTCTAGATCCCTTCTTAGGACAATCCCTATCCAAATGGTCCTTTGACCCACATGTGATGCAGGCGCCCTTCTTTGGTTTAGGGCAGTTAGGTGCTATGTGGCCTTCCTGACCACAATTGTAGCAAACTCTTTTCCCTTTCATACAGACCCCTAGGTGAGCTTTCTCGCAGGTCAGACATGCTTCAATTCTCTTCTTCTGACCTCTTTGCTAAATTCTAGTTGATGAGTTGTCAGTCCACCTCTTTTTCTGATTGATACTTCCTCCCGTGTTCCTGCCACTAGCCTTGTTATTTCCCTCATTTTCACTCTTCTTCTTCTTCTTCTTCTTCTTCTTCTTCTTCTTCTTCTTCTTCTTCTTCTTCTTCTTCTTCTTCTTCTTCTTCTTCTTATTCTGATCCTGATTGTACTTGGTCACCGCATCGCTCCCACCTTCAGCGAGGATGGCCTTTTCCAGTACTCCAGCAAAAGTGTTCACCTGAAACATTGACACTTTGCTATATAACCAGGGCTTTAGTCCCTGTTCAAACCTTCTTGCCTTCCTTTCATCTGTGTGTATTTGATACGAGGGGAACCTAGCCAACTCATTGAATTTTGCCACATAGTCTGATACGAACATATTTCCTTGCTTCAATTCCAAAAATTATTCCGCTATTTGGTTCTGCGAGCTTGTCGAGAAGTACATCTTGAAGAACATCTCCATAAACCTCTCCTAGCTTCACACCTTCTCCTCCACGAACCTTATTTGCTTGCCACCAATAACTGGCTTCTGATTTCAACATGAACGTTGCGTATGCAATTTTCTGGTCCTCTCTGACTTTGGCGACGTCAAAAACTTTTTCCATCTCCATAACCCAAGTTTGAGCTTCTATCGGGTTCATGGAGCCTTTAAACTCTGGCGGTCCCACTACCTTGAAATCATGGGCACTATTCATAAATAATGTACTATTGATAAATATAGTACTATTCATAAAGTACTATCCACGGGGTACTATTTATGAAGTACTATTCACGGGGTACTATTCACGGGGTACTATTCATAAAGTAATATTTAAAAAATACTATTCATGGGGTACTATTCACTCAGGTACTATTCACCCGGAGTACTATTCATGACAAAATTTGATTTCTTTTCGGTCCAAATCATTTTTGATACAATATTATTCTTGAATTTTACTCCATAAAGTAGTATCATGTTGACAATTTGGATATTATTGAATTCTGGTTAAATTAAATTATAAATCTTTAAAATTTATACTTGCTTTCATTTAATTGAATTCTTATATCATTGTCATCATCCTCATGCTTATATTGTGATGAAAGTCATCTGTGGCTTACGTGCATAGATGGACTGTTGATTGGTATGATTATGACCAGTGATTATTCGGTATAATCATGACCTTAATGTTACAAATGATGTGGTAAAAGTTCTCATTGGCCCGTAGTGCATTGATGGAAAGATGTTGGTATGGTCATAACCATGCGTTCTCCTCGGCCAAGGGTGCAAAGATGAATTGTTGTTTGGCATGATCATGACCATTGGTGAAAACACGTATATTCTTGGCCCGTAGTGCATGGATAATTCGTGGTTGTGATACTAATGAATATCCTTGGCCGTAGTGCAGGGATGATTCGATGATGTGGATTATCTATTAAGTTGAGTCTCAACAATAAAATTGATGGCAAACTTTTGAAAACATAGAAGTTAGTAGATATCATGCTCTACTTGACTCTTCTAATGGATTGCTTGTTCTGCTGCAGTTGTTGATCTAAAACTTGTTGTCTATTGTATTTTATCAGTTGTTATACTGTTGAAGGTTAAGGATAATTTATTTTGCATCATCTTAGTCATAATATTTCTTACTGGGCTAGTTGAGCTCACCCTTTTCTTTCACTGTTCTCCTCAGGAAATGAGAATATAGCTGGGACTAGTCGGGGAATGGAGTGACGGTCCAGACGGTTGCTTTAGTAGTCCTCACTATTCTGTGAAATAGTGTGATAATAATTGTAATGAGATTGAATTTGAGTTTAGATATTATCTAGGAGACAATACTCGTGTTAAAACTCTCAGCTATGTTTTATCGTATTCTGCACGAGAATTGTATAATTAAGTTATAGTTGTATTCCGTACCATGTATTTGGCGACCCAAGATGGGTGATGTATACCTATTTTGGGGGTGTCACAGTTAGTATCAAAGCTTAGGGATATGATCCCTGGCTGAGATGTGAGACTAAAACTAAGAGGGGAGATACGGGTTAACCCTTCACTAGTATGACCCACCTAAGTTATTTGTTATTTAAATGGTCGGTCAGAGTATAGGGATAATATGTGGCATGCCAATTAACCCTTGTTTTGTGACAATGTTTGAGAATGACATCTGAAAATGTTGAGATAAGCAATGGAACACATGAGACCGGTGAGTCATCGCTGATCAATAACCAGGATAATGTGCATCAGGAAGGCAATAATCCTCGTGTAAACAACAACACCGACCAAATGACGAACGATGGTACGTTTAAGATTTTTCTATAATTTATGCAAAACCAAACGAGAGAGACTCTTGTTCAAAATGCAGGTGAAAACACTGGCAACTCACGGCTGGTCACCGCTAAGCAGTTCAAGGAGCTGGGACCACAGGAGTTTTTGGGAAAGCCAGAACCACTTAAGGTAGAGACGTGGATAAAGTAGATCACCAAGATATTTGATGTCTTGGAATGCTCAGAGGAGCAAAAGGTTCCCTTTGCCACCTTTATGTTGCGTGAAGAAGCAGATTACTAGTGGGAATCTGTAAAACGTACTCATCTTTCAGCACTAAAAATGTCTTGGGATAGGTTCTAAGAATTATTCAATGAAAAGTACTTTCCCGAAAGTATCCGTCACATGAAGAAGGTGGAATTCATCAAGCTAGAGAAAAACAATATGACCATGTCGTAGTACGAGGCAGAGTTTTCCGAGTTATCCCGGTTTGCATCCCATTTGGTTGATAATGAGGAGCGAATGACGCGAATGTTTCTGCGAGGTTTGAAACTCAAAATACGTCAATACCTCATTTCGCACAAACTTTGTTTATATTCAAATATTGTGAATAGGGCTCAGTTATTAGAACACGATTATGAGTCAGCTCAACCAAAAGGCAACGACCAACAACACGATAATAATTGTACCGGTGGCAATGGTCATCGGAACAACGATAACCATCGTGGAGGAAATTATCAGGTAAGAAATGGTAACCACTTCGGTGGTAATCATGGCCAAGATAATAGGAAAGGTGAACTAAGTGAGAACAACTTTAAGAAGAGGAGATTCAATAATGATGGAAAGACAGCAGCACCAACACCAATTTTTAAGGAAGGAGAACGACCACCGGTCGTATGTTTCAAATGCCGACAGGAGGGACACATCCTTCCAAACTGTACGCAGCAACCCAAAGCGTGTTTCAATTGTGAAAGAGAAGGTCACCTAACTCAATTTTGTTGTGTAGTGAAGTCAAGTCCAGCTGGGATGGTGACGCCAAAGAATGTCCCAGACAAGTCAAAGCCGGTAGTTTAAGTGAGAGCGTTTGTCGAGGAACCCGAACGAAGTTATCATGGGTAAGTTAATCATAAACTCTTAAGAAGTCTATACCTTGTTAGATACCGGTTCTACCCATTCTTTTATTTCTCCTACTTGCGCTCAATGTTTAAATTTAACTCCGGAGAAATTACACTTTGACTTATCTGTTGAAACTCTGTTAGGAGAAACCTTCGTTATATCGCTTTGAAAATACTTGCCTTTGATGTGATTTTAGGAATCGACTGGTTAACTACTCATCATGCTAAAATTGATTGTTTTTGTATAGTTGTTAACCTTCCTAACAAACCTGTTATGCGGATTCAAGTAACCAAACTACTAAATTCAACCATTGTCATATTAAGCCATAAGTAAATAGACCCAAGTGTAAGACCCCGAAATTTTTTTAAATAAAAAGGAATTTCCTTTATTTATTATTTTGAAATAGTAAGGGTTGATTTGATTAATGTGGATAGTTAAGGGTTAAATACATAAATATTTCAAAATAAGCAAGTGGTTATAAAATATTCATTTTGTCGGGAATATTCGTTTGGTCGTGGAATATTCGTCGCTTCGGGGAATATTATGCGACCAAATGCGAGCCATGTGTGGGCCCATAACGAGCGATTGGATGAGGAAAGCGACAAAGTTTGGGTGGTTATAAATAACGGGCGTAGTTATTACCGTTAAGATCGTTGGAATACCCGGTGGTTAAAATACGATGTCTGGCGTGGTTGCACAAGAGAGCACACCTGTATTGCACAAGATTGTTGAATTATTGATCCTTACGTAAGATGGCACTACTCAATAATTTTCACGGTGAGTTCTTTGCTCAATATTTTATTGATTCAATAATTGTCATGTTGATATTTTATATTATTGTTGTTCAATAATTGTCAATCGCACAAAGATTTCCCATTATCGGATCAATAATTCATATTATTTGAATAATATTATTAGATAACATTATTGGCAATGTCTAGAAAGTTACATCTAAGGAGAGGTTTGGTCACCTAATTGCGCGCCATGATGAGAGAGATCCTTATTGAAAGCCCCTCTTTCCGGGAACGGCTGGTTGTCATAAATGTGATTACTAATATTATTTGTGAATAATTAATTATTGATTCATATGGTAAGGAAATATTTATTTTATATGAATATAAATGATGGATTTATTTATGTGGTTATTAATGAAGGAATTAATGTTGAGGTGTTTTATCGATATTTTATCGGATTGAGGTGTTAAAAATCAAATCGAGGGTTTTGAGATATATTGCGGGGTTATAATTTTTAATCCGACCGTTGGATTGTGGTAATTTTTTGGGTATGTTATACATACATAAGTTGAGTATATGTCCACAAATTTTGAACCGTTAAAATGCACGAATGATTTGTTATGAATTTTAAGAGGTGTCTCGATTCGGAAATTAGGGTTATAATTGATTTTGGTGGAAAATTCTAGAATTGAGTGGGCCCCACTTGTGGTTGGTGAAGAAATGTGCTGAATTTTATTTCAAATGTGGTGGGTGGCAATAGTAGCGGTAAAAAGCCATCGTGTAGCAAGTCAAGTCCCTTCTACGGCTAACATTTTCCTATAAATAGAGGGCTAAGTTAGAATTGAAAATCACACCGAAACAAAGTTTTCTCTTTTTCTCTCTATATTATTGAGCGTATTTTGTGAGTATTTAGATACTTTGAGAGTTGATGTTCAATCTGAAGTTTTATTCAAATCACTTTCGACCTTTCCTTCCGTAATTGATTCTTTGAGGTAAGGGATGTTATTTTCTTCTCAAATGATATTAATTCTTCAATATCATTATCTTTGAAATATTGGTTGGTACTTTTATCAAATTTGGAACTTTTTCATGTCGGGGTTACTATTCATGAGTTACTATTCACGAGTTACTATTCATGAGTTACTATTCACGAGTTACTATTCACGAGTACTATTAATAAAGCGTGAAGATGTTTTTTGTGGAATTTCTACCTTTGGGTGTGTCAGAGTTACTATTCACGTATACTGGCCTTATTCACGATATCTGGTATTATTCACGAATCACGGCACTATTCAATTTAAAAATGAAAATTTTTCTTTTAAATCTAAAATATCTATTCGGATACTAGCTTTGATTGTATCCATGTTTTGATCATTCTTGAATTTTACTTCACTATGATTATTTTTGAGGTATTTTGAACGTGGATAAAACCAAGTACTGAATCCTTAATCCTTGTCATTTTGTTTCACCGGATTCGTTTCTTTAAAATATTTTCATCATCCTCGGTCTTAAATGATGATATTATTGAATATCTTTGGCACAGAGTGCAAAGATGAATGATTTCAAGAATATCTTTGGCACCAGTAGTGCAAAGATGAGCGGTGTTTAAATGAACATGACCGATCGATGAATATCTTTGGCCTCAGTAGTGCAAAGATGAGCAGTGTTTAAATGAACATGACCGATCGATGAATATCTTTGGCCTTTAGTGCAAAGATGAACAGTGTTGAGATGAACATAATCGATCGATGAATATCTTTGGCCTTTAGTGCAAAGATGAGCAGTGTTGAGATGAACATGACCGATTGATGAATATCTTTGGCTCATGGTGCAAAGATGAATATTTGATTTGAGATGAATATTGATTGATGTTACGGGGATAAAATATTGATGATGGACCGTTAAATTCATAGATTATAGTAGATTTCATTCTCTACGTAACTCTTACATGAATTATTATTTCATTGTGAATATTGATCCGAAACTTGTTGTCTATTGTATTCTATCGATTTTTCCTGTTGGAGACTAACGATAATTTGTTGTATATTATCTTAGTCATAATACTCTTTCTTTGGGCTAGTTGAGCTCACCCTTTTCCTTGTTGTTCCATTTTTCTTCTCGGGAGGCGAGAATGTAGCGAGTACTTAGTCGGGGTATGGAATGAAGGTTCTAGAGAGAGTTGTTTAGTAGTCCTCACCATTATTGTAAAATAATGTATCAATAAATGTGATGAGGATTTATTTGAGTATAAATATTGTCTAGAAGATAATATTTGTATTTAAACTCACGATTTTATTGTTGTGATAATAAAGTTGTAGTTGTTTACGTACCATGTATTTGGCGACTCGAGAATGGGTTGGATGGAATGGACCTATTTTGGGGTCGCCACAGCTTGGTATATCGAGCTTAGGGATATGATCTCTGGCGAAGATCGGGGAATAGAACTAGGAGGGGAGAGACGAGTAAATCCTTCGCTAGTGTGTCCTACCTAAGCTTATTTGTTAGTTGGTCAGTATATAGGGATATTATGTGATTGATTTCCTTAATTAACCCTTGTTTTATTATAGTAATTGAGAATGTCGACTGAGAATATTAATAGTGGTGTAAATGAGACCGTGGAGATGCCTGTACTTAACAACGAGGAGAACGTGCAACAGTGGCAAATGTACCTCCCGTGAATAACACCAACGAAAGCGAGATGATGAACGAGGGGATGTTTAAAAGCTTTTTGCGGTTCATGCAAAATCGATTTAGGAGACTCGTGTTCAAAATATAGGAGGAAATGATAGCAATTCACGGGTGGTCACAAATGAGCGAGTTCAAAGAGTTGGGACCACGAGTGCAGGGAAAGCGAGATCCGATCATGGCGGAAACATGGGTCAAGCAAATTACCAAGATATTCGATGTCTTGGGATGCACGAAAAAACGAAGGTTCCATTTGCCACCTTTATGTTCCGTGGCGAAGCGGACTCTTCGGTGGGAGTGCATGAAGCGTACCATTCACCGCACTCGGCATGTCGTGGGAGACGTTTGAAAATGATTCAATGACAAGTACTTCCCCGAAAGTATTCGTCGTATGAAGGAAGTGGAGTTTATTAGATTGGAAGCGAAATAACATGGCGGTGTCCCAAAGACGAGGTGAAGTTTGCGGAGTTATCCGAGTTTGCACCTCATTTGGTGGAGAATGAGGAACGATGACGGATGTTTCGAGAGGGTTTGAAACCCAGATACGTCGATATCTCATTTCTCATAAATTTTCTCTCTATTCGGATGTTGTAAACAAGGGCTCGGTTGTTAGAGCGAGATAACGAGTACGTTCAACCGAGGGACCATAACCGGGATCATACCAAAGATAGTAGTCATCAGAATAACGATAACCAGTGGAGAAAGAAGAATACGGACAAAGGCGGTAACCACTCTGGTGGTAATCGTGGCCATGAAAATAGAAGAAGCGAGTTGGGAGGAGATTTTAAAAAGAGGAGATTCAATAACGACCATGTGAAGACGTCAGCGCCAGTAGCAACTGGTTCCAAGGAGGAGAAAGACCATCTATCAGTATGTTACAAATCGGGGAAGAGGGACATATCATTGGCCGCCCACAACAGTTTAAGGTATGCTATAATTGTGGAAAAGAAGGACATATCGCTCGAGATTATGCGATATCAAAACCCTAGTTCAATGAGGGCGGTGACTCGAAAGGATGTCCCGAGAAAAGTCAAAGTCAACGATTCTCGAAGAGCGTTTGTCGTGGCCGGTCAAAATCACGAGGAACCCGAACGAAGTTAGCAGGTTAGTTAATTATAAATTCTTGCGATGTTTATACCTTACTAGATACCGGTTCTACCCATTCTTTTATCTCTCTTGCTTGCGCTCAACGTTTGAACTTGACTACGGAGAAATTAGACTTTGATTTATTTATGGAGACTCCGTTAGGAGAAACTTTCATTACATCCGTTGTTTAGAAATCTTGCTTGATTCAGTTGGCACTATCACATTACACATTAACCTTATTTCTATAGAGATATTTGCTTTTGATGTGATTTTAAGGTTAACTACTCATCATGCCAAATTGATTGCTTTTGTAAGGTTGTTAGTTTTCATATTCCTAATCAACTTTGTTATTCAATTCAAGCAATCAAACCATTGTAATCAAACATTTTCATATCAAGCCATGAAGTCATTCGTTTATTACGGATGTCAAGTTTTCTTAGTCCATGTTATGGATTTGAATAAAGACACGTCAGATTTGAATAATATTCCTGTTGTTATTGATTTTTCCTGATGTATTTCCTGAAGAATTTCTTGGATTACTCCCAAAGCTCGATATTAAATTTTGTATCGACTTTGAACCCTAGACAAAACTCATTTCTAAAATCTCATATCGAATGGCTCTATTGAACTTCGAGTTAAAAATTCAACTATAGAATTTGGTACACGAGCCTTTATCTTGTGACTTCCTTTGTGGAATTCACCTAAGCGAGACTCTCTGTAGGGGCGTTATATTCATGCGATAGTAAAGCGATAGGTGTCATTGTGACGTCTTATCCAAGATTGGGATATGAGTCACGATTGAGAGCAACCTAAGTCGATGAATCGAAATACGTAGCTTTCTGAGCTTAGTTGGTTATTATCGGAGATTCGTTGAAGGATATTCTCGAATCGCTATTCCATTAACGTAATGACTCGTAGAGATACAAAATTCGAATGGAGCAAGGAATGTGGGAAGAGCTTGAAGAACTCAAGAGGAGACTCATTTTCAAAGATATGTTACGACCATGCCATCCCGGAAAAGCGAACGTGGTAGCTGACGTGTTGAGTAGAAGATCGTATACAAGTATGAGTACGATGTTGTCAAAGACTAATTTCGTATAATATACAAATAATAGAGATGGAGATGAAAACTTTAGGTACCCACGTGATGATATCTGATGCGTGATGATATATGAGTATAATCAACTTTAATCGATAAAGTTAAAGTCGCTTCAGCTACACACCGAGTGATGAATTTGAAGAAGGAGGTGCAAGAAGTTGTTATTTTAAAAGCGAGAATCGGTGAGGTGAGGAAAGCTCAAACCTTCGATTTATTAATCCATTTGAAATTCTCGATCGAATAGGAACTGTGGCCTATAGACTCGTTTTACCACAAAGTATGACGCGTGTTCATAACGTTTTTCACGTATCGATGTTACGTAAATATGTGGACGACCCGAAACACGTCATTGAGTTAGAACCGGACGAGATAGCCGAAGACTTAACGTACGAGGAGGTACCTGTCAAGATTTTGTAGAGGAAAGAACATGACCTATGTACCGAGGTTATACCATAAGTTAAAGTTTTGTGGAGAAACCATGCTATAGAGGAAATGACCTGGGAGTTGGAAACGAAAATGAAAGCGAGGTATTCTCATCTTTTCGAAACACCAGGTACGTACGTCAATTTCGAGGACGAAATTTCATAAGGAGGGGAGGTTGTAAGACCCCGAAATTTTTTTAAATAAAAAGGAATTTCCTTTATTTATTATTTTGAAATAGTAAGGGTTGATTTGATTAATGTGGATAGTTAAGGGTTAAATACGCAAATATTTCAAAATAAGCAAGTGGTTATAAAATATTCATTTTTGTCGGGGAATATTCGTTTGGTCGTGGAATATTAAATCTTGTCGGGAATATTGTCGCGGCAGTAGCGACCATGTGGGCCCCATAACGGAAAGCGATTGGATGAGGAAAACGACAAAGTTTGGGTGGTTATAAATAACTTGGCGTAGTTATTACTGATTAAGACCATTGGAATACCCGGTGGTTAAAATACGATGTACGGCGTGGTTGCCGAAGAGCACCAGTATTGCATGCAATATTGTTGAATTATTGATCCTTACGTAAGATGGCACTACTCAATAATTTTCACAATGAATTCTTGCTCAATATTTTATTGATTCAATAATTGCTTTGCGTTGATATTTTATATTATTGTTGTTCAATAATTGTCAACGCACGATATTTCCATTATCGGATCAATAATTCATATTATTTGAATAATATTATTAGATAACATTATTGGCAATGTCTAGAAAGTTACATCTAAGGAGAGGTTTGGTCACCTAATTGCGCCGCGAAGAAGGAGAGATCCTTATTGAAAGCCCCTCTTTCTGAGGAACGGCTGGTTGTTATAAATGTGATTACGTAATATTATTTGTGAATAATTAATTATTGATTCATATGGTAAGGAAATATTTATTTTATATGAATATAAATGATGGATTTATTTATGTGGTTATTAATGAAGGAATTAATGTTGAGGTGTTTTATCGGTATTTTATCGGATTGGAGGTGTTAAAAATCAAATCGGGGTTTTTGAGATATATTATGGGGTTATAATTTTTAATCCGACCGTTGGATTGTGGTAATTTTTGGGTATGTTATACATACATAAGTTGAGTATATGTCCACAAATTTTGAACCGTTAAAATGCACGAATGATTTGTTATGAATTTTAAGAGGTGTCGATTAGGAAATTAGGGTTATAATTGATTTTGGTGGAAAATTCTAGAATTGAGTGGGCCCCACTTGTGGTTGGTGAAGAAATGTGCTGAATTTTATTTCAAATGTGGTGGGTGACAATAGTAGCGGTAAAGCCATCGGTGGCAGTCAAGTCTGCTTTGGTGGGCTAACATTTTCCTATAAATAGAGGGCTAAGTTAGAATTGAAAATCACACCAAGAAACAAAGTTTTCTCTCTTTCCTCTCTATATTATTGAGCGTATTTTGTGAGTATTTAGATACTTTGAGAGTTGATGTTCAATCTGAGTTTTATTCAAATCACTTTCGACCTTTCCTTCCAAGCAATCTTGATTCTTTGAGGTAAGGGATGTTATTTTCTTCTCAAATGATATTAATTCTTCAATATCATTATCTTTGAAATATTGGTTGGTACTTTTATCAAATTTGGAACTTTTTCATGTCGGGTTACTATTCATGAGTTACTATTCACGAGTTACTATTCACGAGTTACTATTCACGTCTACTATTCATAAAGCGTGAAGATGTTTTTTGTGGAATTTCTACCTTTGGGTGTCTGAGTTACTTATTCACGTATACGACTTTATTCACGTATATGGTACTATTCACGAATACGGCACTATTCAATCGAAAATGAAAATTTTTCTTTTAAATCTAAAATATCTATTACGGATACTAGCTTTGATTGTATCCATGTTTTGATCATTCTTGAATTTTACTTCACTATGATTATTTTTGAGGTATTTTTGACGTGGATAAAACCAAGTACTGAATCCTTAATCCTTGTCATTTTGTTTCACCGGATTCGTTTCTTTAAAAATATTTTTCATCATCCTCGGTCTTAAATGATGATATTATTGAATATCTTTGGCTGTAGTGCAAAGATGAATGATTTCTGAAGAATATCTTTGGCTTTGTAGTGCAAAGATGAGCGGTGTTTAAATGAACATAATGGATCGATGAATATCTTTGGCCCAGAGTGCAAAGATGAACAGTGTTTAAATGAACATGACCGATGATGAATATCTTTGGCCTTTAGTGCAAAGATGAACAGTGTTGAGATGAACATGACCGATGATGAATATCTTTGGCCTTTAGTGCAAAGATGAACAGTGTTGAGATGAACATGACCGATTGATGAATATCTTTGGCTGTAGTGCAAAGATGAATATTTGATTTGAGATGAATATTGATTGATGTTACAGGATAAAATATTGATGATGGACCGTTAAATTCATAGATTATAGTAGATTTCATTCTCTACGTAACTCTTCTATGAATTATTATTTCACGCTGTGAATATTGATCCGAAACTTGTTGTCTATTGTATTCTATCGATTTTTCCTGTTGGAGACTAACGATAATTTGTTGTATATTATCTTAGTCATAATATTCTTTATCTTGGGCTAGTTGAGCTCACCCTTTTCCTTGTTGTTCCATTTTTCTTCTCGTGAGGCGAGAATGTAGCGAGTACTAAGTCGGGGTATGGAATGAAGGTTCTAGAGAGAGTTGTTTAGTAGTCCTCACCATTATTGTAAAATAATGTATCAATAAATGTGATGAGGATTTATTTGAGTATAAATATTGTCTAGAAGATAATATTTGTATTTAAACTCACAGTTTTATTGTTGTGATAATAAAGTTGTAGTTGTTTCTGTACCATGTATTTGGCGACTCAGAATGGGTTGGATGGAATGGACCTATTTTGGGGTCGTCACACCAAGCCTTTCACTGGTGACTTCTAAGTCTTGGAATACACCGAAGCCAGACTTTTTGTAGGGGAAGCCATGAATAACGGTGGCAAGTTGATAGGTATCAATGTGACATGCTATCCAAGCCTTGGATGAGGGTCATAGTTTTGAATGATATTTCTATCGTTAATAAATTTCCTAACGTATACCCCGAATAACTTCCTGGCCTATCTAAGAGCATGAAATCAAATTTTGTATTGACCCCAGTACAAAACCCATTTCTAGAACCCTCAAATATTTCTTCACCCAAAACTAACGTAACTTGTATCGAAGACGTTGGCTCGAGCTATTCAAGATCATGACCATACCATTCAATACCATCCTAAAAAAGCAAACGTGGTAGCTGACGCGTTGAGTGGAAGATCGTATGCATTTACGAGTGCGATATTATTAACACAAAGACCCTGTAATAACCCGATATTTTCTATATAATTAAATCAGAAATTTTACGAATATTTTTTTTTATTATTTATAATGTTGGAAGTATGTGCAAGATAATGTGTATGTATTTATGTAATAAATAAAATATATTTATTACATGAATGATTATAAATAATTTTATTTTAGAATTATTGATCATTATAAATTATATTCTTATAACCATTAATTTTATTGTAGAAATGTTTTTATTAATTATTTTCCATGAAAATATGATTTTATATTATTTAAATAATATATGAAATGATTATTAGAATTATTATAATAATTATTTTATTTTATTATATAAATTTATTTCGTAATAATTAATTTAATTATTTAACTTAATTAACAATGGTATGTGTATGCAAGATAATCAGATATGGAATCCAAACCCTAATTTTGGATTTTGATCAAGGAATGAGAATAATAATATAATATTAATTATATTTTGATTTTTCAGTGCTATAAATATGTACTGTATATACGCATTGTTAATAAATGGTCAATGATGGTGCAGTATTTGAAAACCCTAGTTTTGAAGTCAAATGAGACTTTAAAATCTGTTTAGTAATTATATTATGTGACTAATGACATTTATTAGATTATTATTTTATTTCAGTGCCGTAAATATGTACTGTATATGTGTGGACTGACAATGTTGGTCAAATTATGTGTATAATGTTAAAACCCTAGTATTACTTGGTTTAACCCTAATTTAAAACTCAAATCGGAGTTTATGGTTGGTAATAAATTGTGTTATATGATTAATGCTAATATAAATATTAATTTTAATTAGGGAAACCCTAATTATTAATATTTGGAAACCCTAACTGTTAGAAAAATTAATAGCTGATAGAAACGCTAATTACTAACCTTAATTTGCTAATTATAAACCCTAATTGCTAATTTGGTATGCTTAATGATAATTAGTAAAACCTAAACATAATTATCACATTTCATGTAATTAGAAACCCTAATCTAATTATGAAACCCTAATTACAATTTTTGAAACTAAAGTTTTTATAGTAAACCCTAAATTGAAATCCTATAAATCTATGTGCTAAACCCTAAGGGTTTGCCAAGTTACTAACATGCCATTAAATTTACTAGACAAATGACCATATTGCCCCTCTTGCATGATTGATAGATAACTTGTATTTTGGACAACACTTTAGTGGGTGACCTAATCTTACCAACCCCATGTGACATTAAACACTAGATATCAGCTGAATTCAGCTACATTCATTGCATACATGTAATATATATAGCATTAGAGAGAGAAAGCCATTTTATTGCCCATATATTCAACCAATGCTCAACCAAACCATTCTCTCTCCTAAGCTTCGAAATTATGTAGTAGATCAGTCCCATATACAAGCCCCACGATTACCATAACAAATCTAGAAGCTCAGAATCAAGAATTGATGCATAAAGGTATAAAACCCTAAGCCAAAATTTTTAATCATGTATGGTATGTTAGATCTGGTGTTTTTATGTTTAATCATGGTGTATAAGGTGTTAATCAATGATCTGGGTTGATAGATGTTAGATCCATAACATCTATAGGCTCGGATTTGGTGTTTTTTAGAATCTGGAAAAAAATTTAAGAAGTGGTCTGACAACGAATGTCAAACCCTATAAATCTCATTCTGTTATGTGTTTTTGTTGTTTAAATGCTTGAAGTTATAGTTTGTTATATTATCTTTCATCTGGAACTTGATTCAAAACCAAATCAGTTGTAGATTGAAAGTTATTCTTGGTCATACATCGTTAACCAAGCTTGACCGACTGATTTTTGGGTAACCCAAAAATCAAATAGCAGCGTCTGACAATGTTTTGGAAGGCATATATCTGACAGTTGTTACGTGTTATGATGACATGTTTGTAACCAAGTTGTAGCCTGCTAGATCTATTATATATATGTGTCCTTAGATCCTTCAAACCATTAATGTATCGACTGGAGTGGCTGGTCAAACTAGCCTACTCGGTCTGGATTTATGTTTTCTGGAATTTCCAGAAAAGGTATGAATGAACCTTCTGACAAGGTTTGACTGTGATTAATCTTGAACATGTGATGTTGTTGGACTGAGATCATGATATATAATTGTTCCTTTACACATGTACTATAACTTTAAACCTTAAGAACATCATATTTATTACTAGAACATAATGATAATCGATCTTCAAGATGACACCATGAAACTGTCTGGGTTTCTAGGTTACCCAGAAAACCCAGAACAGCTCTGACAATGGTTTTAAAGACTTAGATCTTGCTTTTAAATTGTTGTGTGACCAAAGTGGAAGTTGATAATTGTAGTACTACCTGTATATTACAATAATGAAATCTTAGATTGGCCAGATCAAGCATGAACAGAAGATTTAAGTCGGTCAAAGGAAGCCCCATGAACAATGACTGTCAGTGTTCTTGGTGCTCAAGAACACATCCAGCGACAGTTTTATCGCTTAAAGCACCTATAGCGACACGTTATTTCTAAAAAAAATATTTTTATTAAATAATTAGTATTAAATAGTTTTTAATTATGAAAAATACAAAATAAATTTCTAAAAATTATTTTAAAATCCAAAAATTAGTTTTTAATAATTTTTAATATTATTCATAAATATTTAATATTTTTGAAATATTAAAGGTATTTAATTTATTTAATTATTATATTAAATAAATTATTTAAAAATGATTTTAATACTTTAAAAATCATTTAAAATTATATTATGTTATAAGAAAATATTTTAAGTTATTATCTATAACTTTTAATATTTTCACGATGAAATTTCATTAATAAATAAATATTACTGATAATTAAGTTATTTAATAAATAAATTAAATAAATAAATTAAAAATGATTTTATTATATTAAAATTATTTTAAATAATAATAAGGTATTTAAAATATTTTAAGTTATAAAATATAACTTTCAATATTTAAAGGTAAATTTCATTAATGAATTATTATTAATGATATTAAGATTATTTAATAATTATATTAAATAAATTAGTTTTAAAATTATTTTAATATTATAAAAATCATTTTAAATAAAAATAAAAGTGTTTAAAGATATTTTAAGTTATAAAATATAATTTTAATATTTAAAGGATAATTTCATTAATAATTAAATATTAATGATATTAATTTAATATTAATGATATTAAATTTATTTAATAATTATATTAAATAAAAAGTTTAAAATGGTTTTATTTATTTAAAAATCATTTCAAAAGGATAATAATGAATTAAAAATATTTTAAGTTATAATTTATGACTTTTAATATTTGGATAAATAGTGCATTAATATTTCAACATTAATGGTAAGTAATTAAAATGATTTTAAATGTTTTAAAAATCATTTAAGGGTATATAAATACTTTTAAAATATTTTAAGTTATTATAAATAACTTTAATATTTTGACAATGGTTTCATTAATAGTTTAATATTAATTAAATATTAATGATAATAGAATTATTTGATATTTAAATCATTTTATAATGATTTTGGTGTTTGAAAATTTAGAATAAATTATAATAATTATTTTAAAATTATTGCAAGTCATTTAAAAATGTTATGACTGTTATTTAAATAGTCTAAATAGATATTGAACTTCGATATAGAGTCTTAGACTCGATAATTACCCGATAAAGCCGTCGGTACGCCGACAGGTTTCAGAAATTGATCTGGACTTGTATATGTTAGGTTTGTAATATTCAAGAACACAATCATATTGCATAAAATAAGCGGAAGCGAGATAAAATCAGAGTTTAAAAATTTATTACAAACCATATACCCGGATCACCCTTTATGCACAATTATTAATTAAACGAAAAGATAAAGAATAAAATCATACCCTTGAAGATCGAGCTTCCTCAGGTACAAGTTCACCTCCAAATCCTTTCGCGTTCAACTTGAATCCACCGGGTTTGGTTCCTTCCTTAGATCAACGTTAGCCACCCATGTGTTTGGCCTCTAGAGGTGATCCACCAAGGAAGAATAGGAATTCAAGAAGAAGGGGTATTGGCTCAACCGTAGTTTTCTATCTCTATAGAAAGGAACGTACTCTCCAACAAATTGGAATTATGTCGTATGTTGTAAAAGTCAACAACCCCCACCACCCATAATAAGACTCCTCTTATTTATAGATGTGGGCAACCCACCTTAACAATTAAGGAATTGAGATTTATTTAATTAATTAAATTCTTTTAATTAATTAAGCTCCCTAATCTTATTAGGGATAATTAATTAAACTCCTTTAACTAATTTTCCTTCCTAATCCAATTAGGAATAAATGAGAGTACTTATATTAAATTAATTCCTAAACTCTTTTAGAAATTAAAATAATAATAATTGTAATAATATTAATAAGACTCCTCTTATTAATTTATATTTAATATTTCTAAAATATTAAATAATAATATTAAGCTATTTAATTTATTCTATCACCATAGATTAAATTAAATATACATAACATATTATTACGATTATGCCATTAACTTCTTAAATAATTATTCTTCCTTTTATGGTGTGACCCTTTAGGTTCTCCATATTAAACCGGTTGTGAATAAATCAATTAGAACAATTCTAATCTTATTTAAATAAATATATTAAACAATTAATTTATTTAAATAAATAATATTTATTCTACAATAGGGATAAGCCTCCCTAGCGATCAACGACTTTCCAGATAATATAGATTTCAACATTAATCATTAAAGAACCTTTGAGTAAATAGTTACCGCATAATTCAATCCTTCCACCATACAATGTCCCAATTAAATATAAGACATGGAATTACTCACAAGTCTTATTTTATTTAATTATATGTATTTCGACTCTTAAATGCAAAACTCCAAATAATGCAAATTAGAAACTCCTTTCTAATTTCATTCTCGCCTTGCCAAGGACTCTTTGGTTGTCATTTATCGAATCACATAGACATTTCTCTTCTTTTATTAGAAGTGGTAGATTCTTTATTGATCATACATTATCTCCATGTACAACTTATTATACCCAAGCATACCCTTTGATATACCCTAAGGGTCTTAAGGAATAAGTCAAAGTATAACTCATCATACACAAGATACTATGATGATCTCAAGTCCAAGGATTACTTGTACTACTATCACTACAGAAATTCCTATCGACAGCAAGTAAAACTCCATTAGGTATTCCTTAGCGAGCCAATGCTCAAAGAACTTATTCTCTAATAAGCACCTACATACTTGCTTTAGTGTCTCCACACAAATGATCATGAGATCAATCATCCTTATCTAATGAGCAAGCAAAAGTATGTACCAATCTATCCGGATTACTAATCCCCAATTTAGTAATCCAATGATTGGGAACTATTTTAGTTTTAAGCTTTCTAAGAATTTAGATCTCATTAGAATGATCATCATCATTATTCTAAAAGCATTGCTTAAAACTATGGGTTTATCACATATTATAAAACAACATCATGTAGATAATTAAAAGCCTTTAATAAATTAATATTTTTATTAATAAATGAATAAGATTGTTACAAAGTATATGCTTTATCATCAAACATGATTGGCTTGTGTGCATACTACTTTCAATCTCCCACTTGCACTAAAGCCAATCGTCATGGTATCTTATACTCTTCTTCTCTAAGTGACGATTATCCCGTCATTGGATAAGCTTTTAGTTAATGGATATGTAATGTTGTTCTTGAGAGTCCACTATCTCTATAGTGATTTCCCATCTTTCAATGATTCTAATAATCAAATGAAAGTGCCACAACACATGTTTAGATCCAAGATGAGACTTGGGAACTATTCCTAGTTCTGTAATGAACTTTTAATCCAAACAATCAACTTGCAGCTTCATTTATAGCTATATACTTTGTCATTATCACTAAACCAGCAACTCTTTGCTGTTTGGAACCTTTCTAATTCACTGCACCACTATTCAAGATAACGCTTTACCTTAAAGTGGATTTTCATCATCTTGGCTGCCTTAAAAACTTGAGTCTCATAAGCCCTCTAGTTTTAATTCAGGATCCACCATGTATGCTCACATCTTTAGTGCTTGCTAAGAACTTTAAGATGTTTTTCACCGACTCATAGTGAACTTCTCCGCATTATGACCGATCAACATCGTCTCTCGTATATTTCATTGCATACATGATTGTCACTCATGCGACCTCTTTTCGTGAGTCTGTGGGGACTATTAAGAGAGATACACTCCATAGCTCATCAACATGAGACATCTCTTGAGTTTGCCATGCTAAAAGACTTTAGCATCAAATGAATATATCGCTCCTTGGGTTAAGTCGAGGATCCTTTTAAATCTATCTATATAGATTTGTATCCCCAATTAAGATACTCTTCCCAAATCATTCATGGAGGAATGTTTAGACAACTTTATCTTTACTGATTGTAGCATTAGTATGTCATTCCATATCCGTAGTATATCAACATATAATACTAGGAATGTCACGACGCCCCCAATCGTCCCTTTTGTACACATTAGAACTCTTACCTCATCAGATGTAACTCGGATCATCATCTTCTATGATGCGTACCTCATCATCATCATCCATGATGAATCCATACCTCCTGGGTATCTTCAGTACTATTCCAGATTTACGATTTGGTTGTGGTACAATATGTCTATCTATAGGTTCCTCTTATTTGACTTATAGTATCTTGTGGTTCTTGAACTCTTCAAAATCTATTATCCTCCCACTAGCCCTTTCAATGATAAACACCTTTATCTTAGAAGGCAGCGTGTTTCGCAACAAACACCTGTTGCTAAGTAGGATTATAGAACATATACCCTAAACTTACTTTATGATGTGCCACAAATCGACACTTATAAAATCTTGTCCCAAGATTATCCTTTGAAACCTTTTCACATAAGTTGGACAAACCCTTATCTTAACATATTTAAGATTAGGAATCCTCCCTGTCTATAACTTTTATGGAGTCTTGGGACCGGATTTTGAGGTTACCTTTTCGTAGATATGCAGCCATTTCTAGGACATTATCCCAGAAGGATACTGGAATGTCGGTAAAATCATTATGGACCGCACCATGTCCAATAAGGTACGATTTTTCCATTCAGATACATCAATCCATTATTACGTATCAGGATGTGTCCATTATGAGAAAACCATTTGAGATGATCTAGAAACTTATTGCACAAGTATTTATTCCTTGATCTAATCAAAAAATCTTAATATTTTGTCAATTTGTTTCACTTTTGAATTCTTTGAACCTTTCAAATAATTCACACTTGTATTTCAGCAAATACACACATTCAACTCTTTGAATGATCATCTCATTTTCTTATACTAATTTGTTCAATATGCAAAATTATTTTCATGTAAGTCAAGTATACAAAATTTATTAAGTAATATTCCAGTTCTATACAAAACATTATTATTATAAATAGAACAACAATTGTTCTTAATTATAATACCAAAGATTTCATTGTCCAACAATAAAATGGAAATAATATTTTTAACAAGAATTGGAATACAATAACAACTTATTGACTTAATAGATTTGCCCGTAGGCATTGCTAAACTATAAGTTTCTATGGCTAATATGCAACAACCTTTGCTTCATTTCCCACACATAGGATTACTTACCTTGTTTAACTTTCTACTTCTGCTCGGTCCCTTCATAAATCTATATTTATGATAACCAAAGTCGGTATCCAATACCCAAGTAGAACCTTGACTTAAAGAAAAATTTATTTTAAATCATGAACAAATTTGTATTTATAACCGAAACTTCACTAAGCTTCTTTGGCAAGCCTCTGCAAGATGCTTCTTGCAGTTTCTTTCCAGTGTCCAGGCTTATTGTAGTGGAAGCAAACTCCTTTGCTATTCGTATCAGTTTTGCTCTTATTATCCTTTGTTTACGCCTTTCTATTTACCTTCTTTGAATCGTTCTTCTTTTCGGAAGATCCTTTGGCCCCTACCAAGAAGACTTGATCTTTCTTGGTTGAAAGTGACTCTCAACATTTTTCAATATGTTAAGCAAATCGGTGAGGCCGATATCTAGCTTGTTCATATGAAAAATTCACAACAATTGTGAAAGGAGTCCGGAGTGAGTGCAAGATCAAATCTTGGCTCAACTCTCCATCCATGACAAAACTCGTTGTCCTAATTGATCAATCAAATTGATAATGTTAAGGACTTTTATCTGCATCTTTGTAGTGTCATTGGCCATTCTAGATCGGAAGAGCTCCTTAGATATCTCGATATCTATCAGCCCCTACTTTCATCACCATCAACTACTTGATGTGCGTGAATATAGTAGGAGCATCCATAGTTTCATCTTGACAATCGAAGCTCGTTACTCATGGATGCGAGCATGGTGCATCGAGCCAACTGTGCATCATCTTGTCACTTTCTAAAAGTAGCAATCTCTTCCTCGGAGGCATTGTGCGCAACCATTGCGAGGATAGGCGATATTAAGGACATAAGATAGCTTTTCAAATTGAGAACTATTCTCAAATTCCTTAACCAATCCGCTTAATTCGGTCGTTAATTTAGCATCTAATATGCTTCGCAGATGATAGTAATTTTAGACATTGTAAAATTACAGAAATGAATTTGTAATTAACAACATTTTAACATACATTCTTTTATTAATTACCAAAATAATTTAGGTCTTGTTTTAAATTGGTATCTCCCACTATTTTCTTCAAACTATATTACCTCACTTATATAGTTCGCAAAAATCTAATTAAAGATTTGTTTGTGAGAATAAGGATCCCATTTCAAATGTATATAGCCTTGTGGTGACACAACAAACTATATATAAATAAATAGGTAGACAACTTTTTGTCAATAACATCAACTATGCAACTCCTTGTATTTTGCCTCTTAAATTATTTTGATCAAGTGGTAGCACATCCTAATCAAAATTATCCAAGTTAAGTCCAACCTAGCACTCCATATATTCAAAAAAGAAAATATCATCCTTGTGGTGACACAACAAAACAATATTGTTCAATTTTCTTTATAAGCATCAAATGTGATAAATTAACATCTTAAATACTTAATACTTGCCTTGTGGTGACACAACAAACTCATATTAAATATTTAATACTCTATTAATTTTATCATGCTAGAAGGCGACGCTCGATATTCCAAATATCTTTGAACGCTTAGGACTTAATATAAAAATTGAGGGGTTTGTTATTAATTTGTCTCATCTTGTTTAATGCATGCATTATATATATATAAAAATACGCGTCGTATTAATGAACATGCGAAGCATGTTTGCATAATATATAATATATATAGTATAAGCATGCACATATAGAATACTATATTCTACCTTGATTGATTATGGACTTTTATTCTAGTTTGGTTCACTAGAGCCACCAAGTGAACCAAAAGGTCAAACCCTAAAGGGTGCGAAAAATAATATTTAAATATAACTATTACATTTAAATCCCAACTCCAATACAAATGGGTCTTCAAACGCTCTTGCTCCTTGATCTCCAATTTTTCAAAATTAATTCTAACTATTCCTATTACAAAACTATTTTAAAATAAATAGAAACCTTGATCGTGATCGAGGAAAGTACATAGGAGGAGATAGAATTTACATTCGTAAAAATTAGAGAAGACGAGGTACGCAGACCCCATTTAATAAAACCCATAAATTCATGTATCCAACTAAAATAAAATCCAAAGTTGATTGGTCAATAGTCCATAATCAATCCCATTTATTATCATACACATCATCATATGCATCAATAAATAACATTCATCCGATGAATAATAAACATTTAATATATATATTGATATCATTTAATGGGCAAATTTAGTTAGTATAAAATCTAATTTTGAATCAAAATAAACTCCTTTATTTTAATCCAAATTTAAATCAAAATAAAACTATTTTATTTTAATTTATCCAATTTTGAATAAAATAAACTATTTTATTTTAATCAAAATCTTTAATCAAAATAAACTCCATTATTTTAATTAATTATGGAATCCAATTCCATATAATAAAAAAAAAATTATTAAAGGAAACACGGATTTTCTTTCACTATTCACAAATAAACTCCTTTATTTTGAATAATATAAAATCTTCTTTATATCTAAATAAACTCCTTTATTTAAGAAAAATAGGATTCTTTTTCCAATTCACAAATAAACTCTTTTATTTTGAATAATACGAAATCTAATTTCATATCTAAATAAACTCCTTTATTTAAGGAAAGATGGAATACAATTTCAACTCCAATTAGTTATCATGGAATCCAATTCCAACTCTAATTAGTTAGCATGAAATTTAATTTTAAAATTAAAATAAACTTTATATTTTAATATAAAATAAACTTTTTATTTTAAGATTAAAATAAACTTTTATTTTAATTATAAAATTATTACTAATATATATATATATATATATATATATATATATATATATTAACTATATATAATATATATATATATATATATATAATACCTAGAATATATGTATAACAATTATATGTTTATATATATATAATAAGGTTATTATCATATATATATATATATATATATATATATATATATATATATATATATATATATACAATTTCATGCTTCCTTAATTTCCGCGTGTAGAATCTCATTTACCATTTCCGTACTACTATTAATATGTTAATGTGATATCCTTGTACTATTACCATTTCCATGCCTCCTTCCTTGATTGCTTCCTGTTAACTAATTTTCGTGACTAACTTTTGTTATTCAGCCAACAAGATAGCCATGCGAATTCGGTATATATATATAAAAAAAATTCCGCAAAACAAATTTACGATTAATTTTTTTTTTTTTTAAAAAATTTATATACAATAAAATTATGCCCAATTAAATTGTTCTAAACACATATCAATATACATATCAAATTAAAACAATTAATAATTAGCATAAAGGTTTGCCTCGATGCCACCGTTAGGTTTGTAATATTCAAGAACACAATCATATCAAGATAAAATAAGCGGGCGAGATAAAATCGAGTTTAAAATTTATTACAAACCATATACCCTGATCACCCTTTATGCACAATTATTAATTAAACGAAAAGATAAAGAATAAAATCATACCCTTGAAGATCGAGCTTCCTCAGGTACAAGTTCACCTCCAAATCCTTTCGCGTTCAACTTGAATCCATCGGGTTTGGTTCTTTCCTTTGATCAACGTTAGCCACCCATGTGTTTGGCCTCTAGAGGTGATCCACCAAGGAAGAATAGGAATTCAAGAAGAAGGGGTATTGGCTCAACCGTAGTTTTCTATCTCTATAGAAAGGAACGTACTCTCCAACAAATTGGAATTATGTCGTATGTTGTAAAAGTCAACAACCCCCACCACCCATAATAAGACTCCTCTTATTTATAGATGTGGGCAACCCACCTTAACAATTAAGGAATTAGGATTTATTTAATTAATTAAATTCTTTTACTTAATTAAGCTCCCTAATCTTATTAGGGATAATTAATTAAACTCCTTTAACTAATTTTCCTTCCTAATCCAATTAGGAATAAATGAGAGTACTTATATTAAATTAATTCCTAAACTCTTTTAGAAATTAAAATAATAATAATTGTAATAATATTAATAAGACTCCTATTATTAATTTATATTTAATATTTCTAAAATATTAAATAATAAATATTAAGCTATTTAATTTATTCTATCACCATAGATTAAATTAAATATACATAACATATTATTACGATTATGCCATTAACTTCTTAAATAATTATTCTTCCTTTTATGGTGTGTGACCCTTTAGGTTCTCCATATTAAACCTATTGTGAATAAATCAATTAGAACAATTCTAATCTTATTTAAATAAATAAATTAAACAATTAATTTATTTAAATAAATAATATTTATTCTACAATAGGGATAAGCCTCCCTAATGATCAACGAGTTTCCGATAATATAGATTTCAACATTAATCATTAAAGAACCTTTGAGTAAATAGTTACTGCATAATTCAATCCTTCCACCATACAATGTCCCAATTAAATATAAGATATGGAATTACCATCAAGTCTTATTTTATTTAATTATATGTATTTCGACTCTTAAATGCAAAACTCCAAATAATGCAAATTAGAAACTCCTTTCTAATTTCATTCTCGCCGCCAAGGACTCATCGGGTTGTCATTTATCGAATCACATAGGACATTTCTCTTCTTTTACTAGAAGTGGTAGATTCTTTATTGATCATACATTAACTCCATGTACAACTTATTATACCCAAGCATACCCTTTGATATACCCTAAGGGTCTTAAGGAATAAGTCAAAGTATAACTCATCATACACAAGATACTATGATGATCTCAAGTCCAAGGATTACTTGTACTACTATCACTACAGAATTCCTATTGACAGCAAGTAAAACTCCATTAGGTATTCCTTAGCGAGCCAATGCTCAAAGTGAACTTATTCTCTAATAAGCACCTACATATTTGCTTTAGTGTCTCCACACAAATGATCATGAGATCAATCATCCTTATCTAATGAAAAGAAGCAAAGTATGTACCAATCTATCCGGATTTACTAATCCCCAATTTAGTAATCCAATGATTGGGAACTATTTTAGTTTTAAGCTTTCTAAGAATTTAGATCTCATTAGAATGATCATCATCATTATTCTAAAAGCATTGCTTAAAACTATGGGTTTATCACATATTATAAAACAACATCATGTAGATAATTAAAAGCCTTTAATAAATTAATATTTTTTATTAATAAATGAATAAGATTGTTACAAAGTATATGCTTTATCATCAAACATGATTGGCTTGTGTGCATACTACTTTCAGTATAATGTGTCTGTATATGTGTTTATTTGTGATTTAATGACTGTGAAACGTGTGTGACAATGTGATTAGGTTTTGTGCTGACTGCAATAAGCAGTACTATGTGTTATGATATGTGATTCTAATCGATAGAATGATTTTATTAATGATAGGTTTCGGTATAAAATGTTAGACCCCGAATTTTATGAAATAAAAGTATTCAATTTTTTTTAATTACTATTCACGAGTTACTATTCACGAGTTACTATTCATGAGTTACTATTCACGAGTTAATATTCACGAGTACTATTCATGAAGCATGATAATTTTTTTTCGTAAGAAGGCATTACTCAATAATTGTTATAGTAATTACTGTTCAATATTTTATTTTATTGATTCAATAATTGCTACGTTGATATTTTATATTATTGTTGTTTCAATAATTGTCACAAGACGATATTTTCCATTATCTAACAATAATTCATATTATCTGAATAATATTATTGGATAACATTATTGGCAATGCCTAGAAAGTTCTCGCTCTAAGGAGAGGTTTGGTCACCTAATTGCAAGTGCCAAAGAAGGAGAGAAATTCTTATTGAAAGCCCTTCTTTTTCTTCGGGAACTACCGGTTGCCAAGATCTTGTGATTCTGTAATATTATTTGTGAATAATTAATTATTGATTTATATGATGAGGAAAATATTGATTTTATGTGGATATAGATGGAGAAAATTTTAAAATGACAAGTGTTGAAAATTAATATTTTATCATTTTCTGATAAAATAATTTATTTAAATATATTATTTTAATAATATATTAACGGTGATATTTTTATAATGAATGTGGGATATATGAGTATATGAGGAGGAAGAGTATTTTTGTTGCATTAAATGTTTAACACATATTTCGTGTGTTGGTGGACACAATTATTGACCGAAATTTGATTATAACTTGTAAAATCGCCCGTTTGTGAATTTCGGTCAATTTCTGTTTGGAATTTGGAAAAACTTTCTTCTGCAAAGTTGTAGAGAATTGAATTTCCTATATAAAATTGCGAGATTCAAATTTTCTGACAAAAGGGCTATTTATTATGAATTATTGAAGTTTCGGAGTTCCGAAATAATTGATTTTTGGGAGTTTTAATTAATTATTTTGAGAAAAACGTTTTTGGTGAGTTTATGAACCTCATTTAACATGTGCTATGGCTGAAATCAGATTTCAAAGGTGGGCTAAGGAATTTTGTTTATAAATAATATTATTATATTTAATTTTCTGCTTTGGTGTTCTAAGCATTTTCCTATAAATAGGGTGCTTAGGTTAGAATTGAAAATCACACCAGAAACTGAAGTTTTCTCTCTCTATATTAACGAGCGTATTCTTGTGAGTATTTTGAGTATACTTTGAGTATTGTTATACTACATTTAAAGTTCGTTGTTATTCCAATCAAATCTTTTTTTGAGGTAAAGGGATAGTAAGGGATTTTAAGGGTTATTATGTTTTTTAGTTTCAAATTTTTCTGAACCTTAAAAATTCTGGAAAAATTTGAAATAATATTTTGATGAGTTTTGTAGAGTGTGTCCAAAATGGCAATTTTTGGATGTATAGATTAGGAGTTATGGATTTTATGAGAAAAGACTATTTTAAAAGTAACTATTTATAACTCCTTGTGATTAACTCCAAAATTGATGAAATTTTTATTGGGAGTACATCTATATAATATCAGTATACCGTGTAAATTTCAGAATTTTTGGATAAAAGTATAATTTATGATAAATGTTTAAATATTCGGTTGTTTTGGCCATATGAAAAATAGTAAATGAATTTTTAAAATTTTGGAGAAAAATATATGTTCAATATGGGACTATGTTATGCTAAATCCCATAAAAGAAATATTTTTGAACTGATTTGGTATTTTTCATGAAAATATTCTAGTTATGAGTAAATGAATTAAATATGTTATGTGAAGTAAAAAATTGGAAAATATGATTTTATGGCTTGAGAATCACATATGAGGTATATGCAGATTTTTGATGAGGGTTTTGGTTATTGGTGATGAAATCTTTTGAGTTTGGCATTTTATGATGATTAAATGCATTAATTAGTAAAGTGTAAACAATTTAATTAAATTGTTTATAAGTTTTAGAAATAATTAAAATATTATTGTAATATTAATAATATTAGATTATGAGATTTCTAAATGATTTATAACATTTGGATTAAGGTGTTATAAATATGGATATGAATTTTATTATGAAACTTTATCTTTTCGTGTCGAGGTTAATATGCATTTATACGGTACTATGTACGAATACGGGGTACTAGTCACGACAAATTGGTTTCTTCTTTGACCAAATTATCGTTGATTTATGAATCTTACTCTTGAAATTAAAACCATGTTTTGATTATATTATTTTTATATAACATTCTAATAACCCTAATGATGATATTTCTCTTTGACTTGAGTGTAAAGATGGGTAGATTATTGGTATGATCGTGACCATAGGTTCTCTTTGGCCGATGGTGCAAAAGTTGAATTGTTGACCGTATGATATGATCGACCATTGAATTTACAATTGAATATTTTTAGCTTAAGTGCAAAGGTGAATTGATCAACATGGTTATAATTATTGTTATATAACTTCAAAATGATTATGTATTTCTTTGATATATGAATATCTTTGGCTCGTTGTGCAAAGATGACTTGTTGATGAATATCTTAGCTTTGTGGTGCAAAGATGAATTATTGATGAATATCTTTTGCTTCAGTAATGCAAAGATGACTTTTTGTTGAATATCTTTAGCCTTGTAGTGCGAAGATGAATTATTGATGAATATCTTTGGCTCGTAATGCAAAGATGACTTTGTTGATGAATATCTTTAGCTTTGTAGTGTAAAGATGAATCTGTTGATGAATATCTTTGGTAGTGGTGCAAAGATGAATTTATTAGTATGATTATGAACATGAACTCGTGATTTGGTATAACCATGATCTTTGATGTTTCGTGTAAAGACAAGTGATGAAAATTATCTTTGTTTTGGATGAGGAAAGGAATTTAGAACTACAATTACGATTATGAAGTTATACACGTGATTGTGGGCGGAATTGTTGATTGATGTTATAGGGATAAAACATTGTTGGTGGACTTTTAACATGGAGAAGATAATAGATTTTATGGTCTATTTGACTCTTCTAATGGATTGCTTCGTTCACCGCAACTATGGTTGAAAAGTTTTATCATCTACCATATGTTCTAAATCTCGATTTATTACCGATGAAGACTATTGATAATTTATTTATCTTTAGTCATAATATTCTTTACTGAGCTAGTTGTGCTCACCCTTTTGTTTCACAATTCCTTTCACGTAATAAAAGTGTAGCCGGGTCAAGCGGGGATAGCGAGGAATAGAATGGTGGTCTATAGATGTTGAGGGTGAGGTGAATTTAACTTGGAAGGGTGTTTTATGACTATCACACAAGATGTCTAATGACATACAACCTCGTGTCATCATAAGACATGGTTGTGCTCATCCACTTGTTGTATATTTACAAGCACTACCTATATAATCTTGGTGTTTGTTTGGAGTATAATACCCAAATAGAGACAGTGGAGATAATGATATGTCAAGAGAAGACTCACCATTGGGAAGAATATGATAGTAATCTTCTCGTTTTTCTTTGGGGTCTATTGGGTCAACCAAGGATAATTCTTAGGCCATATGATATCTTCCATAACCTAAAAGCATGGCCTCCCATGTACGAAGGTTTCCTTGAGCACTTCCCAAAGATTCTAATTTCTAAAGCGGTTTTGACTATACCTTTATGTAAGGTGTCATTGTGACGTCTTCAGCTTGGTATATATTTGTATCCAAACTCACAAAGATATGTGTTGTTGTATTTTGCACGACAATTGTTATAATAAAGTTGTAGTTGTTTTTCTGTACCATATTTTTGGCGACTCAGAATGGGTTGGATGGAATGGACCTATTTTGGGGGCGTTACATAAAAGATAAAACTAAGTTGCGTATTGTAAGCAGCAGACTAGGCAAGTATTTTACCTTTGCATTTTCTTATGCAATGGACATGAGTAAGAATGTTTCAGAATTATATTATTATTATGCTAGATTATTAAACCTATTATGATATATTCTATATCCGATCATTGTTTACCAACATGATATTATATTATATAATTCAGATATATATTCTGTTCGTTATTTTCTAAACATGATTATACAAGTGTCCCCACTTGGATAATCATTGTATTTAATCATATGTTGATATATATATATATATATATATATATATGATCCCCAGTATGAATACAGTAAAAGCCGTCTAAGCTATTTGACATAACTAGACACATATTTAGAAATATCGTTGAATATGATAAAACTCTTTTGTATCCAATCAAATTATTTTGGTTCGGATTCCTGACTAGTTATAAACATCCCGAACATGAGAAAATTTTTATGCGCCAAGATGGACAAAGGATGAACGATAATATCGTTCTTGCAATGTAGTATTGATCAATACAGGGTCCATGGGATGTACACTCTCGTGCCCGTAAGTTATGACGGTTTGCAGATGAAGTTCTGTCTAAACTTTTCAAAAATAGAAAACAATGTTCATAGTCTGTCTACTACCCTATATATATATATTTAATCAGTACGCAGCTTTAAAAACTTTGATATAGAAATAATATATGGTTATGATTGGTTCAGTTTACTTCACAATTATTGATATGTTGTAGAAGTGATGTACAAAGAAAACATATATTTCTTTCAGCTAGTTATATTTATAATTGTTATTACTTGCTGGGCACTCAAATGCTCATCCTTGCTTAATTTAAATGTTTTCAGCTTAGTGTGAACAGCTAGAAGGTTCGGTCAAGAATAAGTGAAAAGGAAAGCAAACAGAATAACTGTTAATGATATCTTTTGTAATAATTAGATAATATATTTTAGATCATGATATTTATTATCTATCATGTAATATATTGTAGTAAAGGTTATGTACTTGGGATTAGACTCTAATAAATGTAAGATAAGTTTGATATTTATATTATTGTTATTATTATTAGTATTATTCCGCTCATAGAAATGGTATCATAAAGAACCAAGTTTGGGTTTCAAGTACCTGAATTTGGGGGCATTACAGACCCATTTCGTACGACTTACAAAAGATGGAGATAGAGTTAAAGACTCCAAGAACCTATGTGAAGATAGCGAATATACGATTAAAATCGACATTAATTAATAAAGTTAAAAAAAGCTTAAGCTACATACTTAGAGCTGATAAATGTGAAGAAGAAGGTGCAATAAGGTATTATTCTAGTAGCAAGAATCGACGAAGAGAGAAAATCTCAACCCTCGATTTTATTGGTCTATTTGAAATCCTCAACCGAGTAGGAACTGTGGCCTATAGACTCGCTTTACCGTCAAGTATGCTGCGTGTTCATAACATTTTTCAAATATCTATGTTACGTAAATACGTGAAAGACTTAAACCACATTATTGAATTAGAACCGGACAAGATAGCGGAAGATTTAACGTATGAAGAGGTACCTGTTAAAATCTTGGATAAGAAGGAATATATTCTACGCTCAAAGGTTATACCTCAAGAGATAGAATCTAAACAAGGTATCCTCACCTCTTCGGCATACCCGGTACGTACCCTAATTTCGAGGACAAAATTTCATAAGAAGGGGAGGTTGTAAGACCCCAAATTTTATGAATAAAGATTTCATTTCTCGAATTTTTTTTTTTTAATATTAAGGTGTGGATTTGATATAATGTTATAGTTGTGGATAATATTTATAAATTTTGCAAAGTAAGCAAGTTGTTATAAAATATTTAATTGGTCGGGGAATATTCATTTTATCAGGGAATATTTGTACAATGGTACAATCATTGGTGGACCCCACAATAGAATTACTATAGGAGTTAGAAAATGACAGAAATAAATTTTTATAAAAATAACGACGAAAGTTTTACCGTTAAAATATTGAAATACCCGGTGGTAAAAGTATAGTAATACGCGTGGTTGCATAGTAGCACACGATATTGTATAGTATCTTTGATTATTGATGCTAACGTGAAAAATCACTCAGTTTGATTCAATTATTGTCACAATATCACCTGCATAATATTTTATATTATTAAATTAATAATTGAGACGACAAAGTTATTCATATTATTATTTGCATTATTGACGATGTCTAGAAAGTTTTGTCGAGGAAAGGGGTTTAGTCACCTAATTGAGCGTCAATATGGAGAAATCCTTATCGGAAACCCCCTCTTTCTTGGGAATGATATGGTTGTTAAATACTGTGAGTTATAATATTAATGATGAATAAGTTCAAGTTGATTAAAAATGAAATTGATATTTTTATTGTGTTGGGATTATTAATGTTAGTGAAAATCGACATTTATTTTGATAATAATTGATTTCTGGAGGTTAAATTGACTAATTGGGTAATTAATCGGATAAATGAGCAATTAAATGCTATTAGTTCACATGCATATAACTATTGATTCACATGAATGTACTATTGATTTACATGCATGTACTATTAGGGGAGGTGGTGCAAGTTTGATAATACTTGCAGGGCTAGATTAAAAATGAAGGAAAAGATGAAGGTATTATACTATAGTATTTCGAGCCCTAAAATGTGCAATTATCGAAACTATATTTTCTTATAAATAGAAGCTCATTCTTCTTTCATTCTCACAAATTCACTAAGACTCACAAGAGCAATTATAGAGAGAGAAGTTATAGAGGGAAAGAAGAAGAGTATTTTACTACTTCACTATTGCAGTATTCAGCTTTCTACTAAGGTAAGGGGTATTATTTCTTTCATCAGAGATGAAAATTTTTGTTCAATATTCGTATGAAATAATATTTTCTTCCATACCCTGTAGTATATAAGTAATATTATTTTGTTTTGTATCCCTAATTCTACACTCATTTTGTTGAATTATTGCTTCTATACTCCGTGAAATTAGTAGAATATCCTTAAAATTTGCTCTTCATCTAGTATCACTTCACAAGGATATTTTTTTGAACATTCTTGTTAAATTTTAAGCTTTTCATGTCAGAGTACTATTCATGGGTACTATTCAATTATACAACACTATTCATACATACGATATTATTCACAGAGTACTATTCATGGACACTATTCATAAATACGGTGCTATTCATAAATACTATACTATTCACGAAGTACTATTCATGGGGTACTATTCATGAAGTACTATTTACGGAGTACTATTCAAAAAGTACTATTCACGGGGTACTATTCACATGGGTACTATTCACTCGGAGAACTATTCATGACAAATTTTTTTTTGTTTTTGGTCCAAATCATTTTTGGTACAATATTAATCTTGAATTTAACTCCACAAAGCAGTATCATGTTGCCAATTTGGATATTATTGAATTCTAGATAAATTAAAGTATAAATCTTTAAAATTTATCCTTGCTTTCATTTAATTGAATTCTTATATCAGTGTCATCATTCTCATGCTTATATTGTGATGAAAGTTATCTGTGTCTTACATGCATAGATGGACTGTTGATTGGTATGATTATGACCAGTGATTATTCAGTATAATCATGACCGTAATGTTACAAATGATGTGGTAAAAGTCCTCATTGGCCCGTAGTGCATTGATGGACAGATGTTGGTATGATCATAACCATGCGTTCTCTTTGGCCAAGAGTGTAAAGATGAATTGTTGTTTGGCATGATCATGACCATTGATGAAAACACGAATATCCTTGGCCCTTAGTGCATGGATAATTCGTGGTCGTGATACTAATGAATATCCTTGGCCGTAGTGCAGGGATGATTCGATGATGTGGATTATTTATTAAGCTGAGTCTCAACAATAAAATTGATGGTAAACTTTTGAAAACATAGAAGTTAGTAGATATCATGCTCTATTTGACTCTTCTAATGGATTGCTTGTTCCGCTGCAGTTGTTGATCTAAAACTTGTTGTCTATTGTATTCTATATGTTGTTACACTGTTGAAGGCTAAGGATAATTTATTCTGCATTATCTTAGTCATAATATTTCTTACTGGGTTAGTTGAGCTCGCCCTTTTCTTTCACCTTTCTCTTTAGGAAATGAGAATATAGTTGGGACTAGTCATTGAATGGAGTGATGGTCCAGATGGTTGCTTTAGTAGTCCTCACTATTCTGTGAAATAGTGTGATAATAATTGTAATGAGATTGAATTTGAGTTTGGATATTGTCTAGGAGACAATACTCGTGTTAAAACTGTCAGCTATGTTTTGTCGTATTCTGCACGACAGTTGTATAATTAAGTTATAGTTGTATTCAGTACCATGTATTTGGCGACCCAAGATGGGGGATGTATACCTATTTTGGGGGCGTCACAGTGACCATTCGAGAGTTACCTGCATTTCTACCGTTATTATGAGTAGGAGTCTCTCTCGTCTGGTTCTGCAAGAATTTCATAAGTTTATAAAAAAATCATCATTCCTCATATTGTTAGCAACATGATTTTGTGAGTTTGCAGCAATATTATTTGTATCTTCCTGATTCTCAGTAATAATTGTCTCATAGTTTATTTCTTGATTTTCAGATGCCATTCAAAAATGTGATCACAAAATAAGGATTAGTTAAAGAAATTGACATGTCTTATCTTATCCCTATATATCGACCGACTAATTAAATAACGAAAAAACATATGTAGGACACACTAGCGAATGATTTTACTCATCTCTCCCCTTCTAGTTCTAATCCCATATATCCACCAGAGATCATATCTCTAAGCTCTGATACCAACTGTGACGCCCCCAAAATAGGTCCACACAACCCATTTTGAGTCTCCAAAATACATATTATAGAATTCAAATACAAACTTTCCTATTTATAACTATTAAACTGTAGTGCAAAATACGACCACACATCTACTGTGAGTATCAATACAGATATTGTACCATACATAACATGACAGTAACCACACTCAAATTAAGTCTTCATTACAATTATTGTCACATAATTTTACTATAGACAGTCAAATTTTTTTTTCCTGGTACTAACCATGTAGGAGGGCAAAAATATCATTTTACATCTCGGAGACAACCCCGAGGAGAGGTTACAATAACCATTAACCATGGAGACAGTCCCGTAGAACATCGAATCAACTTGGGAGATCAACCTTAAGGAAAAACAAAGTCGCCAGCAGTCAAACCCCAACGACAGCCCTGAGGTACATCCAAAAGCCACTTCAACCCCGGATATAACCCCGGGCTAGCAAAGGTGGACTATTAAAAAAACAACATAAAAACCACAGTCATTCAGCTATAGACATGGCCATCAAGAGCTATCACAACAATCCCGAGTGCAAACTACTCAAAGACAGCTCAACGGACTACATGCGAAGACCTGAATATACTATTTTGGGCATGGACCAATCTTCCTAGATTCAGAAAAGGACAAGACTTATGTAATTACGTAGCTCTCGGAAAGAGATTTCTAGAAAGGTATGGCACATCTCCATAGGATTCCCAAATTGTAAGTTATGAAGGTTTCAAGCAGCCTGCACAGCGATTGAAATGCACGTACTTCGAGGCAGCAGTGCGGCTGCCATTAGTAGACTCACGAGTAGCCGAGTCTATAAATATCAGACCCCCCGACTCATTTCAGGAGTTTGGGGAGAGTTTGAGGGAGAGAGAAAGGGTCCAAGAGAGAGAAAATCTGAGATCTAGAGAGAAAAACAGCTCAAACCTTACTTTAATCTTTGTAAATCTCTTTTGTAACACTTATATACATATATACTTCAATATATCAAGTTTTAACCGGTGTAAATTGAGTTTTCAAGCGTCTAAAGCCGTTCGATAGCAGTTCTCGTGTCAGACTATAAGGTCTCTTCATATCTGTTTATTTTTTTGCTCTACTATATATATAATTATATATATATATATAGTTAGTTAGTAGTTAATATCGGTTAGATCTAGCTTTTTAACCATTCATTTGTTATAAATAGTTAATATTTATCAATGTATTGACTAGATCTAGCCAGATCTAGCTTTTAATCAGTTCAAAAGTTGTAAAACTTGAACCTTGAAGCTAGAATGGCCAAGATTTGTATAGATCTAGTTTTCTTTCTAGTTTTGTAAATATTAAGCAACCACATGACCCTAGATCTATATCTAGAGGAAACGGGAACCTTGTTGACTTGTTTATAAGGATTTGATCAATATATCACTTGTATGACACAATTTTATGTAAATATCTATTTTATTGCTATAGTTTCATTGTACAAGCTATTAAATGATTGATGCAAGTCTAGGAACCATTCGGGTAAAGATTCAATCAATAAATCTAAAACTCGATTCCCGTGATGGACTTGTTTAAGTTGTACACTTAGTTTGCAACCCTTTGTACATGTGAATCCATGGCCTTAAAATGGTTACCGGATTTAAGGCTCTAAAATAGTTAAAAATCATGTATGTGCTGCTCGGGATTACTTCGATGGCTTTCATGCCCATAAGAAGCTCGACCCTTGTAGATAATATTTAGCGAATATCGAATAAAATGGAAGTATCAAAGGCCTCAATTCTTATGCCAGCGAAAGGGTTTGAAAACAACTTTTTAAAACTTCACTTTCATATACATGTTAAAAATGAACTTTTCAATAAGTCAAACCCCTTCCTGTGTAGGTCCAAAGAGGCATAGCACTACTTTCAAATAAAGCACAAAATACCTTTTCAAATTAAAAGCTTTCAACACACACACACACACACACACAATGTATATGGAATAAAAAAGTAGCGGTAACCGTGTTTCACAGAAGTCAGGGGGTGCCTAACACATATCCCTCTCTTAAGCAAGCCCCCGAACTCTATGAATCTCGAGTTCTAGACCAATTAAATGGAGTCACATATTGGGCCATATTTAAAAAACCTTTAAAAACTCAGATGAGTTGATATATCCATTTAAACCTATATCAATTGGTGGCTCTGTCTAATTTGGCCCAAATCATTAAAATCAATCTTTCCAAATCGTCGACATTTATGTCGGTCTTTTCTAAAAGATACACCCTTGAAAGATAAATCAACATAGATCACATAAAGGGTATGAACAAACATAAAAATAGGAAAAAACCAGGCATCGATAGGTTGCGACTCCGCTGGGGATAGTAGAGGGCTTAAGCCGCATTTTAATCTTTTCAATTCCCTTTTATCTGCATGTGTGTGAAGGTTGTCTTTACATTGAATGAATGTGAATGAATGCTTTATTTATAACACTTTATATTAGTGCTTCGAACAATGTCATCATATTGCATGCGTTGAGACACGATGAATGTATGTTGTGTGATTCCTCCACTAGGATGCAAACCCATCGGTGGCTGATTATTGGACTCAAGAGGAGAATAATCCCGCGAGGCTCAGGAAAGGCGCCACTCAGATCCGCTCCAATTGAAAGATCAGATTAAATTCCCATATAATAGATTGCGATGATCGAATTAAATTCCCATCTAGTAGATTAAACCTAAGATAGGTTAGTATATGATAAACCAAACGCGAAGGGAAGTCTCTTCATGCCTTTGCTTTTAATTCATGTCAAATTTCAAATATTAAATGTTAATTCCTATCAAATGTAAATTCCATATCAAATATCAAACCTTGTCATGCTAACCTTTCATCAAAACAACTAACCTTTGTTTTGCAGGAAAACATTAAAAAACCTTAAAAATTGACACCTTGCACAGCATGTATACTATTAGTGTACGTCAAGACTAAACTACATACCCTTTTTTGTAGGTATGATTGGTCCTACTACCAGATCAAAGACTACAAAGGCACAAAGCCTATCTTCAAACATGGTTACAAGTGCCCCATCTGAATCTACTCCTGTATCTCGTGAAGAGTTTGAGGGACTTAGAAACCAGATAGTAGAGCTAGCTATCCTACTGAAGGAATAGAGTAAAAATTCTCGGGGTTAACAGACACCCACTCAACCAGAGTCCTTTGCACAAGGAGGCAGTCAGGGTACTTATAAAAAGGTGGAAATACAGATACCTAAATCTCAGTCCAATGAACAAACCAACAAAACCCCAAAAATCATCCATCTTAAATATGACCAAGAAACTAGGGACATTAGAAAGAAAGTCCAACAAATGGAAGAAACTATCTGGTCAATTAAAGGGACTTCAACATATGGGAGTGTCAACTACTCAGATCTTTGCATCTTTCTAGGGGCTCATTTTCCAGATAATTCCAAGTCTCAAATTTTGAAAAAAACAACGGGTTAGGAGATCCATATACTCATTTGAAAGTGTATATTGCAGAACTCGGATCCTATGCAGAGGATGAAAATCTGAGAATGAAGTTATTTTAGAAAAGTCTAACTGGAGAAGACAACATGGTACGCCAGACTTGACAACTCACAAATCAACAGTTGGGAAGAGCTAGCCCATGCCTTCCTAAATCAATACAGCTTTCAGTTTGGCTCCGGATAGGTATCAAGTGACCAAAGTGAAAAAGTAGAATACTGAGTCTTTTAGGGAATATGCACAAAGATGGTGACATATGCACAAAGTAGAATACAAGTCATTCCTCCCATGACAGAAACTGAAATGGTGATGACATTCATTAATATATAGGAAGCTCTATATTATGAAAAGGTCCTAGCTAGAATAGGAAAACCATTCTCAGAGATGATTAAATATGGAGAAATGGCTAAAATGGGGTTGAAATCGGGAAAGATCAAAGACCTCACTACTTTAGAGGCATTTACTAAGCACATCCAGACTGGAAATTATGGGACTAACCCTAAGAGGGTCCATAAGAAGAAGGAAGAAGATGTATCCTTGATACTTCAGTCTTAAACTCGGCAAGGCAGTCAGAACCCAACCAATTAAATAGCAGAATAATTACTCTTCATTCCAAACGTCTGTAAAGCCTCCAAATCCTCCATTTCAGAAACCAAGAAAGGTTAAACACAGAAGAACTTTTACACCATTAGGGGATTCACTGGAAAACATATTGAAGTTTTTGACTAACTAGAAGAAGATAACTCAACTCCATCCACCTACAAATCCAAATGGGAAAAGTTTTGATCCTCACAAAAAGTGTGCTTACCATTCTGGGTCCCCTGGCCATGATACCCAATAATGCTGGTCTTTGAAACACAAGATCCAAGACATGATAGATAATGGTGAAATTTTTGTTACAATATAAGAACATCCATATGTCCAAGACAATCCTCTACCTCAACACAATGAGGAAGAAATAAACATGATCAGCACGAGGAGTGGAGAAGGTTCCAAATACCTCAAGTATATTGGAGAATCTTCAACTGAAAGTAACCTCACAAAGATAGGTTATACCTTCAATAAAGCAGGAGATAAAGTCCATTAAAGATCAGATCTATTAATTGGTAGAATTTATGGTATATCAACATCAAGTAACTCGATAGTTGATAAGCCATATCTGCCTGAGTCAAACAAATATCCACCTGATTTCAAGGAAGGATCACATTAAATTCCAAGAAAATGAAACGTGGGAGGATAAAGTTGCAAGGAAAGCAAGATTCTGTGCTCGTAGAGAGTTTGCAGCTAAAAGAAAGTTCATTCCTTTAGGCCAACCAAGGGAAGAAATTTTACGGATAATAATCAATGAACGAAAGATCAGAAAATCGTTACCTCTAGTGGACCCTCGATCAAGGAGGTTCGATGCCACTAAATTATGTTAATACCATTCCAACACTCTTAGTCATGACACAGAAGGCTGTTGGGCACTTCGTCACCTAATCCATAATTTAATTGATGCTGGTAATTTGCAAATGATGATCAGTGACAATACAAGAGGAGATATTTCCTCCCGGAACATAGAGATGGAGGGAAATTATGGCAGTTATTTCTTCTGAAGGAGACATGCATATAACACCTTTAGTAATTCAAGGAATGGGGGATAAAAGAGGAAAGATTGCTATGAAGATGGTTGTACCAGAATAACTAATGTTGCCATAATCTACCCCAATATCCCATTATTAGTTTGAAAAGAGTCCCATGGAACTATGGGGAAAATACGGGATCAACATCAGATTGTACCGCTATCCTATCAAAGGATAATCTGCTGTACTTACCTCAGCTCGTGATAAAGCCCATTATCAAAACGCTGGGTAAAGTACCCAAGAAGAAGGTTGCAGAATTCCTCAGCAAAATAGGGCATAATGAAGCCAGAGTGGTGCAACAATTAAAAAAGGCGCCCATTCAGATCTCAATCATGGATTTGATCTTATCCTTAGATGATCATCTTAACATTCTGGTGCAAGTACAAGAAGAAGCGCATATTCCAAGAACGGTGGACACTAAAAAATTTTAGCACCTGAAATATCACATTCTTAATAATAATGTGATATCCTTCACTGATGATGACATACCAGCAAAAGGAACAGGCCACTGTAAGTCACTACATATAGCAGTGATATTATTAGGATATATGATTGGGGGGTATTGATAGATGGAGGATAATCCTTAAACATCTGCCCTTATGATACCTTAAAAAGGATGAAGATCAACCCAAACAGAATCTGGAGCAGTCGTGTCATCATAAGAGCCTTTGATGGATCTTAACGAGATACTATAGGAGAAATAGAGCTTCCAATGGAGATTGGCCCACATACATTCCACATATCCTTCTAAGTGTTAAACATCACCACGGGATATAATTTACTATTGGGAAGACCGTAGATTCATATAGTGGGAGCCGTCCCATCCACACTCCATTAGTAGTTGAAATACATCATTAATGGCAATTTGGTGACTATTAATATTGAACCAGAATATCCAATCTCTGTGCAAAGGGATATGCCTCTGATCAGCCTCAATGAAGGAGTTGAGCCTGCTAGATTTCAAGCACTCGAAGTGAGCAACACTCACTATCGACCTATCGGGGCACTAACCTTGAAACCAAAAATCTCTCCTGAAATAATGAATGTCGATTAAGAGATGTTATCCTTGGGTTTTTGGCCAGGTAAATGGATGGGAAAGAATTAACAAGGGATCAAGAATCCAATTCAAATACCAAGCCAAGTAGGGAAAGCTGGATTGGGCTACTACTATGGATTAAATGCGGAAAACAACATAAATATATGCCAACTCATCTATCAATCATCTTGTTTCCTACTATTGTGTCCAATCTGTTAATACCAAAGGTCAATGCAGTTGAGGATGAAAATGAAGCGCTCCTTCTCGCCAAGGAAGAAAAGATGCAGAATGAACGATTTCTGCAGGAAATTCGAGATTAATTTGCAAAGATATTCTACTTGGCACAAACTGATGTCCTAGGGAAAGATACTGACCCTAACATGGATGTAGTTATGGTCATCATCAAGGAGGAGGACAACAATAACCCCTCCATCACAGCGGTCAACCATGACCGAACTCTGGATAATTAGAGCAACACTCCTTGCATCACTCGTAAAGGGTAAAAAGGGCAGGGAGTCCATCTGCCCTGAAGTGTAGATATTGTTAAAACGTCTTACTTTTGTTGCTTAGTGCTTGTAATTTACTTTTATTATGCTTTTTAATGATACTTTGTATTATCAAACAGTCGCATATATTAAGTAAAAGCATTTTGTTTTCAGGACTCCAAGGTTGAATTTGTTTAGCTTTGAAGATGAATTTCAAAATCAGAAGTGACTACAACTTTGATGTAGAACTGGACTCTTACCTGATGGGAATTGATCAAGAGGAGATAGATGACAATAAGGTGCTTAAGGAGATCAAAGGATGGGTTGAAGATAAAACCAAACTAAACCAAACCTCGAATAAACCACCCATATTAATATCAAAACCTAAAAAATCCCAAAGAACTGCAAATTGGGAATGAACTTACCCCAAGCCAAAAAATAGACCTGATTAAACTCTTGACCCAATTCCAAGATGTCTTTGTATGGTCGCATGAAGACATAATTGGATTATCCAATGATATTATCATTCATTGACTTCCCATCAAAGAGGGATTCAAACAAGTTAAACAAAAACTCAGGAGACTAAAGCCTAAATGAAGCCTAAAAGTTAAAGAAAAAATCGTCAAGTAATTTAAAGTAGGCATTATTATGGTATCAACTTACCCTAAATGGATGTCCAATTTGGTTCCTGTACCTAAACCCGAAGGGAAGGTGTATGTATGGATTATCGGGATCTAAATAAGGCTAGTCTCAAATATGACTTCCCAGTGCCTTTCATCCACATCTTGATAGACAACATGACATAATTTGTCATTTATTCCTTCTCAAATTATTTTGCTGGATACCATCAAATCATGGTTACTGAAGAAGATAGGGAGAAAACTGCCTTTATCTCACTCCCTGGGGGAACCTTCTGCTATCAGCGACTAGCTTTCGGCCTTACCAATGCTGGTGCTACATATCAGAGAGCCATGATGGCCCTGTTCCATGATATGATGCACAAATAAATAGAGGTTTATGTGGATGATATCATCATAAACTCTAGAAAGGAAGATAACCACACCGACCATCTTAAAAAGTTATTCAACCGGCTCCGCAAATACAACTTGAACCTGAACCCAGCTAAGTATGCTTTTGGTGTTAAATTCGATAAATTATTGGGTTTTCTAGTGAGCAATAGAGGCATTGAGCTAGATCCAACCAAGATTAAAGATATCACAGAGATGCTTGTATCTCAGATAGAGAAAGAGATACGGGGATTCCTAGGGACAGTCAAATTCATAAGCAGAGTCATCTCTTAACTCATAATAACTTGTGAGTCCATTTTCAAGCTATTAAGGAAAAATTCCTCTGGGAAGTGGAATAAGGAATGTCAGAAAGCCTTCCTCACCATTAAGAAATAGTTGATTGAAGCTTCTGTTTTGGTGCCTCCAGGGGACAAAGTTCCACTTTTTATGTAAATATCAGTCAATGGTAATGCCATGGGTTGTATGCTTGGACAAAAACACGATAGAGTCAAGGAAAGTGCCATCTATTACCTCAATAAAAGGTTCAACAACTATGAGCAGAAATACACTTTAATTGAAAAGACCTGTTGTGCTTTAGCATTGGCCGCCATGAAGTTACAACATTATCTCCATGATCACACAACCTATCTCATATCTCACATGGATCCTCTGAAGTACTTTTTTAGCAAACCCATGTTAAATTATCGATTTTCCAGATGACAATTAATTCTCTAACAATTTGACATCGTCCACGTAACACAAAAAACCATTATTGGCCGAAGCACCAACAGGGGACTTCGAACTATTTGAAACATATTTCCCGGATGATGTGGTAATAACAATTCAACAAGGCCATCAAAAAGATATACGCTAATTTTGGAAACTGTACTTCGACGGGGCTGTAAACATGGAAGTGCAGGAGCAGCGTCAGTTCTTGCATCCATTATTGGGGAACAGTATCCCATAGCCACCAAGTTACAATTTGTCAACACCAACAACATAACCAAGTATGAGAGTTGTATAATGGGATTGAAATTGGTCTAATCAATGGGTATCAAATGGTTAGCTGTCTTTAGAGATTCCGTGGTGGTCATCAAATAAAGAATTACATTTGAAGCCCTATCATCGGCAAGTTATCAAGATGGCTGTAGAATTTAAAGATATAGCCTTCATCCACATTATTCAGAATCGAAATGATTTTGCAGATGCACTAGCAAACTTGGCTTCCTTAGTTAGCATTTCTGCAAAAAGAGGAATCCCAGACATCAGTTCACAAGTTAGATGGCATCAGCCTATGAAAATTATATTAGAGAAGTATCTGATGAAATACTTCCCATCAAATAGCCCTGATACAAGGATATCAAATAATATCTACGGGATAGATCTACACCCGCTGGGGCTAGCCAAGCTGAAAGAAAGCGGATCCATAAAATGGCTATGAAATTCTACTTAAGTGGAGATGCTCTCTACAAAAGAGATGCAGAAATGGGACTCTTAAGGTGTCTGGACAAAGACCAAGCTCATAGCTTATAATTGAAGTACACAGTGGAGTGTGTGGGCCACATATGAACGACCCTTTACTTGCCAAGAAGATATTAAGAAAATGACATTACTGGATCCCTCTCAAAGCTTAATGTGATGATCATGCCAAGAGATGTTATAAAAGCCAAATCCATTGAAATGTTATTCACGCTCCTGTCGAGGTCGGGAAAATTTTCCTTTTTTTTGAATTCCTCTTTTAAATATTTCTTACCTTTTATGTTTTCTATATTGTTCGAATTTGGTTTGAAATGGTGAAATTGACAAAAGAGTATGACATAAAATGTCGACGATTTGAAAATATTGATTTTTACAGAGCTGCCAGTTGGTAGGAGTGAAATGGTTATACCAACTCAACAGAGTTTATGAAATTTTTTTGCAAAAATACCCTATTATTGGACTCTATTTAACAGGCCTTGGAAACCGAGATTCATAGAGTTTGGGGGCTTGCTTAAGCGTGGGGAAGGTGTTAGGCACCCCACGACTTCCGTGAAAACACGGTTACCGCATCTTTTCAATTCCCTAATATATTTGAAATGTGTGTATGTGTGTGTTGCAGTTAATTAGGCCTAAGTGCTTTATTTAGAAGTAGTGATATGCCTCTTTTTAACCTATATACAAATGGTTTGATTTGAATAAAAATCCAATATTAAGAAAAATATATAGAAATGATGTTTTCAAGACATATTTTCAAACACTTATGCTCATATAGTAATTGAGGCCTTTGATACTTTCATTTTATTCTGTATTCGACTTGTTTTGATTTTACTCTCGAGATACAAAGCATCTTCGACAAAATAATATACATATAAGTGTTGGGATCCTTATGGGCATGAAAAGCCATCAAACTATAGTCGAGCACCACATATATGACTTACAAGCTAGCTGTACAACTGAAAAGGGTCCATCATGAGAACCAGATCTAGATCCGTCAGCTAGATCTTAGATCCCGTGGCTCCTAGGTTCACATAATATCATATGAATATCTTGTATAACAAATATACTAAAATAAAATAGATATTAATCTAAACGTTGCAAATAAAGGATTCATTAGTTAAATCCTTGTAGGCGTGTAGCCAAAGCTTCCAACTTCCTCTAGATACAGATATAGGGCCGCGCGGTTGCATAATATTTACAAAACAAGATAGAAAACTAGATTTAAATAAATCTTAGCCATTCTAGCTCAACGGTTCCAGTTTTACAAATTTTAAACCGGTTAAGAGTTAGATATGGCTAGATTTAGATAAATCTAGTGCACAAATTTAAAGATTACAACTTTACATTGAATGAACAGTTAAAACTGATATTTAATCACAGTAAATAAATAATATGTATATATATATATATTAAAGTAGTAAAAAGCCACGAATTTATATATTTATAATATATATATATATATATATATATATATATATTCAATCAGTTGCTCAGTAAGAACAAAGGCTAAAGATTTGTCAGAGAAGGAACTCTGAGTCTTTCTAAGTCGTTCTCAATAACTAAGTTATAGTTCCTTTTATAGAAGAAGGAAAGAACTATTATAACTTTACTATTACAAAAGTGAATGATTACAGACAATATTTACTATTGATGAACAGTAAAACAGTGCAGACTTTTTACTATGCATGGACGCTTTTGGCAACTTTTGACTAAAGTGGCCGAATCACGTGGCAAGAAGGCTGCTTTTGGTGGAAAAGAAGGAGCATCTTTTGACTAAATGGCTGCAGGAGTAAGTGCATGTGACTGAGACGTTAGGCAAATGGATCATGAGCATCTTGAAGGTTGATAGTACCGTAAGGGTCATCATCATCTTCAAATTTACTGGTTGAAGTGTTTCTAGAAGATAATGAAGAGCATGCAGATGCCTCTTCATGTAACTCATCAATTCTTTCATGAATGGCCTGAGCGATAAACTTCAGATCTTTACTGAAACAATTCTTGATATTAGAAATATCAATGGAGCTAGAAGAACCGATTGGACTAGTTTTTGCTTCTTTTATTTTACCAGAAGATCATTTGGCAGGGATCAACTTAACTGGAATAATAGGGAGCAGAACAGAAGGAAACTCTTTCTGGACTTGACCTATAATTCTATTAACATCAAATTTATCCCACCATTTGACAAAGAATTGGCGGGAAACATGAGTAATCGGTGAAATGGTGGTTTGAGTTGACAAGTAACTATACTCCGGAGACTGAAAACTTGTTACCGTAGTTGGGGTTTGAATGTTGTACTGCCATTTAAGAATCCAAGGAACTTTATATTTACTAATAAATTGAAGAAGAACAAGGATACCATCATATTTTGGTTGATGTTTACTATTATTACAAAAATGAGTGAGTTGAGCCTTTAAGGGGTTAGGAAGGTGGTCGAATGACGAACCAAATCTCGACCACCAAAGAGTAAACGAAAAAGGATTATGACTTTTGAATTTATGGTCAAATTGTAAGAACCACGAGTGACTATGTGACTCATTCTTGTGAAAGAAGATCTTATTCCAGGCTTCCATATAATCAAAATAACAGAATGAGTAATTTTGATTAGAGAGTTGTCTAAGATCAGAGGGATGATTTCCCCAATCCGTGATCTGAATGATTTGTTTAATGTAGAGTGAATAATAGAGGACTTTAGAATCATCATCCCTAGTATAAATAGGTTTGATGAAGATTGACTCGGTTTCTAAAAGAATATCCTTATAATACACAAGGGATTTATAAGGAGCAAGAGGAACAAAGTGCCATCCAGTAGGAAAATATTGGGAAGTAAGCTTAATTGGGTCATCTTTTGGTTTCATATGAGGTTCAATATGAAACAAGTGATTATCCTACTTAAGCATGTAATGAGAAGGAGGGTGACTGGGATTTGAGGAGGATGCCCTAGATTGATCGCAGAAAGGATCAACTGGTTTAAGGTTACTGGCTAAGACAGAACTGTAGGGCTTGGGAACAGTACCAAGGACCTGAAATTTATTAACTAAGTTGGACTTAAGAATTGGGCTAACTGGATGAGGAACCAAAGTTCCTTTTGGCTTATTACTTGGGCCTAAAGGGCGACCTGGCCCACGAGAAGATGATCCTCCTCGGACACTCATTTTGACTCTATAATACCTGTATTAATGAATTCCTGAGTGAGAAAGTTAGGAATGGAATTGTTACTTCCTTTGATATATTCAATTTCAAAATAAAAAATGCTTAATAGGGCTTGCCATCTCGCAAAAGAATGTTTAGAGGCGATATTTTTAACATCTTTCTCTAAAATATATTTTGCAGATTTGCAATCAATTCGAACCAAAAACTTTTGATTTAATAAGTCACTTTAAAATTTATTAATATATAAAACTAAAGAAAGTATTTCTTTTTTAATAGTGTCGTAATTTAACTGTGTAGGATTCCATGCACCTGAATGAAATCAAAAAATTTGTTCAGAAGAATTGAGGGTTAGCTTTTGCTTGAGAATACCTCTGAACCCAATATCTGAGGCATTAGTTTCAACAATTTTGAAGGCTGAATCGTTTGAAATGCCAAGGCAGGGCAATGCCTTAACATATTTTTTACGTTGCTGGATGACAAAAGTGTGAATGTCAGTCCAAGGGGGAGGATTGTCTTGCAAACACTGAAAGAGGTTTGTAAATTTTTCTGAGATTTTTATAGAACTAGCCAATATAATTAAGCGAGCCTAAAAATCTCTGAAGTTGGGTTTTATTGGTGATCTTATCAGGAAATCTGTCAGCAAATTGAATAGCTCTATCAATAGGCTGAATAAGTCCTTGATAAATATTGAGACCAAGAAACCAAACTTTTGTCTGAAATAAATGGCATTTAGAGGGAGACAGAACGAGTCCATTATCTTTGACTGTTTTGAAGAATGATTTTAAATGTTTAATATGTTCTTCAATATATTTGGAGAAACTGAGAATATCGTCAATGTAAACGATGACAAAAGGACTAAAAGGATTAAAATATCATTGAGAATATTCTGAAATTCACTAGGGGCATTTTTTAAGTTGAATGCCTGAACATTCCATTTGTAATGACAAAATAGGGTGGTAAAGGCTATTTTATACCTATCATCGTGATGAATGGCAACTTGCCAGAATCTAGATTTGAGGTCAAACTTACTGAAGATAGTGGCATTGCTTAATCTATTTATGGGGTCTTCCTTATTAGGTAAAGGATACCTAATCTATTCCAGAACTTTGTTTAATGGCTTCTAATTGATAACTAGACGGGGGACACCTCTCTCCTTTTCTGCTTCATTGGTGACATAAAAGGCAGGGCAGGACCAGGGAAATTTATTAGGTTTAATTAATCCTTTACTAAGGAGATCATTAATTTCCTTTTTACATAACTCCATTTGTTCGTGATTCATTTGTATTGGCCTAGACTTAGTAGGAATCAAATGTTCTTTGAATTCCTTAGCGTAATGAAGCCTTACAATATGCTTCTTCCGATGCCAAAAGGCATTAGGAGAGTCAAAATAAATGTTTTATTTTAAATAAATTTTAACTCTTCAATCTTTTCTTGAACCCCTTTGTTCTTAAGCTGTTCTTCAATATGTTTATACTTAATTTCTTCCTTTAAGAAATTCAAATGGATAGATTTACAATTTAACAAATTCAAAGATTTAGAAATAGATTCATCTTATATAAATCTCAAATCTCTTTCTTTGGGTTTAATAAGAAATTTAAATGTTATTCTTTTTCCTAAATGTTTGCAACTTAATCCTTCACTACTGGTAGTGAAATGATATAATAAATATATAAACGGTAATCCTAAGATGATCTTATCTGTAAGATTGTGGATTAAAATAAATGTTGTTTTAAAACACATGTTTTCTTGACAAATATGAACTTTAGGTAGTTTATATTTTATTTCCATTTGACTACCATTAGCTGAATTCAATTTTCACTAGTTTTCTTATAGTACTTGGTTGAGATTAATTCTTCTTGGATACAATTCAAATCTGCACCTCTATCAACTAAGACAAGAAGTTGTATCGAGAAGGTTTTATTAATAACCAAGTTAATAGAGATATACCATTTTTGGATGATAATATCTTTAATTATTTTAAGAGAAAGACCTTGAATAAAAAGATCTGGTTCTTTATTAGTACCTGACGATTCTAGCTCATCTTCATCTTCATCACTAGAAGAGGAATCATGGACGTGAAGGTCAGATTTTTTGTCCTTAATCTCTTTTCTAAAATTAGAAACATCTAACTTTAGGCTAGAAATTTCTCTTTTAAGTTTATTAACTTCTTGATTTAATTCTAGAAGGGTAACTTCTTTAACCGGAGATTTAAATCTTTCAAAGGTTTTATTAAGGCTAAATATAGGTTTTTCTTTACCTTTAATAATCTTGTCTTTAACCCTATTATCTTTAGTTAACAAATCTTTTAACTGTTTTGTGTATTGAATTTTTAACTCAGGATAAGTAATTTTACTGATTAAATCAATTAACAAAAAGCTTTCTTCGTCATCTTTGGTAATTACATTCAATCTTTTATTGCAACAAATATTGTTACAATTATCAGCACAAATAGTAACTTCTTCATTGTCACTATCTGTTTCATTGTTACTAATACTGCTATTAGAGGAATAAGGAATATCAGAACCTTCATCATTATTGATGTTGTTTTCAATCCTCATTAATTCCAATAGTTGTTCAGTATCTTCACTCGAAACATTTAACTGAGATAATTTTTGTTTTATTTTGCACTCATTTTTTTAATGCCCATTCTGCCCACAATTGTGGTAAACATTTTTACTTTTATCAAATTTTTTGGGTTTTTTATTGTATTTTCTAACTGAGGTTTTAGGTTTAGTGTAATAACTATCTTGATTTTTATCTTTGTTATGACTTCATTTCTTTATATGACGTTTGTGGCTTCTATGGGAATCAATATATTTATGTCTGTGCTTTTTTCTAGAGTGAGTAACAGGGGGTAAACCATATTGTTCACAAAAAGTTCCTAACTCATACATAGCCTTGTTTTTATCTTTACTAGCTTGTTTAGCTAATTTAAAATCAATGCACATTTTTAACCCAATTTTTTGAATATAACTGATAATACCACCATAAGCTAGATTATCATAATCAATATAACTTAATTTTTACTTAATTCTTCACGAACTTTATGAGCAAATAATGAAGGTAAACCATTAACGAATTTTTCTTTCCAGAATGGTTTATTGCTATCATTACGCATCATAACTCGAGAAGTAAACACATCTTTGTACCACCTAAAATCACTTAGAGTGGGGCAAGTGAGATTACTTTACTGATCGTGAATTCTCTCATTGATATTACTAGGAGTTCCAACAAAATGTTTAATTATGGTAAATATTAAAGTTTTAATTCCATCAGGCGAACCAACACCAACATCTTCATCAAAGATAGGGTTGCCGTCATCATCCAATTGGACAACATGAATTATTGATAACCTAGTATCTTCTGTGAGATGTTTCTCCCACCAAGATCTAAGAATACCAGTAAATCCACTAACTATTAACTCGACAATATCTAGTTGAGTCAGATTATTGAATTTAGTGATATAGCTATTAGCTACCATGGACATATGATTTAACTTGTTTAAAATTTCTTGTTCACTGAAACCATCTATGTTCCGTTTATATATTTTATTAAAAGAAATAGAGAATTGTTTATCTAGATTTCTATCTTCGAACTGTAAATTCGGAGGAGTTGGTCTAGAATACCAATTTCTGGAAATGCTAGTGTTACTAACAGTTAATTTATTTAACTGATCATACAAATCATAAAAAGTAATGTTTATATGTTCATTGTTAATAAATCGTTTCCATCTATTAACTATCTTATCTCGTTCTTTATCAGTTGGATGATTAGAATGAAATAAATGTCTTTTTTCTCTATTGGATTTGGAATTAAAATCTTTAACAAGATTATCCTATCCAATTTAAATTCTTTTTTAATGACTCTTAATTGATTATTAATAGGAGCTTCAAAGTCAGACTGTGTAGGAAACTCTGAAGGAGTAGGAGAAGAAGAGCCTTCTTCTTCAACTAGGTCATTATGAGTATAACAAGGATGACTAGCTTGACCTTGATTAAGGATACCTTTTATTTTTATATCCCTAATAGAAGGGTTACTTAGAACTTCAGTATCTCTTCGAGTGTGAACTGAAGGTGCTGAAGAACTAATAAAATCTTCTATAATAACTGGTCTTCTAGTGCGTTCAAAACTTATTTTAACTGTTCCATCAGAAAATTATCTAACATTTTCTACATTTAACAAGTTGTTAATAACGGGTTGTTGAGGTATTTCATTGGGTAAAGTCCTTTGACTAGGTAACGTAATGTCTTTCCAGAGGATGGTTCTCGGGATCTGAACATTAGCATCACTAGTTGAACTTTGAATTAAAACTGTTTGATCTTTAGGACTTTTATTAAGAGCATGAACGTTTAAGTTCGTTTTCATGGTCATATAATATATCCTATAAATCAAAGCTAGAGGCTGAGAACCCTCAATCATTTGAGTAATTTCTCCAGCAGTTTTTTTGTTTAAAGTTAAAGCTTTTAATAGATTGTGATCACTTAGGCTTAATGTGAAATCAGGAAAGCAATTGAAATGGATAGGTCCATTATGCAGACTTGATTCCATAATGCCTAAAATGCTTGGATGATAGTTAAGAAATGTAGCATCTCTAAGGCAGAGGTAGATACTTGAATTGATTCCTTTAATATTTAATGGTTTAACTACAACTTGAACAAGACCAATATGGATAAAATTATAACCTTTCTTCCTATGTTTTTTAATAACATCAGGAGATAAAAGACTACAATTTTCATATTCTTTGTTAATGGCGTAAACCTTTTCAACTGTTTTTACATTGTAATCTGTTTTGAAGTTATCCAAAAAGGTTGACAAATAAATTTCTCTAGGAGAGACTCTGAGTATATTCCAATCATGTAAAACTTGACTTGTAACGAGTCAGAAATTCGGATCGTTCAGAATTTAAGTTTAAAGAATTAGTTATTAAGAAAATGAATTTTTATTAATAATATTATGTGCTATATGTTTATTAATCGTTCTATAACCTAGGATGATTATAAGTCGGGAGGATTCTGCCTACGAGCTAGACTGAACGAGTAAGAATTTTCAAGATAAAAATAAAAAAATTTCGGGAACAAAAATATTTTCGAGGAAAAAGACGAAATAGGCACTATTCACCCGACGAAACCTAAGGGTTAGGGTTTACTTAACCAAAGCCATTCTGAGAGTTTGGTATGTCAAAATGACATTCCGTCAAAAGATTTGGCGATAAAATGTCGTGAAAAGTGAAGTAAGCCGATAAAAGTTTTTCTCGAAAAATGTGCAGAAATCGGACGAAATAAAAATGACGAAAAGTACAGTTACATACTTTTCACTCATTTAGCTACGTTAGGAAAAAACATGAAGGAAAACAATTGACACCAAAATGTGTTTTTTAGTTTTTTGGAAATCCGAAGAATACGTAAAAGTTAATCGGTAAAGGAAAGACGAAATATCCAAAAATATTTGGATTCCGAGAATCGCGGTTTTTAAAACTGTCGGACGAAACCCAAAAGACAGAACCACGAAGCTTCCAAGGGAAGTTATGTGAATAGTAAGGAGGTGGGAATAGTAAAGAGGTTGGGGGCGAAATGACTAATATACCTCTAGCTTTGAAATTCTATAAATAGTAAGCTTAATTCAGTTATTTGGGATTTTGAAAATCCTACACCTTAGAGAGAGAGAGAGAGAGAGAGAGAGAGAGAGAGGGTTCGGATGAAGAGAGAAGAAGGAAGAGAATGAGTGTGGATGATCGGATCGAAGGTGAGCGTGAAATAGAAAAGCTTGCGAATCGCCGGCTTTGTCTAGCGAAAGAAAAATAAAGAAGAGAGGTAACCTAAAACCTAGTCGAATTTAATTTCTCTCTAAGTCCTATATGTTAATAACATAAATTAATAAGAATAAGAAGTAAATGATGTTAGGAATGATTTCATATGGTTGAAATCGGAAGAAAATGAAGAAAAAGAATTAAAAGTTTATTTTATAAATTTGTTAAGGAAGTATAAGATTCGTAATGAATTAGAATGATCCGAGTGGATTATATAAATGAGTAGATGAAATAAGTAAGGGATGGTGTTCTATAACATCAAATTCCAAGAAAAAGTGAAATCGTAATCAAAATATCGATTAAAAATGAAGAACGAACGAAGAACGCGAAGAACACGAAGAACGTTGTTGATAGATAAATTTAAAACCATTGTAGGATAATTATTGTTGATGGAAAAGTTTAAAACCATCGCGTATAAGTTATATGCTTGTTACTTGGTTAGGAACGATAGAAACGTTCATGAAGAACGAATTAAAATGGAGCTATAATGAAGTTATGGCAAAATTTTTATAAAAGACGAACGAGAATTTGAAAGTTAGTAAATGAACCCGAATGTGTAAGGTTTCATAAGAAAGTAAGAGAATGTGGAAAACGTGAGTCGTGGCCACAAGAATGAACGAGTTCTGAGTTCGGATGACCGAATTACGGATGAGCGAACGAAGAACATTAAAAATATAAAACGAACGAAGGGTAAAGATTAAGCCAATTGAATGGAATGTTAACGGATTTAGAATGAAGTTCTATCTAAGGGGGATTGAAGTACGTAAGATAAGGAAAAGAATGGCTTTGGAACGACCTCGTTTTAAGTTATAACGAATAAGTTATGAAAGCGGGAGGTAAGCGTCTCAAATTGGATTTAACACTTAGAGAAATTTTCTAGGGTTAGGGCTTGGCCTTGCAGCCACTTGACTATGCCTTCTAAGGCGGTTTTGCGAACAAGACCGAGGAGCCGGAATCTTTACAAACTCGTCTTGTGGCCATGAGAGATAAAGAAGAGAGTGGCCATAGTAGCCAAAAGCGCGGATAAAAAGCTAGTGATGAGATATTAAGTGCTCAATTACTGGGAGCGTGAGGGAACTGATATCCGGGGACCGTATATCAGACCTTTTTCACTTTTAACGCGGGTTATAGAACTGATATTCGGGGACCATAGTTGCGATAAACGAGCGTGAGGGATTGCTATAATTGTGATTCCTTAGACATTGAGTGACGAGAGTAACGTATAACATTTTGATGTTATGATATGGTAGTTGTCGACGTCGAAATTTTTATTTGTCCCATTTCGTTACTTGTTCTTTGGTGTTCGAATGTTAGGTGAGATTTGTTTGAAAAAACAAGTGAAAAAGGTCCGACATGTGTAATGTCGACGATTTAACTTTAAGAGTCGCCAGTTGGTGTTTTAACTGGTTGCACCAACGCAACCAAGAAAAAGTTTGCACATTGACCCAGTGATGTTACACTGCTAAACGGGTATGTGAAACCGAGATTCATTTGGGTTTGAGGGCTTGATTATGCGGAGGGAAGGTTTTAGGCACCCCTAACATCCGTGTTGCCACGGTGACCGCCACTTTTAAAAAAACTGTTATATGAATGTGTGTGTGTGTGTGGATCAATGTGCAATTATTTGGAAGTAGTGCGAGGCCTCGTTCACACCTATATATATATATATATATATATATATATATATAAGCAATTAACGCTCCAGATGTAAAATCCAGGCTCATCAGACAGAGTTTGACAACAGTTTATATATATATATATATATATATATATATATATATATATATATATATATATATATATATATAAAAGCAAGTAAACGCTCCAGATATAAAATCCAGGCTCACTAGACAGAGTCTGACAACAGTTTATATATATATATATAAAAGCAAATAAATGCTCCAGACATAAGTCTAGGCTCAATTGAGGCATAACTCGATAATGTTAGTCCATATATAAATATATACATATATAAGTATATATATACAGACATAAATTAAAACCACGGACCGAAGTCCGGGCATACGCACATAACATGACTCTCAATGTGAAGAATAATGTGTGCAAAGATGAAGAGAAAGGCTTTATAGAGTGTGAGAAGGCTTACAGTTGGCTGCCAAAGCAGGCTTCTATGACTCTAGATGGATAAACACTCATCTCCCGTTGGTAAAAATATAGCTATATGTGAGCTAACAGATGTTTAAAATGAGAAAACACTCAATATGGGGTGTGTATAGAGCAAATTGAACAGGGCTTCCTAGCCTCTTTTTCTCTTGAATATGGCCACCCCAAGCCCTCTATTTATAGAGGGGGGAGCCAGCCATTGTACCTCTCTTCCTTCCGCAGATGCACTCACGGTCACTGGGGTGCCCTGGGGCTCTGCAGGTCCTACTTAGTCTCAAAGTACATGCACTCGTGCACTGTGATGTCCGCTCGAACTTGCAGAACTTCAATCCGAGCATCCGAACGAGGCATACAAGACCATCTTCGGACTGCTTTTGTCGAGAGTTATACAATGACATAGGATTAGAGATTGTATGAAGTCAGGAAGAGGGGACCATGCCCATGTTCTTCAAGCTTTATATTCTATCCGGTGTGCTGCCACGTGTAATAGTCACTCGGGATTGGAACTCCTTGGCTCTTGTGGGACATTGTTGTGTAGCAATGTATGTATGAAATGTTGAGACTGTGCGCTGGGGTTGAGGTGGTAAGATGACCTTTTGACTCCTCACTGGGGTTATCTCTAATTTGAGCTGATAGCAGACGTTGCTCAGGGTTACATCTGAGATTGGACTGCTGCAAGTGTTTGAATTCCGCAAGGTCATCTGTAAGTGTGCCTGTCTTCCCGGTGTTATCTCCGAGTCTTTGGTATGAGTGCCTCGGCAGAAGGTCTGAGATTAAAGCTGATTGCATGCATTTGAAACAATCATTTCCGAAGTTATCTCCGGAACTAAAGCATCATTCCTTGGGGTTATATCCAAGGTTGAAACTCGGGGATATCTCCAAGATTGGAATTGACATTCCCCGTGTGTGTTTCAGGGTTGAGACTGAAATTTTGGTAGTATCCAGAATGGATGTGAGCTGTCTTCCAGGGTTAAAGATAATAGCGTTTAACGTAACGAAGTCAAGTTAATGATTAAATGAAATGATCGCTCTGAGTATACAACAGACTGTATGACTTAGACGATAAAGAATGAATTCTGAGGTGTGGCATTTAGTTGCCAGGAAGCCATAAGGAATGAGAAATTGACTTAACGAAGATTATAGTTTAATAGTTCGTATAAGTTAAGATAAGTTAGGTTGTGGTGCAATCGTAACCTTTGATGGTTGACATATGGGAGTTGGGCTAAAAAATTCCTTCAGAGAGCGAAGGTATATACAAAACTGGCAACCGATCTAACTCACTATGATGACAGTGTAGACAAGACAGGAACTTGTTTGTTGGTTATTTGTGGGAAACCACTCAGAGTACCATATGGACTACTAGCAGAGAAGCGATGTGTGCTGAGTCCTAGAGAAGTTATAAGAAGAAGATAAGAATGTAAATCATCAAAGATGATGAGCGTATAAGTAAGACATCTCCGTTCATATTCTAAATGAATGCTAGTTTCTTAAGCTTCTCAGATGTTGAACTTGAGAAGTTCTGTCTATGTGCGAATGTGCGATATTTGTACAAGGTGGTAGAACGACGAGACCTTGAGCCACAATGTGAACACTTTGGTGTTTCTATGAGATGAATTGTTCTGTGATTTAATTGTTCAATAAGAGAATGCTCTGCTTATACATGATCCGTTATTGTTAAGTATGTGCTAATGATTTTAGCCAGACAGAATGTGTATGAAAAAGATAGAAGAATGAAAGTATTTTAAAATGAAAGTGAATATTGTTTTAAAATGATAGGAATCGAGATTATTCCTATTATTCAAGCTGCTTCATTAGAATTTACAAACAGAAAATAAAAGTGACTTCCAATTTTACTCCGAACATTAGAATGGTAGATGATACCATTAAGGGCAAAAAGGGACGTATAAGAGAAGAAACTGAGTGGGGGCATATAAAGAACACAAATTAATTACTAAAACTTCAATAATTTTATTGATAACTGAAAACATTTATAAATAGAAATAAAAGTGACTTACAATTTTACTCATAACATTAGAATGGTAGATGAAGAGAAGAGAGAACAGAGGCTAAAGATTTGTCAGAGAAGGAACTCTAAGTCTTTCTAAGTCTGTCTCAATAACTAAGTTCAAGTTGCTTTTATAGAATAAGGAAAGAACTATTACAACTTTACTACTACAAAAGTGAATGATTACAGACAATATTTACTATTGATGAATAGTAAAACAGTGCTGACTTTTTACTATGCATGGACGCTTTTGGCAACTTTTGACTAAAAGTGGCTGAATCACGTGGCAAGAAGGTTGCTTTTGGTAGAAAAGCAGGAGCATCTTTTGACTAAATGGCTGTAGGGGCAGATGTATGTGACTGAGAGCTACTTTCAGTTAAAAGCAGGAGCGTCTTTTGACTAAGTGGTTGCAAGAGCAGGTGCATGTGACTGAGACGTCAGGAAAATGGATCCTGAGCATCTTAAAGGTTGATAGTGCCATAAGAGTCATCGTAATCTTCAAATTTATTAGTGAAAGTGTTTCTAGAAGAAGATGAAGAGCATGCAGATGCCTCTTCGTGTAACTCTTCAATTCTTTCATGAATGTCCTAGGCGATTAACTTCAAATCTTTACTGAAATAATTCTTGATATTAGAAATATCAATGGCTCTGAAAGAACCGATTGGACTAGTTTTTGCTTCTGTTGTTTTACTAGAAGATCATTTGGCAGGAATCGACTTAACTGGAATAATAGGGAGCAGAACAGAAGGAAACTCTTTCTGGACTTGACCTATAATTCTATTAACATCAAATTTATCCCAACATTTGACAAAGAATTGGCGGGAAATACGAGTAATCGGTGAAATGGTGGTTTGAGATGACAAGTAACTATACTCCGTAGACTGAAAACTTGTTACCTTAGTTGGGGTTTGAATGTCGTACTGCCATTTAAGAATCCAAGGAACTTTATATTTACTAATAAATTGAAGAAGAACAAGGATACCATCATATTTTGGTTGATGTTTACTATGATTACAAAAATGACTGAGTTGAGCCTTTAAGGGGTTAGGAAGGTGGTCGAATGATGAACCAAATCTCGACCACCAAAGAGTAAACGAAAAAAGAATATGACTTTTGAATTTATGGTCAAATTGTAAGAACCACGAGTGACTATGTGACTCATTCTTGTGAAAGAAGATCTTATTCCAGGCTTCCATATAATCAAAATAACAGAACGAGTAATTTTGATTGGAGAGTTGTCTAAGATCAGAGGGATGATTTCCCCAATCCGTGATCTGAATGATTTGTTTAATGTAGAGTGAATAATAGAGGACTTTAGAATCATCATCCCTAGTATAAATAGGTTTGATGAAGATTGACTCGGTTTCTAAAAGAATATCCTTATAATACACAAGGGATTTATAAGGAGCAAGAGGAACAAAGTGTAACAACCCCAAAATAGGTCCATTCCATCCAACCTATTCTGAGTCGTTAAATACATGGTACAGAAATAACTACAACTTTATTACAACAATTGTCGTGGCAAAATACAACAACACATATCTTTGTGAGTTTGGATACCAATATATACCAAATGTAACTCGACACCAACTTGGATAACACGTCACCATGACACCTTACATAAAGGTACAACCAAAACTGCTTTTAGAAATTAGAATCTTTGGGAAGTGCTCAAGAAACCTTCATACATGGGAGGCCATGCTTTTAGGTTATGGTAGATATCATATGGCCACGTAATTATCCTTGGTTGACCTAATAAACCCCAAAGAAAACGAGAAGATTACTATCATATTCTTCCCAATGGTGAGTCTTCTCTTGACATATCATTATCTCCACTTGCCTCTAATTGGGTATTATACTCCAAACAAACACCAAGATTATATAGGTAGTGCTTGTAAATATACTCGGCAAGTGGATGAGCACAACCATGTCTTATGATAACACGAGGGTTGTATGTCATTAGACATCTTGTATGATAGTGACAAAACACCCTTCCAAGTTAAATTCACCTCACCTCAACATCTATAGACCACCACTCTATTCCCTTGCTATCCCCGCTCGACCCACCTACACTTTTATTGCACGAAAGGAATTGTGAAACAAAAGGGTGAGCACAACTAGCTCAAGAAAGAATATTATGACTAAAGATAAATAAATTATCAATAGTCTTCATCAAGAATAAATCGTAGATTTAGAACATATGGTAGATGATAAAACTTTTCAACCATAGTTGCGGTGGAATGAGCAATCCATTAGAAGAGTCAAATAGACTATAAAGTCTATTGTCTTCTCCACGTTAAAAGTCCACCAACAATATTTTATCCCCTGTAACATCAATCAATGTGCCCTTTCCACAATTATATGAATAACTCATAATCATAATTGTGATTCTAAATTCCTCTTCTCATCCAGACGAAGATAATTTTCATCACCGCGTCTTTACCCAAACATCAAATATCATGATTATACCAAATCACAGCCTCGCTCATAATCATACTAATAAATTCATCTTTGCACTACGCGTCAAAGATATTCATCAACAGCTCATCTTTACACTACTGAAAGCAAAGATATTCAACAACAGTCATCTTCAGCATTACGAGCCAAAGATATTCATCAATAATTCATCTTTGCACTACAAAGCAAAGATATTCATCAACAAGTCATCTTTGCATTACAAGCCAAAGATATTCATCAATAATTCATCTTTGCACTACAAAGCAAAAGATATTCATCAACAAGTCATCTTTGCATTACAAGCCAAAGATATTCATCAATAATTCATCTTTTGCACTTCTGGTGCTAAAGATATTCATCAACAAGTCATCTTTGCATTACAAGCCAAAGATATTCATCAATAATTCATCTTTGCACTACAAAGCAAAAGATATTCAACAACAGTCATCTTTGCATTACGAGCCAAAGATATTCATCAATAATTCATCTTTGACTACAAAGCAAAGATATTCATCAACAAGTCATATCCATATTTATAACACCTTAATCCAAATGTTATAAATCACTTAGAAATCTCATAATCTACTATTATTAATATTATAATAATATTTTAATCATTTCTTAAACTTATAAACAATTTAATTAAATTGTTTACACTTTACTAATTAATGCATTTAATCATCATAAAATGCCAAACTCATAAAATTTCATCACCAATAACCAAAACCCTCATCAAAAATCAAGATATACCTCATATATGATTCTCAAACCATAAAATCATATTTTCTAATTTTCTTACTTCACATAACATATTTAATTCATTTACTCATAACTAGAACATTTTCATGAAAAATACCAAATCGGTTCCAAAAATATTTCTTTTCGATTTAGCATAAAATAGTCCCATATTGAACATATATTTTCTCGAAATTTTAAAAATTCATTTACTATTTTTCATATGGCCAAAACCAATTTAATATTTAAACATTTATCATAAATTGTACTTTTATCCAAAAATTCAAAATTCACAGAGTACAATCGATATTATATAGATGTACTCTCAATAAAAATTTTATCAATTTTGGAGTTAACCGCAGGAGTTATAAGCGCTTACTTTTAAAATAGTCTTTTCTCATAAAATTCATAACTCTCAATCTATACATCCAAAAATACCTCAAAATAATCATAGTGGTGTAAAATTCAAGAATGATCAAAACATGGATACAATCAAAGCTAGTATCCGTAATAGATATTTTAGTCGAAAAGAAAAATTTCATTTTTCTATGAATAGTCTTAGTGATTCGTGAATAGTGCTCAGATATCGTGAATAGTCTTGAGTATCGTGAATAGTAACTCCACACCAAAAGATAGAAATTCCATAAAAAAAACATCTTCACGCTTCATGAATAGTACTCGTGAATAAGAACTCGTGAATAGTAATTCGTGAATAGTAACCCATGAATAGTAACTCATGAATAAATAACCCGAGACATGAAAAAGTTCCAAATTTGATAAAAACTTGAGATCAACATTTCAAAGATAATGATATTGAAGAAATAATATCATCCGAGAAGAAAATAACATCCCTTACTATCCCTTACCTCAAAAGAGCAAAGACTTCCATCGGATATCTGATATATTTGAAGGAAACTTGCAATCGATGAATATCAACTCACCAAGTATCTAAATACTCACAAAATACACTCAATAATCTAGAGAGAAAAGAGAAAACTTATGTTTCCGGTGTGATTTTCAATTCTAACTTAGCCCTCTATTTATAGGAAAATGTTAGCCCGTACCAAGCGGACTTGACTCGCTACACCGATGGCTTTACCGCTACTATTCCACCCACCAAAAATCAGCCATCTTCCCCAACAACCAAGAGTAGGGCCCACTTAATTCTAGAATTTTCCACCAAAACCTAATTTTCGAATCGATTACCTCTTAAAATTCATAACAAATCATACGTTCATTTTAACGGTTCAAAATTTGTGGACATATACTCAACTTATATATGTATAACATATCCAAAAATTACAACGATCCAACGGTCGGATCAAAATTTATAACTCACGCAATATAGTGAAAGAACAACGATTTTTTCGGACTATTAGTCCTTCTGGACCAGATTTCATTCAAAATTTCACCACGAAATATCTACAAAGAATTTTTGGGTGATTCAAATTTCTACAGCTTAGCTTACTTCTAGGGCTTTCTTTTGATATATGGCTCATCTCTTAACTCATTATACACAAAGAGTTATGGATTTTACAAAATCAAGTAATAAACTAATTTTTCTGAAAATCCCATATTTTGTTCTCCATTTCAACAAATACTGATAAAACACCTCATCATTAATTCCTTCACTTATAACCACATAAATAAATCCATCATTTATATCCACATCAAATAAATATTTTCTTATCATATGAATCAATAATTAATTATTCACAAACAATATTACGTAATCACATTTATGACAACCAAAGTAGTTCCTGGAAGAGGGGGCTTTCCAATAAGAATTTCTCCTTCATCGCGCGCGCAATTAGGTGACCAAACCTCTCCTTGATGTAACTTTCTAGACATTGCCAATAATGTTATCTAATAATATTATTCAAATAATATGAATTATTGATCCGATAATGGAAAATATCATGCAAAGATAATTATTGAACAACAATAATAAAATATCAACACAAAGAATTATCAATCAATAAAATAAAATATTGAATAAGAATTATCGTAACAATTATTGAGTAGTGCCTTCTCACGTAAGAATCAATAATTGAAAAAATATCGTCTTATACTGCAGTGCCGCTTTCAACGCGTATTATTTTACTTTTTCAAACCGGTATTCCAACGAAGTTAAGCATTGATGAACGATTACGCCAAGTTATTTATAAAAACTCAAATTTGTCGCTTTTCTCCATCCGATGCTTATTCTCATTATGGGGCCCATAAATGATCAAGGCATAAATTTAATATTCCCTACGTAAAGAATATTCCACGACCAAACGAATATTCTCCGACAACAATGAATATTTTATAACCACTTGTGTATTTTGAAAAAAAATTCATATATCACCCTTAACTTTAACTTTTATCAATTTAACCATTTACTGAATAGAAAAATTGAATACTTTTATTTCATAAAATTCGGGGTCTTACACAAAGTGCCATCCAGTAGGAAAATATTGGGAAGTAAGCTTAATTGGGTCATCTTTTGGTTTCATATGAGGTTCAATATGAAACAAGTGATTATCCTACTTAAGCATGTAATGAGAAGGAGGGTGATCGGGATTTGAGGAGGATGCCCTAGATTGATCGCGAAAAGGATCAACTGGTTTAAGGTTACCGCTGGCAAAACAAGGCTGTAGGGCTTGGGAACAGTACCAAGGACCTGAAATTTATTAACTAAGTTGGACTTAAGAATTGGGCTAACTGGATGAGGAACCAAAGTTCCTTTTGGCTTATTACTTGGGCCTAAAGGGCGACCCGGCCCACGAGAAGATGATCCTCCTCGGACACTCATTTTGACTCTATAATACCTGTATTAATGAATTCCTGAGTGGGAAAGTTAGAAATGGAATTGTTACTTCCTTTGATATATTCAATTTCAAAATCAAAAATGCTTAATAGGGCTTGCCATCTCGCAAAAGAATGTTTAGAGGCGATATTTTTAACATCTTTCTCTAAAATATATTTTGCAGATTTGCAATCAATTCGAACCAAAAACTTTTGATTTAATAAGTCACTTTAAAATTTATTAATATATAAAACTAAAGAAAGTATTTCTTTTTTAATAGTGTCGTAATTTAACTGTGTAGGATTCCATGCACCTGAATGAAAATCGATCAATTTGTTCAGAAGAATTGAGGGTTAGCTTTTTCTTGAGAATACCTTCAAACCCAATATCTGAGGCACCAGTTTCAACAATTTTGAAGGCTGAATGGTTGGAAATGCCAAGGCAGGGCAATGCCTTAACATATTTTTTAACTTGTTGGACGACAGAAGTGTGAATGTCAGTCCAAGGGGGAGGATTATCTTGCGAACGCTGAAAGAGAGGTTTACAAATTTTTTTGAGAATTTTATAGAACTTGCCAATATAATTTAGCGAGCCTAAAAATCTCTGAAGTTGGGTTTTATTGGTGATCTTATCAGGAAATCTGTCAGCAAACTGAATAGTTCTATAAATAGGCTGAATAAGTCCTTGATAAATATTGAGACCAAGAAACTGAACTTTAGTCTGAAATAAACTGCATTTGGAGGGAGACAGAACGAATCCATTATCTTTGATTGTTTTGAAGAACGATTTCAAATTTTTAATGGGTTCTTCAATATATTTGGAGAAAATGAGAATATCATCAATGTAAACGATGACAAACCTCTCTCTTTTTCTACTTCATTATTGACATAAAAGGCAGGGCAGTACCAGGGAGATTTACTAGGTTTAATTAATCCTTTACTAAGGAAATCATTAATTTTCTTTTTACATAACTCCATTTGTTCATGATTCATTTGTATTGGCCTAGCCTTAGTAGGAATCAAATGTTCTTTGAATTCCTTAGCGTAAGGAAGCCTTACAATATGCTTCTTCTGATGCCAAAAGGCATTAGGAGTGTCAGAATAAAGGTTTTCTGTTAAATAAATTTTTAACTCTTCAATCTTTTCTTGAACCCCTTTATTCTTAAGTTGTTCTTTAATATGTTTGGATGGATTTACAATTTAACAAATTCAAAGATTCAGAAATAGATTCATCTTGTATAAATCTCAAATCTCTTTCTTTGGGTTTAATAAGAAATTTAAATGTTATTCTTTTTTCTAAATGTTTATAACTTAATCCTTCATTACTTGTAGTGAAAGGATATAATAAATATATAAACGATAATCCTAAGATGATCTTATCTGTATGATTGCGGATTAAAACAAATGATATTTTAAAATAAATGTTATCTTGACAAATATGAACTTTAATTAGTTTATATTTTATTTCCATTTGACTATCATTAGTTGAATTCAATTTTTCACTAGTTTTCTTATAGTACTTGGTTGGGATTAATCCTTCTTGGATACAATTCAAATCCGCACCTATATCAACTAAGGCAGGTATGACGCCCCCAAATTCAGGTACTTGAAACCCGAATTCAGTGCTTTACGATACCATTTCTTTGCGGGGAATAATACTAATAATAATAACAATAATATGAATATCAAACTTAATTTACATATATCAGAGTCTAATCCCAGTGTCTCAACCTTTACTACATTACATTACATGATAGATAATAAATATTATCATCTTATTATAGACTAACTATTACATAAGATACCATAAAGCTTATTCTGCTATCTTTCCCTTTCCTTTGTTCTTGTCTGAACCTTCAGGTTAAACACGCTAAGCTGAAAACATTTACATTTAAAGCAAGAATGAGCATTTGGGTGCCCAACAAGTAATATCAGACAATAATCATTAGCTTAAAGAAGTAAATGTTTTCTTTGAAATGCACTTCTACAATGAATCGACAGTTGTGAAGTAAACTGAAACAATTCTAATCAGCATATCAAATGTATTTCGAATTTTAAAACTACGTACTAACTATAATTGGTGAACAGTCGATAGACTATTAACTTTATTTTTGATTTTTGATATTTGATTGAATAACAAGAATTAGTTATACGCAATAACAAAGTGGAATATTTTTCAGAGTTTATGCTGAGTGATCCCTAAGGATCTTGAACTTCTCTTCTCGAGTAACTATCAATGGTTTACTTTGATATACCAAGGTGTATCAGATAACCATAAAGATTAAGTCATACCCCTCTACAAGTATAATAAGTGATTAGCTTAATTATACCCTATATTATACATAATACTTAAAACGTGCGCAATGGCCGAACATACGACCAAATATCTCCCCTTTTATATTAAAAGGTTGTTCTTCTCAGTTTTATAACCAGAATTTGAATTATAACAACGAAATACTATGATTTCAAAAATTTAATCGCTTTTTCGATCTAACTGAAACAATTGGCATCAATCTGTCAATAATAATTGAGTTCTAATCTCAAACCTATCAAGTTCTAATCAAATGTTCGTCTAGCCAAAATAATTAGCTAAGACATATCTCAACGCTATTTTTAAATCTATGTCTAGCCGAGTTAAATAGCTTAGACAACTTTTAAGTCAATGTATACATACTGAAAACCAAGAGTATGTATCAACATGTGATTAAATACAATAAATTATCCAAGTGAGGACACTTGTATAATCAATATTTAGAAATTAACGAACAGAATATATATATCTGGATATAATAATATTGTAATGATAAACAACGATCGGATAGAATTCAAGAACTGGCATGTCTACAAAAGTATAGATACATGAACAATAACAATAACAATAGAGTTCTGAAACTAGCTTACACATGTCCATTGCATAAAGTAAATGCAAAGGTTAGATACTTGCCTGATCTGTTTCTTACACAACTTGGTTTAATCTTTTATACCGAAACTTATCATTAATAAGATCATTCAATCGATTAGAATAACATATCATAATACACAGTACTGCTATTTGCAGTCATCACATAACCTAAGAACATTGTCACATAAGTTTAACAGTCATTGGATCACAAACAAACACACATCTAGTCAAATTATCTAAGTCCAGATAAATTTTTGAAACATTTTGGTGTACCGACGACTTTATCGGGTAATAATCGAGTCTAAGACTCTATCTTGTAGTTCAATATCCATTTAAATAACTTAAATATGAGTCATTTTAAATGACTTATAATAATTTTTAATCAATTATTATAATTTATCATGATTTTTCAAACACCGAAATCATTATTAAATGATTTAAATATTAAATAATTCTATTATCATTAATATTTAACTAATATTAAAATATTAATAAAATCATTGCCAAAATATTAAAGTTATTCATAATAACTTCAAATATTTTTAGAGTATTAATATTACCCTTAAATGATTCTTAAAATAATTAAAATTATTTTTAAATAACTACCTTTAATACTTAACTATTAATGCATTATTTATCAAAATATTAAAAGTCATTAATTATAACTTAAAATATTTTTAATTCATTCATATCCTTTTAAATGATTTTTAAATAAATAAAAATCATTTTTAAATTATTTATTTAATATAATTAATAACTATACCTAATATCATTTGTAATCTAATTCCCCAAAATTTGTAATGATTTAATTCTAATTTCATTCAAATAATAATAATACATTCAACCTTTAATTTTACATCATTAAACGATAATACAACCATTGAAATTTGCGGAATAATTCAAATTTTCTATTACAAACTATCCTCGTTCCCAAAACCTTCAACCTTTACATCTAAATATCTCAGAATCATTTTAATACGACAATAGTTTACATCGCAAAACGATATTACAATTCAACATTCATACATTATTCGGAACCTTAAACATGGTTCAAATAATAATAACACAACAAAAGTGTATAAATCTTCAAGTATCACATCTGATTCATGTCTTTCAAGTAACACATAACTTTACCTTGAATCTTGAACCTATAAAAGTGGTTATTTGCAAGGTTGAGCTCGACAGCTCAGCAAAATCTCACAGTTTTCATGCATCACGTAGCACATAATAACATGCTTATCATACATATAATAAACATTAAACTAACATAACAAACGTGTTGCAGTTCACATAACAAATATAAAGATTGAGTTCCTTACTCAATCAGCATTCATTACTTAATCAACGTAGTCATAAATTGACTTTAATGTTTCATACATTCAACATATACATAACACATCATGCTCTTTGCAATAAAGATTTAAAACAGTTAATTATCAAGTACACATAACAAATAGGAACTGAAAGACTTGTCTAGCTCGTAGATTACCAATTACCGAAAAATAGCTTAAATGCTTTGAGTACATCCTACAACAGTTCAAAGGTTCATATTCATATGCATTAGTTACACATATAACGAAACCATAATGACTCTTAGTCTTAATCTTTTATAACTTGCGTCTCTTTGAAACTTAACACATATCTTCAGGTGTTTACTCCTCTTCGTATGACACTAATCATTACATAATCCCATTTTGTGTTTCTTTATACTTCTTTCATAACCAACACTTAACGTTCATTAAAGTCGTCATAGATTCCATTACCACATATTAGATGTATTACACTTGTTAACAACAACTGGGTTATATAACCTCCGCCTTATATCTCGTTACACTTCACTTACAATTGACAATTAAGTCTTCTAACGCGTATTTACATACTTTTAAACATATATTAGATTAACTAATCAAGTTAACATTCAAATCATTCTTTTAACGTATATCTCACTATAAACCAACACAAACCTTATCATGCATCTTCAACTTTTGAAAACATCACATTTAGTTTCATTGCATAACTTATTTAAATAATTACTTCAAATCTTCCCATTTTATATTACATCTCATTAAATTCTGTTATTATAGTCCACAATATGTCTTAACATCATTAACATGTTTGCCAAACTAGATTAAGTCCATTAGTCATGACCTATAAATAAAGCGCACTTCACTTTTGAGCTCAGATATGGCGCAATTGCTACCGTCTCCAAGCTCTTGGCACCTGCACCGGTAATTGCTACCGGTGCTCGATCATAGAAACCATACTTGCAACATTGCACACACCCGCATTAAACTGCAAGAAAGAATAGCCTCGATACACTAACAAACCCAATTCAACCCAATATTCACCGAAAACACCACACTCTACTTCTAAAACTTTGTAATAACATAATTACACATGCTACACATCATTCTATCTACAAAATCATCACATAAACACAAATTTGAAGAATCAAAAACCCCCAATTTCCAAATTTCATCATTTTTACACATTTAGAGAATTCGATCGCCACGACTTCGTTACTTAACCGATTAACACGATTTATACTACGCCGCTTTTGTTTCTTAACGTAGTAACATAATCCAACATCAATTTTCAAATTATCATATATATTAAACATGAAATTTTTTACTTTATTAAGCCATTTTTTATAAACTTACACTATTATTTACTTTTCTCCCTATAAACCCAAATTTAATGTAGTTAATCATCAAATAACACTCACAATTGATGATTAACAGATTATAACAACATACATACATGCATCAATCCAATACAACTACCAATTTATAGTAGATAATCACTAAGAAATCAAAACCTAGACATTAGTAGAAATTTATACCTTAAATCCTTGATTATTGGGAAGAAGAATAATAAGAACCTTGATACTCCAACTCTTTAGCAAAATAAACAAAGAATCACTCTCTTCCCCACAACTCTCTTTCTCTGCTCTAAGGATTTAGAGGAATACGTGAAATAAAATAAGCAACTGATAATCGTGGATATCAGTTAACAAAAACCAATAGGCCTAAGTTACAGTAAGCCAAAGGCCACAAGGCCTTGTTTGGCTTACCCCTAACCCCCAAACTAGATTATTTTAATAGTATTATATTATATAGTTACTTTTGTCACACCTGCCACCAATTTAAATAGCTTACCATTATAATAATTATAATTTTTATTATAATTATTTTGATGTTTAATAAATAATTATATATCCAATTTAATTAATAAATTAGACTTAAACATCGCTTTATTTAATATAATTATTTTCTTTAATATTAAACAACTCATTCAATTTAATTTATTCATTAAATTCAATCTTCAAAGAATAAAATTTACCTTTGCTTTAATTTAATTATCATACACACGTAATTAAATTATTATACCACGATTTCATAAATTATTTATTTTTCTCAATAAATAAATTATTTAAAATATTTATTTAATTTAATAAATATTTAAAATTAATTATAAAATTTATTTAATCCTTTCAATAGTTAACTTAACTATTGAACCTCACTTTCCCAATATATAAATATATATTTTTCTTCACACCAGATCACATATTTCAACATATATAGCACGTATATATACATACTCAAAACATCTCATAATAAGAATTTTAATTATTAAATTCCTATTTTAATAACTTATAAAAATTCGGGTTGTCACATCCTTCCCCCCTTATAAGGATTCCGTCCTCGGAATCAACGAAACCTCCCTTACTCGGTTTTCACCAAATCTCTTATCAAAATTTATCGTTGAATATCTTTAACGCATTACCTTAATATAGATTTTATTTATTACCACTCCAACCATTCTTCATAATAAATTCTTGTAAGTTTTATTTCATAACCTTTACTTAAACTCAATTATATTTTGAGTATTATATATTCTTTAACTCATTCATTTCCTTTTTTTAAGGATCGTTATCATAAACACTCGGGATATTACATTCACCCTTATTCTAAGAATTTCGTCCTCGAAATTTTGATTACTAATATTCATTCATTCCATTTATCAAAATAGATTTTATTTTGATATCTATTTATTCATTAGGTTCTGCAACCAAATTCTTTCTCTAAGAATCTTTCTAAGATCATCATATTCCTCACCTCTTCCTCTTCTAAGAGTTTCACATTTCTCTTCTTTCTGGAATTTCATTTCTTTCTTGAAATTATTATGTTTTGCTTAATTTTCTCATCCTTTCCACTTTCACTTTTTAGAATAATAAGAATCTTCCACAATTACTTAATAATTGGGAAGCGATATGAATAACATGAATTTAGAAGATTCTAAATCATGTTAAGGGTCATAAGACCTTGAACTACATTCACGGTTATAAGTACTCTTTCAACTTAAACCTTAACAATCATTAGACTATAGGACTCCGTGCATTTTTAATGTTAAGCCCTTAAATGACGATGTATTAATGCACTCTACCCACGGTTATAAGTACTCTTTCAACTTAAACCTTAATAAATCATTAGACTATAGAGACTCCGTGCCAGGGTGATCACCCTTCTTAACATCCATGTATTGTGCACAAACATCTAAATGCTTCCGCGTAATCCCCTATAAAAGGGTTTTTCATCTCAGCTTTTCAACATCTGAATTCGCACCAAAATAATTTGGTTTGGCATAAATTCTTAAGAAACGCTAGAATTTCATGAACATCTTTCAATATTCGTCTAGCTGAATCAAATAGCATAGACTTCTACAACAATTCTGAAATCAATCGAAATATACATATACATATATATATATATATAAAGATATATATATATATATATATATATTCTCATATCTTAAAGAAATCTCAAAAATCTTTTTATGACGTCATGATACCGCACTGTATTTACAGTCTGTTTGAGGATTCCGCCATTTGTTGATTTTATCATACTACATCATACCATAGTAGACTGACGATCCTTAGATCACATCCAACACTAAGTAATATCAAGCATTGATGACTCCATCATTTTTTATCATCTCCGCACTGTGTTCTATGATGCATTGATGATATAAAAATACATTTGATATATTTCAAATCATTTTTGTCTAGCAACCGAAATTAATTAGCATGATATACGAATAATCGGTATTGTTTTTAAAACTCATTGGTTTCATCATTTGATCCAATGTTTTCAAGAAAATAGAAGTGCAAACATCAAAGACGAAAGTCAATAAATTTTGAAAGTCTAGCATAGCTAGTAGATTTAGAATATCTAATTTTCTCCATCAACTTCAATCTTCATATACCCCATAAATAGTTCATCAAACTTGCTACACATTGGAAGTTCAAGAACTTGCCACAATAATATGAGTTTAAGAACTTATCCTAGTTTAAGACCATAAGGCGCCCATTCACGAGGGTTCCAAACATACCATATTATTATGGTGATTTAACATACCATATGCATTAGTTTTAAGAACCGCACCTAATCCTAATAATATCCGACTAATCTTAATAGTTTCTAATTATCAAACATACACATGAGAAAAGAATCACCTTTTCGCCACATACACGATGATAGCGCGACACCAACATTCCAACGATTATCAATGTGATAAATCGAAAAAGCACAAAACCCTCGCCCATACAAAGATTTGTACAACTCAACCATCACATGAGTCCTCAATTGAAATCCCACCTAACTCTATCTTACTCTTAACTTGCTCTTTGCTCGATACGAATTCCTCGTATCACATTATCTATAACTCCTCATGAGTTTATCTTGTACTATTTCATAGTACATCATCTTCATAACATCAAGCTATAATTATTCAAATATTACAAACCATCTTTCTTTTATAACTTAAACAGATCACGTCGTGATCTTATTCTATAATCATCTCCCCTAAAATTCTTTTCTTAGTTCGTGATCGTTTTGTTTTACGATCCTCTTTCTTTCCTTTTTCATCATTTACGACATTATTCGTTATCTTGGCTATTGGAGTTAGGTAACTCCCATTTCTTATCTTTATATCTCTTCAAGATTCTTCTTTGAATTTCCTTGTTTATATAATAATTCTACCTTTAAGAATTTCTAACGTCTTTTACATTACTCAACATTTCATTCAAGTTCCACATTTTCATCATACGTATCCATTTTCTATACTTGGTACACATCGAGTCTCTAATAGTTTCAATATGGTACGCTGAGTGGTTTCCCACAAACAACCAACAAACTAGGTTCCGAGTTGCTAGTTCGTATATACCTCCGCTCTATGAAGGAATCGTTTAGCCTAGATACCATACATCAACTATTAAAGAGTACGATTGTACCATACTTAGATATAACTTTTTATTCTTAACTTCTTTATAATTTTCTTTTTATAGACATTGTCTATTTATTATCACATTACATCCTTATTATTGGAGATGGGTAACCCCACATTCATATTCCTTATAACTCTACGAGATTCTTCTTTGAATCCTCTAACGCATGTTTTAATCCATTCATTATAATTTTTTAAAACTAATTCTTATTGTTCAAACTTTATTTGAGCTTATTCTTTCATTATCTTCACCTCTCATTACTAAGGTTATAGCATACGGTACCCCTACCTAAGGTTTATAACCTACAGCTTTGATACCAACTGTAACGACCCCAAAATTTATACAATTTAATTCTCGACTTCAGTCGTTAATAATACATTCAACCTTTAATTTTACATCATTAAACGATAATACAACCATTGAAATTTGCGGAATAATTCAAATTTTCTATTACAAACTATCCTCGTTCCCAAAACCTTCAACCTTTACATCTAAATATCTCAGAATCATTTTAATACTATAATAGTTTACATCACAAAACGATATTACAATTCAACATCCATACATTATTCGGAACCATAAAATGGTTCAAATAATAATAACACAACCAAAGTGTATAAATCTTCAAGTATCATATCTGATTCATGTCTTTCAAGTAACACATAACTTTACCTTGAATCGTAAACCTGCAAAAGTGGTTATTTGCAAGGTTGAGCTCGACAGCTCAGCAAAATCTAACAGTTTTCAAGCATCACGTAGCACATAATAACATGCTTATCATACATCTCATAAACATTAAACTAATATAACAAACATGCTGCAGTTCACATAACAAGTATAAAGATTGAGTTCCTTACTCAATCAGCATTCATTACTTAATCAACGTAGTCATAAGTTGACTTTAATGTTTCATACATTCAACATATACATAACACATCATGCTCTTTGTAATAAAGATTTAAAACAGTTAATTATCAAGTTTATATAACAAATATGAACTGAAAGACTTGTCTGGCTCGTAGATTACCAATTACTGAAAAACAGCTTAAATGCTTTGCGTATATCCTACAACAGTTCAAAGGTTCATATTCACATGCATTAGTTACACATATAACGAAACCACAATGACTTTTAGTCTTAATCTTTTATAACTTGCGTTTCTTTGAAACTTAACACATATCTTCAGATGTTTACTCCTCTTCGTATGACACTAATCATTACATAATCCCATTTTGTGTTTCTTTATACTTCTTTCAAAACCGACACTTAACGTTCATTAAAGTCAGCATAGATTCCATTACCACATATTAGATGTATTACACCTGTTAACAATAACTAGGTTATATAACCTCCACCTTATATCTCGTTACACTTCTCTTACAATTGACAATTAAGTCTTCTAACGCGTATTTACATACTTTTAAACATATATTAGTTTAACTAATCAAGTTAACATTCAAATCGTTCTTTCAACTTATATCTCACTATAAACCAACATAAACCTTATCATTTATCTTCAACTTTTGAAAACATCACATTTAGTTTCATTTCACAACTTATTTAAATAATTATTTCAAATCTTCCCATTTTATATTACATCTCATTAAAATCTGTTATTATAGTCCACAATATGTCTTAACATCATTAACATGCTTGCCAAACTAGATTAAGTCCATTAGTCACGACCTCTGAATAAGCAAACTTCATCGCTTTAGTGCTCAGGACATACGGCGCAGCATTCATGTTGTCTGAAGCTCTTGACACCGTGACTTCTTGTCTTTGGTGCTCGATCATGAGAAATCTGATATTTGGCAAGAATAAGCCAATTTCATACTGTCGTGGTACGGCAAAAATACAATGCACACCCACACCTGCATGTAAACGTAAACAAAGAAGAGCTCGATACACTACCAAACCCAATTCAACCCAATATTCACCGAAAACACCACACTCTACTTCTAAAACTTTGTAATAACATAGTTACACATGCTACACATCATTCTATCTACAAAATCATCACATAAACACAAATTTAAAGAATCAAAAACCCCCCAATTTCCAAATTTCTTCATTTTTACACATTTAGAGAATTCGATCGCCACGACTTCGTTACTTAACCGATTAACACGATTTAAACTACGCCGCTTTCGTTTCTTAACGTACTAACATAATCCAACATCAATTTTTAGATTATCATACATATTAAACATGAAATTTTGTACTTTATTAAGCTATTTTTCGTAAACATACACTATTATTTACTTTTCTCCCTATAAACCCAAATTTCATGTAGTTAATCATCAAATAACACTCACAATTGATGATTAGCAGATTATAACATTAACATACATACATGCATCAATCCAATACAACTACCAATTTACAGTAGATAATCACTAAGAAATCAAAACCTAGACATTAGTAGAAATTTATACCTTAAATCCTTGATTGTTGGGAAGAAGAATAATAAGAACCTTGATACTCCAACACTTTAGCAAAATAAACAATGAATCACTCTATTCCCCACAACTCTCTTTTTCTGCTCTAAGGCTTTAGAAGAATACGTGAAATAAAATAAGCCAACTGATAATCGTGGACATCAGTTAACAAAAACCAATAGGTGTAAGTTACAGTAAGCCAAAGGCCACAAGGCCTTGTTTGGCTTACCCCTAACCCCCAAACTAGATTATTTTAATAGTATTATATTATATAGTTACTTTTGTCACACCTGCCACCAATTTATATAGCTTAACATTATAATAATTATAATAATTATAATTTTTATTATAATTATTTTGATGTTTAATAAATAATTATATATCTAATTTAATTAATAAATTAGACTTAAACATCGCTTTATTTAATATACTTATTTTCTTTAATATTAAACAACTCATTCAATTTAATTCATTCATTAAATTCAATCTTCAAAGAATAAAATTATCTTTGCTTTAATTTAATTATCATACACACGTGTAATCGAATTATTATATCACGATTTCATAAATTATTTATTTTTCTCAATAAATAAATTATTTAAAATATTTATTTAATTTAATAAATATTTAAAATTAATTACAAAATTTATTTAATCTTTTCAATAGTTAACTTAACTATTGAATCTCACTTTTCCAATATATAAATATATATTTCTCTTCACACCGTATCACATATTTTAACATATATAAAGACGATATATACATACTCAAACTCAAAATATCTCACAATAAGAATTTTAATGATTCAATTCCTATTTTAATAACTTATAAAAATTAGGGTTGTCACATCATTAATATTAAATTATTAATGAAATTATCCTTTAATTATTAAAAGTTATATTTTATAATTTAAAATATTTTTAAATACTTTATTTTCATTTAAAATGATTATTATAATATCAAAATCATTTTTAATTAATTAATTTAATATAATTATTAAATAAATCTAAATATCATTAATATTAAATAATTAATAAAATTTACTTTTAAATATTAAAAGTTATATTTTATAACTTAAAATATTTTAAATACCTTATTATCATTTAAAATGATTTTTAATATAATAAAATCATTTTTAATTTATTTATTTAATGCATTTATTAAATAAATTAAATATCATTAATATTTAAATAAATACTAATATTTATGGAAAATATGTCAAATTATCATAATTTAATTTTTATAACTTCAAATAATTTTTAAAACTATTTTTTTGGAATTTTTTATAAATTAAGTTCTATTTTTAAATAATTTTTAGAAAATAAATTAAATAAAATTATAAAGTCTGTCACTATAGCCTTTAGCGACAAAAAGTGTCGCCTTTGGTGTTCTTGAAAACCAAGAACACACAATGTCAATTACCAAGTGACATTGTTTGACCATCTATAGCTGTCAGATCTTGATGTTTTTGGGCAAGGTAATAGATTGATTTTGTAGCACTAATGCAACACTATATGATCCAGCAATTATCAGGTTCATTTTATAACACATGTGTAAGATATAGAGCTTTGAAATCACTGTCAGACATGTTCTTTATGTTCTGGGCTACCCAGAAACATGATGTCATGGCTGGTCAACGATGTTCATGACTTTATTACATGAAATCAGTTCATGTTATGGGTGATCTAGACGTCGGGCCTTGTAGAGAAATTAACAGGGTACATGTTTTGAACACTAGACAAGTCTAAACATCATCAATCAGAAAGATCTAAAGCCTTGAAAAAGCTGTCAGAGCTGTTCTTCATTTTCTGGGTTACACAAAAATGAAGAACAGTTCGTGTAGCCATATTTGAGCTTCCACAACTTGCAGTCCGTGTATCATTTTTGTGATATAATGGATCCAGTGTGTAGCCAACATGACAAGGAAGAGATCTAACACATTAAATCACTAAAACAACAACAGATCAAGCAGATCTATCCTAGTCAAACCATGTCAGACGACATGTTCAAGCATTTTCTGGGTTACCCAGAAAACAACCTTCATAATCGTTTCCACAACTTTGACCAACCACTAAATCCATCCTATTTGTTAGTTATGTGATATAAAAGCATGAATGAACAGTCCATATACTAATCTACAAGATAGACACAAAAACAAGAATAAATAAACAACAACCTACCAGATCTAGAGCCATAAACTCATTGTCAGACAGTTCTGGGCAAGATCTGGGTTACCCAGATTTTATCTAGTCATGGTCGATCAATGGGGTTTGACCACCCATATCTTGCAACTTGTTCATGCTCTGACCTTGAATCAAGTTCCAAATGATAGACCACATAACATACTACAAATATCAACTTTTAAACCAACAAAAACGTAAAGAGACCGAGATCTATGGGACCTGACATTTGGTTGTCAGACCATATTTCTCAGTTTTTCAGATTTTGAAAATCTTCAAATTCGAGACTATAGATATTATGGATCTAACATCTATCAACCCAGATCATCAATATACACTACATACCACATATTTTAACACTCAAACATAACATTTAACAAAGGTTCAAGGATCAGATTTTTGGTTTAGGTTTTATACCTCACTTTGATTAATGCTTGAATCTGGCTTCTGATTTGCTATAGGTGATAGTGGGGCTTTGTTTTGGGATTGACACACCTTAGGATTTTGTGGGTTTTAGAGAGAGAGACTTGGTAAGGAGTTTATGTAAAAATAAGGCTAACAAATGACATTTTTTTCTCGCTAAATCTAAATATAATTGGATACAATGCATGTAGATGTATTATAAGGCTGATATGCTTTAATTCCCAGCACATGCACAATCTAATTAGGTCACCTACTACATATTTTGGTAAGATTCACAAGTAATCAAATAAAGAATGGCAAAAAGGGTAATAAGGTCATTTAACTTAAAAATTTAATGGCATTTTGGTCATCTTGGCAAACCCTTAGGGTTTGACCCTTAGGGTTTAACCCTAAGGTTTTGTGTATTAGCTTTTAAGGATTTCTTGATAATGCTAAAAATGGAAATTTAAGTTACTAAAAATGGAAAATTAGGGTTTCCTAATTACCTTGGGTTTCCTAATTACTTAAACTTACAAATTAGGTTTAAGAATTTACTAATTATATTTAAGATTGCTAAATTAGCAATTAGGACTTTATTTTAGCAAGTAGGGTTACTAATTTAAAAATTAGGATTTTTAAATTAATAATTAGGGTTTCAAATTACTAATTAAGGTTTCTAATAATTAGGGTTTTCCTAATTATCATTAAGATTTATAATTTAGCAGTTAAGGTTCTAGTTTAGTAATTAGGGTTTCTAATTACTAATTGAGGTTTCTAATAATTAGGGTTTTCCTAATTATCATTAAATTCCATAATACTTCACCTTAATCATAATAACACAATTACAAAACATTCTCGAACTCATAATTGAGTTTCAAAATAGGGTTTAGCACAGTATTGCTAGGGTTTTCTAGCACTGTACCATCATTGACCAATCATTATCAATACGTACATACAGTACATATTTATAGCACTAAAATATAATTAATAGAATATTATTATTCTCTGTCCTTATTCAAAAATCAGAACTAGGGTTTGGAATCTATATCTGATTTATCTTGCATATATAACATTATTAATTAAGTTAAAATAATTAACTTAATAATCTGAAATAAAATTCATAAAATAATTATTATAATAATTCTAATAATCATTTCATAAATTATTTAATTAATACAATAATCATATTTTCATGGAAAATAAATAATAAAAATATTTTTACTACAAAAATTAATTATAAAAATATAATTTATAAAGCTTAATAACTAAAAATAATTATTTGCAATTATTCATGTAATAAATAAATTTTATTTATCACATAAATACATATACATAACGTTGCACATATATTCCTATCTTTATAAAAAAAAATTATACGCAAAATTTCTGATTTAATTATATAGAAAATTTCGGGTTGTTACAGTAGGAAGTTGTATCGAGAAGATTTTATCAATAACCAAGTTAATAGAGATATACCATTTTAAGATGGTAATATCTTTAATTCTTTTAAGAGAAAGACCTTGAACAAAAAGATCTGGTTCTTCTTTAGTACCTGACGATTCTGGCTCATCTTGTTATCACTAGAAAAGGAATCATGGACTTGAAGGTCAGATTTTTTATCCTCAATCTCTTTTCTTAAATTAGAAACATCTAACTTTAGATTAGAAATTTATGTTTGAAGTTTATTAACTTCTTGAGTTAATTCTAGAAGGGTAACTTCTTTAACCGGAGCTTTAAATCTTTCAAGGGTTTTATTAAGGCTAAATATAGGTTTTTCTTTAGCTTTAATAATCTTGTCTTTAACCCTATTATCTTTAGTTAACAAATCTTTTAACTGTTTTGTGTATTGAATTTTTAACTCAGGATCAGTAATTTTATTGATTAAATCAATTAACAAAGAGCTTTATTCGTCATCTTTGGTAATTACATTCAATCTTTTATTGCAATAATTTTCGTTGCAATTATCAGCACAAATATTAACTTCTTCATTGTCGCAAACTGTTTCATTATTACTAATACTGCTATTAGAGGAATAAGGAATATCAGAACCTTCATCATTATTGATGTTGTTTTCAATCCTCATTAATTCCAATAGTTGTTCAGTATCTTCACTCGAAACATTTAACTGAGATAATTTTTGTTTTATTTTGCACACATTTTTGTAGTGCCCCTTCTGCCCATAATTGTGGCAAACAATTTTACTCTTATCAAATTTTTTGGATTTTTTATTGTATTTTCTAACTGAGGTTTTAAGTTTAGTGTAATAACTATCTTGATTATTATCTTTGTTATGACTTCGTTTCTTTGTATGACGTTTGTGGCTTCTATGAAAATCAATATGTTTATGTCTGTGCTTTCTTCTAGAGGGAGCAACAGGGGGTAAACCATATTGTTCACAAAAAGTTCCTAACTCATACTTAGCCTTGTTTTTATCTTTACTAGCTTGTTTGGCTAATTTAAAATCAATGCACATTTTTAACCCAATTTTTTGAATATACCTGATAATATCACCATAAGTTAGATTATCATAATCAATATAACCAAAATTTTTATTTAATTCTTCACGAACTTTATGAGCAAATAATGAAGGTAAACCATTAACAAATTTTTCTTTCCATAATGGTTTATTGCTATCATTACTCATCATAACTCGAGAAGTAAACACATCTTTTTACCACCTAAAATCATTTAGAGTGGGGCAAAGTGAGATTACTTAACTGATCGTGAATTCTCTCAGTGATATTACTTGGAGTTCCAACAAAATGTTTAATTATGGTAAATACTAAAGTATTAACTACAACAGGCGGACCAACACCAACATCTTCATCAAAGATAGGGTTGTCATCATCATCCAATTGGACAACATGGATTATTGATAACCTAGTATCTTCAGTGAGATGTTTCTCCCACAAAGATCTAAGAATACCAGTAAATTCACTAGCTATTAACTCGACAATATCTGGTTGAGTCAGATTGTTGAATTTAGTGATATAGCTATTAGCTACCATGGACATATGATTTAACTTGTTTAAAATTTCTTGTTCACTGAAACCATCTATGTTCCATTCATATATTTTATTAGAAGGAACAGATAATTGTTTATCTAGATTTCTCTCTTTGAACTGTAAATCCAGAAGAGTTGGTCTAGAATACCAATTTCTGATAATGCTAGTGTTACTAACGGTTAATTTATTTAACTGATCATTAAAATCTGGTATTGAAGTAGTGTCAGAATGATCTGATTGGCTATTGCTCTCGTTGTCAGTTTTAACTTGATCAATAATAGTTATAGTGCCACTTGTTCCAGGTTTAATTTTTAATTTCTTAAATAACTTATCAATAGTACGGGTAAGTTCTCCATCTTTATTGGGTAAAACTAATTTACTCCTGTTTTTTGGTAATTTTAACAAAGGCTGTTCAATTTTTTGAATCAGGTTTTTTAATAATTGACTCATCAAATTTTTCTTAAATTTTATCTAGCTGCTTACCTAAGGTGGCTAGATACTGATTTGTGAAATTATTTTGTTCAATAATTTTCTTTTCATCTTTATTACCATCCGAAATTTTGAATGGACTAGCAATGACAAATGTATTTTTGACTGATAAAAGAACAGTTTCAAGAGGAGGATGACTAGAAGAAACTTTTGATTTGTCTTTTTTAACCCACTGTATTTTAGTTATAACATTACATTTACCCTGATACTGATCATACCAATCGTAAAAAGTAATGTTTATATGTTCATTGTTAATAAATCATTTCCATCTATTAACTATCTTATCTCGTTCTTTATCAGTTGGATGATTTGAATGAAATAAATGTCTTTTTTCTCTATTGGATTTGGAATTAAAATCTTTAACAAGATTATCCCAATCCAATTTAAATTCCTTTTTAATGACTCTTAATTGATTATTAATAGAAGCTTCAAAGTCAGACTGTGTAGGAAACTCTGAAGGAGTATGAGAAGAAGAGCCTTCTTCTTCAACTAAGTCATTATGAGTATAACAAGGATGACTAGCTTGACCTTGATTAAGGATACCTTTCATTTTTATATCCCTAATAGAAGGGTTACTTAGAACTTCGGTATCTCTTCGAGTGTGAACTGAAGGTGCTGAAGAACTAGTAAAATCTTCTATAATAACTGGCCTTCTAGTGCGTTCAAAACTTATTTTGACTATTCCATCAGAAAATTGTCTAATATTTTCTACATTTAACAAGTTGTTAATGAGGGTTATTGAGGTATTTCACTGGGTAAAGTCCGTTGACTAGGTAACGTAATGTCTTTCCAGAGGATGGTTCTCGGGATCTGAACATTAGCATCACTAGTTGAACTTTGAATTAAAACAGTTTGATCTTTAGGACTTTTATTAAGAGCATGAATGTTTAAGTTCATTTTCATGGTCTTATAATATATCCTATAAATCAAAGCTTGAGGCTGAGAATCCTCAATTATTTGAGTAATTTCTCCAACAGTTTTTACATTTAAAGTTAAAGCTTTTAATAGATTGTGATCACTTAGGCTTAATGTGAAATCAGGAAAGCAATTGAAATGGATAGGTCCATTATGTAGACTTGATTCCATAATGCCTATAATGCTTGGATGATAGTTAAGAAATCTAGCATCTCTAAAGCAGAGGTATATACTTGAATTGATTCCTTTAATATTTAATGGTTTAACTGCAACTTAAACAAGACCAATATGGATAAAATTATAACATTTCTTCCTATGTTTTTTAATAAAATCAGGAGATAAAAGACTATAATTTCCATATTCTTTGTTAATGGCGTAAACCTTTTCAACTATTTTTACATTGTAATATGTTTTGAAGTTATCCAAAAAGGTTGACAGATAAATTTCTTTAGGAGAGACTCAGGGTATATTCCAATCATGTAAAACTTAACTAATGTTTTCATAACTATGTTCTTCTTTGTTGACTATGTCAGGAACAGGTGGTAAAGATGAATGGTTACTAGCCGAAGAGTTAGATCTAAATAATCTATTCATCTTTTACCGGTTTCAAAATTAAGTTTTACTCATTGTTCATTCATGCATACCCTCTTACCTTAAGCAGACTCATACCTATGTTCTATAACCAGACACTACTCACACAAGAGACTTACAAAGGTTATACACGAATAAGGTGGACTACAGTAAGTTAGGTGACTTCAGAACAAGAGGAAAAGAGAATTTTGAAAGATGGAAAGATAAATGATTGAATAGTTCGTACTGAGAAACTAGAACAACAAGCAACTTGGCTCTGATACCATAAGGGCAGAATTAAAAGATAAAAAGAAGAACTGAGTGGCGCATATAAATAACACAATTTAATTACTAAAACTTCAATAATTTTATTGATAACTGAAAATATTTACAAACAGAAAATAAAAGTGACTTACAAGTTTACTCAGAACATTAGAATGGTAGATGAAGAAAAGAGAGAAACAGAGGAAAAAGATTTGTCAGAGAAGGAACTCTGAGTCTTTCTAAGTCTGCCTCAATAACTAAGTTCGAGTTCCTTTTATAGAATAAGGAAAGAACTATTACAATTTTACTATTACAAAAGTGAATGATTACAAACAATATTTACTTTTGATGAATAGTAAAACAGTGCTGACTTTTTATTATGCATGCACGCATTTGGCAACTTTTGACTGAAAGTGGACGAATCACGTGGCAAGAAGGCTGCTTTCGGTGGAAAAACAGGAGCATCTTTTGACTAAATGACTACTGTAAGAACCTGAATTTTCAGAATATATTAAAATAAGAATTTAGTAAATAAAATTCTAAAGGCTTATGAAGGGTTCAAATAAGAATATATAAATGTGTTATGACGTATGAAGTATTGTGTTTCATAGGGTAATATGAGCCATGTAATAACTGATGTTGTGTTTAATAAATATATATATCATTATTATTTATTTATTATAAATTGTAGAGATGAATTAGTAAGAAGATGGATAAAATTTATCTATCGACATTAAATAATTTATAGAATTATTTTATCATTGTTAGTGACATTAAATATCTTTGATAACCACCAATTCCTTGAGTATATGTATGAGTATGTATCAAGTCTAAGGCAGTGCAACCGTACCCTTTAATTGTGGATGTATATGAGATGGGCTAAACAATTCCTTCAGCGAGCGGAGGTATATATGAATTAGTAACTGATCTAACGCACTGTGAAAACAGTGTAGACAAGACGGAACCTAATTTGTTGGTTGTTTGTGGGAAACGCCTCCGTGTACTATATTAAATACTATTAAAGACTCGATGTGTGCTAGGTTTAGACTTGTATATATGTACGTTGTTGACGAGAGAAGAATATCGTTATACCTTTAAATAAAAATTGGTTAGATGATTATTAAGTAATTTGATACACGACGAGAAGTGAAGATTAAAGGAATGTATGTATGTGTTATATATATCTTGAATTATGTGATTTGGTGGAAAAGAATTATATATATATATATATATATATGAGATCCTTATAGTTAACTAACTATTAAGGGAAATAGAGTTTGAACTTGAAGTTTAATCTCTAAATTATTGAAGAATGTAGTCATTGGAGATTTATTTTGGTTAGTATAATGAGATAGCATTTATGGAGCATGTTAAAGGATTTGCGAGTTAAGTTCTGTTTCTGTTGAAGCATAACATGTCTGCGTCCGAACTTAAGGTGGCACGACCACGCCCCACTCAAGCCTAAGACCAGTGTGGTCGTGCTGGTCTGTATATAGTTCATGATGAGTTTGTGTAATCTGATGAGTTGGGTAATTTGAACTATAGGAATTATATATTAGTGGCAAATATGTTATCATATGGGTCATATTTAATATTTATAGTGTCCATGAATGGATTGAGATAGCAAAGCAAGAATTGAATGAGAGTTACTTATGAAAATTAACTAAATAAGAATAAAAATTGGTTAACTTAAATTAAGCTGAAAATTATATTATGGAATAATATAATTTTAGTATTAAAGCCTTGTGTGGAAGTGGCATGATAGTAAATCAAAAAAAAAGAGTTAATTCACTTACATAAGACGATGAATTAATATATGTGTTTTACATAAAAGGATGAAAGGAATATGTTAATTTGATATTTTAAATATATTACATAATATTGTAATATATAAAAAGGGTTAATAATTGAAATAATAAATTCATGATAATGTGGTGTGACACTACTCAATTAAAATATATTTGGTACTGTCAAATGTACATGGATTATATAATGTGTGGGATACATGTATATATCTATATAGGTATATGGATGTATAAGCGAAGTATTTGAATACATTTGTATAAAGACTAGTATGTTAGCATTATGTACAAGTGATATAATAAAATGTAACATGGTGCAATAGACCACTCTCATGACCCTTAGAAATGCTGAAAATTGGAGTTAAATAAGCTTTCTAGATAGCTCATATGATAGCAATGATGGTTAGCCCAATGGCTAGGGTACAATGAATAGTAGTAGTTGGTGGGATTTAGCCACCAACTCTTTTTTTTGCCCCTTGTGTAAAATGACCATAGGAAGCTAATAGATTGGCTATGAATAGAGACCATTAAATTAGTGCTAGTATATAAGCTATGATAACAAATAATGTAATGATATTATATTATGACCATATTATAAGATGTAATGTTAAGAATAATATTATTTTGTGAGATTGTATTATTATAAGCTTCTGGACTATTAATTACTAAGTTCACATAATTATGTCTTGTGAGTCATAACTAGGGAAATTAAATCAAAGGGAGATTTAATGGGAAGTATTAAAAGAAAATAGATGGTGAGTTAATAAATAATTGATATTAATTATCATTATGATAATTGAGTATATTTGAGATGATAACTTTTATGGAAAATAATGGATTTAGAATATCCAACTATTTTATAATTAGCCCAATTAAATTATTATTTGGACTAGCCAAATGTACATGGGAAATAAGAATATATATTGGTGTATACTTAAAATATAAATATACTCTATATATGTGAGTATATACATATATATGTGTATAGGTGCCATGATTTGGCATAATGTTTAATGGCAAAGTAAACATGACTAAAAGTAATACTCCCTCCCCAAACGTTCCAGCTCTTTTCCCTTACCAAAGTGCTGATCTTTTCTCCTTTTTGGCTAGCAAGCAAACCCATGTGGGCATATGATGAAGAAGTACATGGTTAGGTAGGGGCTTGGTAATTCTTTCCACCAACTTCCCTAAATTGTGACCCCAATTTATCTTACAAAGCTTGTTAATTTTCTGCTAAAGTTCTAAAAACAAGAGGGATAGAAATTATAGAGAAATTCCAAAAAAGCTCTTGCATTATGATCTTACAACAAGGAGAATGAGTATTTTGTAATATAGAAGATTTCCTCAAAGGTACTAACTTCTTTTCCTCTACGTTTCTATAAGTTGGAATCAGTTTAGAATAGCAATATTTGGCTAATTATGTGATTTTGATGAAAGAATGGATAATTGTGGTGATATTGTAAGTTTGAGAAATTATTAAAAAAATTAGAATGAATAACTTCTAATTGAACTATGAATTCCTATTGATACGTTAATTGAGTTTACCGTATGATATAGAACCAATATGGTTGGTCTAAGCATGCTAAATTAAAGAGTGTATGTTATGTGGTCTGAATTTTGCTGAAGTAGAGGCCAAGTCTGGGTTGGTGTAGAAATGGTGCGGCCGCGCCACTTCCCAGTACAAACCCAGTGCGGCCGCGTCGTATGTTTGTCTTAAAATCCAACTTCTGCTATAATCTGATTTCTGAGAATTTTAGGTTGGTTTGGAAATGCATATAAATAACCCCAACATATGAATTGAAGTTACCTTAGTTATAGTAGGTCATTATAACTTGGTTTAGTTTGAGTTTTAAAGGAAACTCATAAGTTTGGAAAGACAAACTTTGTTGAAGATAAATTTACTGGTATTATGATCTTATGAGAAAGTGTACACAACTTAAATATGTATGTAATTGAGCCTAACATGTTTTCCAAGGTTACCTTGTATATAATGAGTTGTTTTATCTTGGTATTAAGGATTTTCTAAAGAAAATTTGATGTTTTTTAAAGCAAAAAATGATGAACCTTATATCGTTTATGTTCTAACCTTTCAAGCATGTATGCTAGGGTATTTTATGCTGCTAGACATAATGGATATGATCACCATCTAGCTAAGTATGATTTAACCTTTTCAAACATGAGTTATGATGAGATTTCAAGTGTTAAACTATTCAACCTTGGTGTAAATGAGTCGTATACATGTGAGCATACATATATGGCTTAGTTAAATGTACAAATGAGTATAAGATATGATTTGAAGTTACTTTGTATATTAATGGGGTTTAGCATGAGTTTTTAAAAGAAAACCTTATGTTTTGAAAATGAAACTTGATGACCTTTGTGTATTTTAAGTTCTGACTTTGGGAACATGTGAATGTGGCCTAGTTATGTGTGCGGATGGATAAGGAATGTAATTTCAAGATATATTGCACATAAAAGGTTGTCAAACTAGGTTTAGTATGTGTTTTAAAGAGAAATTTAAAAGTTTTAGAAACTAACTTTGATGAGCATTGCGTTACTTGCATTATGACCATATAAACAAGCATGATAGAGTTATTTATGCCTTTGAACATGAATGATATGTGCACTCAACTAGTCAAGAATGACATAAGTTATTTAAGCATGTTTTAAAAGTATGAACTATGTTATGCCTATGTAAATGAGATAGATACATGTGAACATGTGTATTAAAGGTTGTTAGTACCAATATAAGGTTTAAAAGATTATAAACATTGAACCTTTGTTAAAAGAAGTTGTTAAGCCTTGTTAAAGTAAATAATTCAACATAGAACTATGTAATTCAAAACTAAATGATTTGAAATGTGAACTTGAAGAACTATCAAAACCTACTTGATGTATGTTTACAGTACGTATCAGAATATATGCCGTGCTAGGAATTGTGTTGGGCAATAAAAAGCCTAAGTCTGGTTCTGGCAGGGAGTAGTGCGGCCGCGCCACTCCCAAGCTTAAATGAAGCGCGGCCACGCCGTTCTATAGAGTGACCAAAAGCAGTTTGTTAACTGTATGGTCTTAAGTTATGGTTATATGTTGTCCTTAAGGACTACAAGATATGAAACAAGATTGTTTATATAAATATAATAGTAGAATGAGTTAGTCTCATGGTTATCCTAAGTTCAAGTAAAAATAAAACCAAGTTAGGAAACAATATTTGTTAATTTATTTAGAGCATATGAAATGTATGACTGATGGGTATGAATCCATGATTATATAAATGTGTAGGAAATACACGCAGTGCAGATGAGCTTTAAGCAGTTAAGTCGTAGTTGATAAAATACGAATCAGGAAGGTCTTTCAGTTCCTATTTGATATATGAATTTGATAACTGTTAGTTGAGCTATATTATGCTATGCAAATGTTGATGTATATATATGAAATGTATATGAGATATGTATGAAATTTGAAAGTTGATATTTGATGATATGCTTGTGAAGTAAATCTATATGTCTGTTATGTCAGAAGTAACATGCGTAGTAAATATTAATTTATTATGAATACATGAACTGAATATGCTATTATATGCTATGTGTTGCATGAAAACTGTTAGAATTGGTGGGTTGTCGAGCTCACCCTTGCAAATAATCACTTTTGCAGGTTAAGGACTCACAATAAAGATTATGTGCTACTTGATTGATAGAGTACAATAGTAATCGAATGAGATTTATTTATTTATTTAAAAATATGCTCTTGAACCATGTTTAGGTTCTAGGAAATGTACATGATAGTAGTTTACGATATGTATGTTGAGTTGTAAAGTTGTATTTTGTGATACATAGAGGAATTCGAATCGAGATGTAAAAATTTGTACAGTAATTCGAATAGAATGAATCATAACATAATTTAATTCAAGGATATGTAATTGATTTAAGTTAAGAAATCAATAAAAGATTTTCTTTTCAAAGGAGATTGAAAAAGTTTAAATTATTCCGCATATTTTTATAACATTGAATATGATGTAAGACAGGAATGGTAATGACCAAGATTAGAAACTTATAAAAGTTTTGGGTAATTGTATAGATCCTGGAAATAGAAAGAATTTATTTTCTAAATTGTAATAAGTAAAGTTATATTCATTAAGTTTTGACTAAAAGATATAAATAGTTGGACGATAGTAGTGTCGTGGCGGACTGGATCCGAGGTTTGAAGGAACCCAGATTTGGGGGCGTCACAAGTTGGTATCAAAGCTGTAGGTTATAAACTTTTGGTAAGTGTACCGTAGGCTATAACCTGAGAGAGAGAGAAAGATAAAGATTAAAATATATAAGTGAAGATTTAAAGAAAAATCTTGAAGTATCTAAGAGAATGATAATTCAGGAGTTCCCTAACTCTGGTAATAAAAATGTTATGATGATGTCTATAAGATGAATATGACAAAGATAATAAGAATGAACTCGAGTGGAGTTTAGTTGATGATAGGAAAAGAACCCTAAGGTAAATTGATGATCACGACGTGATCAGAATGAGCTATTAAGTGATAAATAGTCTGTAACGACTAAGTGTGTATTGGTTGATGCTATAAGAGAATGTACTGTGAAATGGTATGATGTGAACTCATGAGGAGTTGTATGTGATGAGATACGAAGAATTCGTATCGAGCAAAAGAAAGTAAAGTGTAAGATAGAGTTACGTAGGATTTCAATCGGGACCCATGTCAGCAGCTGAGTTGTATGATTCCTTGTTGTGGGCGGGGAATTGTACTTGGTGTAAAAAAACACTTAGTTTTGGCACTGATAATCATTAAAATGTCTATGTCGCGTTATTAGCTATATACCTATTGAGAAAGTGATTCTTTTCTCATGTGTATAACAGATAGATAGGTTATAATTTGAGAATATAAGGTTAAGTTGTGAGTTCTTAAAACTCATACTTATGGTAAGTTTGTGACTCGTAATAATATGAAATATTTTTGAACCCCTCAGCGAATGGACACCTATGATCTGACTAGGATAAGTTCTTAAACTCATGTAATTATGGCAAGTTCCTGGATTTTCAAAGTTTGGTAAGTTTGATGAACTATATCAAGTATATATATGTTATGAAGTTAGAAATTTTGGTATAATGAGCTTTGATGGTGCTGAAGATTGGTAGAATGAGGCAATGGAGTAAAGTTGATGGAGAAACATGAATTTTCTAAATCTTCTAGCTCTGATAGATTTTCAAAAATTTATTGACTTCGTGCTAATTTTTGCACTTCTGTTTTCTTGAAAAACATTGGACCATGTGATTGAACCAATGATGTTTAAAAACAATACCTTTATTCTTATGTCTATGCTAATTATTTCAACTAAGACAAAAATGATTTGAAAATTTTCAAAATATATTTCTAACCATGTGCATCATTTGATATGGTGTAAAAATGGTAAACGATGGAGTCATCAATGCAGTCAAACCTAGTGTTGGTTGTGATCGAAAGATCGTCAGCCCATTATGGTGTGATGTAATATGACAAAGTCACATAATGGAAAAATCCTCAACGTACTACTAATCTGGTACAACATCATGACGTCTTAAAAGAATTTTTGGTTTTCTTTTAAATTATGAAGAAGTTCAATTAAGTTAACTAAATTATTTCGATTGATGTCCGAGTTATTGATAAAGTCTAAGCTATTTGATTCGGCTAGACGACTGTTGAAAAATATTTATGAAATTCAAGCATTCTTGAGTATTTGTGCCAAACCAGATTGCTCTTGTGCGGATTCAGGTTTGGAAAAGCTGAGGTGAACAACCCTATAAGGGGACATGTTTTCGGGGACAATGGTTCCGAGTGTAACGCATGTAGTCATTACAAAACTCTAAATTGCGGCCCAACATAGTGGTACAATAGGCTGGCCACCTAGTGTACGTGTGGAGGGTGTTTTCAGTCTTTGTGATAGATAAACACTCCAGTTTGCAGTGTGAAGAATTGTGTTGAAGCACTAGTTCACGGTCTTGTGACCCCTCAGCATAACTTGGAATTTGAGTTATTCATACTACTTCCCGATTATTGAAAAATAGTGAAAGATTCTTATTCTTCTGAATGATGAAAGTAGTAAGTAGAATGTTCCTTAGAAATGAGAATGTGGTAGAATGCAAGTGAGCAAATTATAATAAAACTTCCAAAAAGAGAATGGATAAAATTATTCAAAAGAATATGTAATATTTAGGATAGTAGAGTAGAGGAGGTTTCGGTGATTCCGAGGACGGAATCCTTATAAGGGGGAGAGGATGTAAGAACCCGAATTTTCAGAATATATTAAAATAAGAATTTAGTAAATAAAATTCTTAAGGCATGTGAAGGGTTCAAATAAAAATATATAAATGTGTTATGACGTATGAAGTATTGTGTTATATAGGGTAATATGAGCCATGTAATAACTGATGTTGTGTTTAATAAATATATATATATATATATATATCATTATTATATATTTATTACAAATTATAGAGAAGAATTAGTAAGAAGATGGATAAGATTTATCTATCGGCATTAAATAATTTATAGAATTGTTTTATCATAGTTGGTGACATTAAATATATTTGATAACCACCAATTCCTTGAGTATATGTATGAGTATGTATTAAGTCTAAGGCAGTGCAACCGTACCCTTTAATGGTGGATGTATAGGAGCTGGGCTAAATGATTCCTTCAGAGAGTAGAGGTATATACGAATTAATAACTGATCAAACTCACTGTGAAAACAGTGTAGACGAGATGAAACCTAATTTGTTGGTTGTTTGTGGGAAACCACTTAGTGTACTATATTGAATACTATTAAAGACTCGATAAGTGCTAGGTTATATTTGTATATATGTATGTTGTTGACGAGAGAAGAATATCGATATACCTTTAAATAAAAATTGGTTAGATTATTATTAAGTAATTTGATACACGGTGAGAAGTGAAGATTATAACAATCCTAAAATTTAAATTGTAATTTTAAATATTTATGAAATTATATAAATATTTAATTAATGTGGTTATTATTAGAATAAATATTTTTTTAATTTGATTTGATTTGATTATTTATTTGTTGAATAAATAATTAACGAGTTAAGGAAATTGATCATCATGAGATAATATTTTAATATTTAGTTGATTAAATAAAATTATAATTATAAAGAAAATTATAATTATGCCGTATTGATTTGTGTGGTGAATTAATTTAATAAATTGTTATTAGAATTAATTGAATTAAATATTAAAATTTAATTAATTAAAGTGTGACCATAAACTATATTATAAAGGAGTTAATAAGATAAGTTAAGGGAGGTTAATTCTGTTTTTTACCAAACAAGTTGTAAGATTTAATGGGTTAATTTTTAGTTAGTTAGCCAAACAAGCCTTATGGCTTTTGAGTTTAAAAAAAAACTGATGTCAGTTAAAGTTATAATTATATTATATACTTAATACATATATTATTACCTATAATGTTATATTTGGTTTAAGACGTAAGTTAGAGTTTAGAATAGGAGAAAGACTCGTAAGAAGAAAAAAAGAAGAAAAAATTACGTAAAAAAAGTAAGAGAGAATTGGGAGAAGTCTAGAGAGAGGAATTGGGGAAAAAGAAAGCTTCATAATCAAAAGAATAGTCATCATATTCTAAAATTAAGGTATCCTCTTGCTTGTATTTTTCAAAAAGTTGTAGTTATATTATCTTCTAAAATTCTCTGTAAAAACTTTGTGAAGGTTGAATTGTTTGTTGTATATAGCTTTATATGATAAATTGTTTGTTATAAAATTGTTTTCATAAGTTTATATATGAGTATAGTGAATGAATTCATGTTAAGTATGTATTTTGTGAAGGAAATCATATTACAGTGAATTGGTATGAACATATATGAATATGGCTTAGTTTAAAGTAAAATTAAGGTTTAATTAGTTGTTTAATATATATTGACTATTGAATTCGAAAGAGGATGAATAAACATAAGCATAGTATGTTAAATTAACTGTTTTGGTTGAAAAACAAAATCATAGTGATGATTTTCACTTAAACTTTCAAAAAGTGAAGTTTTAGAAAAAATAGTAGAAATTAATGGTTGTAATTTGGATTTTTAGGTTGTTTAGATGGCTAGAAACGTGTTAGAAAACATTAGATTATGTTTCTATAAACCTATTACACATTGGGTAGGTTGGTATGGTTGTTAGAAAGAAGTTTGGAGGCCTAATTTGGCTTTCCGTAGTGTTGCAGAGCATAAAATCGCAAATCACAGAATGGACCCTCGCTTTAAGAGTCCCCCAAAGACAAAAAACCCGCCTTGGGGGTAGTCTGCTAAGCCAAATTTTGAAAAAAAACTGATAGAACATGTTTTACTAAAATGAGTATAACGTTTTCATATGAACTCCGATTGATGCGATTCAAGATGATCCAAAACGAGGACGAATAGACTTATAACTTTTATTTTTTAAGCTCTTCAATTGGATGTCTTTATGAAGGGTCAAATGGTCATATTTAGGACTGTTGTGTATTTGGAGGCAATCGGAGGGCATCGGGATGCGCGAATGCAAATGCAATCCTTTCTATATTAGTATAACCTAATGATAACATGTTGGAAATGTAATAAGATGTTGTATCAAGTTGTTAATGTGTATGTGATGCAATGACATGATCACTTAAGTAGTTGTAAGAAAGCTAAAAAGTAATATTCATGAAAAGATGTGATGTTGTATAAACTTAAACTTAATTAGTAGCTATACTAAAAGTGAGAAAGCAACTGATGAAGCTAATGTTAGTGTAACTATTGTGTATTGTAAATACATATGGTATGTGTAGGACTTGTGGTGAACGTGAGTAGTGATTGTTTAACTTACGCACGAGGCAAGTTCTCTAACTCTACTTTTATAATTGTGCAAGTGTTTAAACTCTCTTTGAGCAAGTTTTTTTAACTCCAAGCTTTCTTTGTGTAAGTTTCTTAACCCTAATTATATCATACAAGCTCCTAAACCTTATCTCTTGATATTGAGTCAATCTTTAACTTGTTATTTAGCATGCAAATTTCTAAATTCTAACACACTAATCATGAACAAGTTTTATCATTCAACTTACTATTTGTTATGCATGCTTGAGATTCAATTCTAAATAAGGTTTTAACCTTAGTTTAACATTGTTCAAGCAAGGTATGTTACATTATTCAATACACCTACAACTAGCAAAGGAAAGGAAAAAATGTACAAGTGATGAAGACTTGTAATTTAATGACTTTTATGTTAATAGACTTTATATTTAATGATGTGATGTAATTATTTTATTTTCGCACTTGATTGATGTTAAGGTTAGACAACCTGGGATATTTTGGATTTAATGATGTAACCCTTTTATAGGGAGGATTTATGATTTAAATGTTATTTTATTTGGGTAGATAGTATGAATGTATGGAAAGTGAACACCAAGTCTTAGGGGAATGAAGTACCTAGATTTGGGGGTGTCACAAAGATTAAAGGAATGCATGTATGTGTTATATATATCTTGAATTATGTGATTTGGTGGAAAGAAATTATATATATATATATATATATATGAGATCCTTATAGTTAACTAACTACTAAGGGAAATAGAGTTTGAACTTGAAGTTTAATCTCTAAATTATTGAAGAATGTAGTCATTGGAGATTTATTTTGGTTAGTATAATGAGATAGCATTTATGGAGCATGTTAAAGGATTTGCGAGTTAAGTTCTGTTTCTGTTGAAGCATAACATGTCTGCGTCCTAACTTAAGGTGGCGCGACCACGCCACTCTCAGCCTACGACCAGCGCGGTCGCGTCGGTCTATAAATAGTTCATGATAAGTTTGTGTAATCTGATGAGTTGTGTAATTTGAACTATAGGAATTGTATATTAGTGGCAAATATGTTATCATATGGGTCATATTTGATATTTATAGTGTCCATGAATAGATTGAGATAGCAAAGCAAGAATTGAATGAGAGTTAGTTATGGAAATTAACTAAATAAGAATAAAAATTGGTTAACTTAAATTAAGTTTAAAATTATATTATGGAATAATATAATTTGAGTATTAAAGCCTTGTGTGGCAGTGGTGTGATAGTAAATCAAATAAAAAGAGTTAATTCACTTACATAAGACGATGAATTAATATGTGTTTTACATAAAAGGATGAAAGGAATATGTTAATTTGATATTTTAAATATATTACATAATATTGTAATATATAAAAAGGGTTAATAATTGAGATAATAAAGTCGTGATAATGTGGTGTGACACTACTCAATTAAAATATATTTGGTAATCGCTAAATGTACATGGATTATATAATGTAAGGGATACATATATATATCTATATAGGTATATCGATGTATAAGCGAAGTATTTGAATACATATGTATAAAGACTAGTATGTTAGCATTATGTACAAGTGAGATAATAAATTATAACATGGTGCAATAGACCACTCCTGTAAAACCCCAAATTATTAATAAATAAAATTTATTTTCCTCTATTTATTATTTTGAAATAGTAAGGGCTGATTTGATTAATGTGGATAGTTATGGGTAAAATACGCAAATATTTCGAATAAGCAAGTGGTTATAAAATATTCATTAGTGTCGGGGAATATTCGTTTGGTCGTGGAATATTCGTACTGTCGGGGAATATTCGTGCATTTACCTATGCAGCTTTTGTGGGCCCCATAACTAAAAGCGATTGGATGAAGAAAACGACAAATATAAGTTGTTTATAAATAACGACGTAGTTATTACAAGTATCATCGTTGGAATACCGTGGTGGTTAAAACACACTAATACGCTGTTGTTCAACAAGAAGACACGGTATTTCACCAATTATTGATTCTTACGTAAGAAGGCACTACTTACTCAATAATTGTTACAATAATTATTATTCAAGATTTTATTTTATTGATTCAATAATTCTTTGCATTGATATTTTATATTATCGTTGTTTCAATAAATTGTCATTACATAGTATTTTCCATTATCTGAGCAATAATTCATATTATCTCGAACAATATTATTGAATAACATTATTGGCAATGTCTAGAAAGTTCATCTAAGGAGAGGTTTGGTCACCTAATCAAGCGCTATAAGTAAGTGAGAGATCCTTATTGAAATCCTCTCTTTCACGGAGCGGCACCGTTGCAAGATCTTGTGATTCTGTAATATTATTTGTGAATAATTAATTATTGATTTATATGATGAGAAAAATATTGATTTTATGTGGATATAGATGGAGAAAATTTTTAAAATGACAATTGTTGAAAATTAATATTTTATCTTTTTTGATAAAATAATTCATTTAAATATATTATTTTAATAATATATTAACTAGTGATATTTTATAATGAATGTGGGATATATGAGTATATGAGGAGGAAGAGTATTTTTGTGGCATTAAATGTTTAACACATATTTTGTGTGTTGGTGGACACAATTATTGATAGAAATTTGATTATAGCTTGTAAAATCGCCTGCTTTATGAATTTCATCAATTTACTTTGGAATTTGGAAAAACTTTCTTCTGCAAAGTTGTAGAGAATTGAATTTCCTATAAAAAGGAGCGAAATTCAAATTTTCTGATAAAAGGGTTATTTATTATGAATTATTGAAGTTCCGAAGCTCCGAAATAATTGATTTTTGGAAGTTTTAAAATAAGAAAAACGTTTTTATTACTTTTTGGGAAGTGGGCTACATGTGTGGCTGATCTTGGATTAAGAAACATGTGCGTAGGAAGTTTTAGAAAATAATAATTTTTTAATAAATTTTCTACTTTGGTGTTCTAAGCATTTTCCTATAAATAGGGTGCTTAGGTTAGAATTGAAAATCACACCAGAAACTGAAGTTTTCTCTCTTTATATTATCGAGCGTATTCTTGTGAGTATTTTGAGTATTGCTATAAGGTGCAAGTTCAAGTCATAGCCTATATCCGGTGTTTCAGCTAGAAGTACTGATCTTTCGAGGTAAGGGATGTTATTTTATTCGAAAATGATATTATTTCTTCAATATCATTATGCCGAAATATTGATCTGAAGTTTTTATCAAATTTGGAACTTTTTCATGTCGGAGTTACTATTCATGAGTTACTATTCACGAATTACTATTCATGAGTTACTATTCACGAGTACTATTCACGAAGCGTGAAGATGTTTTTTTGTGAAATTTCTATCTTTTGGTGTCGGAGTTACTATTCACGATACTCGGACTATTCACGATATCTGACACTATTCACGAATACGGCACTATTCACCTAAAAATGAAATTTCTTCTTTTGTCCAAAATATCTATTATGGATACTAGCATTGATTGTATCCATGTTTTGATCATTCTTGAATTTTACACCACTGATTACTTATGAAGTATTTTTGAACACGGATTGTTTAAAATACTAATCCTTAATATTTGTTCTTTTGTTTCAATCGATTCGCTTCCTTTAAAATATTTTTCATCATCCTCGGTCCTAAATGATGATATTATCGAATATCTTTGGCCCAGTAGTGCAAAGATGAATGATTTCTTGATGAATATCTTTGGCCCATAAGGCAAAGATGAACAGTGTTGAGATGAACACGACCTCTTCGATTAATATCTTTGACCAGTAGTACAAAGATGAACAGTGTTTAGATGAACATGACTAATCGATGAATATCTTTGGCTGTGTAGTACAAAGATGAATATTTGATTCCGATATATATTGATTGATGTTACAGGATAAAATATCGACGATGAACTTTTAAATTCATATATCAAGATAGTAGTTTGCATTCTCTACTTAACTCTTCTAATGAATTGTTGTTTCACCAATGCAGTTGTTGATTTAAAACCGGTTGTCTATTGTATTCTATTAGATTTTTCCTGTTGGAGACTAACGATAATTTGTTGTATATTATCTTAGTCATAATATTCTTTTTACCGGCTAGTTGAGCTCACCCTTTTCCTTTTTGTTCCATTTTTCTTCTCGTGGAGGCGAGAATGTAGCGAGTACGAGTCTGGGTATGGAATGAAGGTTCTAGAGAGAGTTATTTAGTAGTCCTCACAATTTTGTAAAATAATGTATAAATAATTGTGATGAGGATTTATTTGGTATGTATATTGCCTAGAAGACAATAATTGTATTTAAACTCACAAATTATATACGCTGTCGTATTTTGCACGACAAATGTATTAATAAAGTTGTAGTTATTTCTGTACCATGTATTTGGCAACTCAGAATGGGTTGGATGGAATGGACCTATTTTGGGGGCGTCACAACTCCCATGACCCTTAGAAATGTTGAAAATTGGAGTTAAATATGCTTGCTAGATAGCTCATATGATAGCAATGATGGTTAGCCCGATGGCTAGGGTACAATGAATAGTAGTAGTTGGTGGGAGTTAGCCACCAACTCTCTTTTTTTTTGCCCCTTGTGTAATGACCATAAGAGGGTAATAGATTGGCTATGAATAGAGACCATTAAATTAGTGCTAGTATATAAGCTATGAGAACATATAATATAATGATATTATATTATGACCATATTATAAGATGTAATGTTAAGAATTATATTATTTTGTGAGATTGTATTATTATAAGCTTCTGGACTATTAATTACTAAGTTCACATAATTATGCCTTGTGTGGCATAACTAGGGAAGTTAAATCAAAGGGAGATTTAATGGGAAGTATTAAAAGAAAATAGATGGCGAGTTAATAAATAATTGGTATTAATTATCATTATGATAATTGGGTATATTTAAGATGATAACTTTAATGGAAAATGATGGATTTAAAATATCCAACTATTTTATAATTAGCCCAATTAAATTATTATTTGGACTAGCCCAATGTACATGGGATATAAGAATATATATTGGTGTATACTTAAAATATAAATATACTCTATATATGTGAGTATATACATATATATGTGTATAGGTGTCATAATTTGGCATAATGTTTAATAGCAAAGTAAACAAAACTAAGAGTAATACTCCCTCCCCAAAAGTTCCAGCTCTTTTCCCTTACCAAAGTGCTGATCTTTTCTCCTTTTTGGCTAGCAAGCAAACCCATGTGGGCATATATGATGAAGAAGTACATGGTTAGGTAGGGGGTTGGTAATTCTTTCCACCAACTTCCCTTTTTCCTTTGGTTAATGACTAGATTGTTGGGTAATGATTCTCGTATAAATTGAGACCCCAATTTATCTTACAAAGCTTGTTAATTTTCTGCTAAAGTTTTGAAAACAAGAGGGATAGAAACTATAGAGAAATTCCAAGAAAGCTATAGAGTATTTTGTAATATAGAAGATTTCCTCAAAGGTACTAACTTCTTTTCCTCTACGTTTCTATAACTTGGAATCAGTTTAGAATAGCAATGTTTGGTTAAGTATGTGATTTTGATGAAAGAATGGATAATTTTGGTGATATTGTAAGTTTGAGAAATTATTAAAAAAATTAGAATGAATAACTTGTAATTGAACTATGAATTGATATTAATACGTTAATTGAGTTTACCGTATGATATGGAACCAATATGGTTGGTCTAAGCATGCTAAATTGAAGAGTGTATGTTATGTGGTCTCGATTACCAAGCAGCAGAGGCAAGTCTTGGTTGGTCTTTGAAGTGGTGCGGCCACTACTTCCTTCCAAAGACAAACCCAGGCAGCAATTGCTACTTACGTATACATCTTAAAATCCAACTTCTGCTATAATCTGATTTCTGAGCATGTTAGGTTGGTTTGGAAATGCATATAAATAACCCCAATATATGGATTGAAGTTACCTTAGTTATAGTAGGTCATTATAACTTGGTTTAGTTTGAGTTTTAAAGGAAACTCATATGTTTGGAAAGATAAACTTTGTTGAAGATAAATGTACTGGTATTATGATCTTATGAACAAGTGTAACAACTTAAATATGTATGTAATTGAGCCTAACATGTGGTCTAAGGTTACCTTATATATAATGAGTTGTGTTAGCTTGGTATTAAGGATTTTCTAAAGAAAATTTGATGTTTTGTAAAGCAAAAAATGATGAACCTTATATCGTTTAAGTTCTGACCTTTCAAGCATGTATGCTAGGGTATTTTATGCTTCTAGACATGACGGATATGATCACCATCTAGCTAAGCATGATTTAAACTTTTCAAACATAAGTTATGATGAGATTTCAAGTGTTAAACTATTTAACCTTGGTGTAAATGAGTCGTATACATGTGAGCATGCATATATGGCTTAGTTAAATGTTCAAATGAGTATAAGATATGATTTGAAGTTACTTTGTATATTAATGGGGTTTAGCATGAGTTTTTAAAAGAAAACTTGATGTTTTGAAAATGAAACTTGACGAACCTTGTGTATTTTAAGTTTCGACTTTGGGAACATGTGAATGTGGCCTAGTTATGTGCGCGGATAGATAAGGAATGTAATTTCAAGATATATTGCACATAAAAGGTTGTCAGACTCGGTTTAGTATATGTTTTAAAGAGAAATTTAAAAGTTTTAGAAACTAACTTTGATGAGCATTATGTTACTTGCATTATGACCTTATAAGAAAGCATGATAGAGTTATTTATACCTTTGAACATGAATGATATGTGCACTCAACTAGTCAAGCATGACATAAGTTATTTAAGCATGTTTTAAAAGTATGAACTATGTTATGCCTATATAAATGAGATAGATACATGTGAACATGCGTACTAAAGGTTGTTAGTACCAATATAAGGTTTAAAAGCTTATAAACATTGAACCTTTATTAAAAGAAGTTGTTAAGCTTTGTTAAAGTAAATAATTCAACATAGAACTATGTAATTCAAAACTAAATTATTTGAAATGTGAACTTGAAGAACTATCAAAACCTACTTGATGTATGTTTACAGTACGTATCCGAATATATGTCGTGCTAGGAATTGTGTTGGGCAATAAAAAGCTTTAAGTCTGGTTCTGGATGGGAGTAGCCACTACACCAAAATAGGGATGTAACGAAGGAAATTTTGTAAAGGAATTTCTTCCTTCACATGAAGAGTTGTTTAGCGAAGGAACAGTGAAGGAAAAATATTTAATGACAATACAGTGATTAGTGAAAGAAAAATCCTTCACAATTTTTAATTTTTTTCTCGCAAAATTTAGGTATTTATTTTTTAAATGAACAGAAGAATAGTAGCAAAACCAACTTATAATTGACTTCCCAAACCTAATATGCTCTAATCTATCCACCCCTCAAAATATTTTCCTCTCTTCATCAACCGTCAGTCGCAACCCTAAATTAGCATGTAATGTTTGTGTTTAGAATTTCTATCTTCATGTTATTTCTTCTCTTCCTCAAATAAGAAGAACCCTAGCCTCCAATACCTTGACATCGCAAGTCAAATTTGTGTTAATTTTAGTTATGATGATTCGGATTGGATCGGTTTACAGCCCTAGCCCTAGCACTAGCTTTGGAGTTCTGCTTCTGCCACTTGGAATCGGAAGCAGACACACCTAAACAAGTGTCGGGGAGGAAAATTCGTATAGTAAGAGAGATGAAAGGATTGATGTGGATGTCCTTGGTTGCGACGCCATCGACAAAAGATAGATTAACGGCGGCGATGGATTCATCGGATCGGGTGGAAACACAGAAGGTATTGGTCTTTGTCGACTTCAGTTTGAATTTGGAGTCTCAGAATCTGTGTTTCAATAGAATTTGAAGAAAACGTTGTATAATTTTATAGCAACACTAGGCATTTCTCCTCTCACCTTCTCCCTCTATACAAATGTTTATATGTATCAATTGTATATCAACAAAATTTCTCTCTCCTCCATATCTCTGTTTCTGCTTTCAATTACGTTATAATTTTAATTTTGAGAAAAATATCACATTGAGAATGGGTCTTTTTTTTCCTGTTGTTGTTGAAAGCATCTCCCCAGGGTAAGTCATGGCAAATACATAGTATATATTGCATCACCCATCTGCCATATTAGTATATGTTCTAGCACTTTATTTATCATATGATATTCAGAGATTTTACTACTGAAGACTCTATGAAGTCCTTTTGAGATTGAATGATGAATAAGTAATAAAGTATGAATTAAGTTTAACATAGCATCTGATGAATGCTTTATTAATGCTAATTCCCTTGTTTATTTTGTAGGCTTCTTCATGCTGCCATTAGTGGATTTTCAGCATTTTTTTGATTATCGTGATGTGATTGCTGTATACATGAAGTTTCCATTTTTTTTAGTACTCTCTTAGAGGGCTGAATTTACCAAATTTAAGAAACTACTTATAAGATGATGAAAACTTAATAACCTTTCACTCACATAATTACATTCTTCTGTAGTAGAGGCCATAGATGTTATTTTAAAAAAAACATAATAGAGGGGTGTTCACATGCGTGAAATGAAAGGATACTTTTGTGTATGTGTGAGTGTCTAGTTTAAGTGTTGGCAAGTTTAGGCTCACATGCTTGTGCATAAATAGAAGCTTGTTTGAGGACAAAACTCTATGCTATGTAAGTGTCAGAAGTCAAAGGAGGATTCCAATATATAGACTCTTCTCTAATGTTTGAGGCTTGATGGTCTCCAATAACGCAGAAGTTCATACTCGAGCTGAGGTAGGGACATGTCCAAGATGCATGGGAATGTTTGGAATAGACTGAGAAGTGTCGGTGCCAACGGTTTTTGACTCAGGCGACTCTTTGGAGGTATCCTTGCTTCTTAGGACTCAGGAAAGGATTGCTATGTATTATGGGTAGAAAGAATAAATTGCAGAAAATAGGATCCCAATCAGTTTACCACATAATTTTTAGGTGTCATCTTTAATCAGGAGCATATTACGGGATCAGATGACTGGTGTAGATATAGTACACCCAAGCTTGTAGTAGTATAACTTTTAATTTTGTTATTATGTCAAATGCAGTAGACATACTAAAAGAGTGGGTAATATAAAATTTGAAGTATACATGTGTTGTTTTGCAAATGTGACGACACTTTTAAAAGCTTGATATTACCAATAATTTCTTTTTACCTTTTAATTGGTGGTTATTTTTTTATGCATTCACTTTTGCATTTTGTAATGTGTGGTGTTTTCTATGCGAGTGTCGTATTTGTTTGCCACTTGAATGTTTGTTATTCATAGATGTCAAAACATGATATGATGAATCATCCATTATGCTTTGAAGATTAACGATTTCAGTTTTGGTTGTACTCTTGTGAAGGTCCAAATAGAAGTGGTAAAAGCTCGCTTTTCCGAGTTTTAGGAGGAATTTGGCCATTATTATCTGGGCATATCGTGAAACCTGGGATTGGTTCTGATCTAAATAAGGAAATCTCTTATGTGCCTCAACGGCCTTATATAGCAGTAGGAACTCTTCGCGATCAATTAATCTATCCTCTTACTGCAGATCAAGAGGTTGAGCCTCTCACAAAAAGTGGAATGGTTAACTTGTTGAAAAATGTAAGTTTTGATAATATATTAAATATATTTTTGCTAATTTTGCAACTTTCTTAGGTATATAGTCATCTTTGGTGATTTTTAGCTTGCTAAAAATTTGAGTGGCATTTTCACTTCAACTTCATTATGAACTGTGTTATCAATAATAATATTTTGTTTTCATCTCTCTCCCCCACTCCTCTCTTTTTGGGTGGCAATAGTCATGCTCTTTCATATTGTAACGTTTGTAATGGTGTTATCAATAATAATTTGAGGGGACAGTTGCAGAGAGAGCTGCGGGCGAGGTAATATTTCTTTTCATATTGTAACGTTTGTTTAATTGTATATGTTGATAATAGCATTCATCTTTCTGACCATGTAAGTAAGTAAGGCTGATTTAATTGCTAGATGTGATATGTTTGCGATTTCAGTTGCTTCTATTACCTCGTGCCTTGGTTTCATTCTTTAAAATTAAGTCATGATTGTTTTACATAATGTATTGCTTGTACAAGTTGATCAATTCGAGCTATTTGTAACTTGAATTTACTGGTATAGAACCAATGATCTTAAGTGGTAAAGATTATGTTATCAGATCGAGATCGCTTATCGTGTATCTAAAGTCAATAGATATAGGTATGTAGCCATGCCATAAGAAGCTGTTTGATTATGTACAATATGTTCTCATTTTTATTGTTTTTATATTTTTGTGGTTGTTTGATATTTCAAGTAAGTAGTAATTTGTAATTATGGAAAATTTAAATATACATGCTTAAGAATTAGTTTTAAAATGGTCAATTTGACGAAAGTTGATAAATAACACTTACCCCGAGATGGAGGGAGTATTAATTTGAGGCACTATTTTGTCGGTAGTGATTTCCCCCCTTCGCTTTATTGGCAATTCATGCAAATCTCTAAATCATCTTCTGCACTTGCTTTGTTATTTGCACAATTAAATTGGCGATCTATATTATATCGGGCCAGAATGATTATCTCATGAGTGTGTGTTATATATATATATATATATTACGTGTGTGTGTGTGTTATGTATATCCTTTATGGGTTCCATGACGTTAAAATTGTTTTGCTTTCCTTTTTCAAATAGTGGAAATAATCGGGTTGTTACATCATCCTAGGAGAGGCCGCCATTAACTTTGGTTGGGGTAGGAGTCAAAACTTTGCCATCCGGATTTCCCCATCCAGGGGAATACTTAGGTTTCACGACTTTCATCTATCTCTCTCATTATTTTTTTGACAAGTGTGTTTATTTCTTTCTTAATCGGTGTTTGCCCTTTTGCGTGTTTTTATGCCTAGCAAGGATGGTGTAAAGACACCAATGTTCGTAGTGTCTAGAAAGGATATTGCTCTGGATGGGTCACACCCATACTTACTATATTCATATGGTGGATTCAACATTAGTTTGAAACCATCATTCAGCGTTAGTCGTATTGTACTCATGAGGAATTTAGGTGCAATCTACTGCCTAGCAAACATCCGTGGTGGTGGGGAGTATGGAGAAGAATGGCATAAAGCTGGTCGCCTTACAAAAAAATAGACTTGCTTTGATGATTTCATTTCTGCTGCTGAGTATCTGCTATCCATAGGTTACACACAGCCTAGAAAGTTGTGCATTGAAGGTGGAAGCAATGGTGGACTTCTAATTGTGCATTTAAACTATTATCTTTAAGGAAGTATTTCTAGCTTCCTCTAAGTCTGCCATTTCCCTCTTTTACACCGGAATCCTTGGGAGTATTTCCAGGTCATTAACTATTTATTGGTTTCATATTCCCTCCCCCCCCCCCAAAAAAAAAATGTTTATCTCTCACCACTAGACAATGTCAGGAGATTATGTGAAAATTCATCTGATCAGGCTTCTCAGTACCCACCTACCTTGCTAATGACGGCTGATCATGATGATAGAGTTGTGCCACTACACTCATTGAAATTCTTGGCGGTGTGTATTTTATAGTTGAAATTAGGAATATTACTTGTGTGTTATTGCTTATTTAATTTCTAATATTCACAGTCAGAAGGTAGAATAATTTATAAATTCTTGCTTGCCTTTTGTCAGTGAGGACTAACTCTTAGGTATAGACTCCTTATAACCCTTTTGACCTGAAAGTGAGGCTAGAAAATTTCAAAATTTGCGGACCCAATTTAATATCAGTGCGATATTGTAATTGTTTATTGGGACATAAATTCAAAACTATCTACCGTCATTTTCTTCAAGTATGTGCCAATATCTTTATCAACTCTTTCTGTTTAATAGTTGTGATGCTCCCAAATTCAGGTACTTGAAACCTGAATTCAGTGCTTCACAAAATCATTTCTTTGAGCAGAATAATAATAATTTTGTCATTAATACAAAACTTAATTTACATATCATAGTTGTCTAAATTCCATGTACGCGACCTTAAAACATTTAATTACATGATAGATAATAAATATCATCATCTTATTTAAGTCTAGCTATTATATAAGATAACACAACTTATTCTGACAGCTTTTATTACCCTTTGTTCTTGGCAGAGCCCTCTGGTTGATCATACTTAACTGAAAACATTTAAATTAAGCAAGAATGAGCATTTGAGTGCCCAACAAGTAATAGAAAACAATAAACATTAGCTGAAAGGATTAAATATTTTTTTTGAGTGACACTTCTACAATGAAGCAATAGTTGTGAAGTAACTGAAATAATTCTAATCAACATACCAATTCTATTTCAAATTTTTGAAACTACGTACTGACTATAAATGGAGATCAGTCGACAGACTATGAACATTGTTTTCTATTTTTGAAATGGTTTAACAGAACTTCATCTGTAAATCGTCATAACTTACGGGCACGGGGGGTGATCAGCCCGTTATGTCCTGTATTGATCAATACTACATACCAGAACGATATTCTCGTTCATCTCATCCACCTTGGGCGCACAAAAATTTTCCAGATTTGGGATGATCATACTTAGCCTGAATCCGAACCAAAATAATTTGGTTGGATAACAATAGTGTTCTATTATGTTCAATGATATTCTTAAAGTTGTGTCTAGCTGAGTCAAATATCTTAGACGATTTGTAATTAAGATATATATACTGGAAATCAACAAGTATGTATCAACATGTACAATAATTAGCCAAGTGAGGACACTTATATAACCATACTTAGAATTTAACAAACAATATATATATATATATATATATATATATATATATATATATCTAAATCTTATAGTAATACGGTTTTGATAAACAATGAACGAATAAAGTTTGGGAACTTGTATGAATATAAATGATTGGATACATAATCAATAACAATAGAGTTTAATAATCTGGCATAATGATAATATAATTCTGAAACTTTCTTACTCATGTCCATTACATCAAGGAAATGTAAATGTTAGGATACTTGCACAATGTAAAAGATAATTCAAATACTTGCTTATACATGTCCATTGCATAAAGTAAATGAAAGGGTAACGATACTTGCCTGGTCTGCTGCTTACACAACTTAGTTCTATCTTTAATTTGACGACCTATCATTTATAAGATTGTTCTATTGATTAGAATAACATATCATACTGTTATTTATAGTCAATACATAACCTAATCACATTGTCACATAGTTATATTAGTTATTAATATACAAACAAACACTTATACAGTCAAACTATATAGGTTTCGATCAATTTTGGTAATATTTCGGTGTACCGACTGCTTTATCAGGTTATTATCGAGTTTATTTGTTAATAAAACTCTAATCTGTATCGTAAAGATTATCCTTGATAATTTAAACATCAATCATATTATTTATAAATGACTTATAATAATTTATAATTAATTATTATAATTTATTATAATTTTCAAATTTTGGAATCATTATTAAATGATTTAAATATTAAATAATTCTATTATTATTAATATTTAAATAATATCCAAATATTAATGAAACCATTAAAGTAATTTATAATAACTCAAAATATTTTAAAGTATTAATATTACCCTTAAATGATTTTTAAAATATTAGAAATCATTTTTAAACAATTACCATTAATATTTAAATACTAAGGTATATTTATCAAAATATTAAAAGTCATTAATTATAACTTAAAATATTTTTAATTCATTTATAACCTTTTAAATGATTTTTAAATCAATAAAACCATTTTAAAACTATTTATTTAATATTATTATTAAATAAATCTAATATCATTAATATTAAATAATTAATAAAATTTACCTTAAAATATTAAAAGTTATATTTTATAACATAGAATATCTTTAAACTCTTTATTTTCATTTAAAATGATTTTTATAATATTAAAATCATTTTAAAACTAATTTATTTAATATATTTATTAAATAAATCTAATATCATTAATATTAAATAATTAATGAAATTTGCTTTAAAATATTAAAAGTTACATTTTATAACTTAAAATAATTTTAAATACCTTATTATCATTTAAAATTATTTTTAATATAATAAAATAATTTTTAGTTAATTTATTTAATGCATTTATTAAATAAATTAAATATCAATAATATTCAAATAATTACTAATATTTATGGAAAATATGTTAAATTATTAAAAGTTAATTTTTATAACTTAAAATAATTTTTAAAACTAATTTTATAATTTTTAGAATTTATTTTCTATTTTTAAATGATTTTGAGATTTTAATATAATTAAATTTAATAAGTCTGTCGCTATAGCCTTTAGCGACAGTAAGTGTCGCCTTAGGTGTTCTTGAGGCTCAAGAACACTGACAATCAGTGTTCTAGAGGCTCCCTTTGACCATCTTTAATTCACTGCATTTTGTTTCTGGGCAAGCTATGACATGGATATTGTAGTACTAATGTAATACTACAATTATCAAACAAGTTCTGGACCAAAACATAATACTTGAGCATGATCTGAAGCCTTGAACAAGCTGTTAGAGTTGTTATTCATTTTTTGGGTTACCCAGAAATGAAGAATAGTTCGTGATGCCTACTTTGAGCTTCCATTACTTACTATTCTTGTATCCGTTTTGTGATCTAAAGGTTCTAGTGTGTAGTGTGACGCCCCCAAAATAGGTATACATTACTTATTCTGAGTCGCCAAATACATGGTACAGAATACAAATACAATCTTTAATATACAACAAGAGAGCTGTAAGTTTTAATACAAATATTGTCTTCTAGACAATATCCACTCTCAGAATAAGTCATCATTACATTTTTTGTCACACTATTTAACAGAATAGTGAGGACTACTAATACTATCATCTGGACCATCACTCTGTTCCCCGACTAGTTCCGGCTACGTTCTCATTTCCTAAAGAGAGCAGTGAAGGAAAGGGTGAGCTCAACTAGCCCAGTAAGAAATATTATGACTAAGATAATGCAGAATAAATTATCATTAGTCTTTAACAATGTTAAACTAATAAAATACAATAGACAACAAGTTTAACTGCAGCGGAACAAGCAATCCATTGGAAGAGTCAAGTAGAGAATAAAATCTACTATCTTCTATGATTTAAAATATTTTCATCAATTTTTTTTTATTGCTGAGACTCAGCTTAATAAATAAATCACATCATCGAATCACCCCTGCACTACGGGCCAAGGATATTCTTTAAATCATCAATGATCATGACTATACCGAATAATCCTTGGTCATAATCATACCAAGTCCATCTCTGCACGTAAGCCAAAGATATACAACAGATAAACCAATAATCAACAATCCATCTTTGCACGTAAGCCAAAGATATATAATTCAATAAACAACAGTCCATCTTCGCACGTAAGCCAAAGATAACTTTCATCACCATATAAGCATGAGGATGATGACAATGATATCGATATTAATCAAACTAAAACAAGGATAAATATTAAAGACTTTAAATTTATCCAAATATTATCAATCACTTAATAAACTCATAATCTAATATTATTAATATTATAACAATATTTTAATCACCTCTAAACTTATAAACAATTTATTTCAATTGTTTACACTTTACTAGATAACGCATTTAATCATCCATAGAATCTCATATTCATAAGATTTCATCACTAATGATTAAATCCCTCATAAAAAATCTGTATATACCTTATATAGGATTTCCAAGCCATAAAATCCTATTTTCCAACCCTGTTACTTCACATAACATATTTAACTCATATACTCATAACTAGTGCATTTTCATGAAAAATACCAAATTAATCTCAAAAATATTTTTTTTATGGGATTTAGCAGAATATAGTCCCATAATGAACATATATTTTTCTTGAAATTTTAAAATTTATTTACTATATTTCAAAAATCAAATTCTAATTAATTCCTTAAGAAATTAGCTACCTCAAGTTTAACTCCAGAAATTCCCAAATCTTGGCAGGATCTTAGACATGTTAACGTGATCTTCCAGTTTAAATTTCATGGTCATCGGAGTTATAGAACTCCAGTTATAGCGTTTTTCGTCGAAAAAACCTAAATATTGAAATGGTCATAACTTGCTCATTTTAAGTCGGAATGAGCTCATTTTTGGAAAGAAGGTACTTTATACCATATATTTTCATGTCCCAAAAGTCAGAAGTTTTTCTCACAAATTAAGTGTCCGAAACAGCCCTTTTAAAATCGTGGCAGCAGCCTTTTTCATATTTTGCAGGTTTTCGTACTTTGCTATAATCTGTCCACACGAAAATCTACAATACCTTTTCTAGTGATTCCACTTGGATAAGTTAGGAAACTCATAGATCTAACTCTAGGACTTGACTACACTCAAAAATTCAAAATATAATAGGAGATATGGATAATTGAATTTCATGTTCCATTTTCACCAAAATCTAATTTTCAACCCTTTATGACTTCTAAGAAACATTCATGTTTTCACATAATAACCAACATAACTCATCATGACAATGACATAATAATTCAATAAAACAAGTTCAAGAATTAAATTATCCAGGAACTAATAACGTCTAAATTGTCAACATGATACTTCTTTGTAGAGTAAAATTCAAGAATGCTCAGAAGAATATTTCCATGAAAAGATACTAGATGAAGCGCAAATATCAAGGATATTTTACTAATTTCATGGAGTATAGAAGTCAAAACTTTAACCAACTGAGTATAATAATGAATGGAATAATAAAAGAAATCACCATGCATGCGGTACTTAGCGTGTATGAGTTATTCCAATGAATATAATAATTAACGGAACCCGTGTCCAGCGTGTCGACCGATACGTGATATTCCAAATGAATAATAAAAATGGAATAACTACGAAATCACCATGCATGCGGTATTTAGCATATACAAAAGTTATTCAACGAATAATAAATGATGGAACCAAGTCCCAAGAACGTAAGCCTTGCAGACGGGATATTCCGGCGAATAATAAAGAATGGAATAACAACGAAATCACCATGCATGCGGTGCTTGGCGATGACAAGTTATTCCAAAAGAATAATAAATGATGGAACCGGTCCCAAGGTAAACGCATTTGCACGACGAGGATATTCCGGCGAATAATAAAGAATGGAATAAAGAAGAATTTCACCATGTATGCGGTATTAAGCATATACAAAGTTATTCCAACATAATAATAAGGAATGGAATAACAGAAGAATATCACCATGTATGCGGTACTTCGCATATACAGGTTATTCCAATATAATAACAAGGAATGGAATAACAGAAGTTCTCTTCATGAATACGAAAGAAATAATACCCCTTACCTTATAAAGAAGAACTGGATAAAGAAGTAGTGAAGTAGTAGAATACTTTTCTTCTTTCTCTCTATAGTTTCTCTCTCTAGAGTTTCAGTGAATTCGTAAGAAATAATGAAGGAATAAGCTTCTATTTATAGAAGAATGGACTGAATAGTAACCAATTCATGAATGGTCCAGATTGATTTACTTTTAAACGGACGGTCCAGATTGGTTTACAATAAAATATAATATATTCTATTTATTGCCTAATAAAACGAATAACTTTATAAAAGTATTACATTTTATATAAAAAATTTTTTATTATGCTAAACACTATGCGCAGCACTATGCAACACTATGCATAATAAAATATAATATATTCTAATTATTGTCTATTAAAACGAATAACTTTATAAAAGTATTCTGCTTTATATAAAAAGATTTTACTATTAGCTTAATAAAACGAATAACTTTATAAAAGTATTCTGTTTTATATAAAAAGATTTTCTGTTTTATTAAATTGATGATACTAATAAAACAGAACTCATTATCATTATTACAATTCACATTATTAATCGACCAGGTTGTTCCCAGGAAAGAGGAGGCTTTCCAATAAGGATTTCTCCCTATTGGCGCGCAATTAGGTGACCAAACCTCTCCTTGGCAGAACTTCTAGACATCGTTAATAATGCAAATAATAATATTTACAAATTTGTTATCTCAATTATTGATTTAATAACATATAAAATATCGACAATAATTGAATCAAATAACGTGAGATACTATGCAACAATTACCGAAGCAATAAATTGAACAAAACTAAGTAACTTCTCATGTAAGCATCAATAATTAATACTGTGTGCTACTATGAAATCACGCATATTCCTGTACTTTTACTACCGAGTAGTTCAACAGTATTAAGGGTAAAACTTCTGCTGTTATTTTTATAAAAATATTTTTGTCATTTTCTCAATCCGACAATAATTTCGTTGTGGGGTCCATCAATGATTGTGCCGTGGTACGAATATCCCTGTTAAAACGAATATTCCCCGACCAATCGAATATTATATAACAACTTGCATACTTTACAAAATTTATAAATTCTACCCACAACTATAACATTATCTCAAATTCACATCATAACATTAAAAAAAAAAATTTGAGAAAATTAAATCTTTATTCGTAAAATTTGGGATTTTACAATCTCCCCTCCTTATGAAATTTTGCCCTCGAAATTTACGTACGTACCTTATACGCCGAATAGATAAGGACACTTCGTCAGATTCTAACTCTTGAGGTATAACCTTTAAGCGTAGAATATATTCCAGGATTTTAACAGGTACATCTTCATACGTTAAATCTTCCTCTATCTCGTCCGGTTCTAATTCAATAATGTGGTCCGGGTCGTCCATATATTTACGTAACATCGATACATTAAAAATGTTATGAACACGCGACATACTTGGCAGTAAAATGAGTCTATAGGCCACAGTTCCTACTCGATCAAGGATTTTAAATGGGCCAATAAAATCGAGGGTTGATATTTCCTCTCTTCATTGATTCTTCCTTCTAGAATAACGCCCTCTTGAACCTTCTTCTTCACAGTCATCAACTCTGAGTATGTAGCTTGTATGGCTTTAACTTTATAGATTAAAGTCGATTATACTCGTATATTCGTTATCTTCACGTAAGTTCGTATATTCGCACTCGTAAATGCATATGATTTTCTACTCAACGCTTCAGCTACCACGTTCTCTCTTCCACGATGATATTGAATGGTATGATCGTAATCTTCACCAACTCGAACCAACATCTTTGGCGTATGTTACGTTCGTTTTGGGTGAAGAAAATATTTGAGAGTTTAAGAAATGGGGTTTTGTACTGGGGTCAATACAAAATTCGATTTCACGCTCTGGGGTAGGCCAAGAAGTCTTCAGAAATACACCAGGAAATTTATTAACGATAGAAATATCATTCAAAACTGTGACTCTCATCCAAGACTTGGATAGCACATGTAATGAAGGTTTCTCCTAACGGAGCTTCAACCGATAAGTCAAAGTCTAACTTCTTTGGAGTCAAATTTAAACGTTGAACTCAAGAAAGAGAGATAAAATAATGGGTAGAACTGGTATCTAATAAGGTATAGACTTTGCAAGAATTTATAATTAACTAACCCGTGCTAACTTTGTTCAGGTTACTCGCTTTTTGAGAAGTCACGAAAAACGCTCTTCCTGAAACCACCGACTTTGTTTTGTCCAGTATCCGTATTGGTGCCACCACCCCAAATTGGACTTGACTTTGGTGCACGACAAAATCGGGCTAGATGACCTTCTTTTCCACAATTATAACATGCTTTGGATTGCATCGTGCAGTTTGGACTTATTTGCCCTTCCCCTCCACATTTGTAACATATGACCGACGGTCGTTCTCCTTCCTTAACAACGGGTGCTGGTGCTGACGTCTTTCCATCTTTTCTGAACCTTCTCTTCTTGAACTTTCCACTCCTATTGTCTTGGTCATGATTACCACCGAAGTGGTTACCATTCTTGACATGATAATTTCCCCCACAATGGTCATCATTGTTCCGATGGCCGTTGCCACCGATACAACTATTATCGTGTTGTTGGTCGTTATCTTTTGGTTGTGCTAACTTATTATCGTGCTCCAATAACTGAGCCCTATTCATAAAATCTGAATATAAACAAAGTTTATGAGAAATGAGGTATTGACGTATATCGGGTTTCAAACCTCTTAGAAATATTTGCGTCATTCGTTCCTCATTATCGACCAAATGGGATGCAAACCGGGATAACTCTACAAACTTAGCCTCGTACTGCGATACGGTCATATTATTTTGCTCCATTGCTTATCTCAACATTTTCAGATGTCATTTTCAAACACTTTCACAAAACAAGGGTTAATTGACATATCACATATTATCCATATACTCTAACCGACCAATTAAATACCAAATAAACTTAAGTAGGTCATACTAGCGAATGAATTCCCAATCTCTCTCCTCTTAGTTCTTGTCTCACATCTCAGCCAGGGATCATATCCCTAAGCTTTGATACCAACTGTGACGCCCCCAAAATAGGTATACATCACCTATTCTGAGTCGCCAAATACATTGTACAGAATACAAATATAATCTTTAATATACAACAAGAGAGTTGTAATTTTTAATACAAATATTGTCTTCTAGACAATATCCACTCTCAGAATAATTCCTCATTACATTTATTGTCACACTATTTAGCAGAATAGTGAGGACTACTAATACTATCATCTGGACCATCACTTCGTTCCCCGACTAGTCCCAGCTACGTTCTCATTTCCTGAATAGATCAGTGAAGGAAAGTGTGAACTCAACTAGCCCAGTAAGAAATATTATGACTAAGATAATGCAGAATAAATTATCATTAGTCTTTAACAATGTTAAACTAATAAAATACAATAGACAACAAGTTTAACTGCAGCGGAACAAGCAATCCATTAGAAGAGTTAAGTAGAGAATAAAATCTACTATCTTCTATGATTTAAAATGTTTTTATCAAATTTTTTTTTATCGCCGGGACTCAGCTTAATAAATAAACCACATCATCGAATCACCCCTGCACTACGGGCTAAGGATATTCTTTAAATCATCAATGGTCATGACTATACCGAATAATCCCTGGTCATAATCATTCCAAGTCCATCTCTGCACGTAAGCCAAAGATATACAACAGATAAACCAATAATCAACAATCCATCTTTGCATGTAAGCCAAAGATATATAATTCAATAAACAACAGTCCATCTTCGCACGTAAGCCAAAGATAACTTTCATCACCATATAAGCATGAGGATGATGACAATGATATCAACATTAATCAAACTAAAACAATGATAAATATTAAAGATTTTAAATTTATCCAAATATTATCAATCACTTAATAAACTCATAATCTAATATTATTAATGTGAGACCCCAGATTTTATCAATAAAGATTTAAATTTTGATGAAATAATTTTTAATATTATGGTGTGAATTTGAGATAATATTATAGTTGTGGGTAGTATTTATAAATTTTGCAAAGTATGCAAGTGGTTATATTATATTCGATTGGTTTGGGAATATTCTTGCTAGCGAGAGAATATTCGCATAACTACTCAATCATTGGTGGACCCCACAATGTAATTATTGTTGGATTGAGAAAACGATAAAAATATTTTATTAAAATAACGGCGGAAGTTTTACCGTTGATCTTTGTTGAACTACTTTAGTAAAAGTACAAAGAATACGTGTGGTTGCATAAGAGCACACTCAGTATTGATTATTGATGCCTATGTGAGAAGTCACTCGGTTTGATTCCATTATCATTTATTAATAATATGAATTATTATAGCGATAATGACGTTTTGTTTTATTAAGTATTATTAACGTAATAAAATGTAAACATCTTTTATATAAAATAGAATACTTTATTAAAGTTATTCTATAAATAGAATATATTATATTTTATTATGCATAGTGTTGCATAGTATTTTGCATAGTATTGCATAGTGTTTGCATAGTAAAAAATGTTTTTATATAAATAGAATATATTATATTTTATTTAAAAGATTTTTCTTTAAATATGGACCGTCGATTAAAGTAAATCAATCTGGACCGCTTCATGGATTAGTTACTATGCATTCCATTTTCCTATAAATAGAAGCTCATTCCTTCATTATTTTCTTACGAATTCATTGAAACTCTAGAGAGAAAATTATAGAGAGAAGCTATAGAGAGAAAGTTATAGAAAGAAGAAGAGTATTCTCGCTACTTCACTACTTCTATATTCGGTTCTTTTTACTAGGTAGTGGGTGTTATTCTTTCTTCTTGAAGAGAACTTACATTATTCCATTCACTATTATTCATTGGAATAACTCGTAAAAGTGGCATACCCTATACATAACCTCAGATACGCCAGATACCCTATACTTGGTGAAATCCTTATGTTATTCCATTGCTTATTATTCTCATTGGAATAACTTTTGTATACGCTGGTTTACCTATACTTGGTGACATTCTTCTATTATTCTCGTTGGAACATCCTGCATGTGTTTTTACACCGACACGGTTCCGCTTTTATTATTCTCGTTGGAACATCCATGTCATGTGTTTTACACCGACTGGTTCCGCCTTTTATCATTCTCATTGGAATATCCTATCTGCATGTGTTTTACACCGATCTCGGTTCCATCTTTATTATTCAGGTTGGAACATCCCGCTTGGTGTGAATTTCACCGACCGTTCCGTTATTATTATTACATTGGAATAACTTTGTCTATCATGCGCAAGTACCGCATGCATGGTGATTTCTTTTGTTATTCCATTCTTTATTATACTCGGTTGGTTAAAACTTTGACTTCTATACTCCATGAAATTAGTAGAATATCCTTGATATTTGCGTTTCATCCAAAGATATCTTCTCATGGAAATATTCTTCCGATCATTCTTGAATTTTACTCTCACGAAATTATGTTGACAATTTGGACGTTAATAATTCATGGATTAAATAATTCTTGAATTTGTTTTATTGAATTATTATGTCATTGTCATCATCCTCATGTTATATTATGTTATCTTTGCTTACGCGTGCATAGATGAACTTAGTATGATTATGACCGGATCAATCGGTATAATCATGACTTGATATAAATGATGTGACAAAAGTTCTCGATTGGCACAGAATGCGAAATGATGGATAGTTTTTGGTATGATTATGACCGGGGTGATTCGGTATAGTCATGACCATTGATAACTTGATGAAAATCCTTGGCCCGTGAATGCAGGGGATGATTAGATGTGGTGGTTTATTTATTAAAAATTCGAGTCTCGGCGATAAAAATTGATAAAAACCTTTTAAAACCTAAAAGATAGTAGATTTTATTCTCTACTTGACTCTTTTAATGGATTGCATATTCATTTGCAGCTTAAACCGGTTGTCTATTGTATTTTATCGGTTTAACATCGTTGAAGGCTAATGATAATTTATTACGCATTATCTTAGTCATAATATTTCTTCTTGGGCTAGTTGAGCTCACCTTTTTCTTTCACTTTGTTCTCTTGTGAAATGAGAACACATAGCCGGGACGAAGTCTGGGAACAAAGTAATGGTCCAGAGGATAGCATTAGTAGTCCTCACTATTCGTGAAATAGTGTAATAATAGTTGTAATGAGGACTCCTTTTGAGTTTGTATAATATCTAGTAGACAATATTTGTATTCAAACTCACGCTTTATGTCGTATTGTATACCTATGATTATATTAGTAAGTTGTATTTGAATTTATGTACCATGTAAGTGGCGACCCAAGATGGGTGGCGTATACCTAATTTTGGGGGCGCCACGGTTGGTATCGAGCTTAGGGATATGATCCTGGCTAAGATGTGAGAATAGTACTAGGAGGGGAGAGGCAGAATTCCTTCGCTAGTATGACCTACCTAAATTTATTTGGTATTTAATTGGTCGGTCGTATAGTATAGGGATAATATGTGATATGTTAATTAACCCTTATTTTATGGCGATATTTGAAAATGGCATCCGAGAATGTTGAGAATAGCAATGGAGCAAAGGAGACTGTTGATTCTCCACGGATCAATAATCGAGATGATGTACAACGGGATGGCGATAATCCTCCCAGTAAATAACAACACCGATCAATTGACTAACGACAGACGCTTAAAAGGTTTTAGAATTCATGCAACATCGGTAAAGCGACTCACTCGCTCAAAACGTGGGGTGGAAACACGAAAAACTCTCGGTGCGGTCACCGCTAAACAATTCAAGGAGTTGGGACCACCGGAGTTTAAGGGAGAGCCAAAACCACTTCTCGGCGGAAGCATGGATTAAGCAGATTACCAAGATATTTGATGTCTTGGGATGCTCAGAGGAGCAAAAGGTTCCTTTTACGCTTTTATTTCTTGCGCGGAGAGCAGACATCGGTGGGAATCGGTAAACGCGTACTCAACTTCTTTGTCTTCAAGATATCTTGGGAGAAGTTCCAGAGTCGTTCAACGACAAATACTTTCCCGAAAGTATTCGCCACATGAAGGAGGTGGAGTTTATCAAGTTGGAACAAAACAATATGACCGTGTCGCAATACGAGGCAAAATTTGCGAGTTATCACGATTCGTCCCACTTGGTGGATAATGAAGAGAATGGCGCGCGAATGTTTTTAAGAGGTTTGAAGCGAGATACGTCAACATCTTATTTCTCATAAACCGTGTTTTTATTCGATGTTGTAAATAGGGCTCGCTTAGTGGAGCGCGATAACGAGTCAACGCAACTAAAAAGAGAGCGGCCAAGCAAAATTATAATACCAAATAAAGTAGTCATCGAGCGGTGACAACAAGCGTGGAGGAATCAACAAAGCGGATATGGTAACCACTTCGGTGGTAATCAGGGCCAAAATAATAAGAATGGACATTTCAAGAAAAGGAGATTCAACAATGATGGAAAGACGTCAGCACCAGCACCTGTTGTTAAGGAAGGAGAAGGACCACCTATCATATGCTTCAAATGCGGAGGAGAGGGACACATCAGTCCGAACTGCGCCATGTCATCCAAAGCATGTTATAATTGTGGAAGAGAAGGCCACTTAGCTCGATTTTATCGTTTCCCGAAGACGAATTCAACTAGGATGGAGGCACCAAAGGTCATCCCCGCACAAACCCAGAGCCGGTAGTTTAAGAGAGCGTTTTTTCGTCGTGACGAGGAACCCGAATAAAATTATCACGGGTAAGTTAATCGTAAGCTCTTGCGAAGTCTATACCTTATTAGATACCTGGGTTCTACCCATTCTTTTATCTCTCTTGCTTGCGTTCAACGTTTAAATTTGACTCAAGAAATTAGACTTTGATTTATCTATTGAAACTTCGTTGGGAGAAACCTTCGTTACCTCCACAGTTTATTAATCTTGTTGTTTCAAATAAACACTTTCACGTTACCTGTCGATCTTATCTCTTGAAAATACTTGCCTTTGAGGTAATTTTTGAAAATAATTGATTAACTACTCGTTATTCTTTTTGTAAGGTTGTTAGCTTTCATATTCCTAACCAACCTGTTATACGAATTCAAAGTAACCAAATCCTAAAGTTAATCAACGTTATATCAAGCTATAAGTAAAGAGCCCCGATCCTTTCGTTGTTGACTTCCTTGTGTGGAATGTACCGCCGCACTTTACAGTAGGCGACGTCGTGATCAAGATGGCAAGTTGATAGGTATCATTGTGAGGTGCTATCTGTGTTAAGGGATAGAAGTCACAGTTGGTATTAATGTGACGTACTTATCCAAGTCTTGGGCGAGAGTAATGCTTTTGAATGATATTTCTATCATTAATAAATTTATTAGGCGTATTCTTGAAGACTTCCTAGCCTACCCTAGAGCGTGAAATCGAATTTTGTATTGACCCCAAGACAAAACCCATTTCTTAAACCCTCAAATATTTCTTCAACTAAAAGGATCTGCATTTACGTGGATTATGATGAAAGTCATAATAAAAGTATAGAACTAATAAAAATCATGGGTATATGAAGTATTAGTAAGTTTTATGATGAGTTATGTTGGTTAGTATGTGAAAACATGAAAGTTTCTTAGAAATCACAAAGAGTTGAAAATCGATTTTAGTGAAAAACGTAACATGAAATTCAATTGACCATATCTCCTGTTATATTTTGAATTTTTGAATGTGGTCAAGTCCTAGAGTTAGATCTATGAGTTACCTAACTAATCCAAGTGGAATTACTAGAAAAGGTGTTGTAGATTTTTGTGTGGACTGATTTTAGCAAAGGAGTGCAAAGCTGCAAAAACCAGAAAAAGCTTCTGCCATGATTTTAGAGAGGCTGTTTCGGCCACTTAAATTATGAGAAAATTCTGGCCTTTTGGGACATGAAAGTATATGGTATAAAGTACCTCCTGTCCAAAAAATGAGCTCATTCTCGACTTAAAATGAGCAAGTTATGACTATTTCAATATTTAGGTTTTTCCGACGAAAAACGCTATAACCGGAGTTCTATAACTCCGATGACCATAAAATTTAAACTGGAAGCTCACGTTAACATGTGTAAGGTCCTACCAAGATTTGGGAATTTTTGGAGTTAAACTTGAGGTAGCTAATTTCTTAAGGAATTAAGTGGAAATTGATTTTTAAAAATAGTAAATGAATTTTAAAATTCAGAAAAATATATTTTCATTATGGGACTATATTATGCTAAATCCCAGAAAAGAAATATTTTTGGGGCTGATTTGGTATTTTTCATGAAAATAGTTTAGTTACGAACATATGAGTTAAATATGTTATGTGAAGTAACAAAGTTGAAAATAGGATTTTATGGCTAGAGAATCCTATATAGAGTATATATATATTTTTGATGAGGATTTGATAATTGGTGATGATATTTTATGAGTATGACATTTTGAATGATTAAATGCATTATATGGTAAAGCGTAAATAATTAAGATAAATTATTTATAAATTTAAGAAGTGATTAAAATATTGTTATAATATTAATGATATTAGATTATGAGATTATTAAGTGATTGAAAACATGGGGATATTCTTGAATCCTGGATAAATTATATTATAAATGTTTAATATTTATCCTTTATCTCATTTGATTGATTCTTTATATCATTATCCTCATGCTTATATTATGTTGAAAGTCATCTCGTATGGCTGTAGATGGACTTGGTATGATTATGACCGAGGATTGTTCTAAGATAATCATAACCAGTAAATGAATACACAATTATCTTTGGTAGTAGTGCATGGATAATTTGTGGTCGTGATACTAATGAATACACAATTATCTTTGGTAGTAGTGTATGGATAATTTGTGGTCGTGATACTAATGAATACACAATTATCTTTGGTAGTAGTGCATGGATAATTTGTGGTCGTGATACTAATGAATACACAATTATCTTTGGTAGTAGTGCATGGATAATTTGTGGTCGTGATACTAATGAATACACAATTATCTTTGGTAGTAGTGCATGGATAATTTATGGTCGTGATACTAATGAATACACAATTATCTTTGGTAGTAGTAGTGGATAATTTGTGGTCGTGATACTAATGAATACACAATTATCTTTGGTAGTAGTGCATGGATAATTTGTGGTCGTGATACTAATGAATACACAATTATCTTTGGTAGTAGTGCATGGATAATTCGTGGTCGTGATACTAATGAATATCCTCGGCATTGTAGTGCGGGGATGATTCGATGATATGGATTAATTATTGAAATGAGTCTCAAAGAATGAAATATTAATTCATGGATGTGGTAAAAGTCATCTTTAGTAGTGTATCGATATAGACTTGGTATGATTATGACCACGGATTATTCGGTATAATCATGACCGTAATTGAAAACACGAATATCCTTAGCCAGTAGTGCATGGATAATTCATGGTTGTGATACTATTAAGCTGAGTCTCAATATTATTGGTTTTACAGTTGTATATCTTTGGCCTGTAGTGCAAAGATGAATTGTTAATGAATATCTTTGGTAGGATTGCAAAGATAAACTTAATATTTTCAACGATAAAGGTATTCAAGGTATCCTCACCTCTTTATCATATCGTGTATCGTACCCTAATTCCGAGGGCTAAATTCCATAAGGAGGGAGATTGTGAGACCCCAGTTTTATCAATAAAGATTTAAATTTTGACGAAATAATTTTTAATATTATGGTGTGAATTTGAGATAATATTATAGTTGTGGGTAGTATTTATAAATTTTGCAAAAGTATGCAAGTGGTTATATTATATTCGATTGGTTAGGGAATATTCGGTTTAGCGGGAATATTCGCATAACTACTCAATCATTGGTGGACCCCACAATGTAATTATTGTTGGATTGAGAAAACGATAAAAATATTTTATTAAAATAACGGCGGAAGTTTTACCGGGTTGATCTTGTTGAACTACTTTCAGAGTAAAAGTACGATGTCGTGTGGTTGCATAGTAAGACACTCAGGTATTGATTATTGATGCCTATGTGAGAAGTCACTCGGTTTGATTCCATTATTGTCGATTAATAATATGAATTATTATAATGATAATGACGTTTTGTTTTATTCAGTATTATTAACGTAATAAAATGTAAAAATCTTTTATATAAAATAGAATACTTTATTAAAGTTATTCTATAAATAGAATATATTATATTTTATTATGCATAGTGTTGCATAGTATTTTGCATAGTATTGCATAGTGTTTGCATAGTAAAATGTTTTTATATAAATAGAATATATTATATTTTATTTAAAAGATTTTTCTTTAAATATGGACCGTCAGATTAAAGTAAATCAATCTGGACCGTTCATGGATTAGTTACTATGCATTCCATTTTCCTATAAATAGAAGCTCATTCCTTCATTATTTTCTTACGAATTCATTGAAACTCTGAGAGAGAAATTATAGAGAGAAGCTATAGAGAAAAGTTATAGAAAGAAGAAGAGTATTCTCGCTACTTCACTACTTCTATATTCAGGTTCTTTTACTTGTAGGGGGTGTTATTCTTTCTTCTTGAAGAGAACTTCATTATTCCATTCACTATTATTCATTGGAATAACTTTTGTAAAAGTGGCATACCCTATACATAACTTTTGTATCGTGGCATACCCTATACTTGGTGAAATCCTTATGTTATTCCATTGCTTATTATTACATTGGAATAACTTTGTATATCATGGTTTACCCTATACTTGGTGACATTCTTCTATTATTCTCATTGGAACATCCATGCATGTGTTTTACACCCACTGGTTCCGCTTTTATTATTCTACATTAGAACATCACATGCATGTGTTTTACACCGGACCAGGTTCCGCTCTTTATCATTACATTGGAATATCTTATATCGTGTGTTTTACACCGGGATCGGTTCCATCTTTATTATTACATTGGAACATCCTGCTTGGTGTGAATTTCACGACACTTCGTTTCCGTTATTATTATTCGTTGGAATAACTCATACATGCTAATCTGCATGCATGGTGATTTCTTTTGTTATTCCATTCTTTATTATACTCGGTTGGTTAAAACTTTGACTTCTATACTCCATGAAATTAGTAGAATATCCTTGATATTTGCGTTTCATCCAAAGATCTTCTCATGGAAATATTCTTCCGATCATTCTTGAATTTTACTCTCACGAAAACAAAGATTATGTTGACAATTTGGACGTTAATAATTCATGGATTAAATAATTCTTGAATTTGTTTTATTGAATTATTATGTCATTGTCATCATCCTCATGTTATATTATGTTATCTTTGGCTTACGTGCATAGATGAACTTAGTATGATTATGACCAGGGATCAATCGGTATAATCATGACTTGATATAAATGATGTGACAAAAGTTCTCAGTGGCCTGTAATGCAGTGATGGATAGTTTTTGGTATGATTATGACCAGGGGTGATTCGGTATAGTCATGACCATTGATAACTTGATGAAAATCCTTGACCGTGGTACAGGGATGATTAGATGTGGTGGTTTATTTATTAAGCTGAGTCTCAGCGATAAAAATTGATAAAAACCTTTTAAAACCTAAAAGATAGTAGATTTTATTCTCTACTTGACTCTTTTAATGGATTGCATATTCATTCGCAGCTTAAACCGTTTGTCTATTGTATTTTATCGGTTTAACATCATTGAAGGCTAATGATAATTTATTCGCATTATCTTAGTCATAATATTTCTTCTTCGGCTAGTTGAGCTCACCCTTTCTTTCAACTTTATTCTCTTGAAATGAGAACATAGCCGAACGAGTCGGGGAACAAAGTAATGGTCCAGAGGATAGCATTAGTAGTCCTCACTATTCTGTGAAATAGTGTAATAATAGTTGTAATGAGGACTCCTTTTGAGTTTGTATAATATCTAGTAGACAATATTTGTATTCAAACTCACAGTTTATGTCGTATTGTACCCGACAGTTATATTAGTAAGTTGTATTTGAATTTATGTACCATGTAAGTGGCGACCCAAGATGGGTGACGTATACCTAATTTTGGGGGCGTCACAATTAATATTATAACAATATTTTAATCACCTCTAAACTTATAAACAATTTATTTCAATTGTTTACACTTTACCAGATAATGTATTTAATCATCCAAAGAATGCCATACTCATAAGATTTTATCACCAATGATTAAATCCCTCATCAAAAATCTGTATATACCTTATATAGGATTTCCAAGCCATAAAATCCTATTTTCCAACCTTGTTACTTCACATAACATATTTAACTCATATAATCATAACTAGTGCATTTTCATGAAAAATACCAAATCAGTTCCAAAAATATTTCTTTTATGGGATTTAGCAGAATATAGTCCCATAATGAACATATATTTTTCTCGGAATTTTTAAATTTATTTACTATTTTTCAAAAATCAAATTCTAATTAATTCCTTAAGAAATTAGCTACCTCAAGTTTAACTCCAGAAATTCCCAAATCTTGGCAGGATCTTACACATGTTAACGTGATCTTCCAGTTTAAATTTCATGGTCATCAGAGTTATAGAACTCCGGTTATAGCGTTTTTCGTCGAAAAAACCTAAATATTGAAATGGTCATAACTTGCTCATTTTAAGTCGGAATGAGCTCATTTTTGGATAGGAGGTACTTTATACCATATAATTTCATGTCCCAAAAGTCAGGAATTTTTCTCACAAATTAAGTGGCCGAAACAACCCTTTTAAAATCGTGGCAGCAGCCTTTTTCATATTTTGCAGTTTTTCGTACTTTGCTAAAATTAGTTCGCACGAAAATTTACAACACCTTTTCCAGTGATTCCACATGGATAAGTTAGGAAACTCATAGATCTAACTTTAGGACTTGACCACACTCAAAAATTCAAAATATAATAGGAGATATGGATAATTGAATTTCATGTTCCATTTTCACCAAAATCTGATTTTCAACCCTTTATGACTTCTAAGAAACTTTCATGTTTTCACATAATAACCAACATAACTCATCATGACAATGACATAATAATTCAATAAAACAAGTTCAAGAATTAAATTATCCAGGAACTAATAACGTCCAAATTGTCAACATGATACTTCTTTGTAGAGTAAAATTCAAAAATGCTCAGAAGAATATTTCCATGAAAAGATACTAGAGGAAGCGCAAATATCAAGGATATTCTACTAATTTCATGGAGTATAGAAGTCAAAACTTTAACCAACCGAGTATAATAATGAATGGAATAATAAAAGAAATCACCATGCATGCGGTATTTAGCATGTAGGCAGTTATTCCAATGAATAATAATTAACGGAACCGGTGTCCATGTAATCACGACCGGCTATATGATATTCCAACAGAAATAATAAAAATGGAATAACATCAAAAATCACCATGTATCCCAGGTATTTCGTGCATAGACGAGTTATTCCAATGAATAATAAATGATGGAACCGGTCCCGTAAGAACGCACGCATGTGGATATTCAAACGAATAATAAAGAATGGAATAACAATGAAAATCACCATGCATGCGGTATTGCGCGTAAACGCAGTTATTCCAAAAGAATAATAAATGATGGAACCCGGTCGTAAAGAAACGCGTAGGCAGGATATTCAGCGAGAATAATAAAGAATGGAATAATAGAAGAATTTTACCATGTATGCGGTACTTCGCATATACAAGTTATTCCAACATAATAATAAGGAATGGAATAATAGAAGAATATCAACATGTATGCGGTACTTCGCATATACAGGTTTTTCCAACATAATAATAAGGAATGGAATAATAGAAGTTCTCTTCATGAATCTGAAAGAAATAATACCCTTACCTTATAAAGAAGAACCGGATAAAGAAGTAGTGAAGTAGTAGAATACTTTTCTTCTTTCTCTCTATAGTTTCTCTCTAGAGTTTCAAAGTGAATTAAAGTAAAAATAATGAAGGAATGAACTTCTATTTATAGAAGAATGGACTGAATAGTAACCAATCCATGAACGATCCAGATTGATTTACTTTTAAACGGACGGTCCAGATTTGTTTACAATAAAATATAATATATTCTATTTATTGCCTAATAAAACGAATAACTTTATAAAAGTATTCTGTTTTATATAAAAAGATTTTACTATTAACCTAATAAAACGAATAACTTTATAAAAGTATTCTGTTTTATATAAAAAGATTTTCTGTTTTATTACATTAATAATACTAATAAAATAAAACTCATCATCATTATTACAATTCACATTATTAATCGATCAGGTCGTTCCCAGGAAAGAGGGGGCTTTCCAATAAGGATTTCTCCCTATTGGCGCGCAATTAGGTGACCAAACCTCTCATTGACAGAACTTCTAGACATCGTTAATAATGAAAATAATAATATTAACAACTTTATTATCTCAATTATTGATTTAATAACATACAAAATATCGACAATAATTGAATCAAATAATGTGAGAGACTATGCAACAATTACTGAAGCAATAAATTGAACAAAACTAAGTAACTTCTCACGTAAGCATCAATAATTAATACTGTGTGCTACTATGCAACCACGCGTATTCCTGAACTTTAACTACCAAGTAGTTCAACAGTATTAACGATAAAACTTCCGCCGTTATTTTTATAAAAATATTTTTGTCGTTTTCTCAATCCGACAATAATTCCGTTGTGGGGTCCACCAATGATTGTGCCGTGGTACAAAAATTCCCTGTTAAAACGAATATTATATAACAACTTGCATATTTTGCAAATTTTATAAATACTACCCACAACTATAACATTATCTCAAATTCACACCATAATATTAAAAAAAATATTTCAAGAAAATGAAATCTTCATTCGTAAAATTTGGGATTTTACATGTAGCCAACATGTAAATAAAGAGATCTATTACATAATATACATATAACAACAATACAAGAAGCAAATCTACGCTGATCAAAGCATGTCAGAAACCGTGCTCATAGGTTTTCTGGGTTACCCAGAAAACCGATATCATGCTCAACCATGCTACTTTGAATTTGGGTCACCACATTACATACATTATTCATTTAGGTAATCTAAAGGCATGATATTGTAGATCACATAACCGACTACAACTTAGATGAAACAAAAATAACAAAGAAACAACAACAAACAAGATCCGAGGACACAAAGTCATTATCAGACGCTTCTGGGCAAATCTGGGTTACCCAGAAAACTGAAAGTCATGGTCGGTCAATGGGGTTTGACCACCCATAACTTTCATTCTGTACATGATCTGAGCTAGATTCAAGTTTCAGAATACAGACAACATGTCATACTACAAGTTCAAACATGTAAAACACCATGAACATAAACATGCTGAGATCTTGAAGGTCTGACATTTGTTGTAAGATAACAAAAACAAAAATTTCCAAATTTTATAAAACATCAAATCCGAGCCTCTAGATGTTATGGATCAAACATGTGCCAACCCAGATCACTTATAGACACTATAAACAACATATTTAAACATTTAAACATAACATCTAACATAACATACAAGATTGAAAATTTGGTTTATGGTTATACTTTTCTATGATCAATTCAAGAATCTGAGCTTCTGATCTGCTATGAATGTTAGTGGGGCTCATTTGTGGGACTGATTTACTAAAGATTTTTGTATGTTTAGAGAGAAAAAACTTTGGTTGAGGATATGAGCACAAATGAGCTTGTAGAATGATTTCTCTCTCCAATTCTATTTATAATATGGTGAAATGTTTAGGGCTGATCATGTTTATCAGATGTGAATGATAAATTTCATCACTAGACCACATGGCTAGGTTGAGTTGGTTTACCAAATAAAGTTATGGCAACCTATACAAGTTATCTATTAAATAATACAAGAAGGGCAATTTGGTCATTTGGTATTTACTTTTAGTGGCAAAGTTGGCAATTCATTCTAACCCTTAGGGTTTGACCCTTAGGGTTTAACCCTAAGGTTTCCTAAGCTTATTATCTTGGATTGTGTATTAAGGGCAAAAATAAAAATCTTAGTCTCTACAAATGTGAATTAGGGTTCCCTAATTAAATTAGGTTTTCTAATCACTTAGGACTTATAAATTAGGCTTAATAATGTACTAATTACCATAAGCTTGCGAAATTAATAATTAGGGTTTATAACTTAGCAATTAGGGTTTCTAAATATTAATTAGGGTTTACCTAATTAACATTAAACATAATAATGGTCATTAATTACATAACACATAACTTAACAAATCTTACAGTCATAGTTGACTTTTGTACTATAGTTTATCAGTACTGCTAGGGTTTTGTACTATTTTACTGTAATTGTTCTATAAATTAACATTACACACATATCAGGCTTGTTTATAGCATTGAAATATAAATCATATTATATTATTATTCTAATTCCTTATTCAAAATCCGGACTTAGGGTTTTGAATTCATATCTGACATAACTTTCATACATACCATTATTAATTAAGTTAAAATAATTAACTTAACTAATATAATAAAATACATATTTTAATAATCCTAATGATCATATCATATATACCATAATCATAATTTTATGGAAAATAAATAATAAATACTTTCATTAAAAAATAAAATTATTATAAGAATATAATCTATAATGATCAATAATTCTTAAAAGAATTATTTACAATTATTTATGTAATAAATAATTTTATTTATCACATATGTACATATACTTTACTTTGCACATATTCCCACCTTTATATATATATATATATATATATGTATATATAAATTTATTCTTAAAATTCCTTATTGAAACATCCACCATCCCTTATAAGGATTCCGTCCCCGGAATCACCGCTTTTAAAACCTATAGACACAAGGGCAAATATCATACACAATCATTTCAAGTAGATATCGATCAGATTAGATCGAACTGATCTTTAACTATTCAACATAAAATTTGTCTATCTAATTATACGAAAATTTGATTTCTAACAGAACCCAAATTTCTCCTTCAAAATTTCTTTATAACATAATTTACTATATTTAAGAAAAATATATATACGAAAATAAAATTCATACGAATAATACCTGAAGTTCCATCCCCAAACACTGAGATATCTCGAACAAAATCGTGTTAAAGACTCTTACGGTTGATTTCGTCGAAGTTGGTCCCGTTATCGCTATTGTTCCACTGCCTTTCTCCGCATTCACGCTTCCTATATCCATTCTCCTTTTTGGACAGTCCTTCACCTTATGCTCCGTTGATCCACACAGAAAACACTCATTGCTCATCTTAGGATTGGAGCAGTTAGGAGAGATATGTTCCTTTTGCCCACACTTGTAGCACACAAACTTACCCTTAAGACACTCACCTGAATGACTCTTCCCATAATTCTTACACTCCACAGCCTGCTTTTTCACACCTTCCTGCTTGACTTGGACACTCCCAACATTGATCCACTTTCTTTTCTCACCCCTACTTCTGCTACCTACTTTTACCTTCTCGGCTCCCTCACCCTTATTCTTTCTCCCCTTATTGTAGAGGCTCATGGCCTCACTTCTCCCTTTTGTTACGATAACCTTTTCTAAGAGTGCAGCAAATGTATTGATCTGAAACACCGCCACCTTATTGTAGAGCCAGGGTTTTAGGCCTAGCTCAAACCTCCTTCCCTTTCTAGCCTCCGTATCTACTTGGTGCGGAGCGAACCTAGCTAATTCATTGAACTTTGCGGCATACTCCACAACTGTCAAGTTCTCCTGCTTCAATTCCAAAAACTTCACCTCCATCCTAGCCTGCACACTAGCCGAGAAATAGTTCTCAAAGAATAGCTTCTTAAACCTAGTCCATGCTATCACTCCTTCTCCTGCCCTAGCTTGATTGGCCTCCCACCAGAAATTCGCCTCTCCCTTCATCATATAGGTGGCAAAAGTTGTCTTTTGCCCCTTATCTACCCTAGCGATTACAAACGTTTTTTCTATTTTTTTAACCAAAGTTTGGGCTTCTATCGGGTCAGTGGTACCTCTAAATTCTGGCGGTCCTACGGCCTTAAAATACTTGAAGTTCGCAAATCGATTGTCTCGCTAATTTCCCGCCGCTGGCATTCCATTATACATGGTTTGTGCTACCATGTTCGCGAAATTCTGCATCAGGTCTGGTTGTTGTCCTCCAGCATTGTTGACAGATTCTACTGCCCTTTGGTTTCGAGTTTGACGTCTTGGCGGCATTTTCTGGTTTAATAAAACAAAATCTATATTTTATTAACTTACATTCTAAACCTTATCATATAAGTTTAATATTTCAAACTTATTTCATTAATCAAACATAGATTCATATTCATTCGACTAATTCATAGTACATAGCATATCACATACTGCATTAAACATCATATATCCCTTTGTGACCACAAAAGTCGGGAATCGCTACCACAACTTATTCAAAAGTGAAAATATTACACCGACATACGTATTATAGAACATACATATTCGAACAGTACTTATACTACTCATTCACTATGCCCTTTTTTCCAGATCCTGGACAACCTTTCGGTCGATGACCTTCTAATCCACAAATAAAACATGCACCTAGCTTAAAGTCGGGACAATGATGAGAGATATGTCCCTCATGTCCGCAAATGTAACATATCTTTTTCCCTTTCCTGCATATGCCTTCATGTTTCTTGCTACAATTTATGCACTTTTCTATTTTACTAGCGTTCTCTTGATCATTATCAGAATTTCCTAAGTCGCGGTCTTTTATCTTCCTTTTCCCCTTCTTGCTCAGAGCTGCACACGATTTGTTACTTTTGGCTCCCATCTGATCAATTTGGATTTTAAGCTTATCTTGTTCTTCCATTGTTTTGATTAACGCCTTTCGTAATTGACTATTTAGTAGTTTTTCTATTTCCCACAACCTTTCCAGAGAAGAAACCTTGTTCTTCAGATTCTACACTTCGGTTGATGCTTGATCAGCTCCAACTTCGGTGTACGAATCACTATCTGTTAGTTCCACAATTTCTGGGTCAGGTACTATACACTACAAAAAAATGGGCCTTCAGCAACGATTTTTCGGGCAACGACTTTATAAGTCGTTGCTAAAAGTATATGTTTAGCAACGAAATTTGTCCTTCGTTGCAGATTATGTTAGGCTTTCACTTTTTGCAACGAAATTCATAATTCGTTGTAAAATTTCGTTGCTAATTCATTGGCAGGAAAAAAATTCGTTAAAATTTTGTTGCAAAATTTTCAGCCACTTGCTTTCCCGTCATCGTGGGCAACGAAAATTTTTTTTGTTGCTAAAAATGGGGCTTTAGCAACGATTTTTCAGGCAACGACTTATAAAGTCGTTGCTAAAAGTGTATGTTGAGCAACGAAACTTGTCATTCGTTGCAGATTGTGTTAGCATTTCACTTTTTGCAATGAAATTCATAAGTAGTTGCAAAATTTGGAAACAAAATTCATTAGAAATTCGTTGCAAAATTTTTAACCACTTGATTTCTCCTCATCGTGGGTAACGAAAGTTTTTTTTGTTGCTATATTTCGTTGCCTAATATGGACCACATTCATTTGCAACAATTTTTATTTTCGTTGCATATTTTATAGAACTTTTTGCAACGACTTATAATAATAATAATAATAATAATAATAATAATAATAATAATAATAATAATAATAATAATAATAATAATAATAATAATAATAACAAATAATAATAATAATAAAAGTACTAATAATAATAATAATAACAATAATAATAATAATAATAATAATAATAATAATAATAATAATAATAATAATAATAATAATAATAATAATAATAATAATAACAAGAATAATATTAATAATAGTACTAATAATAATAATAATAGTAGTAGTAGTAGTAGTAGTAGTAGTAGTAGTAATAATAATAATAATAATAATAATAATAATAATAATAATAATAATAATAATAATAATAATAATAATAATAATAATAATAATAATAATAATAATAATAATAATTTTTTATTTTATTTTACACGTGGACGGACTGACGTGGCAAATATTAAACTCTATCCCAAAAAATATATTGTTGTATAGATTTAAACACAAGACCTCTAGTTTGGAATATTGATCCAATAACCACCCAAGCACATGGGTCTAGTTACTATTATTTTACAAGGAATAGTATTTATAACTGAACAAATCATTTCCTCCAAATTAAAACAGATACCCTTTCTTTAGATTTGTTACGTACATACATAAATGTACATAACTAATTACGTGATAATAATAATAATAATAATAATAATAATAATAATAATAATAATAATAATAATAATAATAATAATACTATTTTCCAAAATGATCACCTCATCAAGGTTATCTTCAACGTGAGCCTCTATTTCAGCTATTGGCTTTGATATTGGCTTGGTTATGGAGATTGGCTTCTTCTTTACGATCTTAGGGTATCCTAATCCTTTTTCTCCTGATATCTACACATAAATTATCCTGATTAGCATATATTATATACACACAACAAGTAATAGTTTTATTTAAATTATCTTTTATTTTTGTTTGACGATGAATTTATTCGATTCATCTGCTTTTAAACTCTATATAAGTTATTTATACTTTCAACGTTTCCCTTTGCTCTAGGGTTATAGCCTAAGGTCTACCCCCACCTATGGTTTCTAACCCTAAAGCTCTGATACCAACTTGTGACCCCGCCAAATTCAGGTACTTGAAACCCGAATTCAGTGCTTCACGATACCATTTCTTTGAGCGGAATAATAATAATTTGTCATAAATATCAAACTTAATTTATATATTAGAGTTGCCTAAATCCTAGGTACGTGACCTTAAAACATTTCATTACATGATAGATAATAAATATCATCATCTTATTTAAGTCTAGCTATTACATAAGATAACACAACTTATTCTGATAGCTTTCCTTTCCCTTTGTTCTTGGCAGAGCCCTCTGGTTGATCATACTTAACTGAAAACATTTAAATTAAGTAAGAATGAGCATTTGAGTGCCCAACAAGTAATAATAAACAATAAATATTAGCTGAAATGATAAAATATTTTCTTTGAGTGACACTTCTACAACGAAGCAATAGTTGTGAAGTAACTGAAACAATTCTAATCAACATACCAATTCTATTTCAAATTTTTGAAACTACGTACTGACTATAAATGGAGATCAGTCGACAGACTATGAACATTGTTTTCTATTTTTGAAAAGGTTTAATAGAACTTCATCTGTAAATCGTCACAACTTACGGGCACGGGGGGTGATCGGCCTGTTATGCCCTATATTGATCAATACTACATACCAGAACGATATTCTCGTTCATCTCATCCGCCTTGCGCGCACAAAAGTTTCACAGATTCGGGATGTTCATACTTAGCCTGAATCTGAACCAAAATAATTTGGTTAGAAAACAATAGTGTTCTATCATGTTCAATGATATTCTTAAAGCTGTTTCTAGCTGAGTCAAATAGCTTAGACGATTTGTAATTAAGGTATACATACTTGAAATCAACAAGTATGTATCAACATGTACAATATTTATCCAAGCGAGGACACTTGTATAACCATACTTAGAATTTAACGAATAGAATATATATATATATATATATATATATATATATATATAAATCTTATAGTAATACGGTACTGATAAACAATGAACGAATAAAGTTTGGGAACTTGTATGAATATAAATGATTGGATACATAATCAATAACAATGGAGTTTAATAATCTGGCATAATGATAATATAATTCTGAAACTTTCTTACTCACGTCCATTGCATAAAGTAAATGCAAGGGTAAAGATACTTGCCTGGTCTACTGCTTACACAACTTAGTTCTATATTTAATTCGACGACATATCATTTATAAGATTATTCTATTGATTAGAATAACATATCATACTGTTATTTATGCTCAATACATAACCTAATCGCATTGTCACATAGTTATATCAATCATTAAGACACAAGCAAACACTTATACAGTCAAACTATATAGGTTTGGATCAATTTCGGTAACATTTTGGTGTACCAACGGCTTTATCGGGTAATTATCGAGTTTATTTGTTAATAAAACTCTAATCTGTATCTTAAAGATTATCCTGGATAATTTAAACATCAATCATATTATTTATGTGAGGCCCCCAAAAATAGGTATACAACACCCATCTTGGGTAGTCAGATACATGGTACAGAATTTAAATACAACTTACTAATATAACTGTCGTGTACAATACGACATAAACTGTGAGTTTGAATACAAATATTGTCTACTAGATATTATACAAACTCAAAAGGAGTCCTCATTACAATTATTATCACACTATTTCACGTAATAGTGAGGACTACTAATGCTATCCTCTCCGGCCATTACTCCGCTCCCCGACTTCGTCCCAAATATATTCTCATTTCAAGAGAACAAAGTGAAAGAAAGGGTGAGCTCAACTAGCTCAAGAAGAAATATTATGACTAAGATAATGCGAAATAAATTATCATTAGCCTACAACAAAGATGTTAAACCGATAAAATATAATGAACATCAAGTTTAACTACAAATGAACCAAAGAATCCATTAAAAGAGTCAAGTAGAAAATAAAATCTACTATCTTTTATGATTTAAAAAGGTTTTCATCATTTGTTATAGCCGAGACTCAAATTTTATAAATATTCCACATCATTGAATCACCCCTCGCACTACTGGCCAAGGATATTCTTTAGTATCACGACCACAATTATTCATGCACTACTGCCAAGAATAGTTGTGTATTCATTAATGGTCATGATCATGCCAACAATCGTCCATCAATGCACTACTGACCAATGAGGATTTTTATCATATCATTTGTAACATTACGGTGGCCATGATTACAATCGAATAGTCTCTCGGTCATAATCATACCAAGTCCATCTATGCACTACAGAATACGATGACTTTCAACATAATATAAACATGAGGATGATGACAATGATATAAGAATTCAATAAAACAAGTTCAAGAATTATTTTATCCAGGAATTATTAACGTCCAAATTATCAACATAATACTGTTTTGTAGAGTAAAATTCAAGAATGATCAGAAGAATATTTCCATGAAAAGATACTGGATGAAACGCAAATATCAAGGATATTCCACTAATTTCATGGAGTATAGAAGTCAAAGTTTTAACCAACTGGGTATAATAAAGAATGGAATAACAAAAAGAAATCACCATGCATGCGGTGAGGCCGTCATGCAGGCGAGTTATTCCAACGAGAATAATAAATAACGGAACCGTGTCCTCAAGCGTAAAAGCGCATGCATGTGATGTTCAACGAGAATAATAATAAAGATTTTAACCAGTCCGGTGTAAAACACACAGAGCAGGATGTTCCAATAGAATAATAATAAAGATTTTAACCAGTCCGGTGTAAAACACATGCATGTGGATGTTCCAACAGAATAATAATAAAAAATGAATGGAACGAGGTCCCAGAAAAGCGCATGCATGTGATGTTCCAATAGAATAATAGAAGAATGTCACCAAGTATAGGTAAACCATGATACAAAGTTATTCCAATGTAATAATAAGCAATGAAATAACAACAGTTCTCTTCATGAATAAGAAAGAATAACACCCTTTACATTTGGTAGGATATTGAATCTTTAGATGGTGTAGTAACAAAATACTCTTCTTCTTTCTCTCTTATTCTCTCTATACTTTCTCTCTAAAGCTTGAATGAATTAAGTGAAAAATAATGAAGCATTAGGCCTCTATTTATAGAAGATTTCTAGCTTAGCACCTGCCATGTGAAAAGGCAAGTGGCTTGACGACTGGTGATGTGAAAGAAAAGTGGTTCGACTCCTGTAATGTGAAACGACAAGTGGTTCGACTCCTGTAATGTGAAATGACAAGTGGTTCGACGCCTGTAATGTGAATCGACAAGTGGTTCGACGCCTGTAATGTGAAACGACAAGTGGTTCGACGCCTAGTAAAGGTAATTACTATTGATGAAGGTAATTACTATTCACAAAGGTAATTACTATTGACGAAGGTAAATACTATTGACGAAGAGACTCTTAGATGATGACATATGCCCCCCCCCCATAAAATAATCAAACTTACCACAAACGTCTCATAACAGACTCTTTATATATATATTAAGGATTGAATAAATTTTACCACAAATCATTTTATTTTTAATCAACACATTTTTAATCTTTCAACAATTATTAATCATTTATAACTTGTCGTCTCAATTAATAATATAACATATTATACGATGATAATCTTTGTGACAATAATTGAATCAATAATATAAGAGATATGATGCATCAATTCATCGTAGAATAATTGAGTATAGCTAAGTGACTTCTCACGTAAGCATCAATAATCAATACCGTATGCTACTATATCTGACTACGCCAGACATTCTCGTACTTTTACTACCGGGGTAGTTCAATGCTTTTAACGGTAACACCTCTGCCATTATTTTTATAGAAAGATAATTTTGTCGCTTTTCTAACTACTTACAACACTTCCGTTATGGGGTCCACCAATGATTGAGTCAAATCGCATTTAATATTCCCCAAACAAAAAAGAATATTCCCCACCAAACGAATATTTTATAACAACTTACTTACTTTGCAAAATTTATAAATATTTCCCACAACTATAACATTATATCAAATTTATTCCATAATATTCAAAAATAATATTTATAGAAAATTCATCTTTATTTATAAAAGTTGGGGTCTTACAACCTCCCCTTCTTATGAAATTTCGCCCTCGAAATTAGGGTACATACCTGGTATGTCGAAGAGGTAAGGATACCTTGATTTCATTTCAGATTCTAACTCCCAAGTCATTTCCTCAACATCGTGGTTCCTCCACAAAACTTTGACTTGAGGTATAACCTTGGAGCGTAGAATATGTTCCTTCTTATCCAAGATTTGAACAGGAACCTCTTCATACGTCAAATCTTTCGCTATTTCGTCCGGTTCTAACTCAATAATGTGGTTTGGGTCTTTCACATATTTACGTAACATGGATATGTGAAAAACGTTATGAACACGAGACATACTTGGCGGTAAAGCGAGTCTATAGGCCACAGTTCCTACTCGATCGAGGATTAAAAATGGACCGATGAATCGAGGATTGAGTTTTCCTCTCTTTCCAAATCTTGTAACTCCTTTCCATGGAGTAACTCTTAACAACACATGATCTCCTATATCGAATTCCCCGTCCTTTCGATGAAGATCAGCTTAACTCTTTTGTCGATTTTGTGAGGTTTTTATACGTTGTCGAATCGTTTGAATCTTTTCCGTAGTCATACGTATTCAACTCCGGTCCCAACAATGTTGCTTCACCCACCTCATCCCAAAGATATCGAGAACGACACTTTCTTCCATACAACGCTTGAATGGAGCCATGCCAATACTTGCTTGATAACTGTTGTTGTAGGAAAACTCCACCAATGGTAAGAACTTGTCCCAACTTCCTTGAAATCAAGGACACAAGGTCTTAATAGATCTTCAAGAGTTTGAATAGTCCTCTCCGATCGCTTCGCTCGTCTAAGGATGATATCCGAGCTAAATCGTAAGTCTGTGCCCATAGCTTTTTGCAAACTAACCCAAAATCGTGAAGTGAATCTTGGGTCTCGATCGTAAACTATGGATACCGGCATACCATGCGATCTTACAATCTCGCTTATGTACATACTGAGCAAGACGTTCCAGTGTATAAGTTTCTCGATTTCGGTAGAAATGAGCGACTTGGTCAATCTATCAACAAACGACCCAAATCGCATTTATGCCTTGAGAAACCTTAGGAAGACCGTGAACGAAATCCATGGTAATGTGCTCCACTTCCATTCTAGAATTTCCGGTGGTTGCAATGGACCTTTTGGTACTTGATGCTCCGCTTTAACTCGTTGACAAGTTAGACACCTTGAGATAAACAGCGTTATCTCTCTCTTCATATTGCTCCACCAAAATGTATGACGAATATCATGATACATTTTGGTACTCCCAAGATGGATTGCAAATGGTGTGTTGTGCGCCTCCATCATGATATTATACTTTAAATCAGGGTCGTTAGGAACACAAAGTCTGGAGTTGACTCGAAGTATTCCTTCTTCATTGATTCTTGCTTCCAGCATAGCACCTTCTTGCACTTTCTTCCTCATACGCATCAGCTCCAGGTCTGTAGCTTGAGCAGCTTTAACTTTATCGATTAAAGTCGGTTCTACTCAGATACTCGCGCTATCATCACATGCGTCCCCTCGAGTCTTTAACTCTATCTCCATCCTTTGCAAGTCACACAAATGGGCCTTTGCGTTGACAATATCGCACTCGTGACTTGTATATGATTTTCTACTCAATGCGCCGCCTACCACGCTCGCTTTTCGGGATGGTATTGGATGGTATGATCATAATCTTTCATCAGTTCTAGCCAACGTTGTTGTCGCATGTTGAGTTCCTTTTGAGTGAAGAAATATTTGAGGCTTTTATGTTCCGTAAAGATCTCCACTTTCTCCCCATATAAGTAATGCCTCCAAATTTTAAGTGCAAAGACAACAAATGCTAACTCTAGATCATGAGTAGGATAATTCCTCTCATATTCTTTGAGTTGTCATGAGGCATAGGCTATTACTTTTCCATGTTGCATGAGAACACATCCCAACCCTTTGCTCAAGCATCATCAGAGATGACAAATCCTCCGAGCCGATGGTATTGTCGAAATAGGTGCTGAAATAAGTCTCCTCTTGAGTTCTTGAAAACTCCTCTCACATTCTTCGCCTCCAATCAACTTTGTATCTTTCCGAGTCACCGAGTCATGGAGTAGCGATTCGAGAAAATCCTTCCACGAATCTCGATAATAACCACTTAAACCGAGAAAGCTACGATTTCTTGATCCAATCGATTTAGGTTGTTCCCACTTTGAATAGCTTCAATCTTTCTTTGGGTCAATAGATATTCCATGACTTGATACCACGTGCCCAAGGAATGCTACTTCTTCAAGCCAGAACTCACATTTCTTCAACTTGGCATAAAGCTTATATTCACGAAGCTTTTGGAGTGTCAGCCTCAAGTGTTGCTCATGATCTTCACGACTTTTGGAATAAATAAGGATGTCATCAATAAAGACGATCACAAAGTGATCTAAATATTCCTTAAATACTCGGTTCATCATATCCATGAAGGCAGCAGGAGCATTAGTCAATCCAAAGGACATGACTAGGAATTCATAATGCCCGCATCGGAGTTCTGGAAGCCGTCTTTGGAATGTCGGTGGTTCTAATCTTCAATTGGTGATATCCTAACGAAGATCAATCTTTGAAAAGAATTTGGCTCCTTGCAATCGGGTCAAACAGTCATCAATACGTGGCAATGGATACCTATTTTTGATGGTGACATGATTCAACTCCCGATAATCAATACAAAGTCGCATACTCCCATCTTTCTTCTTCACGAATAGAAACAGAGCACCCCAAGGAGAAGTACTAGGGCGAATAAAGCCAATGTCTAACAATTCCTGCAGTTGGGTCTTTAACTCCTGAAGTTCAATAGGAGCCATTCGATATGGGGCTTTGGAAATAGGTTTTGTACCGGGTTCAAGGTCGATACAAAATTCAATTTCACGCTCTGGGGGTAGGCCAGGAAGTTCTTCGGGGAATACGTCAGGAAATTTATTAACAATAGAAATATCGTTCAAAACTGACGTATTTTTGTTTAAATCTGTGACATGAGCTAAGAAAGCTTGACATCCGTTTTTCAATAAACGAATAGCTTTATGGCTTGAGATGACCGTGATTGATTTTAATGGTTTGGTCGTTTGAATTTGCATAATAGGTTGATTAGGAATATGAAAGCTAACAACCTTACGAAAACAATCAATTTTTGCATGATAAGTAGTTAACCAATCAATCCCTAGAATCACGTCAAATGCAAGTATTTTTAATGAAATAAGATCGACAGTAAATGTGAGGTACCGATTTGAACCAAACAAGACTTATAAACAAAGGGATGTAATGAAGGTTTCTCCCAACGGAGTTTCCACAGATAAGTCAAAGTCTAATTTCTCCAGAGTCAAATTTAATCGATGAGCGCAAGTAGGAGAAATAAAATAATGGGTAGAACCGTAGATCAAATAAAGTATAGACTTCATTAGAGTTTATGATAAGCTTACCCGTGATGACCTCATTCAGATTCCTTGCTCTTTGGGAGGTCACAACAAACGCTCTCCTTAGACTACCGGCTGACTTTTTCTCGGGATGGCCTTTGGTGCCTCCATCCTAGCTTTGAATTTGTCTTCTGTAAATGACAAAATCGAGCTAAGTGACCTTCTCTTCCACAATTATAACATGCTTTGACTTGGCATGGCGCGGAATTTGGACCGATGTGTCCCTCTCTCTACATTTGAAGCATATGATAGGTGGTCTTTCTCCTTCCTTAACAACTAAAAATTTGGTCGACGCGTCTTTCCATCATTGTTGAGTCTCCTTTTCTTGAAATGTCCATTCTTATTGTTTTGGCCTCGATTACCACCAAGTGGTTACCATATCCGGCCCTGTTGATTCCCTCCACGCTTGTTGTCACCGCCCGATGACTACTCTCCCCGGTATTATAATTTTGCACGGCCGCTCTCTTTTTAGTTCGCGTTGACTCATTATCGCGCTCCACTAATCGAGCCCTATTTACAACATCTCAATACAAACACGCTTTATGAAATAAGATGTTGACGTTCTCGACTTCAACCTCTTAAAAACATTCGCGCCCATTCTCTCTTCATTATCCACCAAGTGGGACGAAACCGTGATAACTCCGCAAATTTTTCCTCGTATGTGCGACACTGGCCATATTGTTTTGTTCCAACTTGATAAACTCCACCTCCTTCATGTGGCGAATACTCGGGAAAGTATTTGTCGTTGAATGTACCTCCCGAACTTCTCCCAAGATATCTTCAAGACAAAGAAGTTGAGTACGCTTTTACCGATTCCCACCAAGAATCGCCTCTCGCGCAACATAAAGGCGTGAGGAACCTTTGCTCCTCGAGCATCCCAAGACATCAAATATCTTGTAATCATTTATCCATGCTTCCGCCAAGTGGTTTTGGCTCTCCCTTAAACTCCGGTGGTCCCAGCTCCTTGAATTGTTTAGCGGTGACCGCCTCGAGAGTTTTCCGTGTTTCCACCCCACGCTTTTGGATGTGAGTTGCTCTCTTTCTTTGTTGCATAAACTGCATAAAGCCTCTGAACATTTGATATTTCATCATTTGGTCAGTGTTATTGTTTGCATGAGGATTGTCGCCTTCCTAATGCACATTATCCTGATTATTGATATGTGGTGAATCAACGATCGCCTGCGCTCCATTGCTATTCTCAACATTCTCAGATGTCATTTTCAGATACTGCCACAAAACAAAAGGTTAATTGATATGTAACAAATTATCCCTATATTCTGACCAACCAATAAAATAGCACATAAACTTAGGTAGGTCATACTAGCGAAGGTATTCCCGCCTCTCCCTCCTAGTACTATTCTCACATCTTAGCCAGGATCATATCCCTAAGCTCTGATACCAACTGTGACGCCCCAAAAATAGGTATACATCACCCATCTTGGGTAGTTAGATACATGGTGCGTAATTTAAATACAACTTACTAATATAACTGTCTGGTATAATACGGACATAAACCGTGAGTTTGAATACAAATATTGTCTACTAGATATTATACAAACTCAAAAGGAGTCCTCATTACAATTATTATCACACTATTTCACGTAATAGTGAGGACTACTAATGCTATCCTCCGGGCCATTACTCGCTTTCCCGACTCGTCCCAAATTTATATTCTCATTTCAAGAGAATAACGGTGAAAGAAAGGGTGAGCTCAACTAGCTCAAGAAGAAATATTATGACTAAGATAATGCGAGAATAAATTATCATTAGCCTACAACAAAGTGTTAAATTGATAAAATATAATGAACATCAAGTTTAACTACAAATGAACCAAAGAATCCATTAAAAGAGTCAAGTAGAAAATAAAATCTACTATCTTTTATAATTTAAAAAGGTTTTTCATCACTGTTATAGATGAGACTCAACTTTAATAAATATTCCACATCATTGAATCACCCCTGCACTACGGCCAAGGATATTCTTTAGTATCACGACCACAATTATTCATGCACTACGGCCAAGAATAGTTGTGTATTCATTAATGGTCATGATCATGCCAACAACTGTCCATCAATGCACTACGGCCATTGAGGATTTTTATCATATCATTTGTAACATTACGGTCATGATTACAATCAATAGTCTCTCGGTCATAATCATACCAAGTCCATCTATGCACTACAGCCACGTATGACTTTCAACACAATATAAACATGAGGATGATGACAATGATATAAGAATTCAATAAAACAAGTTCAAGAATTATTTTATCCAGGAATTATTAACGTCCAAATTATCAACATGATACTGTTTTGTAGAGTAAAATTCAAGAATGATCAGAAGAATATTTCCATGAAAAGATACTAGATGAAACGCAAATATCAAGGATATTCCACTAATTTCATGGAGTATAGAAGTCAAAGTTTTAACCAACTGGGTATAATAAAGAATGGAATAACAAAAGAAATCACCATGCATGCGATAGATCAAGACAGGCGAGTTATTCCAATGTAATAATAAATAATCTAACCAAGTCCCACAGCGTAAAACGTCTGCAGACGGATGTTACAACGTAATAATAATAAAAGGCGGAACCAGTCCTGTAAAACACACGATAGGATGTTCCAATGTAATAATAATAAAGATTTTAACCAGTCCTGTAAAACACACGAGCATGGATGTTCCAATGTAATAATAATAAAGACGGAACCATTCCCATATAAAACGCATGCACAAGATGTTCCAATGAATAATAGAAGAATGTCACCAAGTATAGGGTAAACCACAGTATACAAAGTTATTCCAATGTAATAATAAGCAATGGAATAACAACAGTTCTCTTCATGAATAAGAAAGAATAACACCCCTTACATTTGGTAGGAGATTGAATCTGCAGAGTGTAAGAACAAAATACTCTTCTTCTTTCTCTCTTATTCTCTCTATACTTTCTCTCTCTAAAGCTTGAATGAATTCGTGAAAAATAATGAAGCATAGGCCTCTATTTATAGAAGATTTCTAGCTTAGCACCTGCCATGTGAAAAGGCAAGTGGCTTGACGACTGGTGATGTGAAAAGAAAAGTGGTTCGACGCCTGTAATGTGAAACGACCAGTGGTTCGACGCCTAGTAAAGGTAATTACTATTGACGAAGGTAATTACTATTCACAAAGGTAATTACTATTGACGAAGGTAAATACTATTGACGAAGAGACTCTTAGATGATGACATATGGCCCCCCATAAAATAATCAAACTTACCACAAACGTCTCATAACAGACTCTTTATATATATTAAGGATTGAATAAATATTACCCCAATCATTTTATTTTTAATCAACACATTTTTAATCTTTCAACAATTATTAATCATTTATAACTTGTCGTCTCAATTAATAATATAACATATTATACGATGATAATCTTGTGACAATAATTGAATCAATAATATAAAAGATATGATGCAAGAATTATCGTAGCAATAATTGAGTATAGCTAAGTGACTTCTCACGTAAGCATCAATAATCAATACCGTGTGCTACTATACAACTACGCCAGACATTCTTGTACACTTTTACTACCGGGGTAGTTCAACAGCTTTTAACGGTAACACCTCCGCCATTTTTTTTTATAAAAAGATAATTTTGTCGCTTTTTCTAACTACGACAACACTTCCGTTAAGGGGTCCACTTAATGATTGAGTAGTCGTCATTTAATATTCCCCGACAAAAAGAATATTCCCAGACCAAACGAATATTTTATAACAACTTGCTTACTTTGCAAAATTTATAAATATTACCCACAACTATAACATTATATCAAATTTATTCCATAATATTCAAAAATAATATTTATAGAAAATTCATCTTTATTTATAAAAGTTGGGGTCTTACAATTTATAAATGACTTATAATAATTTATAATTAATTATTATAATTTATCATAATTTTTCAAACTCGGAATCATTATTAAATGATTTAAATAATAAATAATTTTATTATCATTAATATTCAAATAATATCCAAATATTTATGAAACCATTAAAGTAATTTATAATAACTCAAAACATTTTAATGTATTAATATTACCACTTAAATGATTTTTAACACATTAAAAATCATTTTTAAACAATTACCATTAATACTTAAATATTAAGGTATTATTTATCAAAATATTAAAAGTCATTAATTATAACTTAAAATATTTTTAATTCATTTATATCCTTTTTAAATGATTTTTAAATCAATAAAACTATTTTTAAACTATTTATTTAATAATATTATTAAATAAATCTAATATCATTAATATTAAATAATTAATGAAATTTACCTTAAAATATTAAAAGTTATATTTTATAACTTAGAATATCTTTAAACTCTTTATTTTTATTTAAAATGATTTTTATAATATTAAAATCATTTTAAAACTAATTTAATTAATTTAATTATTAAATAAATCTAATATCATTAATATTAAATAATTAATGAAATTTTCTTTAAAATATTAAAAGTTACATTTTATAACTTAAAATATTTTAAATACCTTATTATCATTTAAAATGATTTTTAATATAATAAAATAATTTTTAGTTAATTTATTTAATGCATTTATTAAATAAATTAAATATCAATAATATTCAAATAATTACTAATATTTATGGAAAATTTGTCAAATTATTAAAAGTTTATTTTATAACTTAAAATAATTTTTAAAACTAATTTTATAATTTTTAGAATTTATTTTCTATTTTTAAATGATTTTTAGATTTTAATATAATTAAATTTAATAAGTCTGTCGCTATAGCATTTAGCGACCGTAAGTGTTGCCTTAGGTGTTCTTGAGGCCCAAGAACACTGACAATCAGTGTTCAAGAGGCTCCCTTTGACCATCTTTAATTCACTGCATATGTTGTTTCTAGGCAAGCTATGACATGACTTTTGTAGTACTAATGTAATACTACAATTATCAAATAAGTTCTGGACCAAAACATAACACTTGAGCAAGATCTGAAGCCTTGAACAAGCTGTTAGAGTTGTTTTTCATTTTCTGGGTTACCCAGAAATGAAGAACAGTTCGTGATGCCTACTTTGAGCTTCCACTACTTACCGTTCTTGTATCCGTTTTGTGATCTAAAGATTTTAGTGTGTAGCCAACATGTAAATGAAGAGATCTATTACATAATATACATATAACAACAATACAACAAGCAAATCTACGCCGATCAAAGTATGTCAGAAACCGTGCTCATAGGTTTTCTGGGTTACCCAGAAAACCGTTATCATGCTCAACCATGCTACTTTGACCGGTCACCACATTCTGTCTGTTATTCATTTAGGTAATCTAAAGGCATGATATTGTAGATCACATAACCGACTACAGCTTAGATGCAACAAAAATAACAAAGAAACAACAACAAGCAAGATCCGAGGACATAAAGTCATTGTCAGACGCTTTTGGGCAAATCTGGGTTACCTAGAAAACTGAAAGTCATGGTCAGTCAATGAGGTTTGACCACCCATAACTTTCATTCTGTGCACGATCTGAGCTAGATTCAAGTTCCAGAATAAAGACCACATGTCATACTACAAGTTCAAACATGTAAAACACCAAGAGCATAAACATGCTGAGATCTAGAAGGTCTGACATTTGTTGTCAGACAACAAAAACAAAAATTTTCAAATTTTATAAAACATCAAATCCGAGCCTCTAGATGTTATGGATCTAAAATGTGCCAACCCAGATCACTTATAGACACTATAAACAACATATTTAAACATTTAAACATAACATCTAACATAACATACAAGATTGAAAATTTGGTTTAGGGTTATACCTTTCTGTGATCAATTCAAGAATTCGAGCTTCTGATCTACTATGAATGTTAGTGGGGCTCGTTTGTGGGACTGATTTACTAAAGGTTTTTGTAGGTTTAGAGAGAAAAAACTTTGCTTGAGGATATGAGCACAAATGAGCTTGTAGAATGATTTCTCTCTCCAATTCTATTTATAATATGGTGAAATGTTTAGGGCTGATAATGTTTATCAGAGTTGAATGATTAAAGTTCATCACTAGACCACATGGCTAGGTTGAGTTGGTTTACCAACTAAAGTTATGGCAACCTATACAAGTTATCTATTAAATAATACAAGAAGGGCAATTTGGTCATTTGGTATTTACTTTTAGTGGCAAAGTTGGAAATTTATTCTAACCCTTAGGGTTTAACCTTAAGGTTTCCTAAGCTCATTATATAGGATTGTATATTAAGGGAAAAAATAGAAATCTTAGTCTTTACAAATGTGAATTAGGGTTCCCTAATCACTTAGGACTTATAAATTAGGCTTAATAATGTACTAATTACCATAAGCTTGCGAAATTAATAATTAGGGTTTATAACTTAGCAATTAGGGTTTCTAAATATTATTTAGGGTTTCTAAATATTAATTAGGGTTTCTAAATATCCAGCTAAGTCTTAGGATATTACCCCCTAGGATGACATTAGGAGTTGTTTCATACTAGTTTGGCTGCCTATCATTTCTATGTGAAGCCTGCATTCGACATTCTATTATGCATGATATATTGGGACTTGATACAGGCAGAGAAACATTGATTTTTTCTTAGCAGGGAATGTAAGACCCCAAAATTTTTTTAAATAAAAAGGAATTTCCTTTATTTATTATTTTGAAATAGTAAGGGTTGATTTGATTAATGTGGATAGTTAAGGGTTAAATACGCAAATATTTCAAAATAAGCAAGTGGTTATAAAATATTCATTTTGTCGGGGAATATTCGTTTAGTCGTGGAATATTAAATACTTATCGGGAATATTAAATGCGACGGTAGCGACCATGTGTGGGCCCCATAACGAAAGCGATTGGATGAGGAAAACGACAAAGTTTGGGTGGTTATAAATAACGGCGTAGTTATTCTGAATTAAGATTTGTTGGAATACCCGTTGGTTAAAACACACTAATACGGCGTTGTTGAGCGATAGCACCTGCAGTATTGCATCAATTATTGATCCTTACGTGAAGGTACTACTCGATAATTATTCACGATGATTCTTATTCGATATTTTATTTTATTGATTCAATAATTGTTGCGTTGGTATTTTATATTATTCTTTGTTTCATAATTGTCATCTGACACATATTTCCCATTATCGGATCAATAATTCATATTATTTGAATAATATTATTAGATAACATTATTGGCAATGTCTAGAAAGTTACATCTAAGGAGAGGTTTGGTCACCTAATTGCGGCGCCCGATGAAGGAGAGATCCTTATTGAAAGCCCCTCTTTCTTAGGGAACGACTGGTTTGTCGTAAATGTGATTACGTAATATTATTTGTGAATAATTAATTATTGATTCATATGATAAGGAAATATTTATTTGATATGGATATAAATTATGGATTTATTTATTATATGTGGTTATAATTGAAGGATTTAATGTTGAGGTGTTTTATCGGTATTTTTTTTGGAATGGAGGTATTAAAAATCAAATCGGTATTTTTACGATATATTGCGTGAGTTATAATTTTTAATCGTAGTTGGATCGTTATGATATTTGGATATGTTATACATATATAAGTTGAGTATATGTCTACAAATTTTGAACCGTTAAAAATGAGCGAATGATTTGTTATAAATTTTAAGAGGTGTTTGATTAGGAAAGTAGGGTTATAATTGATTTTGGTGGAAAATTCTAGAATTGAGTGGGCCCCACTTGTGGTTGGTGAAAAAATGTGCTGAATTTTATTTCAAATGTGGTGGGTGGCAATAGTAGCGTGTAAAGCCATCGTGTAGCAGGTCAAGTCCCTTGGTACGGGCTAACATTTTCCTATAAATAGAGGGCTAAGTTAGAATTGAAAATCACACCGAAAACAAAGTTTTCTCTCTTTCTCTCTCTATATTATTGAGCGTATTTTGTGAGTATTTAGATACTTTGAGAGTTCTTTGTTCAATACAAGTTTCATTCAAAGATCACTCTAGATCTTTCCTTAGAAATCTTGATTCTTTGAGGTAAGGGATATTATTTTTTCGTAATGATATTATTTCTTGATATCATTATCTTTGAAATGTTGATCTGAAGTTTTATCAAATTTGGAACTTTTTCATGTCTGGGTTACTATTCATGAGTTACTATTCACGAGTTACTATTCATGAGTTACTAATCACGATTACTATTCACGAAGTACTATTCATGAAGCGTGAGGATGTTTTTGTGGAATTTCTATCTTTTGGTGTCGAGTTACTATTCACGTATCGGACTTATTCACGATATCTGACTATTCACGTGTCGGCACTATTCATCGAAAAATAAAATTTCTTCTTTTAGTCAAAAATATCTATTCGGATACTAGCTCGATTGTATCCATGTTTTGATCATTCTTAAATTTTACACCACTATGATTATTTTTGAGGTATTGTTGGACATGGATAAAACAAAGTACGAATCCTTAATCCTTAATCCTTGTCATTTTGTTTCAATTGGATTAGTTCTTTAAAATATTTTTCATCATCCTCGGTCTTAAATGATGATATTATTGAATATCTTTGGCACATGTAGTGCAAAGATGAATGATTTCTGAAGAATATCTTTGGCTTTGTGGTGCAAAGATGAGCAGTGTTTAAATGAACATATTGGTGATGAATATCTTTAGCCTTTAGTGTAAAGATGAGCAGTGTTGAGATGAACATGGCCAGATTAATGAATATCTTTGGCTGTGGTGTAAAAGATGAATATTTGATTTGAGATGAATAATTGATTGATGTTACTGAGGATAAAATATTGATGATGGATTTATTAAATTCATAGATTATAGTAGATTTCATTCTCTACGTAACTCTTCTATGAATTATTATTTCATTGCGAATATTGATCTCAAACTTGTTGTCTATTGTATTCTATCGATTTTTTCCTGTTGGAGACTAACGATAATTTGTTGTATATTATCTTAGTCATAGTATTCTTCTATTGGGCTAGTTGAGCTCACCCTTTTCCTTGTTGCTCCATTTTTCTTCTCGGGAGGCGAGAATGTAGCGAGTACTAGTCGGGGTATGGAATGAAGGTTCTAGAGAGTTGTTTAGTAGTCCTCACCATTTTGTAAAATAATGTATCGATAATTATGATGGGGATTTATTTGCGTGTGGATATTGTCTAGAAGACAATATTATATTTAAACTCACGATATATATTTTAAGTATTTCACACGACATTTGTATTATTGAAGTTGTAGTTTGCTTCTTGTACCATGTATTTGGCGACTCGAATGGGTGTTGTGTATACCTATTTTGGGGCGTCCACGGTTAATATCGAGCTTAGGGATATGATCTCTGGCGGAGATCGGGAATAGAACTAGGAGGGAGAGAGAGTAAATCCTTCGCTTAGTGTGTTCTACCTAAGCTTATTTGTTGGTTGGTCATAATATAGGGGTATTATGTGATTTGTTAATTTATTTAATTAACCCTTATTTTATGATAGTTTTTAAGAATGGTCACGAGAACGTTAACAATGGAGTGAATGAGATCGTGGAGACACCTCTAATCGCCAACTAGGATAATGTGATGTCAGGCGAAGAAGGAATTAGAGATATCCATGTGGTGAGTGAAGAATTGATAGTTGCACCTTAGATAATCGCAGATGTAACAAATGAGAGTGAGGAAGAAGAGGAAGAAGAAGAGGTACCAAGAGAGTTTATTAGAGGTATTTTATGATCAAAATATAGAATTGCAAAATCGTATTCATGAGTTAGAAGAGCGAAATTTGAAGAATTGCGGCGATCGTGGAGCAAAAGGATGCAATGATTCAAGCTTGTGTTACCCGATCGTGATGCTTGAATGTAAGCACTCTTTGGCGAGTATAAGATGATAAAGTGAAATCTGAAATGAAAGAAGAAATAAGCGAACAGTGAGAATGAGTGATGCATGGGTAAAAGCCGCATCGACGCGTTGATATTATGGAAAGAGATGTCCAATCTAAAAAGAGAAGATTTAGCAATGACGGAAGGCGTCAAAGTGACATCGACACAAAGAACAAATTCTAGGGGAAGAGAACGATCGCCGCTTAGATGCTCTGACAGATGCGGAGAGGAGGGACATATATGGTCAAACTGTTCAAAGCCTTCCAAGGTATGTTTTAGTTGTGGAAAAGATGGTCACATAGCTCGATTTTGTCCTATAGCGAAATCAAGTCCGGTTGGGACGTTGGCACCAGAGCGGATCTGAGAAAAGTCAAAGTCAACGATTCTTCGGAAGAGCGTTTGTCGTGGCCGGTCAAAAATACGAGGAACCCGAACGAAGTTAGCACGTTAGTTAATTATAAATTCTTGCGAAGTTTATACCTTACTAGATATCGGTTCTACCCATTCTTTTATCTCTCTTACTTGCGCTCAACGTTTGAACTTGACTACGAGAGAATTGAACTTTGACCTATCTGTGGAGACTCCATTAGGAGAAACTTTCATTACATCCGTTGTTTAAAAATCTTGCTTGATTCGGTTGGCACTATCACATTACTGTTAACCTTATTTCTATAGAGATATTTGCTTTTGATGTGATTTTAAGGTTAACTACTCATCATGCCAAAATTGATTGTTTTAAATAAGGTTGTTAGTTTTCATATTCCTAAGCAACTTTGTTATTCAATTCAAGCAATCAAACCATTGTAATCAAACATTTTCATATCAAGCCATGAAGTCATTCGTTTATTACGGATGTCAAGTTTTCTTAGTCCATGTTATGGATTTGAATAAAGACACGTCAAATTTGAATAATATTCCTGTTGTTATTGACTTTCCTGACGTATTTCCTGAAGAATTTCTTGGTTTACTCCGAAAGACTGATATTAAATTTTGTATCGACTTTGAACCCGGTACAAAACTCATTTCTAAAATCTCATATCGAATGGCTCTATTGAACTTGAGGAGTTAAAAATTCAACTATAAATTTGGTACCGAGCCTTTATCTTGTGACTTCCTTTGTGGAATTCGCTTTAAGCGAGACTCTCAGTAGGGGCGTCATATTCGCATGCGATAGTAAAGCGATAGGTGTCATTGTGACGTCTTATCCAAGATTGGGATATGAGTCACGATTAAGAGCAACCTAAGTCGATGAATCGAAATACGTAGCTTTCTAGGCTTAGTTGGTTATTATCGGAGATTCATTGAAGGATATTCTCGAATCGCTATTCCATTAACGGTGACTCGTAGAGATACAAAATTCGAATGGAGCAAGGATTGTGGGAAGAGCTTGAAGAACTCAAGAGGAGACTCATTTCAACACATGTTACGACCATACCATCCTCGTAAAGCGAACGTGGTAGGCGATGCGTTGAGTAGAAGATCATCTTGCGGAACGAAAAGCGATGATGTCAAGTATAAGCATAGAGCCAACTTTAATAGAAAAAGTTAAGGTTGGTCAAGCCACCGGCCTTGAAATGATGCGTATGAAGAAGAAAGTACAAGAAGGAGCTATTCCTAAGGCGAGAATTGATGAAGAAGGAATACTTGAGTCTACTCTAGACTTTGTGTTCCTAACGACTCGATTTGAAGTACAAGATTATGATGGAGGCACACAATACACCATTTGCAATCCATCCTGGAAGTACTAAAATGTATCGTGATCTTCGACATACATTTTGGTGGAACAATATGAAGAGAGAGATTGCAAAGTTTATCTCAATGTGTTTAACTTGTCAACGTGTAAAGGCGGAGCATCTAGTACCTAAGGGTCCGTTGCAACCACTTGAGATTCCGGAATAGAAGTGGGAACACATTACCATGGATTTCGTTACGGGTCTTCCTACGGTTTCTCAAGGCATCAATGCTATTTGGGTTATTGTTGATAGATTAACCAAGTCTGCTCATTTCTTGCCGATACGGGAGACTTATTCACTTGAACGTCTTGCTAGTATGTAAATAAATGAGATTGTGAGGTTGCATGGCATGCTGTATCCATAGTTTTGATCGTGACCCAAGATTCACTTCAAGATTTTGGGTTAGCTTGCAAAAAGCTATGGGCACGGATTTGCGATTTAGTTCGCATACCATCCCCAAACGACGGACAATCGAGAGGACTATTCAAACTCTTGAAGATATATTAAGACTCTGTGTCCTAGACTTCAAGGCGCGCTTGGGATAAGTATTTACCATTGGTGGAATTCTCCTACAACAACAAAGTTATCGAGCAAGTATAGGTGTGGCTCCATTCGAAGCATTATATGGATGAAAATGTCGTTCTCCAATATGTTGGGATGAGGTGGGTGAAGCAACATTGTTGGGACCCGAGTTAGTACGTATGACTACCGAAAAGATCCAAATGATTCGACAACGTATACAAATGGCACAAGATCGATAAAAGAGTTATGCGGATCTTCATCGAAAGGACGTGGAATTTAGTGTAGGGGATCATGTATTATTACGAGTTGCTCCATGGAAGGGAGTTACAAGATTTGGGAAGAGAGGAAAGCTCAAATCTACGATTTATTGGTCCATTTCAAATTCTTGACCGAGTAGGAAATGTAGCCTATAGACTTGCGTTACCTCGAAGTATGTCTCGTGTTCCTAATGTGTTTCACATATCGGTACTTCGTAAATATGTGAAAGACCCGAACCACGTTATAGAGTTAGAACCGGACGAGAGAGATAGCCAAGACTTAACGTGATGAGGAGGTACCGTCAAGATTTTGGATAGGAAGGAGCATGTCCTATGCAAGAAAGGTCATACCACAAGTTAAAGTTTTGTGGAGGAATCATGCTATAGAGGAAATGACACGGGAATTGGAAACGAAAATGAAAGTGAGGTATCCTCAACTTTTCAAACACACAGTATCGTCACGTCAATTTCGAGGACGAAATTTCATAAGGAGGGAGGTTGTAAGACCAAAAATTTTTTAAATAAAAAGGAATTTCCTTTATTTATTATTTTGAAATAGTAAGGGTTGATTTGATTAATGTGGATAGTTAAGGGTTAAATACGCAAATATTTCAAAATAAGCAAGTGGTTATAAAATATTCATTTTTGTCGGGGAATATTCGTTTGGTCGTGGAATATTAAATGCTTTGTCAGGGAATATTAAATGCATTTACCAACCGTGTGTGGGCCCCATAACTTGAAAAGCGATTGGATGAAGAAAACGCACAAAGTTTGGGTGGTTATAAATAATCTGCCGTAGTTGTTACTGTTAAGATCATTGGAATACCCGGTGGTTAAAACACACTAATCTGCTGTTGTTGAGCAGAAGCACACGGTATTGCATCAATTATTGATCCTTACGTAAGAAGGCACTACTCAATAATTGTTACGATAATTCTTGTTCAATATTTTATTTTATTGATTCAATAATTGTTTGCGTTGGTATTTTATATTATTCTTTGTTTCAATAATTGTCATTTGCACGATATTTCCCATTATCGGATCAATAATTCATATTATTTGAATAATATTATTAGATAACATTATTGGCAATGTCTAGAAAGCTCGCATCTAAGGAGAGGTTTGGTCACCTAATTGCAAGGCGCCAAGAAGGAGATCCTTATTGAAAGCCCCTCTTTCCGGGAACAACCTCGTCATTCATAAATGTGATTACGTAATATTATTTGTGAATAATTAATTATTGATTCATATGATAAGAAATATTTATTTGATATGGATATAAATTATGGATTTATTTATTATATGTGGTTATAATTGAAGGATTTAATGTTGAGGTGTTTTATCGGTATTTTTTTTGGAATGGAGGTATTAAAAATCAAATCGATTATTTTTACGATATATTGCGTGAGTTATAATTTTTAATCGTAGTTGGATCGTTGCGATATTTGGATATGTTATACATATATAAGTTGAGTATATGTCTACAAATTTTGAACCGTTAAAATGAACGAATGATTTGTTATAAATTTTAAGAGGTGTTTGATTAGGAAAGTAGGGTTATAATTGATTTTGGTGGAAAATTCTAGAATTGAGTGGGCCCCACTTGTGGTTGGTGAAAAAATGTGCTGAATTTTATTTCAAATGTGGTGGGTGGCAATAGTAGCGGTAAAGCCATCGGTAGCGAGTCAAGTCTGCCTTGGTGGGCTAACATTTTCCTATAAATAAAGGGCTAAGTTAGAATTGAAAATCACACCGAAACAAAGTTTTCTCTCTTTCTCTCTATATTATTGGCGTATTTTGTGAGTATTTAGATACTTTGAGAGTTCTTTGTTCAATACAAGTTTCATTCAAAGATCACTCACTAGATCTTTCCTTACAATCTTGATTCTTTGAGGTAAGGGATATTATTTTTTCGTAATGATATTATTTCTTCAATATCATTATCTTTGAATGTTTGATCTGAAGTTTTTATCAAATTTGGAACTTTTTCATGTCGGGGTTACTATTCATGAGTTACTATTCACGAGTTACTATTCATGAGTTACTATTCACGAGTTACTATTCACGAGTACTATTCATGAAGCGTGAGGATGTTTTTGTGGAATTTCTATCTTTTGGTGTCAGAGTTACTATTCACGTATACGGCACTATTCACGTATACGGCACTATTCACCGAAAAATAAAATTTCTTCTTTTCGTCCAAAATATCTATTCTGGATACTAGCTTTGATTGTATCCATGTTTTGATCATTCTTAAATTTTACACTACTATGATTATTTTTGAGGTATTGTTGGACATGGATAAAACAAAGTACTGAATCCTTAATCCTTAATCCTTGTCATTTTGTTTCATTTGGATTCTTTCTTTAAAATATTTTTCATCATCCTCGGTCTTAAATGATGATATTATTGAATATCTTTGGCCAGTAGTGCAAAGATGAATGATTTCTGAAGAATATCTTTGGCACAGTAGTGCAAAGATGAGCAGTGTTTAAATGAACATGACCGATCGATGAATATCTTTAGCCTTTAGTGTAAAGATGAGCAGTGTTGAAATGAACATGATCGATTGATGAATATCTTTGGCTGTAGAGTGCAAAGATGAATATTTGATTTGAGATGAATAATTGATTGATGTTACTGAGGATAAAATATTGATGATGGATCGTTAAATTCATAGATTATAGTAGATTTCATTCTCTCACGTAACTCTTCTATGAATTATTATTTCATTTGCGAATATTGATCTGAAACTTGTTGTCATTGTATTCTATCGTATTTTCCTGTTGGGAGACTAACGATAATTTGTTGTATATTATCTTAGTCATAGTATTCTTCTTGGGCTAGTTGAGCTCACCCTTTTCCTTGTTGCTCCATTTTTCTTCTCGGGAGGCGAGAATGTAGCGAGTACTAGTCGGGGTATGGAATGAAGGTTCTAGAGAGAGTTGTTTAGTAGTCCTCACCATTTTGTAAAATAATGTATCGATAATTATGATGGGGATTTATTTGCGTGTGGATATTGTCTAGAAGACAATATTATATTTAAACTCATTAAGATATATTGTCAGTATTTCACACGACATTTGTATTATTGAAGTTGTAGTTTGCTTCTTGTACCATGTATTTGGCGACTCAGAATGGGTGTTGTGTATACCTATTTTGGGGGCGTCACAGGGAAAAGGCTATAATACATCAGCCATGACTCACCACCTATTTCCTTTAGTATGTGTGATGCCCCCAAAATAGGTATACATCACCTATTATGAGTCGCCAAATACATGGTACATAATACAAATACAAATACAAACTTAATTATACAAACGTCTTGTAATATACGACAAAACATAGCTGAGAGTTTAAACAGGAATATTGCCTTCTAGACAATATCCACTCTCAAATAGAGTCCTCATTAGATTTATTGTCACACTATTTTATAGAATAGTGAAGACTACTATAACACCATCTCGGACCATCACTCCATTTCCCGACTAATCCCGCCTACGTTCTCATTTCCTGAAGAGAACAATGAAAGCAAAAGGGTGATCTCAACTAGCCCAGTAAGAAATATTATGACTAAGATAATACAGGATAAATTATCATTAGCCTTCAACAATGTTAAACTGATAAAATACAATAGACATCAAGTTTAACTGCAACAGAATAAGCAATCCATTAGAAGAGTCAAGTAGAGCATGATATCTACTATCTTCTATGATTTAAAATGTTTTCATCAATTTTATTGCTGAGACTCAGCTTAATAAATAAATCACATCACCGAGTCATCCTTGCACTATGGGCCAAGGATATTCATTAATTCATCAATGGTCATGACTATACAGAATAATCCCTGGTCATAATCATACCAAAAATTGTCCATCAATGCACTACAGGCCACTGAGGACTTTTACCACATCATTTATAACATTACAGGTCATGATTATACCGAATAATCGCTGGTCATAATCATACCAAGTCCATCTATGCACGTAAGTCAAAGATGACTTTCATCACAATATAAGCATGAGGATGATGACAATGACCTAATAATTCAATAAAACAAGTTCAAGGATAAATTTTAAAGATTTAAAATTTTAGTTTATCCAGAAATCAATAATGTCCAAATTGTCAACATGATACTTATTTGTGGAGTGAAATTCAAGAATGCTCAGAAGAATATTTCCATGAAAAGATACTGGATGAAGCACAAATATCAAAGATATTCTACTAATTTTATGGAATATAGAAGCCAAAACTTTAACCAACTGAGTATAATAGAATATATGAAACTGCAAATGAATTTTCGCCCGCCATGCAGTAATCCACGTAGACAGATGATTTCCACAATTTAATAAGGAATGAATACGAAGGATCATTCACCATGGATGCTGATAATCCACATGTACAAAAGTTATTCCAATGAATAAAAAGAATGGAATAACAAGAAGAATTCACCAGCGTCATGCGTAATCGCATGAACATGTTATTCCAACGAATAATAAAGAATGGAACTGTGTCGTGCGTAAATCGCATGCATGTGATATATTCAATGAGAATAATAAAGAATGGAACTAGGTCATGCGTAATCCGCACAGCATGTGATGTTCCAATGTAATAATAAAGAATGGAATAACAACAAAATTCACTGGTGCATGCGATAGATCGCATGCAGACGTGTTATTCTAATGTAATAATAAAGAATAGAATAACAGAAGAATTTCACCATGTATGCGGTACTTCGCATAGACAGGTTATTCCAATATAATAATAAAGAATGAAATAACAGCTCTTACGAGTATTTGAAAGAAAATAATTTTCTTCATGAATACGAAAGAAATAATACCCCTTACCTTAGAAAGAAGTGTATTCCGACTGGTAGGGCGAGGATATTCTTAAAAAAAACTTATACTGTTTTCTACGCTCAAAGCTTTTTAAAACTCTAAAGAAATACGCTCAAGATTATAGAAGAAGAATTCTCTGAATTTTTGATGTGTTTTCAATTCTAACTAAGCATCATATTTATAGGAGAATGGAAAGGATACTATGTAATAAAATATAATATATTCTATTAATATATATATATATATATATATATATATATTATTTAAAATCTAATAAAACAAATAACTTTATAAAAGTATTCATTTTATATAAAAATATTTTACTATGCAAACACTATGCAGCACTATACAAACACTATGCATAATAAAATATAATATATTCTATTTATAATCTAATAAAACAAATAACTTTATAAAAGTATTCTGTTTTATATAAAAAGATGTTACTATACAAACACTATGCATAATAAAATATATTATATTCTATTTATAATCAAATAAAACAAAAACTTTATAAAAAGTATTCTATTTTATTACATTTATAATAATAATAAAACAAACTTCATCATCATTATTATAATTCACACTACTAATCGACTAGGTCGTTCCCAGGAAAGAGGGGGCTTTCCGATAAGGATTTCTCCCTATTAGCGCGCAATTAGGTGACCAAACCTCTCCTTGACAGAACTTCTAGACATCGTAAATATTGTAAACAATAATATTAATAACTTTGTCATCTCAATTATTGATTTAATAATATATAAAATATTGACAATAATTGAATCAAATAACGTGAGATGCTATGCAGCAATTACTGTAGCAATAATTGAACAAAACTGAGTGACTTCTCACGTAAGCATCAATAATCAATACCGTGTGGTACTATGCAACCACGCGTATTACTGTACTTTTAACATCGGGTATTTCAACAGTTAACGGTAAAACTTCCGCCGTTATTTTCATAAAAATACTTTTTTTCGTTTTCTCAATTTGACAATAATTCCGTTCTGGGGTCCACCAATGATTGTGTCGTCGTACGAATATTCCCTATTAAAACGAATATTCCCCAACCAATCGAATATTATATAACAACTTGCGTACTTTGCAAAATTTATAAATATTACCCACAACTATAACATTATATCAAATCCACACCATAATATTCAAAAAAAAAATATTTCGAGAAATTTAAATCTTTATTCATAAAATTTGGGGTCTCACAGTATGTCTAGCTGATTTTTAGTTTAGTCAACCAATATTTACAGTTTCAATTGCTAATTGATGTGCATTTTTATAACTTGCAAATGTATTTAATGTACGTATTTAACTCTTGTACATATTTTGTATTTTAGTCAGGATATAGTACTGAGGTTGGCGGTCCTATAGAGGACGGTACACCAGAGGTAGATGACTTGGCTATTTGGATTGAGAAAACTCGTGAGATTAAAAAAAATAGGATACTTGGTTTTGCAGGATATCGTGCACGAGACGTGCTCAGTACTCCTCCTATAGTGCCGCCGAGTATAGGTTATTCTTCACCGTAACAATCTACTGATCCTAAGGAATTAGAGAATATGATTGACAAGATTGTCCTCTGTCGATTGGGTATAAAGTCTATGGATGATACTTCTACCAATGATAGTACACCACAACCGTCCATTGGTATAGATATTATTTAACATATAACTAAATTGGTAGAGAAGAAGTTTACTAACTTCCTTCAAACATTTACCAACTATGGTTCACTTAAGGTATTTACTAATAACTATATTTTTGTTTTTGTCCTTCATTAATCACTCTCTATCTATTAATTTAAATTCACCAGGTTTATTTTTTCTTATTCTTCACTTTGTTGAAATTGAATTTTGGTGTTTCTTTTGCAGGAGGAACTTTACAGGCCCAACCTTGATTTCCTTGAAGAAAATGATGATGAAGTGGACCTAACATGATGTACACTTCATTCCTTCTAGCTCGTTGTTATTTTTTTAGTTTTCTTATGTTAGTTATTAAATATTGTAAGTAATATGATCCTTGGGAGATCAAGATACAATAACAAATTCTGTACTTATTATGACTTGAGCATTATCTATTTATATATGGAGTATTAGTTTTAATTTTAAGCTCTTTATGCAGTTTATCAATTAGTTTGAAACAAGTATATATGCCATGATTTATATTAACTTGAAAGATTAAACGTAATATTTATTATAGCATTTAATAATAATAATAATAATAAATATGAAATTAATGATTTGAAAATTAATTATAATTTGCAATGAATTTTGATTATTTATCAATTAATTTTTTTTACAAATTTATAATTTGTGAAGGATTTTACTTGAGAAATGGATTTTAATGAAGGATTATTTTTCTCACTAAATCTTTTCTAGTTAATTAGTTAGTCATCAATGAAGGATTATTTCTCTCACTAATTTGAAGATTCATTCTCAATTTATAATTAGTGAAGGAAAATTTTCTCTCATTAAATAAATTTGTTCTTCACAATATATTATTTGTGAGGGAATAAAGTTATTCACTAATTTCAAATAGTCCTTCTTAAAATATTATTTGTGAAGGAAACCAATCTTTCACTAAATAACAATATTCCATTACTAAATACAATTTGTGAAGGAATAAGTTATTCATAATATATCCTTCACAAAAAACATTTAGTTACTACTTAGCGAAGGATACCCAATTGCGAGGAGGTCTAATGCGAGCACTCGTGTGAAGAAAATATTTCTTCGCAATAAATCACTTGTGAGAGAGATAGGGGCCTCTAGTGAAGGATTTGTCCTTCACTAGAGGCCATTTTTGGTGTAGTGAGCGCGGCCGTGCCACTCCCAAGCTTAAATGCAGCGCGGCCATGCCGTTCTGCAGCGTGACCAAGAGCAGTTTGTTAACTGTATGGTCTTAAGTTATGGATATATGCTGTCCTTAAGGACTACAAGATATGAAACAAGATTGTTTAGATAAATATAATAGTAGAATGAGTTAGTCTCATGGTTATCCTAAGTTCAAGTAAAAATGAAACCAAGTTAGGAAACAATATTTGTTATTTTATTAAGAGCGTATGAAATTTATGACTGATGGGTATGAATCCATGATTATATAACTGTGTAAGAAATACACGCAGTGCAGATGAGCTTTAAGCAGTTAAGTCGTAGTTGATAAACTACGAATCAGGCAAGTCTTTTAGTTCCTATTTGATATATGAATTTGATAACTATTAGTTGAGCTATATTATGTTATGCAGATGTTGATGTATATATATGAAATGTATATGAGATATGTATGAAATTTGAAAGTAGATATTTGATGATATGCTTGTGAAGTAAATCTCAAAAGCCTGTTATGTGAGAAGTAACATGCGTAGTAAATATTAATTGATTATGAATGCATGAACTGAATATGCTATTATATGCTATTTGCTGAATGAAAACTATTAGAATTGCTGGGCTGTCGAGCTCACCCTTGCAAATAATCACTTTTGTAGGTTAAGGACTCACGATAAAGATTATGTGTTACTTGATTGATAGAGTTCAATAGTAATCGAAGGAGATTGATTTATTTATTTAAATATATGCTCTTGAACCATGTTTAGGTTGTAGGAAATGTACATGATAGTAGTTTACGATGTGTATGTTGAGTTGTAAAGTTGTATTATGTGATACATAGAGGAATTCGAATCGAGATATAAAAATTTATACAGTAATTCAAATAGAATGAATCATAACATAATTTAATTCAAGGATATGTAATTGATTCAAGTTAAGAAATCTATAAAATATTTTCTTTTCAAAGGAGATTGAAAAAGTTTAAATTATTTCGCATATTTTTATAACATCGAATATGATGTAAGACGGGAATGGTAATGACCAAGATTAGAAACTTATAAACGTTTGGGGTCATTGTACAAATCCTGGAAATGGAAAGAATTTATTTTTAAAATTGTAATAAGTAAAGTTATATTCATTAAGTTATGACTAAAAGATATAAATAGTTGGACGATAATAGTATCGTGGCGGACCAGATCCGAGGTTTGAAGGACCCCAAATTTAGGGCGAATACTTTTCTGAAGGTATGTATGTGGACTGGAGCTTTTTTGTGAAAAGCAGGAGCATCTTTTGGCTAAGTGGTTGCAAGAGCAGGTGCGTGTGACTGAGACATCAGGCAAATGGATCCTGAGCATCTTGAAGGTTGATAATGCCGTAAGGGTCATCATCATCTTCAAATTTACTGGACGAAGAACATGCAGATGCCTCTTCGTGTAACTCATCAATTCTCTCATGAATGACCTGAGCGATTAACTTCAAATATTTACTTGAACTATTCTTGATATTAGAAATATCAATGGAGCTGGATGAACCGGTTGGACTAGTTTTTGATTCTTTTGTTTTACTAGAAGATCCTTTGACAGGGATCAATTTAACTAGAATAAAAGGGAGAGGAACAGAAGGAAACTCTTTTTGGACTTGGCCTATAATTCTATTAACATCAAATTTATCCCACCATTTGACAAAGAATTGGCGGAAAACATGAGTAATCGGTGAAATGGTGGTTTGAGATGCCAAGTAACTATACTCCGAAGACTAAAAACCTGTTACCTTAGTTGGGGTTTGAATGTCGTACTGTTATTTAAGAATCCAAGGAACTTTATATTTACTAATAAATTGAAGAAGAACAGATATACCGTCATATTTTGGTTGATGTTTACTGTGATTACAAAAATGACTGAGTTGAGCCTTTAAGGGGTCAGGAAGGAGGTCGAAAGACGAACCAAATCTCTACCACCAAAGAGTAAACCAAAAAGGAATTTGACTTTTGAATTTATGGTCAAATTGTAAGAATCACGAGTGACTATGTGACTCATTCTGATAAATGAAGATCTTATTCCAGACTTCCATATAATCAAAATAACAGAACGAGTTATTTTGATTTGAGAGCTATCTAAGATCAGAGGGATGATTTCCCCAGTCAGTGATTTGGATGATTTGTTTAATGTAGAGTGAATGATAGAGGACTTTAGATTCATCATCCCTAGTATAAATAGGTTTGATGAAGATTAACTTGGTTTCTAAAAAAATATCCTTATAATACACAAGGGATTTATAAGAAGCAAGAGGAACAAAGTGCCATTCAGTAGGAAAATACTGGGAAGCAAGCAAAATTGGGTCATCTTTTGGTTTCATATGGGGTTCAATATGAAACAAGTGATTATCCCACTTGAGCATGTACTAAGAAGGCGGGTGACTGGGATTTGAGGAGGAGGCCCTAGATTGATCGTTGAAATGATCAACAGGTTTAGGGTTACTGGCTAAGACAGAACTATAGGGCTTGGGAATAGTACCAAGAACCTATATTTATTACCTGGGTTAGATTTAGGAACTGGGCTGACTGGATGAGGAACCAAAGTTCCTTTTGGTTGATTACTTGGGCCTGAAGGGTGACCCAGCCCACGAGAAGATGATCCTCCTCGGACACTCATTTTGACTGTATAGTACCTATATTAATGAATTCCCTAGTGAGAAAGTCAAGAATGGAATTGTTATTGCCTTTGATATATTCAATTTCAAAATCAAAAATGCTTAATAAGGCTTGCCATCTTGCAAAAGAATGTTTAGAGGTGATATTTTCAACATCTTTCTCTAAAATATATTTTGCAAATTTGCAATCAATTCAAACCAAAAACTTTTGATTTAATAAGTCACTTTGAAATTTATTAATACATAAAACTAAAGAAAGTATTTCTTTTTTAATAGTGCTATAATTTAACTGCGTAGGATTCTATGCACCTGAATGAAATCGGACAATTTGTTCAGAAGAATTGAGGGTTAGCTTTTGCTTAAGAATACCTTCGAACCCAATATCAGAGGCATCAGTTTTAACAATTTTCAAGGCTAAATCGTTGGAAATTCCAAGGCAGGGCAATGCCTTAACATATTTTTTAACTTGTTGGACGACAGAAGTGTGAATGTCAGTCCAAGGGGGAGGATTGTCTTGCAAACGCTAAAAGAGAGGTTTGCAAATTTTTCTGAGATATTTATAGAACTTGCCAATATAATTGAGCGAGCCTAAAAATCTCTGAAGTTGGGTTTTATTGGTGATCTTATCAGGAAATCTGTTAACAAATTGAATAGCTCTATCAATAGGCTGAATAAGTCATTGATAAATATTGAGACTAAGAAACCGAACTTTAGTATGAAATAAACTGCATTTGGAGGGAGACAGAACGAGTCCATTATCTTTGACTGTTTTGAAGAACAATTTCAAATGTTTAATGTGTTCTTCAATAGATTTGGAGAAAATGAGAATATCATCAATGTAAACGATGACAAAATGACTGAAAGGATTCAAAACGTCATTGAGAATATTTTGAAATTCATTGGGGGCATTTTTTAAGCCGAATGCTTGAACATTCCATTTGTAATGACCAAATGGGATGGTAAAGGCTGTTTTATACCTATCATTGGGATGAATGGCAATTTGATAGAATCCAGATTTGAGGTCAAACTTACTGAAGATAGTGGCATTGCTTAATCTATTTATGAGGTCTTCCTTATTAGGTAAAGGATACCTAATCCATTCTAGAACTTTTTTTAATGGCTTGTAATTGATAACTAGACGGGGGACACAACTCTCCATTTCTGCTTCATTATTGACATAAAAGGCAGGGCAGGACCAGGGAGATTTACTAGGTTTAATTTATCATTTACTAAGGAGATCATTAATTTCTATAACTCCATTTGTTCGTGATTCATTTGTATTGGCCTAGCCTTAGTAGGAATCAAATGTTCTTTAAATTTCTTAGCGTAAGGAAGCCTTACAATATGCTTCTTCCGATGCCAAAAGGCATTAGGAGAGTCAGAACAAAGGTTATCCTTTAAATAAGTTTTTAACTCTTCAATTTTTTCTTGAACCCCTTTATTTTTAATCTATTCTTCAATATGTTTATATTTAATCTCTTCTTTTAAGTAGTTTAAATGGATAGATTTGCAATTTAATAGATTCAAAGATTTAGAAATAGATTCATCTTGGATAAATCTTAAATCTCTTTCTTTTGGTTTAATAAGAAATTTAAACGTTATTCTTTTTCCTAAATGTTTACAACTTAATCCTTCATTACTGGTAGTATAAGGATACAATAAATATATAAACGATAACCCCAAGATGATCTTATCTGTAAGATTGCGGATTAAAACAAATGATGTTTTAAAACACATTTTATCTTGACAAATATGAACTTTAGACAGTTTATATTTTATTTCCATTTGACTACCATTAGAAAAAGTTAATTTTTCACTAGTTTTCTTATAATACTTGGTTGGGATTAATCCTCCCTGGATACAATTCAGATCTGCACCTGTATCAACTAAGGTAGGAAGTTGTATCGAGAAGGTTTTATCGATAACCAAGTTAATAGAGATGTACCATTTCTGGATGGTAATATCTTTAATTCTTTTAAGAGAAAGACCTTGAACAAAAAGATCCGGTCCTCTTTAGTACCTGATTATTCTGGCTCATCGCGATCTTCATCATTAGAAGAGGAATCATGAACTTGAAGGTAAGATTTTTTGTCTTCAATCTTTTTTCTTAAATTAGAAACATCTAACTTTAGGCTAGAAATTTCTCTTTTAAGTTTATTAACTTCTTGATTTAATTCTGGAAGGGTAACTTCTTTAACCGGAGCTTTAAATCTTTCAAGGGTTTTGTTAAGGCTAAATATTGGTTTTTCTTTAGCTTTAATAATCTTATCTTTAACTCTATTATCTTTAGTTAACAAATCCTTTAACTGTTTTGTGTATTGAACTTTTAGCCCAGGATCAGAAATTTTACTAATTAAATCAATTAACAAAGAGCTTTCTTCATCTTCTTTAGTAATTGCATTTAATCTTTTATTGTAACAATTTTTGTTGCAATTATCAGCACAAATAGTAACTTCTTCATTGTCACTATCTGTTTCATTGTTACTAATATGGCCATTAGAGGAATAAGGAATGTCAGAACCTTCATCATTACTGATGTTGTTCTCAATTCTCACTAATTCCAATAGTTGTTCAGTGTCTTCACTTGAAACATTTAACTGGGATAATTTTTGTTTTATTTTGCATTCATTTTTGTAGTGGCCATTCTGCCCACAATTGTGGCAAACAATTTTACTTTTATCAAATTTTTTAGATTTTCTATTGTATTTTTTAGCTGAGGTTTTAGGTTTAGTGTAATAACTATCTTGATTTTTATCTTTGTTATGACTTCGTTTCTTTGTATTACGTTTGTGACTTCTATGGGAATCAATATGTTTATGTCTGTGCTTTCTTCTAAAGTGAGCAACAAGGGGTAAACCATATTGTTCACAAAAAGTTCTTAACTCATACTTAGCCTTGTTCTTATCTTTACTAGCTTGCTTAGGTAATTTAAAATCAATGCACATTTTTAACCCAATTTTTTGAATATAACTGATAATATCACCATAAGTTAGATTATCATAATCAATATAGCTTAAATTTTTACTTAGTTCTTCACGAACTTTATGAGCAAATAATGAAGGTAAACCATTAACAATTTTTTTTACAGAATGGTTTATTGCTATCATTACGCATCATAACTCGAGAAGTAAACACATCTTTGTACCATCTAAAGTCACTTAGAGTGGGACACATGAGATTACTTAACTGATCATGAATTCTTTCTGTGATATTACTAGGGGTGCCAACAAAATATTTAATTATGGTAAATTTTAAAGTTTAACTCCATCAGGCGGACCAACACCTACATCTTCATCAAAGATGGGGTTTCCCTCGTCATCCAATTGGACAGCAAGGATAATTGATAGTCTAGTATCTTCTGTGAGATGTTTTTCCCACCAAGATCTAAGAATAACAGTAAATCCACTAGGTATTAACTCAACAATATCTGGCTGAGTCAGATTGTTGAATTTAGTGATATAGCTATTAGCTACCATGGACATATGATTTAACTTGTTTAAAATTTCTTGTTCACTGAAACCATCTATGGTCCATTCATATATTTTATTAGAAGAAACAGAGAATTGTTTATCTAGATTTCTCTCTTCGAACTGTAAATCCGGAGGAGTTGGTCTAAAATACCAATTTCTGGTAATGCTAGTGTTACTAACGGTTAATTTATTTAACTGATCATTAAAATTTGGGATTGAAACAGTATCAGAATGATCTAATTGACTATTTCTCTCATTTTCAGTTTCAACTTGATCAATAATAGCTATAGTGCCACTTGTTCCAGGTTCAGTTTTTAATTTTTCAAATAACTTATCAATTGTACAGGTAAGTTCACCATCTTTATTGGGTAAACCTAATTTACTTCTATTTTTTGGTAATTTTAACAAAGGCTGTTCAATTTTTGAATCAAGTTTTTTAATAATTGACTCACCAATTTTCTCTTAAATTTTATCTAGTTGCTTACCTATGGTTGCTAGATACTGATTAATGAAATTTAACTGTTCAATGATCTTCTTGTCATCTTTATTACCATCTGAAATCTTAAAAAGACTGGCAATAACATATATATTCTTAATAGGAAGAAGAACAATTTCAAGAGGATGACTAGAAGAAACTCTTGTTTTATCTTATTTAACCCACTGTGTTTTAGTTATAACATTACATTTACCTTGATACTAGTCATACTAATCATAAAAAGTAATGTTTATTTGTTCATTGGTTATAAATCGTTTCCATCTATTAATTACTTTATCTCGCTCCTTATCAGTCGAATGATTAGAACGAAATAAATGTTTTTTTTCTCTATTAGATTTGGAATTAAAATCTTTAACAAGGATATCCCAATCTAATTTGAACTCTTTTTTAATAACTCTTAGTTGATTAATAATGGGAGCTTCAAAGTCCGACTGAGTATGAAACTCTGAAAGAGTTGGAGAAGAAAAACCTTCCTCTTCAACTGGATCATGTTGAGTATAACAAGGATGACTAGCTTGACCTTGATTAAGGATACCTTTCATTTTTATATCCCTAATAGAAGGGTTACTTAGAACTTCGGTATCTCTTCGAGTGTGAACTGAAGGTGCTGAAGAACTAGTAAAATCTTCTATAATATCTGGCCTTTTAGTGCGTTCAAAACTTATTTTGACTGTTCCATCAGAAAATTATCTAACATTTTCTACATTTAACAAGTTTTTAATGACGGGTTATTGAGGTATTTCACTGGGTAAAGTCCATTGACTAGGTAATGTAATGTCTTTCCAGAGGATGGTTCTCGGGATCTGAACATTAGCATCACTAGTTGAACTTTGAATTAAAACAGTTTGATCTTTAGGACTTTTATTAAGAGAATGAATGTTTAAGTTTGTTTTTATGGTCTTATAATATATCATATAAATCAAAGCTAGAGGCTGAGAACCCTCAATCATTTGAGTAATTTCTCCAGCAGTTTTTATGTTTAAAGTTAGAGCTTTTAATAGATTGTGATTACTTAGGCTTAATGTGAAATCAGGAAAGCAATTGAAATGGATAGGTCCATTATGTAGACTTGATTCCATAATGCCTATAATGCTTGGATGATAGTTAAGAAATATAGCATCTTTAAGGCAAAGGTAGATACTTGAATTGATTCCTTTAATATTTAATGGTTTAACTGTAACTTGAACAAGACCATATGGATAAAATTATAACCTTTCTTCCTATGTTTTTTAATAACATCAGGAGATAAAAGACTATAATTTCCATATTATTTGTTAATGGCGTAAACCTTTTCAACTGTTTTTACATTGTAATCTATTTTGAAGTTATCCAGAAAGGTTGACTGATAAATTTCTCTAGGAGAGACTCTGGGTATATTCCAATCATGTAAAAATTAACTAATTTTTTCATAACTATGTTCTTCTTGGTTGACTATATCAGGAACAGGAGGCAAAGATGAACGATTACTAGCTGAGGAGTTAGATCTAAACAATCTATTCATCTTTTATTGGTTTCAAAATTAAGTTTTACTCATTGTTCATTCATGCATACCCTCTTACCTTAAGCAGACTCATACCTATGTTCTCTAACCAGACACTGCTCACACAAGAGACTTACAAAGGTTAGACACGAATAAGGTTGACTACAGTAAGTTAGGTGACTTTAGAACAAGAGGAAAAGAGAATTTTAAAAGATGGAAAGATAAATGATTGAATAGTTCTTACTGAGTAACTAGAACATTAAGCAAACTTACTATAAAACACCTTTGATCGCTTTGATACCATTTAACAGTTGATAAGTTTTAATTTGAAAACTTAAACAGAAAGAAGATGACCAGTGAATCGGTAAAGTAATCTCTTTCTTTTATTTATAAACAGTTGAGGAAGGGATTATGTATTACCTAGATAAACTATAAATGGAAGAGAGAAGTATGAAGAACTTCTTTTTCATCTTACTAGAAGAAAGAACTTTGTTTCCTAGAGAGAAGGTGGAGAGAGGACCTCAGGTGAGTTTTTCTTACAAAAGAAAAGCCTAAGTAACTCTAAACACTTCGAGTTACTTGAATAGAAAACTGAAAAGTAAATTACTATTGAATCATGCAAGATTCACTATTACATTTACTAAAGTAAAAGTACAAAGTAAAAGTAATTTACTAAAGTAAAAGTAAAAGTAAAAACATTTTACATTTACATTTACTAAGGTTAAAGTAAAAGCATTTTACTTAAAAGTAAAAACTGATTTACTGGGGGACAACAATGATGTTGTTGTAGACTGCTTTCTGCTTTTATTGAAAGCTGATGATGACTGGGGCCATCTTTGTTGACTGACTGGTCCGTCTCATGTCGGTGCCAGAGGGTACTGTTGATCATCTTCTGAGATGGATCACCATCCCTATACTCTTCAGCCTCAAAATTTTTATCCAGGATTTTTCCATTCACCCCCAAAAATTAGGTTTATAAAGATAGGAGAAAATTTTTTCACCGAACAAGTGGTCATCATCATCAAAATTTCATAAATTTTGTAAAAATTTTTGTTTAAAAACAAATCAGACTGCGTCTGACACCAGGGATCACTCGATTGGCCTTGATCTATCAGTGAACTCGATCTAAACAGTTTACTTCGTTTTAACTGAGTAATCAAAGATTTGTTCTTTTGGCATTCCGCTTAACTCAAACCCATCTTACCTTATGTAAACACATACCTACAGATCTAAAGAACAAACTTATTGTAAATCACCTCACTTACTATAAATCTTAGCTCAAAAACTTCATTATAACCTCGAAAACCTCAAAATATTTTTTTAATTATTTATAAATTTTTTTTAAGGTTTCTCGTCCTTCTTTGCACCAAAAAATAATTTTATAGGCAACTATAATTTTCATTTTCGCTTAAATATGTAATTTATATTTATTACATATTTTTATTGCTTTATTTATGTCTGAAAAGAAGTTTTACGGCATAAAATATCACATATAGTCAAATCTCACCCCGTAGGATTTTATTAGATTTATTATGACTTATTATTTAATCGGAACGCGATTCGGAACATCAAACGTCAAAGTTGCTCGACGCGCCGATGCTCGGCGTTTGCTTGTTTTTAAGTTCTGACATGCTTCTTTGCTCATTTTTAATTCTCAAATCATGAGTCATATAACAGTGAAATTTTGGGCATGTTATAGACCTCGTGTCATAGTATTTTAGAAAATTTCACATTACGAAAATGAATTAGGAAAACTCATCAAAACAGTGCTGAAAAGCATGTCAAGCAAACTGTCCAGAATAGCACAGCTGCCTCATAGCCAATACAAGACCTTAACCACGCGCCTGATGACAACGATTCTTTAAATAGCTTGTCACGGTTCGTTCTCAACCTAGCCACTTTACGATTTTTGTACGCATTACTTGTAACTCCGATTAATTTAATTTTGTGGATATGTTATAGGTATTATGGTAGGCTATTTTTAGAAAATATAACCCACCCATTTCGGACCTTATAGGTAGCCTAAAACAGGCCCCGAAAATGTCCAATCGTAACAGTTTTTCATTATTTGGCAGATTTACCCTCTCTTGCTAAAACAATCATAACTCTCTCATTTCAAAACATTTTTGAGCGATTCTTAAGTCCACGCGAAGAGAACTTCCGGGGCTACAACTTTCGTTCCTGGACCATCTTCAAATTCCAAGCGCAAAATTAAAGAAAATAGTGGAAGGGAACTGAACCGCACTTGTTTTCCAATTTTGAGTCGACTACTTTAAAATGTCATAACTCTTTCGTACGAAGTCAGGATTAGTTTGTTTCAGAGTGTATGGAAAGCTTATTAAGTGTACTATAACATACCAAAAGCTTAGAATTTTTAGAGTACTCTAGCTAACCCCTAATTTTCTATTTAGGGGCAGCAGGCATTAGATTTTTTTTTAGTTTTAAAAATTGTTTTGCTTTTTTCTTTCCTTGATGATAGACTCCACGTCACGCTTGCGTGAGGTGGTCGTCGCCCTGATCATTTCTAGCACAGTTGTTGGGTGAATTGCTTGCAACACCTTAACCCCTCGCCTAAATGTAGACGGTAATCTTGGTACAATTGCTCGCGTTCAGAATTCTGCGTTGAATGGACACCAACGACACCTTGACCCCTCGCTTATATTGAAGCGGTAATCTCGGTACAATCGACGATTGATGCGGTAGAAGACGCCACACATAACTATGAATTGTTGTGTGATAAGTCAAATTGATTCTCAAAGAAATAACTAAGAAAAATACTTAGGAATTCTTCAAAGAACCAAAAGAAGAGAATAACCTCACAAATATATTGAATAATGAATAATGTATATTCTGTTTGATTACATAACTTGAACCTCTATTTATACTACTCAAAACAATCCAAATCCTAATAGGAATTTATAAGCTATAACCCTAATTTCTATAAGGAAATAGAAGTCAATTTAGAAAAGAAATTCTAATTAAAAAGAAATCCTAATTATAATAGAATTTAAAATTAACTCTAGATTCCAAAATTCTTTTGCCAAAGCCGCGTGAATTATGCTGGTATTTTCCAAGCCGCGTGCCTAAGATCCGCATAAACCAAATGAGAGTCAAATTCGTGGCTATCAAGGATTCCATGTAATCACATATATATGATGATTTCCTATGAGATCTAATGGCCCCACCACGTGACATCACAATACACTTGAAGCTTAGAACTAAGTTACTGCATTAACACCCCACCACGTGACATCACTATATACTTGAAGCCTTGAATTAAGTTACTTGGCCCACATGATATGCTTATGTAATCTGACTATGCTTGATGCCCACTTTGCATGTTTTGCATGGATGATGATATCATTAAGTTTGATAACTTTGAAACAAGTATGTCCCACGTGATCAAATAACCTTGCCAAATTACCATGTCATGTGAAAAGATAAGTAAACTTCCTGATATATAATACTTCAATGCTTGAATTAAATGGAAGGGAAAATTTGGCCCAGCCCAATAATACTTGAATTGTACTCTCTTGAATAATTTTTAGCCCAATTATTTAAAATCACTTGATGAATCATTGGAACTTGAATTGAGTTATTATCGTTTGATGCGAGCCTAATCAGAATTGTATCATTCTCCTCCTCTTGAATAAAATTTGTCCTCAAATCAGACATCCTCTCCTCTTGAAATTTTTTTTGTCCATAATTCTGATCCTACATAAGAATAAACCAAGTTAGTAACACCTATCAAAGCATAACCATGCACAATTCCCACCTAGTAGGATAAACGAATAAGTAATATCAACAACGAAAGCAATAATTTGAAAAGTTTCAACTCCTCCTGGATCAAATATCAAAATGAAAAACTCTTCATGTGATAGATTTTCCCAACGGCGAATTCCCGGATCAAACGGAAATCTTATGATCTCGATCATTTTCAAACATAACCACGTCAATGATCCTGGGTCAAATATCAACTTTTGAAATTCATCAGGTCGCATAAGCCCGTACACCTGAATCCCTGGATTAAACACAGAATAAAACAAATCAACAAGTTCCTTTTGTCTAATCACAAAGAACTTAAATAAACCAAAATCATATGCATAGTCTACTAAAACAATATTCAAAACACTCCCCTGTAGATGTCTTATGCATTGAACGAGACAAACTGCACGATCCATGCTTCCCTCGATGAATATGATCCTATCACGAATCTGCAAAACACAACCAACCTCCCTCTTTCCATTGACATTAACACAATAAAGAACAAATAATCTTATCAACAGAGTAAAAAGGTCACAAGCATAAGTTGAAAATTCAATAGCATATCGACGATGATCACAAACAAACTCAATACATGCTAAAGAATTTCCCAAAATGTTGACAAAAGATCAGAATATCATCAAAAGAGAGAATAACAAATTTTCCCATGAAAAAATGTAAAACATAATTCAACAATTCCATGGAAGTATGCAATGCCTTAGCTAATCCAAGTGAACTAACTAAACATGCAAATAACTCATCTCTCAAATCATCTTGATGATCAACACTTCTTGAATCAAAACCATATAATAGCAAATCATGGAATGAAGATTGCTCTAACGAAACAACATGATTACTACCATTGTCAACTAACAACAATTCATGAAAAGATTGACTAGCATGAAACCCTAAGTCAATATTTGGATAACAAAACCTAAAATTAATTTCATGCAAGTAAACACATCGAAAACGAGAATATATATCATGATCATAAACTAACTCAACATAAATCAAATATCCTCCATAGTTTATGATAAAAATGATTCTACCATCAAAATAGCTAACAACAAATTTTCCAACTGAAGCATGCAAAACATGTTTTAAATAACTCATAACACTAGATGCATCAGTTAATCTAACAGGAATAACTAACCACCTATATAACTCACATGCTAAAACAATTTTTCATTTATCACAATCTCTCGTGCTAAATTGATTAGGCATTATCATCACATGACCATTATCACATGTAGATAAAACATAAGTACTATGCAATTTATCAAACATATTATCTAAATAAAGAAAAGAATAACAATACCTGTTTACCAATTCAAAATCGATGCATAAATTTTTTGTCTCATTCTCCTTAGGTACTATGATCTCATAATTAGCACACGAACTCATGTCTTCTCTCATGATACCCACTTTCACCAACTCTCCAACGCGCCTTGGTAACTCAAGGCTGCCTTCTAGGAATACTATCAGCTGATTGATATAGAATGATAGCGCGAGGTATATCATCAATAACCTGTACAAGAGACAAAATAGAACTAGACAAAGAAGAATCATTAATGTTAGTATTCAAAAGCGTCGTCTTGTACGAATGTACAGTCATTGGCTTTTCAAAATATAACTCACTTTTCCACTCACTTTCTTTTTCATAGTCACATATTTCTTCTCTCTCTTCTTTATGCTCACCCTCTCGTTTATTTTTCTCTCGTTTGTTTTCAAGGTCACTCTCATTCTCTTCATTCTCAATCTCTCTTTTCTTTTCATTCTCACTCCTTTCAATTTTTTTTTAACATTATCAATCTTTCGAACAATTTCTTTTTGTTGATCTTTTCCATATGTATTTCCTTGTACGAACTCATCTTCTTGATTACTTTATTTTGGATGTTCACCATCTTGCTTTAGATCATGGATTTCATCTTGAACACTCGAACCCAATAACTCTCCTTCGATTGCATATTCTATAATTTCTTCCACCTCCCCCCGCTGATCTTGTTTCTTTTGCGCCTTAGAAGTATATTGTAGCTGCATCCAATAATCTTCCTTGTTTACTTGTGTGCGAACACTCCTATTATTGTCTACTGTAAATCGCCTTAAAGGTTGCTCTACATGTCTTTGAGATGTATACTCCTCCCTCCTGTCACGCAGTACTGGAGCAAAGCGCTTTCTCAATGCTGATTTTAATTCTGTCCATGTCTCGAATGGACGCTCCCCATATTTTTGTTTGATAAGCTGCCACCATATAATTGTATGATCGGAGAACTCTTGAACTGCCCGTCTGACCTTCCTCCTCTCGGAGTAATCATGAGAGTCAAATTCTCGCTCCAATTTTCTCTCCCATCTCAGATATGCCTCTGTATCAATATTGCCTTGGAAAGTATTCCTTCGAGACCCATAATAACTTTCATAATTGTAGCCATACATGTTTGCTGTAAAACAAAGGTTAGTAGATAAAAATTTTCCTTACACACTCCCTTACGTGTATCGCTCAAATTTGGCTTTTACCCACGATTAATCTCACCACTAAGCCTTTTACCTCAAAATATTCTCTCTAATAGGTTCTTCTTGAATTCCCCTAGCAAAATTCTTTGTTTTACTAATCAATTCAAAAATTACTTATCACGAAACAAAATTATTGATGGTATGACTATCAAAATACCACAAAATCACCGATCGATTGCCTTGTACTCCTCTTGTATGCCTCAAATTTGTAATTTGTAGCCCCGTTTCAGAATTGATGATGATAGAACGGTATGAACTCTTGGTTGGAATTTGGCGATTTGATAGTGTACTATCAATTTGGTTAGCACAATGAAAATAGAATATGAATTTTTTCTTTCTTTCTTTCTTTTTTTTCTATTTTTTTCTCTTTTTTTTTCTTTTTTTTTTTGCAATATATATTTCGACAGAAAATTAAAGATAAGTAACTCGCTAGAAAGGCTTAGCTTTGATACTAAATGATAGACTCCATGGCACGCTTGCGTGAGGTGGTCGTTGCCTCGATCGTTTCTAGCACAGTTGTTGGTTGAATTGCTTGCAACACCTTAACCCCTTCGCCTATATGTAGACGGTAATCTATGTACAATTGCTCGTGTTCGGAATTCTGCGTTGAATGGACACCAATGACACCTTGACCCCTCGCTTATATTGAAGCGGTAATCTCGGTACAATCGACGATTGATGCGGTAGAAGACGCCACACACAACTATGAATTGTTGTATGATAAGTCAAACTGAATCTCAAAGAAATAACTAAAAAAAATACTTAGGAATTCTGCAAAGAACCAAAAGAAGAGAATAACCCCACAAATATATTGAATAATGAATAATGTATAATCTGTTTGATTACATAACTTGAACCTCTATTTATACTACTCAAAACAATCCAAATCCTAATAGGAGTTTATAAGCTATAACCCTAATTTCTATAAGGAAATAGAAGTCAATTTAGAAAAGAAATTCTAATTAAAAAGAAATCCTATGTGACGCCCCCAAAATTAGGTATACGTCACCCATCTTGAGTCGCCACTTACATGGTACATAAATTCAAATACAACTTACTAATATAACTGTCGTGTACAATACGACATAAACTATGAGTTTGAATACAAATATTGTCTACTAGATATTATACAAACTCAAAAGGAGTCCTCATTACAACTATTATCACACTATTTCACAGAATAGTGAGGACTATTAATGCTATCCTCTGGACCATTACTTCGTTCCCCGACTCGTCCCAAATTATGTTCTCATTTCACAAGAGAACAAAGGAAAGAAAGGGTGAGCTCAACTAGCCCAAGAAGAAATATTATGACTAAGATAATGCGTAATAAATTATCATTAGCCTTCAACAAATGTTAAATGAGATAAAATACAATAGACAACCGGTTTAAGCTGCAATGGAATAAGCAATCCATTAAAAGAGTCAAGTAGAGAATAAAGTCTACTATCTTTTAGGTTTTAAAAGGTTTTCATCAATTTTTATCATTTGAGACTCGACTTTAATAAATAAACCACCACATCTAATCATCCACGTACCACATTCAAGGATTTTCATCAAATTATCAATGGTCATGACTATACCGAATCACCCCCGGTCATAATCATACCAAAATTATCCATCAACGCATTACGAGTGCCACGAGGACTTTGTCACATCATTTATATCAAGTCATGATTATACCGAATGATCCCTGGTCATAATCATACTAAGTTCATCTATGCACGTAAGCCAAAGATAACATAATATAACATGAGGATGATGACAATAACATAATAATTCAATAAAACAAGTTCAAGAATTATTTAATCCATGAATTATTAACGTCCAAATTGTCAACATGATACTGTTTCGTAGAGTAAAATTCAAGAATGATCAGAAGAATATTTCCATGAAAAGATACTAGATGAAACGCAAATATCAAGGATATTCTACTAATTTCATGGAGTATAGAAGTCAAATTTTTAACCAACTGGGTATAATAAAGAATGGAATAACAAAAGAAATCACCATGCATGCGGTACTTCGCATAGACAGGTTATTCCAACATAATAATAATAACGGAACCAGGTCAGGTGAAATTCACACCGACAGGATGTTCCAACAGAATAATAAAGATGGAACCGCATCCGGTGTAAAACACACGATAGGATATTCAAATGAATAATAAAGATTTTAACCGGTCCTGTAAAACACACGACGTGGATGTTCCAACATAATAATAAAGATTTTAACCGAGTCCTGTAAAACCACACATGCATGATGTTCCAATGTAATAATAGAAGAATGTCACCAAGTATAGGGTAAATCACAGTATACAGAGTTATTCCAATAGAATAATAAGCAATGGAATAACATAAGGATTTCACCAAGTATAGGGTATCTGGCGTATACGAGTTATGTATAGGGTATGCCACTTTTACAAAGTTATTCCAATGAATAATAGTGAATGGAATAATGTAAGTTCTCTTCAAGAAGAAAGAATAACACCCCTTACCGTAAAAAGAACCTGAATATAGAAGTAGTGAAGTAGCGAATACTCTTCTTCTTTCTATAATTTTCTCTTTATAGCTTCTTTCTATAATTTCTCTCTCTGAGTTTCAATGAATTAAGTAAGAAAATAATGAAGGAATGAGCTTATTTTTATAGGAAAATGGAATGCATAAGAACTAATCCATGAACTATCCAGTTTGATTTACTTTAATCGTGACGGTCCATATTTAAAGAAAAATCTTTTAAATAAAATATAATATATTCTATTTATATAAAAACATTTTACTATGCAAACACTATGCAATACTATGCAAAACACTATGCAAAAAATACTATGCAACACTATGCATAATAAAATATAATATATTCTATTTATAGAATAACTTTAATAAAGTATTCTATTTTATATAAAAAGATGTTTCCGTTTTATTACGTTAATAATACGAATAAAACAAAACGTCATTATCGCTATAATAATTCATATTATTAATCGACAATAATGGAATCAAACTGAGTGACTTCTCACATAAGCATCAATAATCAATACCGTGTGCTACTATGCAACCACACGTATTACTGTACTTTTACTACCGAGTAGTTCAACAGTAACCACGGTAAAACTTCCGCCGTTATTTCAATAAAATATTTTTGTCGTTTTCTCAATCCGACAATAATTCTGTTGTGGGGTCCACCAATGATTGAGCCGTTATACGAATATTCCCTGCTAAACCGAATATTCCCCGACCAATCGAATATAATATAACCACTTGCATACTTTGCAAAATTTATAAATACTACCCACAACTATAATATTATCTCAAATTCACACCATAATATTAAAAAAATTATTTTGACAAAATTTAAATCTTTATTGATAAAATCTGGGGTCTCACAATCTCCCCTCCTTATGGAATTTCGCCCTCGAAATTAGGGTACGTACCTGATATGATAAAGAGGTGAGGATACCTTGAATACCTTTATCGTTGAAAACATTAAATTCATTTTTGCAATCCGGCCAAAGATATTCATTAACAATTCATCTTTTGCACTACAAAGCCAAAGATATACAACCGTAAAACCAATAATAACGAGACTCAAACAATAGTATCACAACCATGAATTATCCATGCACTCTTCGGCTAAGGATATTCGTGTTTTTCAATTACTGATTATGATTATACCCAAACAATCCTGGTCATAATCATACCAAGTCCATCTATGCACGTAAAGCCACGTATGACTTTGAACGCATCCATGAATTAATATTTCATTCTTTGAGACTCACCAATAATTAATCCACATCATCGAATCATCCCCGCACTACGTGCCAAGGATATTCATTAGTATCACGACCACAAATTATCCATGCACTACTACCAAGATAATTGTGTTTTCAATTCTGATTATGATTATCTGAAACAATCCTCAGTCATAATCATACCAAGTCCATCTATGCACGTAAGCCACGATGACTTTGAACACATCCATGAATTAATATTTCATTCTTTGAGACTCACCAATAATTAATCCACATCATCGAATCATCCCCGCACTACGGCCAGGATATTCATTAGTATCACGACCACAAATTATCCATGCACTACTGCCAAAGATAATTGTGTTTTCAATTACTGAGTTATGATTATACCCCAAACAATCCTCAGTCATAATCATACCAAGTCCATCTATGCACGTAAGCCACGTATGACTTTCAACATAATATAAACATGAGGATAATGATATAAAGAATCAATCAAATGAGATAAAGGATAAATATTAAACATTTATAATATAATTTATCCAGATTCAAGAATATCCCCATGTTATCAATCATTTAATAATCTCATAATCTAATAACATTAATATTATAACAATATTTTAATCACTTCTTAAATTTATAAACAATTTATCTTAATTGTTTACACTTTACCATATAATGCATTTAATCATTCAAAATGTCATACTCATAAGATATCATCACCAATTATCAAATCCTCATCAAAAAATATGCATATACTCTATATAGGATTCTCTAGCCATAAAATCCTATTTTCAACTTTGTTACTTCACATAACATATTTAACTCATATGTTCGTAACTAAACTATTTTCATGAAAATACCAAATCAGCCCCAAAAATATTTCTTTTCTGGGATTTAGCATAATATAGTCCCATAATGAAAATATATTTTTCTCGGATTTTTAAAATTTATTTACTATTTTTAAAAATCAATTTCCACTAATTCCTTAAGAAATTAGCTACCTCAAGTTTAACTCCAAAATTCCCAAATCTTGGCAGGACCTTACACATGTTAACGTGAGCTTCCAGTTTAAATTTCATGGTCATCGGAGTTATAGAACTCCGGTTATAGCGTTTTTAAATCGGAAAACCTAAATATTGAAATAATCATAACTTGCTCATTTTAAGTCGAAATGAGCTCATTTTTGGACAGGAGGTACTTTATACCATATACTTTCATGTCCCAAAAGGCCAGAATTTTTCTCATAATTTAAGTGGCCGAAACAGCCTCTCTAAAATCATGGCGAAGCTTTTTCGCTTTTGCAGCTTTGCACTCCTTTGCTAAAATCAGTCCACACAAAAATCTACAACACCTTTTCCAGTAATTCCACTTGGATTAGTTAGGTAACTCATAGATCTAACTCTAGGACTTGACCACATTCAAAAATTCAAAATATAATAGGAGATATGGTCAATTTAATTTCATATTACGTTTTCACTAAAATCGATTTTCAACTCTTTGTGATTTCTAAGAAACTTTCATGTTTTTTACGTACTAACCAACATAACTCATCATAAAACTTACTAATACTTCATATACCCATGATTTTCATTATTCCAATGCTTTTATTATGACTTTCATCATAAACCACGTAAAGCTGCTTATTTAGTTGAAGAAATATTTGAGGGTTTAAGAAATGGGTTTTTATCTTTGGGGTCAATACAAAATTCGATTTCACGCTCTAGGGTAGGCTAGAAATCTTCAAGAATACGTCAAGAAATTTATTAATGATAGAAATATCATTCAAAATCATTACTCTTATCCAAGACTTGGATAGTCGTCACATTGATACCAACTGACTTCATCCCTTAACCTAGATAGCACCTCACAATGATACCTATAAACTTGCCATCTTCATTCACGATGTCGCCTACAGAAAGTCCGGCTTCGGTGCATTCCACACAAGGAAGTCAACAACGAAAGGTTCGGAGCTCTTTTCTTATGGCTTGATATAACAGTGATTAACTTTAGGGTTTGGTTACTTTGAATTCGTATAACAGGTTGGTTATGAATATAAAAGCTAACAACCTTACGAAAAGCATGATGATTAGCTAACCAATTGATTCCTAAAAATCACATCAAAGGCAAGTATTTTCAAAAGATAAGATCGACAATAACGTGAAAATGTTTATTTGAATCAACAAGATTTAAAAATAGTAGCGATAACGAAGGCTCCTACTAACGAAGTTTCAACCAATAAGTCAAAGTTTAACTTCTTCGGAGTCAAATTTAAACGTTGAACACAACTAGGTGAAATAAAAGAGTGGGTAGAACTTGTATTGAATAAAGTATAGACTTCGCATTAATTTATAATTAACTTACCCGTAATAACTTCGTTCGGTTTCTCGACAAACGCTCTCGCTTAAATTACCGAGTTTGACTTTACTATAGGATACATTCCACCCTTAAGTGCTTCTTCACATTCCTGATCCATTATTTGAATCATTATTCTCCGATCCATATCGAATTCGGGTTGACCGCTATGCATAGGGTAATTCCGAATTCGATGTTGGGTTCTCCCAATTGCTGTCCAAAAAGCAAAGTCCATTTCATCTATTTTGGCTTTATTGGATGGACGTCTTTTTCTACACTATCAACGCGTTGTGCGACTTTTACCCATGCATCGCCTATTTTCCTTCGTTCGATTGTTTCTTCTTTTAGCTGATCTTTGATTTTTAAATTCTCAGATTCCAACTTTAATATCTTACACCCTGCCAAAGCGTGATTTTGTTCGAGCATCACATATCGGGTAACCCAATTTTGAATTGTTGTATCCCTTTGTTCCACGATTTTTTGCCGTTCTTCAACTTTGTTCTTCTAGCTCACGAACACGATTTTGTAATTCTAAGTTTTGATCATAAATTTCTTCTAACCAATTCTCCTCGGGTTCCTCTTCTTCCTCTTCTTCTTCTTCTTCCTCCTCACTTTCAAATTACCTACTCTCGACTAGCTCGGTGCAACAATTAGTTCTTCATTCACTACGTGGATATCTCTAATTTGTTCCTCGTCGACCTTTGCATTAACTCGATTAGTGATTAAAGGTGTCACAACGGTCACATTCACTCCATTGTGAATATTTTCACCGCCATTTCCAAACACCGCCACAACACAAGGGTTAATTAATATATCAAATATTATCCCTATACTCGTGACCAATTAAATACCAAATAAACTTAGGTAGGTCATACTAGCGAAGGAATTTCCGTCTCTCCCTCCTAGTTCTTATCTCACATCTTAGCCGGGGATCATATCCCTAAGCTCGATACTGTTGTGGACGCCCCAAAATTAGGTATACGTCACCCATCTTGAGTCGCCACTTACATGGTACATAAATTCAAATACAACTTACTAATATAGCTGCCGTGTACAATACGACATAAACTATGAGTTTGAATACAAATATTGTCTACTAGATATTATACAAACTCAAAAGGAGTCCTCATTACAACTATTATCACACTATTTCACGAGAATAGTGAGGACTATTAATGCTATCCTCTGACCATTACTTACGTTCCCCGACTCGTCCCAACCTATGTTCTCATTTCACAAGAGAACGGTGAAAGAAAGGTGAGCTCAACTAGCCCGATAAAAAATATTATGACTAAGATAATGCGAATAAATTATCATTAGCCTTCAATGATGTTAAGCAGATAAAATACAATAGACAACCGGTTTAATCTGCGGCTGAATAAGCAATCCATTAAAAGAGTCAAGTAGAGAATAAAGTCTACTATCTTTTAGGTTTTAAAAGGTTTTCATCAATTTTTATCATTTGAGACTCGACAATAAATAAACCACCACATCTAATCATCCACATACCACGATCGAGGATTTTCATCAAATTATCAATGGTCATGACTATATCTTAGAATCACCCCGGTCATAATCATACCAAAAATTATCCATCAACGCATTACGAAGCCACCGAGGACTTTGTCACATCATTTATATCAAGTCATGATTATACTTAGAATGATCCTCGGTCATAATCATACTAAGTTCATCTATGCACGTAAGCCAAAGATAACATAATATAACATGAGGATGATGACAATAACATAATAATTCAATAAAACAAGTTCAAGAATTATTTAATCCATGAATTATTAACGTCCAAATTGTCAACATGATCTTTGTTTAGTAGAGTAAAATTCAAGAATGATCGGAAGAATATTTCCATGAAAAGATACTAGATGAAACGCAAATATCGAGGATATTCTACTAATTTCATGGAGTATAGAAGTCAAATTTTTAACCAACCGGGTATAATAAAGAATGGAATAACAAAAGAAATCACCATGCATGCGGTGCTTAGCGCAGATGTGTTATTCCAACATAATAATAATAACGGAACCAAAGTCGTGTGAAATTCACACCGAGCGGATGTTCCAATGAATAATAAAGATGGAACCCGGATCCGGTGTAAAACACACACGATAGGATATTCCAACGAATAATAAAGAGCGGAACCGGTCCGGTGTAAAACACACGAATGAGATGTTCCAATGAGAATAATAAAAAGCGGAACCGAGTCCGGTGTAAAACACATGCATGGATGTTCCAACGAATAATAGAAGAATGTCACCAAGTATAGGGTAAATCATGTATCAAAGTTATTCCAATGAGAATAATAAGCAATGGAATAACATAAGGATTTCACCAAGTATAGGGTATGCCACGTGTCGGTTAGTTATGTATAGGGTATGCCACTTTTTTACAAGTTATTCCAACGAATAATAGTGAATGGAATAACGAAGTTCTCTTCAAGAAGAAAGAATAACACCCCTTTACTAGTAAAAGAACCGAATATAGAAGTAGTGAAGTAGCGAGAATACTCTTCTTCTTTCTATAATTTTCTCTTTATAGCTTCTTTTCTATAATTTCTCTCTCTAGAGTTTCAATGAATTAAGTAAGAAAATAATGAAGGAATGAGCTTCTATTTATAGGAAAATGGAATGCATAAGAACTAATCCATGAACGGTCCAGTTGATTTACTTTAATCTGACGGTCCATATTTAAAGAAAAATCTTTTAAATAAAATATAATATATTCTATTTATATAAAAACATTTTACTATGCAAACACTATATGCAATACTTATGTGCAAAAACCTATGCAAAATACTATGCAACACTATGCATAATAAAATATAATATATTCTATTTATAGAATAACTTTAATAAAGTATTCTATTTTATATAAAAGATGTTTACGTTTTATTACGTTAATAATACTGAATAAAACAAAACGTCATTATCGCTTATAATAATTCATATTATTAATCGACAATAATGGAATCAAACCGGTGACTTCTCACATAAGCATCAATAATCAATACCGGTGTATTACTTATGCAACCACACTTATTCTTTGTACTTTTTACTACTGAGAGTAGTTCAACAAGAACCACGGTAAAACTTCCGCCGTTATTTCAATAAAATATTTTTGTCGTTTTCTCAATCCGAATAATAATTACATTAGTGAAGTCCACCAATGATTGAGTAGTTGTCTGAATATTCCTGCTAAACCGAATATTCCCCAACCAATCGAATATAATATAACCACTTGCATACTTTGCAAAATTTATAAATACTACCCACAACTATAATATTATCTCAAATTCACACCATAATATTAAAAAATTATTTTGACAAAATTTAAATCTTTATTGATAAAATCTGGGGTCTCACATCCTAATTATAATAGAATTTAAAATTAACTCTAGATTCCAAAATTCTTTTGCCAAAGCCGCGTGAATTATGCTGGTATTTTCCAAGCCGCGTGCCTAAGATCCGCATAAACCAAATGAGAGTCAAATTCGTGGCTATCAAGGATTCCATGTAATCACATATATATGATGATTTCCTTTGAGATCTAATGGCCCCACCACGTGACATCACAATACACTTGAAGCTTAGAACTAAGTTACTGCATTAACACCCCACCACGTGACATCACTATATACTTGAAGCCTTGAATTAAGTTACTTGGCTCACATGATATGCTTATGTAATCTGACTATGCTTGATGCCCACTTTGCAAGTTTTGCATGGATGATGATATCATTAAGTCTGATAACTTTGAAACAAGTATGTCCCACGTGATCAAATAACCTTGCCAAATTACCATGTCATGTGAAAAGATAAGTAAACTTCCTGATATATAATACTTCAATGCTTGAATTAAATGGAAGGGAAAATTTGGCCCAGCCCAATAATACTTGAATTGTACTCTCTTGAATAATTTTAAGCCCAATTATTTAAAATCACTTGATGAATCATTGGAACTTGAATTGAGTTATTATCGTTTGATGCGAGCCTGATCAGAATTGTATCACTTGATCAAGCTTGATAACATCCTAAATAGTTAGATCTAATCATCAAACATATAGATCTAAGGTTATAAGGTTGAAGATCATAAACTCAACATTAGATCTAAAATAATCACAAAAATAAACATAGATCTAAATAGATTTTAGGTTAGATAACTTTTAAACCTTTATGGTTCTTCTTGCCAAGTGGTTGATGGAACTTGAAGGTATAATCTAAACCTCCTTCTGTCCCTCTTGGTGCTCACGGCAGCCACTTCTCTATTTTCTCTCTCTCTAATTTGTTTTCTTTTGCTAGCTCACTTGGAGAATGAAATGAAAAGCTTTACTTGTAAAATAGAGAAAGGATATTTATAGACCAAATTAATGTATAGATATATCATATGTATATGTATACATATCTTCCACAAATCTTCATTCTCTCTCTTTCTATTTCTTTTTCCTTCTCTCTCTCTCATCTCTTAGTTTACTTGTATATCTCAAAAAAATATTTTCTTTCTCTTTTCTATCCCAAGTAAATCTTCCAAATAAAATCACGTGTTATACTCCCTCGTTGCCCGGGTGCCATCTCCTCCTTTTGCCAATTTTTTTAATAGCTTCCTCTCTCATAATCTTCCTCCCTCCCCTTGTATTTGTCCATGATGATTTCTTTTAATTGCATTATTTTCTTACTTAAATAATTAAATCAATTATTCTTTTAATGTGTTTGTTAAGTAATTTAATTACCCAACTTTAATAACTTAATTTAACAAATAAGTTATACATAAATATCCCCTTAAATTATTTTACTCTCTTGGAATCATATAATTTATATAACCCATCTTTGATATATAAATTATTTAAAATATATATAAATTACACATTTATTTTATAATTGAAAAATAAATACGCTACACATAATTTCTCATGCAAATAAAAATATCCATACCTCATTAACATAATTTTAATTAATAATTTATTTACTTCCTTAAGATATTATGATAAATATAATATCTTTTCTTTATTAAATTAATTTCATATAAAAGTATCTATATAATAAAACAGAACCCATTTTGAATCTTTCATTTGACAAAACACAAGAACGGTTCAGATTTCATCTCAATTCTTTCAACTTAATCTAAAGGCTCACATTTCATCTCTTACTAAAAATTCCCGCCCAAATCAAATTCACCCCTAAAAATTCTCGCCCAAATCAAATAACAATAATAATAACAATAATGATGATGATGATGATGATGATGATGATGATGACGACGATAATAATAATAATAATAATAATAATAATAATAATAATAATAATAATAATAATAATAGTAATAATAATAATTATTATTGTTATTATAATAATTACTACTATAATAATAATGATAAAAAAATAATAATATTTATATTTATAATAATAATAATAATAATAATAATAATAATAATAATAACAATAGTAATAATATTTATAATAACAATAATAATACTAATAATAATTAAAATAACAATAATAATAATATATAATTATTATAATATTATTATTATTATTATAATAATACTAATAATTATTATAATTATTACTATTATAATTATTCTTATAATTATATTATTAATATTATTATAATTATTATTACTATTATAATAATAATAATTATTATTAAAATAATAATAATTTATTATAATAATTATAATTATTATTATTACTATTACTGTTATTATAATTATTATTATAATTTCTATTATTATTATTATTACTAGTATTATTATAACTATTATCATATTTATTATTATAATTATTACTATTATTATTATAACTATAGTATTATTATAATTATTATTACTATAATAATAATAATAATAATAATAATAATAATAATAATTTTATTATTATAATTATAATTATTATTACTATTACTATTACAATTATTATAATTATTATTATAATTACTATTATTATTATTATTATTATTATTACTATTATTATAATAATAATTATTATTATTATTATTATGACGCCCCCAAAATAGGTATACACAACCCATTCTGAGTCGCCAAATACATGGTACAGAATTCAAATAAAAACTTCATTTATTCAATACGACAAAATGTAGCTGAGAGTTTTAACACGAATATTATCTCATACACAATATCCGAACTCAAAAGGAGTCCTCATTATAATTATTATCACATTATTTTATAGAATAGTGAGGACTACTATAGCCACCATCTTGGACCATCACTCCATTCCCTGACTAGTCCCAGCTATATTCTCATTTCCTGAAGAGAACTATGAAAAAAAGGGTGAGCTCAAGTAGCACAATAAAGAATATTATGACTAAGATAATGCAGAATAAATTATCCTTAGTCTTCAACAATATAAAAAGTGATATAATGCAATAGACAACAAGTTTATCTGCAGCGGAACAAATAATCCATTAGAAGAGTCAAGTAGAGCATGATGTCTACTATCTTCTATAATTTAAAATTTCATCATCAATATTTTATCTCTGTAACACAGCTCAATAAATAATCCACATCATCGAATTATCCATGCACTACGGGCCAATGATATTTGTTAGTATCACATCCACGAATTATCCATGCACTACGAGCCAATGATATTCGTTATTATCACCAGTGGTCATGATCATGCCAAACAACTGTCCATCAATCCACTACGGGCCAATGAGGACTTTACCACATTATTTGTAACATTACAGGTCATGATTATACCGATACATAATTCCTGGTCATAATCATACCAATCAACAATCCATTTATGCACTACGGACCAAAGATGACTTTCATTACGATATAAGCATAAGGATGATGACAGTGATATAAGAATTCAATTAAATGAGATCAAAGATAAATTTTAAAGATTTATAATTTAATTTATCCAGAGTTTAAGAATGTCCAAATTGTCAACATGATAACTGTTTTGTCGAGTAAAATTCAAGAATAATATTCATGTATCAAAAATAATTTGGACAAAAAAAATCAATTTTTATCTTGAATAGTACCCCAGGTGAATAGTACCTGAGTGAATAGTATCCCGTGAATAGTACTTCGTGATAGTACCCCGTGAATAGTACCGTATGTATGAATAGTATTGTATAAATAGTGTTGTATGTATGAATAGTACTCCGACATGAAAAGATTAAAATTTAACAAGAATGTCCAAAAAAATATTTTAGTGAAACAATACTAGATGAAACACAAATTTCAAGGATATTCTACGAATTTCAAGGAGTATAGAAGCAATACTTATCAAAATAAGTGTATAATTAGGAATATGAAATGAAATAATATTACTTACATACTACAGAGTGTGGAAGAAAATATTATTTCTTACGAATATTGGATGAAATAATATCCCTTACATTATAAGGAGAGTACTTCTGACGGGTATAGCAGATATATTCTTGAAGAAAACTTGTACTGTTTTCTACACTCAAAGCATCCTTAAACTCAAAAAAAAAACGCTAAATATTATAGAAGAAGAATTCTCTGATTCTTGTGTGATTTTCATTTCTAAACTAAGCATCCTATTTATAGGAGAATGGCAGGATACTATTTAGGAAAAAAAATCACGGACCGCACAGTAAATTTCAAACGATTTCACGGGCGAGAATTCTGATTTCACATGATTTTTACTATGCAGCACTATGCAAACACTATACAATACTATGAAAACATTATGCAATATAATAAAATATAATATATTCTATTTATAAAAAGTATTCTGTTTTATATATAAAGTTTTCTATTTTATTACTATAAAAAAAACTTAGACAACCTCTACCGACAATTTTGAAAACTGAGTAAGTGGGGGTCCATGTAATAAACTAAATTTACAAAAAATACTTCATGACAAACCCCTTTATTTATATCAAATAACTTTAATTCTCTAAACACATTTTTAATAATATTTATTCATCATTAATATTATAACTCGTAATATTAACAAACAGATCATTCCCAGGAAAGAGGGGGCTTTCCGATAAGGACTTCTCCTTCTTGGCGCGCAATTAGATTACCAAACCCCTTTCCTCGATAGAACTTTCTAGACATTGTCAATAATTCAAATAATAATATGAATAACTGTGTCGTCTTAACTATTTATTTAATAATATAAAATATTGTGCAGATGATACTTTGATAATAATTGAATCAATAATATGAGATACTATGCATCAACTACTGTTGCAATAATTGAATAAAACTAAGCGACTTCTCACATAAGCATCAATAATTAAACATACTGTACAATACCGTGTGCTACTGTGCAATCACGCGCATTACTATACTTTTATCACAAGGTATGTCAACAGTTAATAGTAAAAGTTTTGCCGTTATTTTATAAAAAGTTTATTTCTATCGCTTTCTAATTTCGACAGCAATTTTGTTGTGGGGTCCACCAATGATTGTGCCGTCGTACGAATATTCCCTGATAAAACGAATATTTCCCGACCAAACGAATATTTTATGACAACTTGCTTACTTTGTAAAATTTGTAAAGATTACCCACAACTATAATATTATATCAAATCCACACCTTATTATTCAAAAAGATATTTAGAGAAAATTAAATCTTTATTCATAAAAGTTGGGGTCTTACAACCTCTCATTTTTATGAAATTTCGTCCTCGAAATTGGTGTACGTACCTGGTATGTCGAAGAGATGAGGATACCTTATTTTTATTTTAGATTCTAACTCCCAGTTTATTTACTCAATATCGTGGTTTCTCCACAAATTTTTGACTTAAGGTATAACCTTTGAGCGTAGAATATGTTCCTTCTTATCCAAGATTTTAGCAGGTACCTCTTCATACATTAAATCTTCTGCTATCTTGTTTGTTTCTAATTCAATAATGTGGTTCGGGTCTTCCACATATTTACGTAACATGGATATGTGAAAAATGTTAGGAACACGAGATATACTTGGCGGTAAGGCGAGTCTATAGGCCACAGTTCATACTCAATCGAGGATTTAAAATGGACTAATGAATCGAGGATTGAGCTTTCCTCTCTTTCTAAATCTCGTAACTCCTTTCCATGGAGCAACACGTAACAACTCGTGATCTCCAACATTGAATTCTACGTCCCTTCGATGAAGATCAGCATAACTCTTTTGTTGATCTTGTGAGGTTTTTATATATTGCTGGATCATTTAAATCTTTTCCATTGTCATGCGTACCAATTTCGGTCCCAATAATGTTGCTTTACCCACCTCTTCCCAACATACTGGAGAACGACACTTTCGTCCATACAACGCCTCGAATGGAGCCATGCCTATACTTGCTTGATAACTGTTGTTGTAGGAGAATTTCAATAATGGAAAGAATATGTCCCAACTTCCTTTGAAGTCTAGGACACAGAGTATTAATAAATCTTCAAGATTTTGAATAGTCCTCTCCGACTACCTGTCCGTCTGATGATGATATGTCGAACTGAATCGTAAATCTGTGCCCATAGCTTTCTGCAAACTAACCCAAAATCATGAAGTGAATCTTGGGTCTCGATTAGAAGCTATGGATATTGGCATACCATGCAGTCTTACAATCTCATTTATATATATACGAGCAAGACGTTCAAGTGAATATGTTTCTCGTATAGGTAAGAAATGAGCAGACTTGGATAATCTATCAATAATGACCCAAATTGCATCTATGCCTAGAGAAACCTTAGGAAGACCAGTAATAAAATCCATGTTACTGTGCTCCCACTTCCATTTGAATTTTAAGTGGTTACAATGGACCTTTTGGCACTTGATGCTCTGCCTTGACACATTGACAAGATAAACACCTTGAGATAAACTCCACTATCTCTCTCTTCATATTGCTCAACCAAAATGTATGCCGAAGATCACGATACATTTTGGTACTCCCAAGATGAATTGCAAACAGTGTGTTATGTGCCTCCATCATGATTTTATACTTCAAATCGGAGTCGTTAGGAACACAAAGTCTGGAGTTGACTCGAAGTATTCCTTCTTCATCGATTCTTGTTTCTGGAATAAAACCTTCTTGAACTTTATTCTTCATACGCATCAGCTCTAGGTCTATAACTTGAGCATCTTTAACTTTATCGATTAAAGTCGGTTCTACTCGTATATTTTGAAATCATCACATGGGTCCCGGAAGTCTTTAACTCTATCTCCATCCTTTATAAGTCATACAAAATGGGCCTTTACGTTGACAATATCGCACTCGTACCCGCATATGATCTTCTACTCACATGTCAGCTACCACGTTCGCTTTTTTAGGATGGTATTGAATGGTATAATCGTAATCTTTCAACAGCTCGAACCAACGTCTTTGGTGCATGTTACATTCATTATGGGTGAAGAGATATTTAAGGGTTTTGTACTTGGTTCAAGGTCAATACAAAATTTGATTTCATGCTCTGGGGGTAGGCCAAGAAGTTCTTTAGGGAATACATCAGGAAATTTATTAACAATAGAAATATCATTTAAATCTGACATCCGTTTTTTAATAAACGAATGACTTTATGGCTTGATATGACAGTGATTGACTTTAATAGTTTGGTTGCTTGAATTCGTATAATAGGTTGGTTAGAAATATGAAAGCTAACAACCTTAAGAAAACAATCAATTTTAGCATGATGAGTAGTTAACCAGTCGATTCCTAAAATCACATCAAATGTAAGTATTTTCAAAGAGATGAGATCAACAAGTAATGTGAGGTTGCCGATTTAAAACAAACAAGATTTATAAATGGTGGATGTAATGCAGGTTTCTCCTAACAGAGTTTCAACAGATAAGTCAAAGTCTAATTTCTCAGGAGTCTGTTCAAATGTTGAGCACAATTAGGTGAAATAAAAGAGTGGGTAGAACCGGTATCTAATAAGGTATAGACTTCGCAAGAGTTTATGATTAGCTTAAAGGTGATAACTTCATTCGGTTTCGTCACTTTTTGGGAGGTCATGATAACCGCTCTCCCTTGAACTATTGGCTTTGACTTTTTTGGGATAGCCTTTGGTGTCATCATTACCTCTGGAATTGACTTCGATATAGGGCATATTTCACCCACAACTGCTTCATTGTACTCCTGATCCATGATCTGAATCATTAATCTTCGATCCATATCGAATTTGGGTTGACCACTCTGTACAGCGTATTCAAAACTCGATGTTGGGTTCTCCCAATTCCTGTCTAAAAAGAGAAATACATATCATCTATTTTAGCCTTTTTGGATCAGACTTTTCTTTCTACAATATCAATGCGTCGTGCGGCTTTTACCCATGCATCTTCCATTCTCACTCGTTCAGTTGTTTCTTCTTTCAGATGATTTTAACATTTTCATTCTCAGATTTCAGCTCTATTATCGTATACTCTGCCAAAGAGAGATTATGTTCAAGCATCACATATCAGGTAGGAAAATCTTGAATTGTTGCATCCATTTGTTCCACTACCGCATGCCGTTCTTCACCCTACTCTTCTAACTAATGAATACGATCTTGAAGTTCTATATTTCTATCATAAAATTCTCCTAATAAATCCTCCACAGGTTCCTCTTCTTCCTCACTCTCAGCTGCTACCTCTGCGACTAGCTCGGGTGCAACTATTAATTCTTCACTCATCACATGGATATCTCAAATTTCTTTTTTGCCTAACATCCTACAATCAAGTTTAATAACTTAATTAGTATTCCCCAATAAAAATCTTTGTTATAACAAAATATTATACTCCAATATTTATTCTTTAAATGAATCTCCTCGATTTATCACTTCAAACTCTATATGAGTTCATCTCTTGATTTTCAGATGTCATTTTCAAATACAGCCACAAAACAAGGGTTAATTGACATGCCACATATTATCCCTATATTCCGACCGACCAATTAAATAACAAATAAGCTTAGATAGATCATACTAGCGAAGGATTTACCCGTCTCTCCCCTCCTAGTTCTAGCCTCAAATCTCAGCCAGGGATCATATCCCTAAGCTTTGATACCAACTGTGATGCCCCCAAAATAGGTATACACAACCCATTCTGAGTCCCCAAAAACATGGTACAAAATTCAAATACAAACTTCATTTATATAATACGACAAAACGTAGCTGAGAGTTTTAACACGAATATTGTCTCGTAGATAATATCCAAACCCAAATGGAGTTCTCATTACAATTATTATCACACTATTTTATAGAATAGTGAGGAACTACTATAGCCACCATCTTGGACCATCACTCTATTCCCCGACTAGTCCCAGCTATATTTTCATTTCCTGAAGAGAACAGTGACCATATCGAGTCTTAAACGCTGTCTTCAAAACATCCTCTGTGTGACGCCCCCAAAATAGGTATACATCACCCATTTTGAGTCGTCAATAACATGGTACAGGAACAACTACAACTTTATTAATACAACATATAAACTGTGAGTTTAAATACAAATATTGCCATCTAGACAATATTCACACTCAAATAAGTCCTCATTACAATTATTGATACATTATTTACAAAAATGGTGAGGACTACTAAAACAACTCTCTAGAACCATAATTCCACACCTCGACTAGAACTCGCTACATTCTCGCCTCCTGAGAAGAAAAATGGAACAAAAAGGAAAAGGGTGAGCTCAACTAGCCCAGTAAAGAATATTATGACTAATGTAATATAGAACAAATTATCGTTAGTCTTCAACAGGGAAAAATCTGATAAAATACAATAGACAACAAGTTTCAAATCAATATGAATTTCATAAGATCTGTCCACAATTACTCAAAACCTATGAATTTTGTTCTTCAAATTTTCTTTCCATTTCATTTTCTTTCTTGAATCCTCTTGTCTGATTCTTGATAATCCAAGATTAAGCCAATACAAACAAGATTAAGCATGATCTACTACCCTAGAACATAAATCTACCCAAAAAAAATTAAAGATTAAATAAGGGTTTAGAAGTTACTTTCTTCTAGCTTTTTCTTCTTCTTCTAGCTCCTCTCAATTCCTCTATTTCTCTCTATCTCTCTCAATTTCTCTATTTCTCTATTTCTCTCTTCCACCAAGACTTTTGCTCTAAAAAAACTCTAGGATTTCTTCTTGTGTAACTCCTCATTTGGGTAATAGTTATGTTAATAATTAATATAATAGTAACCCCCACTAATAACATAAGGCTTATGTTAAAAAACTCTTACATGCATGACCAATATCACATTAAGCCATCTTAGTAGCATAACCTCATTTTTTCATCATTAGTTAAGCTGCATAATGGTTAGGCCATTCATTATATAATATTATTACTTTACTATGACATATAACATATTTCTAATGTCACACTTAAATAATTTAAAGTTATTTTATTAGTAAAATCAATTAAACTTTAATAATAGAATGCACATCAATTATAAAATTATCTATCAAATTATAACGCTTTATTAAATTAAGCCATAATAACCAACATCAAATATTTATTATTCAATAAATAAATCAACTAAAATATTTATCTGACTCAAATAAATATTTTAATTAATTATAAAAATCACATTCGTTACATTTTTCCCTCCTTATTAGGATTCCGTCCTCGGAATCACTGAAATATCCCTTACCTAGTTTTCATCTCGTCTCTTTTAGAAGTCTATTATAGAACAACTTCAATGCATTACCTTAACATAGGTTCTATATTTTTTTTTCCTCTCAACAATTCTTGAAAGTTTTTATTTCATAACATTTACTTAGACTTAACTATATTCTAAGTATTATACATTTTTTAACCCATCCATTATCTTTTATTCAACTTATAAACACTCGGGATATCACATTCACCCCTTCTTCTAAGAATTTCGTCTTCGAAATTTTATTTATTAATCTCCATTCATTCGATTTATCAAAATAGATTTTATGTTACTCTTCATTTATTCATTGAGTTCTATGACAAAAATCTATCCTTTAAGGATCTTCCCATCATCACCATAATCTTCACATCTCATTCTTCGAAGAACATCATATTCTCTCTAGATAATTCATCTCTTTCTTTATTTAGTTTGTTTACGGATTTGTTATAGTTTTCTCAATTCTCCCATCACCACATGTCATATTCTCCAACTTTTCTTTTCTAAGGAATACTCTCCTTTTCACTTCCATCTTCCAGAATAACAAGAATCTTCCACAATTGTTCAATAATTAGGAAGTAGTATGAATAACTCAGGAATTTAATAGATTTCAAATCGTGCTGAGGGGTCATAAGACCTTGAACTATGTCCTTAGGTTATCAAGTATCTCGACTTGAACCTTTAACAGTCATAAGACTATACAGACCTTGAACTCTTCTCCAGGTTTAACAGTGCATCACCACCTTAAACCATCTTTAAAAGAATGTTTAGCAATCACACAGACTGAAAACACTCTCTGCAAGTACTCTAGGTGATCAGCCTATCATACCCCTACGTCGTGCACAATGTATTACATCTTAACATCGTAACGACTATATGCGTTACTTTCGGAACCATTGTCTCCGATAACATGTCCCCTTTTACGGGTTGTTCACCTCGACTTTTCAACATCTGAATCCGCACCAAAACAATTTGGTTTGGCATAACTTCTCAAAAAAACGCTTGAATTTCATGAACATCTTTCAATATTCGTCTAGCTGAACCAAATAGCATAGACTTCTACAACAATCTAGACATCAATCGAAATATACATATACATATATATATATATTCTCATATCTTAAAGAAATCTTAAAAATCTTTTTATGATGTTATGATACCGCACTGTATTTACAGTTCGTTTGAGGATTTCGTCATTTGGTGATTTTATCATACTACATCATTGTTGATCGATTTCACAATCAATGAATACGTGCAAGTATACACGGTCAACAAGTAATAAAGTGAAAATAAAGTATCGTTCCCACGAGGAATTATTTAATAAAAATTACCAAATACTAACTCTTAACCAAATCAATTTTATTTAAACAATCAGAATTATGATTTTTCTAATTAAGAAAACTAAATTAACAATTAAAAAAATTATTCTAAAATAAATCAAATAAACAAAACTAAGATTTGAATGAATTTAGATAAATAAGGATTAAGACTTCAATATCCCCAATTATGAACTCTAAATCAATTATCCAATTATCCCAATATTTATGCCTACTGAATTGTTAACAGGAATTCTCAAATGCCAAAAGTTCTTTTTCAAGTGATCAATTGCCTTCTATTTAATCCAGATTAATCTTGCTATATTCCTATGCAAAACAATTGAATTAAACTCTTTTCAATCCCAATTCCTTATGTGTTACATGCGGTGAACAGATATTTCCATTCAATTCACAAACCTAATTATTCACTTTGTAAATAACTAAGTCACATGATATCATGCCCAGTTCTAACCCTAGAATTCCTCTTTCAATTCCTTCTAGAGTAACAAGGTAATTACTGATCAGATAATTAATCAATAAGCATAAGGCAAGATAAACAACTCACTTTGACACAAATAATTGGAATAAATCAAATAACTAATTTCTAGCCATAAAAGGCTCAATTGAAATCTTAATAAAAGAGTTAGTTTATAATTAATGAATTAAAACCAAGAATCCACAACTGAATAAACATTAAAAGATAAAAGTATGATAAGAGAAGAGAATAGAATCTGTTGTCAGCAAATCTGATGCTCCCATCTTGCTCTTGTTCTTGATCTTCAGTGTTCTTCAATTTTCTTCAATCTCCAATGGCTAATAAGAACTAGGGTTTATATTCTAATCTAATGGAGTGTTTAATCTAGTCTAATATATGAATTCTCTCTTTATTTGATGCCTTACATCATGTATTTATAGGTTACAAGTCCAATTTTTAGCTTAGGAACAATCCCAATCCAATTTGGAGTAAAAAAGGTGTCAAAATTCGCCCAAAAATGCATCCAGGCCCAACCAACCTCTTCCCAGTCTTTGGGCACACGACGCTAAGACACTGCTCCTCCCCAGTAGCCGGTCTTTGGGCATAGGGATTATATATAGGGATTCACAGTGTCAAAGTTATTCCAATGAATAATAAAGAATGGAATAATGAAGTTCTCTTCATGAATAAGAAAGAATAACACCCCTTACCGTAAAAGACACTGGATATCGAAGTAGTGAAGTAGCAGAATACTCTTCTTGTTTCTCTCAATAATTTCTCTCTCTAGAGTTTCAGTGAATTTGTAAGAAATAATGAAGGAATGAGCTTCTATTTATAGAAGAATGGATTGAATAGTAACTAATTCCTGAACGGTCCAGATTAATTTACTATTAAAACTTAAAGCAACGGTCCATACTGATTTACTATTAAAACTTTTAAACCAATGATGATCCATATTGATTCACTATTATAACTTTCGGAAGTCCATCCATATTGATTCACTATTATAACTTCAACCAACTATTCTGAAAATTAGCACATCTCCTCATGGAATAATATTGTACCCAAATACCCGAATGCACAATACTAGAGTGAATAGTAACTAGGTGAATAGTAACTCATGAATAGTAACTCATGAATAGTAATTCGTGAATAGTAATTCCTGAATAGTAACTCGTGAATAGTAACTCGTGAATAGTAACTCATGAATAATAACTAGTGAATAGTAACTCGTGAATAGTACTCCGACAAGAAAAGTTCCCCGAATACCCGAATGAACAATATAACCTCCAGACATCAATTTTCATCGGAATAGATGTCGATTTCTACAAATAATCTCAACATAATGAAACTATCAAATTCATCTTTAATTAACACGAACTTATTCATCATTAATATTATAACTCACAATATTTAACAACCAGGTTGTTCCCAAGAAAGAGGGGGCTTTCCAATAAGGATTTCTCCCTATTGGCGCGCAATTAGGTTACCAAACCTCTCCTTGACAGAACTTCTAGACATTGTAAATATTACAATTTAATAATATGAATAACTTTGTCGTCTCAGTTATTGATTTAATAATATAACATATAATGCGGATAATCTTGTGACAATAATCGAATCAATAATATGAGAGATATGATGCAAAGAATTACTATAGCAATAATTGAGTATAACCGAGTGATTTCTCACGTAAGCATCAATAATCAATCTGTGTGTGCTACTATGCAACCACGCCAGATTCTTGTACTTTACTACTACCGAGTAGTTCAACATTATCAACGGTAAAACTTCTGCCGTTATTTTCAATAAAATACTTTTGTCGTTTTCTCTATCCGACAATAATTACGTTGTGGGTCCACCAATGATTGTGCCGTCATACGAATATTCCCCGACATAAAGAATATTCCCTAACCAATCGAATATAGTATAACAACTTGCATACTTTGCAAAATTTATAAATACTACCCACAACTATAACTTTATCTCAAATTCACACCATAATATTCAAAAAAAATATTTCGAGAAAATTAAATCTTTATTCGTAAAATTTAGGGTCTCACAATCTCCCCTCCTTATGAAATTTTTCCCTCGAAATTTACGTACGTACCTGGTATGCCGAATAGATGAGGACACTTCGTCAGATCCTATCTCTTGAGGTATAACCTTTAAGCGTTGAATATATTCCAGTATTTTAACAGGTACATCTTCATATGTTGAATTATCCGCTATCTCGTATGGTTCTAAATCAATAATGTGGTTCGGATCGTCCACATATTTACGTAACATCGATACGTGACAAACGTTATGAACACGCAATATATTTGGCGGTAAAACGAGTCTATAAGCCACAGTTCCTACTTAATCGAGGATTTCAAATGGGCCAATAAAATTGAGGGTTGATTTTTCCTCTTTTCATCGATTCTTGCTTCTAGAATAATGCCCTCTTGAACCTTCTTCTTCACATTCATCAGCTCTGAGTATGTAGCTTGCATGGCTTTAACTTTATCGATTAAAGTCGATTCTACTCGTATATTCGTTATCTTCACATAGGTTCTTATATTCACACTCGTAAACGCATACAATCTTCTACTCAATGCGTCAGCTACCACGTTCACTTTTCCACGATAGTATTAAATGGTACGATAGTAATCTTCAACAGCTCGAGCCAACGTCTTTGGTTGAAGAAATATTTAAGGTTTTAGAAATGAGGTTTTGTACTGGGGTCAGTACAAAATTGGATTTCACGCTCTAGGGTAGGCTAAGAAGTCTTCAAGAATACATCAAGAAATTTATTAACAATAGAAATATCATTCACAACTGTGACTCTCATCCAAGACTTGGATAACACGTCACATTGATACCTATCAACTTGCCATCATTATTCATAACGTCGCCTACAGAAAGTCTGGCTTCGGTGCATTACACAAAAGGAAGTCAACAACGAAAGGATCGGGGCTCTGTACTTATGGCTTGATATAACAGTGATTAACTTTAGTGGTTTGGTTGCTTGAATTCGCATAATAGGTTGGTTAGGAATATGAAAGCTAACAACCTTACGAAAAGCATGATGAGTAGTTAACCAATCGATTTCTAAAATCACACCAAAGGCAAGTATTTTCAAAGAGATAAGATCGACAGGTAACGTGAAAGTGTCGATTTGAATCAACAAGATTTATAAACAGTGGAGGTAATAAAGGTTTCTCCTAACGAAGTTTTAACCAATAAGTTAAAGTCTAACTTCTCAAGAGTCAAATTTAAACGTTGAACGTAAGCAAGAGAGATAAAATAATGGGTAGAACTGGTATTTAATAAGACATAGACTTCGCAAGAGTTTATAATTAACTTACCTGTAATAACTTCGTTCGGGTTTTCTCGAAAAACACTCTTACTTAAACTACCGATTTTGACTTGTCTGGGACATCCCAGTTGGACTTAACTTTGCTGTAGAGTACATTCCACCCTTAATTACTTCGTCACATTCATGATCCATGATTCGAATCATTATTCTCTGATCCATATTGAATTGGGGTTGACCGCTCTGCACAGGGTAATTCCGAATTCGATGTTGGATTCTCCTAATTGCTGTCCAAAAAGAAAAATCCATTTCATCTATTTTAGCCTTATTAGATCGGACGTCTTTTTCTACAATATCAATGCGTCGTGCAGATTTTACCCATGCATCATCTATTCTCTTTCGTTCATTTGCTTCTTCTTTCATCAGAACCTTGATCATAGCATTCTCAGATTCCAGCTCTAATATCTTATATTCTGCCAAAGTGTGCTTCTGTTCAAGCATCGCTCATCGGGTAACATAATTTTGAATTGTTGTATCTCTTTGCTCCACAACCGCTTGTCGTTCTTCAGCCTGCTCTTCCAACTCATGAATACGATTTTGCAATTCTAAATTTTGATCATAAACATCTTCTAACCAATTCTCCTCAGGTTCCTCTTCTTCCTCTTCTTCCTCACTCTCAGCTGCTACCTCTGCAACTAGCTCGGGTGCAACTATTAGTTCTTCACTTACCACGTAGATATCTCTAATTTCTTCTTCGTCTGACATCACATTAACCTAGTTAGTGATTAAAGGTGTCTCAATGGTTTCATTTACTCCATTGTTAACATTTTCAGCTGCCATCTTTCAAACACTACCACAAAACAAGAGTTAATTAACATATCACATATTATCCCTATACTCTGACCAACCAATTAATTAACAAATAAACTTAGGTAGGTCATACTAGCGAAGGAATTCCACATCTCTCCCCTCTTAGTTCTTATCTCACATCTCAGCCAGGGATCATATCCCTAAGCTTTGATACCAACTATGACGCCCCCAAAATAGGTATACATCACCCATCTTGGGTCGCCAGATACATGGTACAGAATACAAATACAATCTTAAATATACAACAAGAGCTGTGAGTTTTAATACAAATATTGTCTTCTAGACAATATCCACTCTCAGAATAAGTCCTCATTACATTTATTGTCACACTTTTTAACAGAATAGTGAGGACTACTAATACTATCATCTCGGATCGTCACTCTATTCCCCAACAAGTCCCGACTACGTTCTCATTTTCTTAAGAGAACAGTGAAAGAAAGGGTGAGCTCAACTAGCCCAGTAAGAAATATTATGACTAAGATAATGCAGAATAAATTATCATTAGTCCTCAACAGTGTTAAACTGATAAAATACAATAGACATCAAGTTTAACTGCAGCAGAACAAACAATCCATTAAAAGAGTCAAGTAGAGAATAACATCTACTATCTTTTATGATTTAAAAAGTTTTTCATCACTTTTATTACTGGGACTCAGCTTAATAAATAATCCACATCATCCCTGCACTATGGCCAAGGATATTCATTAGGGTCACGACCACAAATTATCCATGCACTACGGGCCAATGAGAACTTTTACCACATCATTTGTAACATTACGGTCATGATTATACCGAATAATCCCTGGTCATAATCATACCAAGTCCATCTATGCACTACAGGCCATAGATGACTTTAAAAAAAATATAAACATGAGGATGATGACAATGATATAAGAATTCATTAAAACAAATTCAAGAATTAATTTATCCAGGAACTAATAACATCCAAATTGTCAACATGATACTTGTTTGTAAAGTAAAATTCAAGAATGCTCAGAAGAATATTTCCATGAAAAGATACTGGATGAAGCGCAAATATCAAGGATATTCCACTAATTTCATGGAGTATAGAAATCAAAACTTTAACCAACTGAGTATAATAAAGAATGAAATAACAACAGAAATCACCATGCATGCGGTATTGCCGCATGTACGAGTTATTCCAATGAATAATAATAAATAACGGATCCGGTTAGTGAAATTCACATCGATGGATGTTCCAATGTATAATAAAGAATGGAATAACAATGTAAATCACCATGCATGTGGTACTTGCAGATGTAGCGGAGTTATTCCAATAGAATAATAAATACGAAATAATAAATAATGGAACCAGGTCAGGTGAAATTCACACCGACAGGATATTTCGACAGAATATTAAATGTGGAATAATAAATAATGGAACCAGGTCAGGTGAAATTCACACCGACAGGATATTCCGATAGAATATTAAAGAATGGAATAATAGAAGAATTTCACCATGTATGCAGTACTTTGCATTTACAGGTTATTCCAACATAATAATAAAGAATGGAATAACAGAAGAAGATCACCAAGTATAGGGTAAACCACATATACAGATTATTCCACCAAGTATAGGGTAAACCGCGTATACAGGTTATTCCAAAAGAATAATAAATAATGGAATAACAGAAGGATTTCACCAAGTATCGGGGATTCCGCGTATACAGGTTATTTCAACAGAATAATAAAGAAAGGAATAACAGAAGTTTTCTTCATGAATAAGAAAGAATAACACCCCTTACCGTAAAAGACACTGGATATCGAAGTAGTGAAGTAGCAGAATACTCTTCTTCTTTCTCTCTATAATTTCTCTCTCTAGAGTTTCAGTGAATTCGTAAGAAATAATGAAGGAATGAGCTTCTATTTATTGAAGAATGGATTGAATAGTAACTAATTCCTGAACGGTCCAGATTGATTTACTTTTAAACGGACGATCCAGATTGATTTACTATTAAAACGTAAAACAACGGTCCATACTGATTTACTATTAAAACTTTTAAACCAGCGATCCATATTGATTCACTATTATAACTTTCCACCAGCGGTCCATATTGATTCACTATTATAACTTCAACCAACGGTCTGAAAAATTAGCACATCTCCTCATGGAATAATATTGTACCCAAATACTCGAATGCACAATACTAGAGTGAATAGTAACTGGGTGAATAGTAACTCGTGAATAGTAACTCTTGAATAGTAACTTATGAATAGTAACTCGTGAATAATAACTCGTGAATAGTAACTCGTGAATAGTACTCCGACACAAAAAGTTTCCCGAATACCCGACTGAACAATATAACCTCCAGACATCAATTATCATCGGAATAGATGTCGATTTCTACAAATAATCTCAACATAATGAAACTATCAAATTCATCTTTAATCAACACGAACTTATTCATCATTAATATTATAACTCACAATATTTAACAACCAGGTTGTTCCCAGGAAAGAGGGGGCTTTCCAATAAGGATTTCTCCTGATTAGGCGCCTGATTAGGTGACCAAACCTCTCCTCGATGAACTTCTAGACATTGTAAATATTGCAATTTAATAATATGAATAACTTTGTCGTCTCAATTATTGATTTAATAATATAACATATAATGCCAGATGATACTGACAATAATCGAATCAATAATATGAGAGATATGATGCGAAGAATTGCTATATAAATAATTGAGTATAATCGAGTGATTTCTCACGTAAGCATCAATAATCAATACCGTATACTTACTATACAACCACGCCAGATTCATCGTACTTTTTTTACTACCGAGTAGTTCAACAGTATCAACGGTAAAACTTCCGCCGTTATTTTCAATAAAATACTTTTGTCGTTTTCTCTATCCGATAATAATTCCGTTGTAGGTCCACCAATGATTGTGTCGTCGTACGAATATTCCCCGACATAAAGAATATTCCCCGACCATTCGAATATAATATAACAACTTGTATACTTTGCAAAATTTATAAATACTACCCACAACTATAACTTTATCTCAAATTGACACCATAATATTCAAAAAAAATATTTCGAGAAAATTAAATCTTTATTCGTAAAATTTGGGGTCTCACATTCATGATCTACTTTCTAATATACCTAGGAACCCAGTAATAAATTAGTATGATATATAGCAACAGGCCTCAAAGATACCATTGGTACTCAAACAATATATCCAATCAAGTCAAAATCCATAACTCTAACCAATTAGTCAATCCAAACCTGTCATCACCCATGTTGTGCGTGTGTGCTTATTAACCATTCTAACCAACCACAATTCAAGATAATCACATAACAAACTTCTTAAAAGGAAAATTTCAGTTCCAATTCAATTACTTTTGTGAACATGATAACTCCGGTTAAAACTAAGAAATTACCAAGTCTTAAGGTAAATACAAGAGTTATTTATACTCTTATTCAATTACGAGGGCATTTTTGCTCTTTCTCGTGTTTTATTCCTTTTTTTTTCATGGCTGCGCAATGTCTTATTCCCTTAGGCTTTTCAGTGCTACCTTAACGAGCTTTCGACCAATTACGAATTACGAATTACGGTATTGTTTTAAAAGCTCATTAGTTTCATCATTTGATCCAATGTTTTTCAAGAAAATAGAAGTGTAAACATCAGCACGAAGTCAATAAATTTCGAAAGTCTAGCATATCTAGTAGATTTAGAATATCTAATTTTCTCCATCAACTTCAATCTTCCTATACCCCTAGTATAGTTCATTAAACTTACTACACATTGGAAGTTCAGTAACTTGCTACAATAATATGAGTTTAAGAACTTATCCTAGTCAGACCATAGGCGTCCATTCGGTGAGGGGTTCCAAACATATCATATTATTATGAGTCACGAACATACCATATGCATTAGTTTTAAGAACCGCACCTAATCCTAATAATATCTGACTAAGCTTAATAGTTTCTAACTATCAAACATACACATGAGAAAAGAATCACCTTTTAGCCACATATACATTGATAGCGCGACACCAACATTCCAATGATTATCAATGTGATAAACTGAGTGCAAGCACAAACCCTCGCCCATACAAAGATTTGTACAACTCAGCCATCACATGAGTCCTCAATTGAAATCCCACCTAACTCTATCTTACTCTTAACTTTCACTTTGCTCAATACGAATTCCTCGTATCACATCATCTATAACTCCTCGTGAGTTATCTCGTACTATTTCATAGTACATCATCTTCATAGCATCAAGCTATAATTATTCAAACATTACAGACCATCTTTCCTTTATAACTTAAACAGATCAAATCGTGATCTTATTCTATAATCATCTCCCTTAAAATTCTTTTCTTAACTCGTGATTTTTTTGTTTTACGATCCTCTTTCTTTCCTTTTTCATCACACGTCTCCATTTTCTATACTTTATACTCATCGAGTCTCTAACTAATTTTTTAACTAATTTTTTTAATTTTGATGAGTTTTAGAATTTATCAAGATTAGTATATATCATATACTATATCTATATAATTTATATATATATATATATATAATATTAAAAATCAACATTTACTGTTCTATTTTTCAAAGTTATAACGAGATTTTCCTATAATAAAAGTTTGTGTAATATATCTAATTTTTAATAAATTTAGTAAAAAAATATAAACGGTTTATAATTTCAATAATTAAATCTTCTAAAATTAGATTAATTTATATTCATTTTAAGTTAAAAATTTACCGGAGAGTTTTAGGACTTTTGAATTTTTCATAAAATCTCTCTGCAATTTTTTTACTGGCGATTTGAATTTCTATCTTTGTGTTTAATATTTGGAAGTCTTTAGAGATGAGGTCAGATTTTGGATATGAGTTGATAGATATAACTTTTCTTTTAAAGTCTGTCAAACTCTTCCATTTGATAGAAATCTGAAAAATCATTGACTTTTTGAATACCAAAATACTTTTATAGACTTAATTCAATACCACCTAACTATTAAAGACATTACAAAAGTTGTAATTGAATACCAGTAAACTTTTATAAACTCTTTAAATGTATTGATTGAATACAACCAAACTTTAAAAGTCTTTAAAAATCCTTAAAAGTCTTAATTGAATACACCCTCCTAAAGTCAGATTCCAAATTTTTTTGTCGACTGGGTTGGGTTGGGTTGGGTTGGAGACAAAAGTGAGAAAGAATAGGGAAATGTTGGATCTGGAGTATTTTTTCAGAATTGGTTAAGTTATATTCAATTTTCTTAATTATATTCATTTTATTCAAATTTTCTTAGAATAGGCTCTTCTCTTAACCAAATTAATTAATTTAAGAACAATTTTTATAAATAAAAAAAAATTATTTTTTTTAAAAAAAGATTTAATATTTTTAAAAAAAAAAAATTATTTTTAAACAAATATTTTTTAAAAAATAAAAACTTCAACGACTGTCGTTGGGAGTAAAGGCTCTCACATCTAATTTAGAAAAAAACTACTAAACACCATTTGAAATGGCGTTGAATTTTTGATTATTTTTATTTGGCTAAAAATCAGAAAGGCAACCAACACCACTTTAAAAAATACTTTTTTAAAAAACGAATTTTAAAAAAAATTATCTTAATTTTTTTAAAAAGGATTTTATTTATTTAAAAAAATTTGCAAAAAAATAAAAATGTGATCCAATGCCAAACTAACTGGCATTATAACTGTTTTTAAAATTTTTTATAAAGTAAATTTATAAAAAAGAAGAGTAAGATATAACATCACTTTAACTGACGTTGGAATCTCTTTTTCTTTTTTTTTTAAATTTCTTTAATCTCTTGTACTTGTTTACAAACATCTATATTTTTTTATGTTTATTCTCTGTCATCGGCGTTGGAAATGAAAGAGTATATAAGACTTCAGCTATAAAAAAATAAAAATAAAAATTCTAACGTCAATTAAAGTGACGTTGCATCTTACTCTTCTTTTTTACGAATTCATCTTTTTTTAAAAAAAATAAATTAAATAGGGATAAAAATGATATTACATTAATTTGGGTCAAACTAACTTATTAGGAATGACTTATAAGTCATTTTTAAACCGGAATATTCCGTCGGAATTAGCCTGTTTTCTTGTAGTGATAGTATTATAATTTAGTTTTATAATATATTTGGAAAAAATGGTAAAATCAGAACTAGGAATAGCTAGGGGTATACCATTACTATTCTTCTTTTTATATTTTATTTTTGGATTTAAAAATATGTTCCTGATTTAAGTTACTCCCTCCGTCTAAGAATAAAAGTTCTTATTATTTTATGTAATCTCAAGTTAAATATTTACTTATAAAGTAACTATGAATATTTTAATATATATAAACTAAATATATATAAAGTAACTATGAATATTTATATAACGTAACTATGAATATTTTAATATATATATATATATATATATTTATAAATTTATCTCTAAATATTCATATAAATATTTATAAACAAATATTTATTTATAAATTTATAAATATTTCATCTAAACTTTAGATAGAATATTTTTATAAATATTTATATGAATAGTTGTTTACATACACACACACACACATACACACACACACACACACACACACACACACATATATATATATATATATATATATACATATCAGTAGAATAAATTTAAAAATATTGGAGACTACAAGTTATGACGTTAGTTTAGTTAACTAATAAATTAGAATGGCTCAGTGGTAGCATAATGGCCCAATAACCCATAGGTCTTAGGTTCAAAACCTAGCTGTGATATTTTTGAACTATGAATATTTTAATATATATATATATATATATATTTATAAATTTATCTCTAAATGTTCATATAAATATTTATAAACAAATATTCATATAAATATTTATGCATGAAATACAAATATATTATCGTATAATAATAACACACTAATTTGTCATTTTATTCTATGATATATAAGATCGTTAGTATGGAAAGACCATTTGACTTCTTTTTTTTTTTTTTTTTCCACAAGCGCTAATTATTATATCAATTCTTTTTTTTTTGCAAAATAAAAAGTAGTAGATTTTCTAGAAAACAATAGCATTAATTATTCCTTATTTTAAAATGTCTAATATTATAAAACTAATTAATTAACTTGGCTATTAATTTACGTTATAATCTTCTATATATTGATCATGTATGATCATCGATATGTCATTTAATTATTTCATTACTAATTTCCATCAAAAAAGTGTTCGATCGCCTAATAATTATTTGTTTTAAAAGGAGAAGATAATTGAAAAGAATAACTTATACTATATTCCAAGGAAAAATAAATAAATTAAAGAACATGTAAGATAAATATCATAATTTTGTAAGTATTTGACATATATAAGCAGAAATTATAGTGTTATTATTTTTATTTATTTATTTATTATTATTATTATTATTGTTATTATTATTATTATTATTATTATTATTATTATTATTATTATTATTATTATTGTAGTATATAACTTCCTGAGATTATATTAATGGTATGTAGTAAAGGAGAAAAAAGGACTATATGGGGGAAATCTCATGTTTTGATATAAATATTAATCCTTGCAAGATATTAACAGATAAATTGTGTTGCTCCAGCAGTCAAATGGCCAAAGTTCCAAATGATAGGTCACATGTTCGAATATGTTCCGCATTTGGATATAATTTTTATATATTGAATACGAATATTTTTTGACAATTCTCCGAATATCGAATATGGTCTTACAAAAACATGCTTATTGGGATTATCTTAATTTAAGGCAACATTTTAATAGTCGTTGCAAAAAGTTGTATAAAATATGCAACGAAAATAAAAATTATTGCCAATGAATGTGGTCCATATTAGGCAACGAAATATAGCAACAAAAAAACTTGCCTACGATGAGGAGAAATCAAGTGGTTAGAAATTTTGCAACGAATTTCTAACGAATTTTGTTTCCAAATTTTGCAACGACTTATGAATTTCGTTGCAAAAAGTGAAAGCCTGACACAATCTGCAACAAAAGACAAGTTTTGTTGCTAAACATACACTTTTAGCAACGACTTATAAAGTCGTTGCCTGAAAAATCGTTGCTAAAGCCCCATTTTTAGCAACAAAAAAACTTTCGTTGCCCACGATGACGGAAAATCAAGTGGCCAAAAATTTTGCAACGAATTTCTAACGAACTTTTTTCTCGCCAATGAATTAGCAACGAAATTTTGCAACGACTTATGAATTTCGTTGCAAAAAAAGTGAAAGCCTGACACAATCTGCAACGAAGGACAACTTTCGTTGCTAAACATATACTTTTAGCAACGACTTAAAAAGTCGTTGTCTGAAAAATCGTTGCTAAAGACCCATTTTTTTGTAATGTTCGGGGCACTTTTCATGCTGAGGTACTATTCACGAGTTACTATTCACGGGTTATTATTCACCCGATTACTATTCACTCAAATATTATTCACTCGGGTATTCGGGAAACTTTTCATGTCAGGGTACTATTTTCAAAGTACTATTCACAGGGTACTATTCACCGAAAAATTTATTTCTTTTCTGTCTAAATTATTTTTGATACATGGATATTATTCTTTAGTTTTACTCCGCAAAGCAGTATCATGTTGACAATTTAGACATTATTAAGTTTTGGATAAATTAAGTTATAAATCTTTAAAAATTTATCCTTTGCTTTCTTTTAATTGAATTCTTATATCATTGTCATCATCCTCATGCTTATATTGTGATGAAAGTCATCTTTGGCTTATGTGCATAGATGGACTGTTAATTGGTATGATTATGACCAGGGATAATTCGGATGATCATGACCATTGATGATTACACGAATATTCTTGGCCCGTAGTGCAAGAATAATTTGTGGACGTGATACTAATGAATATTATTGGCCCGTAGTGCAGGGATGATTCGATGATGTGATTTATTTATTAAGCTGAGTCCCAGCGATAAAGTTAATGATAAACTTTTTAAATCATATAAGATAGTAGATATCATATGTGAGACCCCAAATTTTATGAATAAAGATTTGAAATTTCTCGAAATATTTTTTTGAATATTATGGTGTGGATTTGATATAATGTTATAGTTGTGGGTAATATTTAAAAATTTTGCAAAGTAAGCAAGTTGTTATATAATATTCGTTTGGTCAGAGAATATTCTTTTTGTCGGGGAATATCCATACGACGGAACAATCATTGGTGGACCCCACAATGAAAGTATTGTCGTAGTAAGAAAATGACAAAATTATCTTTTTATAAAAATAACGGCGAAAGTGTTACCGTTAAAACTGTTGAACTTCCCGGTAGTAAAAGTACGCTTATATACGCTATTGTTGCGTAGAGCACACTACAGATTGATTATTGATGCTTACGTGAGAAGTCACTCGCTTATACTCAATTATTGCTACAAGATAATTCGCGATCATATCTCTCATATTATTGATTCGATTATTGTCACAGTATCATCTACATACTATGATATATTATTAAATCAATAGTTGAGACGACAAAGTTATTCATATTATTAAATTGCAATATTTACAATGTCTGGAAGTTCTGTCAAGGAGAGGTTTGGTCACCTAATTACGCGCCAATAAGGAGAAATCCTTATCGGAAAGCCCCCTTTTTCCTGGGAACGACCTGGTTGTTAAATATTATGAGTTATAATATTAATGATGAATAAGTTTGTGTTGATTAAAGATGAAATTGATAGTTCTATTGTGTTGGAATTATTAGTGTTAGTGAAAATCGACATTTATTTCGATAATAATTGATGTCTGGAAGTTATACTGACCAGTCGGGTAATTAATCGGATAAATGAGCAATTAGTTGCTATTAATTCACATGATTATAACTATTTGTTCACATGTGTGTACTATTGATTCACATTCTTGTACTATTAGGGGAGTTGGTGCAAGATTGATAATACTTGCATGACTAAGTTAAAAATGGAGGTATAGATGGAGGTACTATACTGTAATTCATATTTTCACATGATTATAACTATTGATTCACGTGATTGAACTATTGATTCACATTATTTACTATTAGGGGAGTTGGTGCAAGTTTGATAATACTTGCAGGACTAAATTAAAAATGAAGAAAAAGAGGAAGGTATTATACTATAATATTTCGAGCCCCAAAACGTGTAATTATCGAAACTATATTTTCCTATAAATAGAAGCTCATTCTTCCTTCATTTCTCACCAATTTACTAAAGCTTTAGATCAATTATTATAGATAGAAATTATAGAGAGAAAGAAGAAGAGAAGTCTGCTATATCACTATTCCAATATCTAGTTTTTTTCTAAGGTAAGGGGTATTATTCTTTCGTATTTATGAAGAGAGTTATTTTCTTTCAATACTCGTAAGAGTTGTTATTCCATTCTTTATTATTATGTTAGAATAACCTGTCTATGCAAGTACCGCATACACGGTGAAATTCTTCCATTATTCCATTCTTTATTATTATGTTGGAATAACTCGCCTCATGCTAAGTACCGCATACATGGTGAAATTCTTCATTATTCCATTGTTTATTATTCGCATTGGAATAACCTGCCTCATGCGGCCAATCGCATGCCTAGTGAATTCTCATTGTTATTCCATTCTTTATTATTCGTTAGAATATCCCGCCTGCATAAATTACGCATGACATTCGGTTCTATTCTTTATTATTCGCTGGAATATCCTCATGCGTGTGTGAATTACGTATGACCTGGTTCCATTCTTTATTATTACTCGTTAGAATATCCTATCTGTATGCAGATATGTACGACTGGTTCCATTCTTTATTATTCGCTAGAATAACTTTTATCATCGCGGATTATACACACTGGTGAATTCTTTTTGTTATTCCATTCTTTATTATTCATTGGAATAACCTATCTGTGGGACTACAGATGCATGGTGAATGATCCTTCGTATTCATTCCTTATTAAATTGTGGAAATAATCATGCTTGACGTGAATTACTGCATGGCGGTGAAAATCCATTTGCAGTTTTGTATATTCTATTATACTATTCGAGATATCATTTCTTTTGTACTCGCCATGGAATATCATTTTCTATGGTATTTTTTACGAGTTACTATTCACCCAGCCATTATTCACTCGGTATTATTCACTCGGTATTCGAATACTTTTCATGCCGAGTACTATTCACGAGTTACTATTCATGGGTTACTATTCACCCAATTACTATTCACTCTAAAGATCATTCACTCAGTATTCAGACACTTTTTGTGTTCGGGTACTATTCCCAAGTACTATTCACCCAAAAATATATTTCTTTTCCGTCCAAATTATTTTTGGTACATGAATATTATTCTTGAATTTTACTCTCACGGCAAAGATCATGTTAACAATTTGGGCGTTATTAATTTCTCGGATAAATTAAATTATAAATCTTTAAAATTTAACCTTGAACTTGTTTTATTGAATTATTATTTCATTGTCATCATCCTCATGCTTATATTGTGATTAAAGTCATCTTTGGCTTACGTGCATAGATGGACTTGGTATGATTATGACCAGGGATTATTCAGTATAATCATGATCGTAATGTAATGAATGATGTGGTAAAAGTCCTCATTAGCCTGTAGTGCATTGATAGACAGTTGTTGGTATGATTATGACTAGGGATTATTCGGTATAATCATGACCATTGATGATTACATGAATATCCTTGGACATGGTGCATGGATGATGTGGTTTATTTATTAAGCTGAGTTTCAGCGATAAAGTTGATGAAAATTTTTTTAAATCATAGAAGATAGTAGATTTTATGCTCTACTTAACACTTCTAATGGATTGCTTATTTCCGCTGCAGTTGTTGATCTAAAACTTGTTGTCTATTGTATTCTATCAGTTGTTATACTGTTGAAGGCTAAGGATAATTTATTCTGCATTATCTTAGTCATAATATTTCTTCTTCGGGCTAGTTGAGCTCACCTTTCTTTCATTGTTCTCTTGTGAAATGAGAATATAGGCGGGACTTAGTCTGGGAATGGAGTGATGGTCCAGAATAAATGGCTTTATTAGTCCTCACTATTCTACAAAATAATGTGATAATAATTGTAATGAGGACACCATTGAGTTTGGATATTGCCTAGATGACAATATTCTTGTTTAAACTCTCAGCTATGTTTTGTCGTATTTTTACACGACTGTTGTATAATTAAGTTGTATTTAAATTTATGTACCATGTATCTGGCGACTCAAGATGGGTGATGTATACCTGTTTTGGGGGCGTCACATCATACTCTACTTGACTATTCTAATGGATTGCTTGTTCCACTGCAGTTAAACTTGTTGTCTATTATATTCTATCAATTTAACATTGTTGAAGGCTAATGATAACTTATTCTGCATTATCTTAGTCATAATATTTCTTACTGGGCTAGTTGAGCTCACACTTTTACTTCCATTGTTCTCTTCAGGAAATGAGAACATAGCTGGAACTAGTCAGGGAACGGAGTGATGGTCCGAGATGGTGTTATAGTAGTCCTCACTATTCTATAAAATAGTGTGACAATAAATGTAATGATGACTCCATTTGAGTTTGGATATTGTCTAGAAGATAATATTCGTAAAAAAACTCACCATGTTGTATAATTAAGTTTGTATTTGTATTCAGTACCATGTATTTGGCGACCCAAGATGGGTGATGTATACCTATTTTGAGGGCGTCACAGTTGGTATCAAAGCTTAGCGATATGATTCCTGGCTGAGATGTGAGACAAGAACTAGGAGGGGAGAGACGGGGAATTCCTGTAATACCCGAAAATTTTAACGTATTATTAAATGAATATATTAATGGAAATAATATTTTTGTGAATATAAGTGTTATTATTTTGTGACTCGGTTATATCAATTGATTCTTATTAGATCAATGCGTATTAAGATGTGTGAATTGACAATGAGAAGTGTGAAATGCCTTGTGTGGCATAATACGAAACGAGAAAATTCACTAAGCAAGTCAAACCGGGATTTTGGAAGGTTAATCATGTTGATAATGTGATTTTGAAAGTAGTATGCACACAAGCCAATCGAGTTTGATGATAAAGCATATACTTTGTAACAATCTTATTCATTTATTAATAAAAAGTATTAATTTATTAAAGGCTTTTAATTATCTACATGATGCTATTTTATAATATGTGATAAACCCATAGTCTTAAGCAATGCTTTTAGAATAATGATGATGATCATTCTAATGAGATCTAAATTCTTAGAAAGCTTAAAACTAAAATAGTTCCCAATCATTGGATTACTAAATCGGGGATTAGTGAATCCGGATAGATTGGTACATACGCTTGCTTGCTCATTGATGAGGATGATTGATCTCATGATCATTTGTGTGGAGACACTAAAGCAAGTATGTAGGTGCTTATTAGAGAATAAGTTCATCGAACGTGGCTCGCTAAGGAATACCTAATGGAGTTTTACTTGCTCACAATAGGAATTCTCAGTAGTGATAGTAGTACAAGTGATCCTTGGACTTGAGATCATCATAGTATCTTGTGTATGATGAGTTATACTTTGACTTATTCCTTAAGACCCTTAGGGTATATCAAAGGGTATGCTTGGGTATAATAAGTTGTATATGGAGATAATGTATGATCAATAAAGAATCTACCACTTCTAATAAAAGAAGAGAAATGTCCTATGTGATTCGATAAATGACAACCCAAAGAGTCCTTGGTTAAAGCGTAATGAAATTAGAAAGGAGTTTCTAATTTGCATTATTTGGAGTCAGTGCGTTTAAGGATCGAAATACATATAATTAAATAAAATAAGACTTGACAAGAATTCCATGTCTTATATTTAATTGGGACATCAGATGGTGGAAGGATTGAATTGTCACGGTAACTATTTACTCAAAGGTACTTTTATGATTATTGTTGAAATCTATATTATCTCGGAAAGTCGTTGATCGCTTGGGAGGCTTATCCCTATCAGAGAATAAATATTATTTATTTAAATAAATTAATTGTTTAATTTATTTATTTAAATAAGATTAGAATTGTTCTAATTGATTTATTCACAACCTTTTAATATGGAGAACCTAAAGGGTCACACCATAAAAGCAAGAATAATTATTTAAGAAGTTAATGGCATAATCGTAATAATATAAAAGTTATGTATATTTAATTTAATCTATGGTGATAGAATAAATTAAATAGCTTAATATTTATTATTTAATATTTTAGAAATATTAAATATAAATTAATAAGAGGAGTCTTATTAATATTATTACAATTATTATTATTTTAATTTCTAAAAGAGTTTAGGAATTAATTTAATATAAGTACTCTCATTTATTCCTAATAGATTAGGAGGAAAAATTAATTAAAGAAGTTTAATTAATTATCCCTAATAAGATTAGGGAGCCCATTTAATTAAAAGAGTTTAATTAAAAATACCTTATTTTAATAGGGTTACTTGATATCTTTATAAGAGGAGTCTTATATCAGATATTAGATATACGTTATTCCAATTGTTGGAGAGTACGCTCCTTTTCTATAGAGATAGAAAAACTAGGGTTTAGCCAAATACCCCTTCTTCTTGAAAATTCTTTTTCCTTGGTGGATCACCTCTAGAGGCCAAACACTTGGGTGGCTAACGTTGATCAAAGGAAAGGAACCAAACCCGGTGGATTCAAGTTGAACGCGAAAAGGATTGGAGGTGAACTTGTACCTGAGGAAGCTCGATCTTTAAGGGTGTGATTTTATTCTTTATCTTTTCGTTTAATTAATAATTGTGCATAAAGGGTGATCCGGGTATATGGTTTGTAAATTTTTTAAACTCGATTTTACACGCTTTAATTATTTTTGCAATTTGATTGCGTTCTTGAATATTACAAACCTAACAGATTTCATATGTGTAATCAATACACTCGTAGACTTGTAGTAACACTTTTGTGGAAATCAATTCATGTCGTATAAAACGAGTTTAGCGATAAAAATTGACACGGGCTGAAGCTAAACCACCTTGATCAGTTAGGGGACGCAAGCAACAAGGCTGTCTCAAAGAAGATAAAACTAGCAGCAAACAAGCACTAAATGGTCGAAGAAAAAAATAATTTTTCTACTTTGGAAATTAAATGAAACAATTATGTGATGTGTGTGACATTAATAAACCATGAAATAAAGTGCGCAATTAAGTAATATTAATTGTTACTTGTTATATTAATTAATGGTTAATGGTTGTGGTGGAATATTGATCTATTGATAATATGTGATTGCAATATGTCTATAAATAGAATAAGAATTATATAAATTAATGGTTATGGAGATCCATAAATACATTAATCAAGGAAGGGAATAATTTATTTATTTGACATAAAATAAATAAGTAAGTTATTAATATAATAAGGATTATATTGATTATCATGGGCATATGAGCAATAATTAAAAATATAACTATATTATATAGTGTGGTGTGAAATTTATGTGACTATATATTAAGCCTTATAAAACTATTATGTATGAGGCAATGTGATTAAACATATTGAACTATATGTTATAAATACATTATGAAATATCTATGTGACAATATGTATATGGGTATATATTAAAATAATATACCATGAGCATATTGTAAACTATTATTTTAATAAAGTGTACCAAAGGTGATAAAATGTACATAGGTTATATGTATGTTACATTTCTATATTACATCTACTACCTTGAAACATTAATTATTAAAACTGTGACATAAGTTATCATGTGGTTATGTAAGTAGTAGAGTTGATTATGGAACTACCCGAACAATAATACCTGACTGCATTATTTTATTGCGTATATTTAATGTACATAGATTATATGATGTGAGTATATATTTAATCCCTAAATTCCTAATATGGTAACAATTGTACATTGAGATTAAATTATGGGAATTAAATAAACCAAACCAAGCCTAGATAACATGAATTGATGGGATTTTCTCTCTTGTCCCATACGTAGTGTCACCAAGTACATGAACAGTAACTCATGGATAGAATACATATTCTTCCAAAAAAGGCTAAGCCTATTTCTTCTTCCAACCTTTTAGCTGATGATTATGGTAGGGAGTGGTGGTTATGATGAGTTTCAACCACCATCTAACAACTCCTCCATAACCTTCATGCAATCCTACAATCCAGGGGTTTGATTCAATGGGAAATTGCAATGTCTGTGTAAAACTTCTTATATATATAGCAGACATGTTCATCAGTTGGGTTGCTTGGAAATTGTCTGATATTTGCTAAGTGAGAGTTGAAAGCATACAAGCATTCTTAGAGCTTAAGAGTTCATTGGAGCAAGTTCCTTTCACATTTGCAGAGGTATAGCTCTTTTTCCTTGCTTCTATTTTTAGTTTCTGTAAATAGAGTTCTTGAACTCTTAAAATTCAAATTCTTGAATTCATAGAATTGGATGTTAATGAAGTTGGGTAGGGGTTATATAGTTGTTATATGACCATATAAATATGTTTAAACTGATATATGAGTGTTTAGAATCAATTTCGTGGGTAAATTCTGTGTTTGGGCTAAACAGTTACCGAAGCATACTATTCTTGGCTCGAACTGTACATGCAGCGATTCTACTTTAATTTATACTAAAGCAGCAATAGCAATTCTTGCCATCTCGCTCCCAAATGAAGCTTCGCTTTATAATCATTATAGTATTATGACATGTACTAGCTTACAAGCATGTGTAAGGGGCATATACCAGTATATTGACTTGATGTGAGCATGTGTTAATATTCATGAATATTGAGAGTATGTGGTTGGAATGAAATTAGAACTTTAAAAACAAACTTGACATGTATGTATACTGACTTTGCAAGCATGTTAGTATGACTTAGAAATGAATGATAAACCTTTAGCTTGTGTTGTGATTAGTAAGCAAGCATGAACATGTTGGACTAACTAGTGCGCTTTATAAATGAAAATACAACTTTTGAAGTGAATGTTAACACGCTACCTTGAAGGTTAGAAATTGACACTTGTGATCATGTTTGATGTCACTATTAGACTCACTTATGTAGTATAAATATATGCATACCATGCTTGTGTGTCATATTTCAAGAAAAGCATAAACGAAGAATATTTTCAACTAAAGCGGTGTTACTTTCACATATGTGTTATGAATACTCACAAGCATGCCTAAAATGAGTTTTATAACTATCTTGTATGTTTAGAGAGCAAGCATGATAGACTTTGTGGGTTCATGACCTCGAATGGCCTTAAATGGTTGAAATGATCAATTTAGAATTCTATTATGAAAGAAGGAACCTAGATTGAATTAAGGAGCATGAAAAGACCTTTCACATGCAAAAATATATTATGTATGATTATGTGTTCAAGCCGGACAGAGACCACAAGGCAAAGAAATTGAGTTTTGGGGTCGAGGAAGGTGCAAATACACCGGCCCCAGCTTAGCTACTTGCAGTACAAGGCCATCAAGTCTGGACTTGGTCGGGCTTTTGAAATCAACTTTGGCAGTCAAATTGTATGGTACCTAAAATGCTAGAGGTGGTTTAAAACCGACTGATACATGTATATAAGTGATGGTTAGATGATGGGTAATAAGGACTTAACCTTGCGCATTCTAAATATACTTATGAAATAACTAGGTATTTGGTTTATAAACTGATGTTTTACCATATGTGCATACTTGAATCATGTCAAACTTGATAAACAAATGTGTTAGCTAATGAGCATCTTGTACTTATAATACGCTATACTAGGATTCGAAAGTATTGATTTATTAACGTGGATAAACTACGCTTAAGGCAAGTATCCGAACCCTACAATACATTGTGCAAAGTATTCTAACTCTTGCATTACTTTATTCGACGAATACCGTAAGCTTATCTCTTTGAATACAAGTTATACTACTTTCTCGTTCGCATGAGCTAGTATGTTTAAATCCTTGTGAAAGTTATTATTCATTTTGAACTTGGTATTGTTCTTGAATATTGTGAAAGAGTCGATGCCATTTGATTCGGCTAGACCATATGTTGTTAGAGTTTATGCCCTAGAGGCCAATTATTTGATATAATTGCTTAACGTTTTGATATTATATTTGATTGAATAAATGAATGATTTTATTATGGTTTTATTTACTGCGTTATGTAAATGTTAACATAATAAAAATCCTTAGAATAGTGATACAAATTATATAGTTTCAAGTATGTGACTTGAACATGAGATTATATAATTACAATTAGTATCATTGTTCTTAAGTGTCCCTAGTCGAGTATCATTGTTGATGGGATAACAATGATGCATTAAGACTAGTACGTGGATTGACTGATGACTAAATCTCATTGGTTATAAATATATGAGATATTAAGTCAATGCATAGGTACATGTTAGAGAAAGATGTACTGGACAGACCCACCATGAGAATTCTATGTGGAGCATTATGCGAAGTGTCATTAACAATTCTCATAGTGACAATGATGTAATGGTCCTCCGACCTGAAATCACTATATTACTACACGGGAATTTATGTACTTTGATATCATCAAATGTCACCTTTAATAGGGTGGACTATAAAGGTGATTATTGGGTACATCATGAATCGTGTGAGGAATATGAGTGATCTAGATGGAATTTAAGCATCCTATAAATTAGGGATGATATCCATAGGCCTCTTGATTGAGTAGGACTATGAAATGCATGGCCATCCTCAAATAGTGATTTGTTTCATATAGTCTACTCATTGATCAAGAAAACTCAGATTAAATTATGAAGAGTATGACACATTCCATGACTCGAGTTTAATCTAGGATATTAAGGTTAAAAGGATTAAATTACATTGAAACATTGGTCACGAAAAAAGGTTGCATCGAATCAATGATCTTATTATTACTCGGGTAGCAAATGATGCATTACTTAGATGTCGCTCGTCAACGCTTATAATTTTATAATATGATTTTAAAATTATTGCCAACGTAATAATAACCTATAGGGTCACACACATAAAACATAATTAAAAGGGAATTAATTTAAATTGTAAAGATTTAAATATATCAATATGATTGATAGTATTTAAATTACGAATTTAAATTAATAGGATAATTTATATATAGGTATATTAATTATGTAAGACTTAATTAAGATATATATATAAATTAGGATTTTTTTAAATTAGGTTTTGAATAATTCCTTTTAAACGCTATATATATGATATGTAGCAACCATTTTAGGTATTATTCACAAACCAAAACCCTAGCCGCTCTTAGAGAGAGACTAGAGAGAAATAGTTCCCAAATCCTCATCCTTGGTGGCTAGTACCGCAATTCCTTCTTCTGTAGATCGTAGGACGATTCGCAGAGTGTTCATGTGGATACCGTAGAGACGCAGTTCATTTGAATTGCATTGGAGATTCGACCGCATCGATTCTAGCTTTAATAATTGGTATAATTCTAACCTTTGAATTAATTGATTTTTCGCATGGATCCTGTTTAGGGTTTCTAAATTGCTGTTAAATTTTATTTTCCGTTGTACGTTTCTGTATCGAAACCTACATATGCATGTTTATAAAAGCTTTCCAAACCAATTGATTGGTGCAGAAATCTTGAAAACTGAGTTGGACAACCCTTTTGGTAAGGGGGGTGAATGTCGTTCGAAACCCCAACACATGATTGAATATTATGGTGGTGTTATGCATAACGTAAAGTATTGTAGACTGATCATCTATAGTACTTGATTTTGTTGGGTTATCAATTTAATATTGGTAACTCTAGTAGAGGTTCTACAGTCCTTAGTGACTGCTCAGTATAAATTGTTTATCTAGTTGGATGCATTGATAGTTGTTGAATTCATATATATCTGTTGATTTATATTGAATTATCATTCTAATTCCAAGAATTGTTGATATTCACTATTCATGAAATTATTCTGAAACTCTGAACTATCTTAGAGATGATACTTCGATATTCCAAACTCGTGTTAAGAAACTCTTTACCCTTGTTGTATATTACTTGCTGGGCAATTTGTGCCCATCCTTGCTTATTTAAAACCTTTCAGTTAAGGAGGAACAGGGAGGTGTTTCTGGAATAGACAAGGGCAAGGACAAGGCTACCGACTAGCTTGTTCCTTTTATGTTTAAGACTAATATGATGTATTAAGACTATGTTCAGACTATGTTTAAACTTAAGTAGGATTATGTAATAGGTCTTTATTCGATACTATTATGAAATCTATTAAGTACTGTAGGTTGCGATACTTGGGGGAATAATTATAATAAATCCTTGTATATTATTCTAAATTAGATTTTCCGTTGTGAATGTATGATTTAGTTATTATGGTAATACTTTGAGCATGTGATGAACCGAATTCAAGTAACCAAGTGGAGGTCCGAATTTGGGGGCGTCACAGGTTGGTATCAAAGTCATAGTTATAAACCTTAGGAATTAGTGTCATTTGATTATAACTCGAGAGAACTTCGAAGTTAGGAAGGAGATAAAACTCAAGTAGAATTTTCCTTGAGAGACTTAGTGTGTTATGAAATGTAATTTCATTCTATACAATGAATTTATGTTTGTTTAACATTCTAATGGAGTTGTTGTTTGTGTTATCTTATGTTGGTGATTGTAGGATGACTGACATGGGAGGACCTAGCCGAGTAGTAGAGGAGGAGCCGTGTGATATCCACGTAGTCTATAAGGCACCCTTGATAGCAGAACCTATATCAGTAGTACTCCCTAACGATGATGATGATGAGGAAGAGGTGGAGTCTGATCTGGAGGAGGATGTAACGACCCCAAAATTTATACAATTTAATTCTCGACTTCGGTCGTTAATAATACATTCAACCTCTAATTTTACATCATTAAACGATAATACAACCATTGAAATTTGCGGAATAGTTAAAATTTTTATACATTTCCTTCTTTATTGCCCTAAATCGCAACCTTTACATTACATCTCTTCGATTCATATTTATATCGTGAATCGTTACAACAAAATGACTATACAAAGTCTTACATCATAAATAGGTATCCATATACACCGGATAACTCAACTTACAATTCAACATGTTACATTCAAAATATTAAATACATTTCCCATAAAACATAAGCAATCTTCGTGAATATGGATCTCTATAATTCACGTAGCACATATCCCTACCTTAAATCTTTAACCTGCAAAAGTGGTTATTTGCAAGGTTGAGCTCGATGACCAAAAGAAAATCTAATCGCTTTCATACATCACATAGCACATAATAACATGCTCAACATATAACATACATGCTACATGTAAGACCCCGAATTTTATGAAATAAAAGTATTCAATTTTTTATAATTACTATTCATGAGTTACTATTCATGAGTTACTATTCACGAGTTACTATTCATGAGTTACTATTCACGAGTTACTATTCACGAGTTACTATTCACGAGTTACTATTCACGAGTTACTATTCACGAGTACTATTCATGAAGCATGATAAATTTTTTTTTTCGTAAGAAGGCATTACTCAATAATTGTTACAGTAATTACTGTTCAATATTATATTTTATTGATTCAATAATTGCTACGTTGATATTTTATATTATTGTTGTTTCAATAATTGTCACGGCACAGTATTTTCCATTATCGGAGCAATAATTCATATTATCTCTAATAATATTATTGATAACATTATTGGCAATGTCTAAAAAGTTCTGCTCTAAGGAGAGGTTTGGTCACCTAATCATGCTACCAAGAAGGAGAAATTCTTATTGAAAGCCCTCTTCCTGGAACCGCCTCGTCAATAATATTGTGATTATGTAATATTATTTGTGAATAATTAATTATTGATTTTTATGATGAGAAAAATATTTATTTTATGTGGATATAGATGGAGAAAATTTTTAAAGTGACAATTGTTGAAAATTAATATTTTATCTTTTTCTGATAAAATAATTCTTTTAAATATATTATTTTAATAATATATTAATGGTGATATTTTTACAGTGAATGTGGAATATATGAGTATATGAGGAGAAAGAATATTTTTGTTACAATAAATGTTTAAAACATGTTAAACATGTCGGTGGACCCCATTTACTGACTGAAATTTGATTATAGACTATAAAATCGTCTGTTTGTGGATTTCGGTCACTTTTTGTTTGGAATTTGGAAAAACTTTCTTCTGTAAAGTTGTAGAGAATTGAATTTCCTATAAAAACTCGCGAGATTCGAATTTTCTGATAAAAGAGATATTTATTATGAATTATTGAAGTTCCGAAGTTCCGAAATAATTGATTTTTTGAAAGTTTTAATTAATTTTAATAACAAAACGTTTTTTTTTGTTTTTGTCATTATTAGTGGCTGAATTCAGATGGTCGATGGTCGAGGGGTATAGGAATTTAATATATATTATATTAATATTTTATTAAATTTTCTTCTTTGGTGTTCTAAGCATTTTCCTATAAATAGGGTGCTTAGGTTAGAATTGAAAATCACATCGTAAATCAAGTTTTCTCTCTATATTATCAAGCGTTATTCTTGTGAGTATTTTGAGTATACTTTGAGTATTGCTATACTGTGCAAGTTCGTTCAAATTATTGTAGTCGTAAGCATCGCTTTTTGAGGTATCGTAAGGGATTTTAAGGGGTTATTATGTTTTTAGTTTCAAAATTTTTCTGAACCTTCAAAATTCTGGAAAAATTTGAAATGATATTTTGATGAGTTTTAGAGATCAGTCCAAAATGGCGATTTTTGGATGTATAGATTAGAGTTATGGATTTTATGAGAAAAGACTATTTTAAAAGTAACTATTTATAACTCCTTGTGATTAACTCCAAAATTGATGAAATTTTTATTGGGGGTACATCTATATAATATCAGTATACCGTGTAAATTTCAGAATTTTTGGATAAAAGTATAATTTATGATAAATGTTTAAATATTCGGTGGTTTTGGCCATATGAAAAATAGTAAATGAATTTTTAAAATTTTGAGAAAAATATATGTTCAATATGGGACTATGTTATGCTAAATCTCAGAAAAGAAATATTTTTGGAACTGATTTGGTATTTTCATGAAAATATTCTAGTTATGAGTAAATGAATTAAATATGTTATGTGAAGTAAGAAAATTGGAAAATATGATTTTATGGCTTGAGAACCATATATATAGAGGTATATGCAGATTTTTGATGAGGGTTTTGGTTATTGGTGATGAAATCTTATGAGTTTGGCATTTTATGATGATTAAATGCATTAATTAGTAAAGTGTAAACAATTTAATTAAATTGTTTATAAGTTTTAGAAATGATTAAAATATTATTGTAATATTAATAATATTAGATTATGAGATTTCTAAGTGATTTATAACATTTGGATTAAGGTGTTATAAATATGGATATGAATTTTATTATGAAACTTTATCTTTTAGTATCGAGAAGTTTTACTATGCGCGATACTAAGACTATGTATTTATACGGTACTATTCACTACAAAATGGTTTCTTCTCCACCAAATTATCGTTGATTTATGAATCTTACTTTTGAAATTAAAACCATATTTTGATTATATTGTTTTTATATAACATTCTTATAACCCTAATGATGATATTTCTCTCGACTTGAGTGTAAAGATGAGTAGATTATTGGTATGATCGTGACTATAGGTTCTCTTTGGCCAAGAGTGCAAAAAGTTGAATTGTTGACCGGTATGATCATGACCATTGAATTTACAATTGAATATTTTTAGCTTAAGTGCAAAGGTGAATTGATCAACATGGTTATAATTATTGTTATATAACTTCAAAATGATTATGTATTTCTTTGATATATGAATATCTTTGGCTCAGAGTCAAAAAAGATGACTTGTTGATGAATATCTTAGCTCAGTAGTGCAAAGATGAATTATTGTTGAATATCTTTGGCACCAGTAGTGCAAAGATGACTTGTTGAATAATATCTTTGGCTCAGAGATGCAAAGATGACTTGTTGTTGAATATCTTTGCATGTAGTGCAAAGATGAATCTGTTGATGAATATCTTCGCCGTGGTGCAAAGATGAATTTATTAGAATGATTATGAATGTGAACTGTGATTTGGTATAACCATGATCTTTGATCTTTCGTAAAGACAGTGATGAAATTATCTTCGTCCCGGATAAGAAGAGGATTTAGAACTACAATTATGATTATAAGTTATGCATGTGATTGTGGATGTGAATTGTTGATTGATGTTACAGGGATAAAACATTGTTGGTGGACTTTTAACGTGGAGAAGACAATAGACTTTATAGTCTATTCGACTCTTTTAATGGATCGCTTCGTTCACCGCAACTATGGTTGAAAAGTTTTATCATCTACCATATGTTCTAAATCTCGATTCATTATGATGAAGACTATTGATAATTTATTTATCTTTAGTCATAATATTCTTTATCGAGCTAGTTGTGCTCACCCTTTTGTTTCACAATTCCTTTCGTGTAATAAAAGTATAAATTTGGTCGAGCTGGGATAGCGAGGAATAGAATGGTGGTCTATAGATGTTGAGGGTGAGGTGAATTTAACTTGGAAGGGTGTTTTGCCACTATCATACAAGTTGTCTAATGACATACAAACTCGTGTTATCATAAGACATGGTTGTGCTCATCCATTTGCTGAGTATATTTACAAGCACTACCTATATAATCTTGGTGTTTGTTTGGAATATAATACCCAAATAGAGACAAAGGAGATAATGATATGTCAAGAGAAGACTCACCATCGGGAAGAATATGATAGTAATCTTCTCGTTTTCTTTAGGGGTCTATCAATAACCAGTAGACCCCAGCTTTTATAAATAAAGATGAATTTTCTATAAATATTATTTTTGAATATTATGGAATAATTTGATATAATGTTATAGTTGTGGGTAATATTTATAAATTTTGCAAAGTATACAAGTGGTTATATTATATTCGATTGGCCTGGGGAATATTCTTGTTTAGCAGGAATATTCGTACAACTACTCAATCATCAGGACCCTACAATGTAATTATTGTTTGATTGAAAAAAGACAAAAAATATTTTATTGAAATAACGGCGGAAGTTTTACCGCTGATACTCGTTGAACTACTCTAGTAGTAAAAGTACAATGTCGTACGTGTGGTTGCATAAGAAGACACCAGTATTGATTATCGATGCTTATGTGAGAAGTCACTTAGTTTGATTCCATTATCACGATTAATAATATGAATTATTATAATGATAATGACGCTTTTGTTTTATTCAGATTATTAACGTAATAAAATGTAAACATCTTTTATATAAAATGTAATACTTTATTAAAGTTATTTTATAAATAAAATATATTATATTTTATTATGATATAGTATTTTTTGTATAGTGTTTTGCATAGTGTTTGCATAGTAAAAAAATTTTTATATAAATAGAATATATTATATTTTATTTAAAAGATTTTTCTTTAAATATGGACCGTCGATTAAAAGTAAATCAATCTGACCGCTCATGGATTAGTTACTATGCATTCCATTTTCCTATAAATAGAAGCTCATTCCTTCATTATTTTCTTACGAATTCATTGAAACTCTAGAGAGAAATTATAGAGAGAAGCTATAGAGAGAAAGTTATAGAAAGAAGAAGAGTATTCTGCTACTTCATTACTTCTATATTCAGGTTCTTTTTTACTAGTAAGGGGGTGTTATTCTTTCTTCTTGAAGAGAACTTCATTATTCCATTCACTATTATTCTGTTGGAATAACTCGTAAAAGTGGCATACCCTATACATAACCTCAGATACGCTGTGATACCCTATACTTGGTGAAATCCTTATGTTATTCCATTGCTTATTTATTCTGCTGAATAACCTCGATACGCTGGTTTACCCTATACTTGGTGACATTCTTCTATTATTCTTCATTGGAACATCCTCGTCATGTGTTTTACACCGGACCGGTTCCGCTTTTTTATTATTCTGTTGAACATCCTGTCATGTGTTTTACACCGACCGGTTCCGCTTTTTATCATTCTGTTGAATATCCTATCTCAAGTGTTTTACACCGGATCCGGTTCCATCTTTATTATTCTCATTGAACATCCCGCTTGGTGTGAATTTCACCCCGACCGTTCCGTTATTATTATTCTCGCTGAATAACCTGCTCTCATGGCACCGCATGCATGGTGATTTCTTTTGTTATTCCATTCTTTATTATACCCAAATTGGTTAAAACTTTGACTTCTATACTCCATGAAATTAGTAGAATATCCTCGATATTTGCGTTTCATCCAAAGATCTTTTCACGGAAATATTCTTCCGATCATTCTTGAATTTTACTCTACAAAGCAAAGATTATGTTGACAATTTGACGTTAATAATTCCCCGGATAAAATAATTCTTGAACTTGTTTTATTGAATTCTTATATCATTGTCATCATCCTCATCCTCATGTTTATATTTTTTTTTTTTAAAGTCATCTGTGGCTCAGAGAGCATGGATGGACTTGGTATGATTATGACTGTGGATTATTCTGTAATCATGACCGTAATGTTACAAATGATGTGATTAAAAATCCTCAAAGGTCAGAAGTGCATTGATGGACAGCTTGTTGGCATGATCATGACCATTAATGAATACACAACTATTCTCGGCCAGAAGTGTGAGAATAATTGTGATCGTGATACTAAAGAATATCCTCGGCAGTAGTGCGTAGGGTGATTCGATGATGTGGATTATTTATTAAAGTCGAGTCTCAAATATAACAAAGATGAAAAACCTTTTAAAATCATAAAAGATAGTAGATTTTATTTTCTACTTGACTCTTTTAATGGATCGCATATTCACCGCAGCTTAAACTGGTTGTTTATTGTATTTTATCGCTTTAACATTGTTGAAGACTATTGATAATTTATTTTGCATTATCTTAGTCATAATATTTCTTCTTCGGGCTTGTTGAGCTCACCCTTTCTTTCACCGTTTCTCTTCGTGAAATGAGAACATAGCCGGGACGAGCCTGGAAACAAAGTAATGGTCCGAGGATAGCATTAGTAGTCCTCACTATTCGTGAAATAGTGTGATAATAATTGTAATGAGGACTTTTTGTTTGAGTTTGTATAATATCTAGTAGATTTATATTTGTATTTAAACTCACGCTTTATGTCGTATTGTACACCTACGATATGTTAATAAATTGTATTTAAATTCTCATACCATGTAAGTGGCGACCCAAGATGGGTGATGTATACCTAATTTTGGGGCGCCACAATTGGGTATCAAAGCTAAGGGATATGATCCTCGCTAAGATGTGAGAAAAGTACTAGAGGGAGAGATCGGGAATACCTTCGCTAGTATGACCTACCTAAGTTTTTGTGCTATTTTATTGGTCGATCGTAATATAAAGATAATTGTTAAATGTCAATTAATCTTTTGTTTTGTGGCGATCTCAAAAATGACATCCGAGAATGTTGAGAATAGCAATGGAGCACAAAGCGATCGCCGATTCACCACATATCAATAATCGTGGATAATGTGCATCGTGAAGGCGACAATCCTCATGCAAACAACAACAACACCGACCAAATGATGAATGATCAAATGTTCGAGGCTTTATGCAATTTATGCAACAAAGAAAGCGAGAGCGACTCACATCCCAAAACGTAGGTGGAAACACGGAAAACTCTCAAGGCGGTCACCGCTAAACAATTCAAGGAGCCGGGACCACCGGAGTTTAAGGGAGAGCCAAAACCACTTCAAGGCGGAAGCATGGATAAAGCAGATTACCAAGATATTTGATGTCTTGGGATGCTCCGAGGAGCAAAGGTTCCTTTCACGCTTTTATGTTGCGCGGAGAGGCGACATCGGTGGGAATCGGTAGAAACGACTCAACTCGTTGTCATCAAGATATCTTGGGAGAAGTTCCAGAGTCGCTCAACGACAAATACTTTCCTCGAAAGTATTCGCCATACGAAGGAGGTGGAGTTTATCAAGTTGGAACAAAAAACAATATGACCGTGTCGCAATACGAGGCAAAATTTGCGAGTTATCACGATTTAGGCCCCACTTGGTGGATAATGAAGAGAGAATGGCGCCAATGTTTTAAGAGGTTTGAAGTCGAGATACGTCAACATCTTATTTCTCATAAACCGTGTTTGTATTCGGATGTTGTAAATAGGGCTCGCTTAGTGGAGCGCGATAACGAGTCAACGCAACTAAAAGAGAGCAAATTTAAGAAAGTTATAATACCAAATGAGAGTAGTCATCGAAGCGGTGACAACAAGCGTGGAGGGAATCAATGTGCCGATATGGTAACCACTTCCGGTAATAATCGGCCAAAACAATAAGAATGGACATTTCAAGAAACGGAGATTCAACAATGATGGAAAGACGTCCAAGACCAAAGACCACGTTGTTAAGGAAGGAGAAAGACCACCTATCATATGCTTCAAATGCGAGAAGAGGGACACATCATCCGAATCGCGCTACGCCGTTCAAAGCATGTTATAATTGTGGAAGAGAAGGTCACTTAGCTCGATTTTGTCGCCATCAAGACAAATTCAACTAGGATGGAGGCACCAAAGGTCATTCCCGTAAAAGTCAAAACCAGAGTGCAAGGGAGAGCGTTTGTTGTGACCTCCCAGAGAGCAAGGAACCCGAATGAGGTCATCACGGGTAAGCTTATCATAAACTCTAATGAAGTCTACACTTTATTTGATACCGGGTTCTACCCATTCTTTTATTTCTCCTACTTGCGCCATCGATTAAATTTGACTCGAGAAATTAGACTTTGACTTATCTCGTGGAAACTCCGCTGGGAGAAACCTTCATTACATCCACCGCTTATAAGTCTTGTTTGGTTCAAATCGGCACCCTCACATTACCTCGTCGATCTTATTTCATTAAAAATACTTGCATTTGACGTGATTCTAGGGATTGATTGGTTAACTACTTATCATGCAAAATTGATTGTTTTCGTAAGGTTGTTAGCTTTCATATTCCTAATCAACCTATTATGCTAATTCAAACGACCAAACCATTAAAATCAATCACTACTCATCTCAAGCCATAAAGCTATTCGCTTATTGAAAAATGGATGTCAAGCTTTCTTATCTCATGTCACGATTTAAACAAAAATACGCCGCTTTTGAGCGATATTTCTATTGTTAATAAATTTCCGACGATTCTCAAAGAACTTCCCCGCCTACCCCCAGTGAGCGTGAAATTGAATTTTGTATCGACCTTGAACCCGGTACAAAACCTATTTCCAAAGCCCCATATCGAATGGCTCCTATTGAACTTCGTGAGTTAAAGACCCAACCGCAGGAATTGTTAGACATCGGCTTTATTCGTCCTAGTACTTCTCCTTGGGGTGCTCCTGCTCTATTCGTGAAGAAGAAAGATGGGAGTATGCGACTTTGTATTGATTATCGGGAGTCAATCATGTCACCATCAAAAATAGGTATCCATTGCCACGTATTGATGACCTGTTTGACCAAATTGCAAGGAGCCAAATTCTTTTCAAAGATCGATCTTCGCTCCGGATATCACCAATTGAAGATTAGAACCACGACATTCCAAAGACGGCTTTAACTCCCTAAGACGGCATTATGAATTCCTAGTCATGTCCTTTGATTGACTAATGCTCCCCGCGCTTTCATGGATATGATGAACCGAGTATTCAAGGAATATTTAGATCACTTTGTGGTCGTCTTTATTGATGACATCCTTATTTATTCCAAAAGCCGTGAAGATCATGAGCAACACTTGAGGTCGACACTCCAAAAGCTTCGTGAATATAAGCTTTATGCCAAGTTGAAGAAATGCGAGTTCGGCTTGAAGAAGTAGCATTCCTTGGGCACGGGTATCAAGTCATGGAATATCCGCTGACCCAAAGAAAGATCAAGCTATTCAAAGTCGGGAACAACCTAAATCAAAGGACCAAGCACGTAGCTTTCGGCTTAAATTGGTTATTATCGGAGATTCGTGGAAGGATTTTCTCGAATCGCTACTCCATTGACTCACCGACTCGAAAAGATACAAAGTTCTATTGGAGCGAAGAATGTGAGAAGAGTTTTCAAGAACTCAAGAAGAGACTTATTTCAAAGACTGCTCGACAATACCATTTGCCTTGAGGGATTTGTCATCTACAAAGATGATGCTTCGAGCAAAGGGTTGGGATGTGTTCTTATGCAACATGGAAAAGTTATAGCCTATGCCTCATGACAACTCAAAGAATATGAGAGGAATTATCCTACTCATGATCCGGAGTTGGCAAATGTGTTGTTTTGCACTTAAAATTTGGAGGCATTACTTGTATGGGGAGAAAGTGGAGATCTTTACTGATCATAAAAGCCTCAAATATTTCTTCACTCAAAAGGAACTCAACATGCGACAACGACGCTGGCTTGAACTGCTGAAAGATTATGATCATACCATCCAATACCATCCCGAAAAGCGAAACGTGGTAGCCGATGCATTGAGTAGAAGATCGTATGCAAGCACGAAAAGGCGTTATTGTCAACACAAAGGCCCATTTTGTGTGACTTGCAAAGGATGGAGATAGAGTTAAAGACTCTGTGACGCATGTGATGATAGCAAATATACGAGTAGAACCGACTTTAATCGATAAAGTTAAAGTCGCTTGCAAGCTACACACTGAGCCGATGCGTATGAAAAAAGAAAGTGCAAGAGGTGCTATGCCGGAAGCAAGAATCGATGAAGAAGGAATACTTCGAGTCAACTCCGCACTTTGTGTTCCTAACGACCGATTTAAAGTATAATATCATGATGGAGGCGCACAACACACCATTTGCAATCCATCTCGAGAGTACCAAATGTATCATGATATTCGCTATACATTTTGGTGGAGCAATATGAAGAGAGAGATAGCGCTGCTTATCTCAAGGTGTCTAACTTGTCAACGAGTTAAAGCGAGCATCAAGTACCAAAAGGTCCATCAGCAACCACTTGAAATTCCGTAATGGAAGTGGGAGCACATTACCATGGATTTCAAGCACGGCCTTCCTAAGGTTTCTCAAGGCATTGATGCGATTTGGGTCATTGTTGATAGATTGACCAAGTCCGCTTCATTTTCTTACCGATACGAGAAACTTATACACTTGAACGCCTTGCTCAGTATGTACATAAACGAGATTGTAAGATCGCATGGTATGCCTAAGATCCATAGTTTCGATCGAGACCCAAGATTCACTTCAAGATTTTGGGTTAGTTTGCAAAAAGCTATGGGCACGGACTTTCACGATTTAGCTTTCAGCATATCATCCTCGCATTTGACGGACGGACAATGGAGAGGACTATTCAAACTCTTGAAGATCTATTAAGACTCGTGTTCTTGATTTCAAGGAGTTGGGACAAGTTTTTACCATCGGTGGAGTTTTCCTACAACAACAGCTTATCAAGCAAGTATTGGCATGGCTCCATTCAAGCGCCAGATGGAAGAAAGTGTCGTTCTCCAAAGAGATTGGGGATGAGGTGGGTGAAGCAACGTTGTTGGGACCGGAGTTGGTACGTATGACTACTAAAAAGATTCAAACGATCCGACAACGATAAAAAACCTCACAAAATCGATAAAAGAGTTATGCCGATCTTCATCGAAAGGACGTGGAATTGAATATAGAGATCATGTGTTGTTAAAAGTTGCTCCATGGAAAGGAGTTACAAGATTTGGAAAGAGAGGAAACTTAATCCTCGATTCATCGGTCCATTTTTAATCCTCGATCGAGTAGGAACCGCGGCCTATAGACTCGCTTTTCCGCCAAATATGTCTCGTGTTCATAACGCTTTTCACATATCCATGTTACGTAAATATGTGAAAGACCCGAACCATATTATCGAAGTTAGAACCCGGATTTAAATAGCGGAAGATTTGACGATGAAGAGGTTCCTGCTCAAATTTTGATAAGAAGGAACATATTCTACGCCCAAGGTTATACCTCAAGTCAAAGTTTTGTGGAGGAACCACGATGTTGAGGAAATGACTTGGGAGTTAGAATCAAATGAAATCAAGGTATCCTTACCTCTTCGACATACCAGTACGCACCACTAATTTCGAGGGCTTAAATTTCATAAGAAGGGAGGTTGTAAGACCCCAGCTTTTATAAATAAAGATGAATTTTCTATAAATATTATTTTTGAATATTATGGAATAATTTGATATAATGTTATAGTTGTGGGTAATATTTATAAATTTTGCAAAGTATACAAGTGGTTATATTATATTCGATTGGTCGGGGAATATTCGGTTTAGCAGGAATATTCGCATAACTACTCAATCATCAGTGGACCCCACAATGTAATTATTATTTCTGATTGAGAAAAGACAAAAATATTTTATTGAAATAACTATTTAAGTTTTACCGCTTGATACCGCTGAACTACTCTTAGTAAAAAGTACAATGTACGTGTGGGTTGCATAGTAGCACACCTGTATTGATTATCGATGCTTATGTGAGAAGTCACTTAGTTTGATTCCATTATCACGATTAATAATATGAATTATTATAATGATAATGACGCTTTTGTTTTATTCAGATTATTAACGTAATAAAATGTAAACATCTTTTTATATAAAATGTAATACTTTATTAAAGTTATTTTATAAATAAAATATATTATATTTTATTATGCATAGTGTTTTGTATAGTGTTTTGCATATGTTTTTGCATAGTAAAATGTTTTATATAAATAGAATATATTATATTTTATTTAAAAGATTTTTCTTTAAATATGGACCGTCGATTAAAGTAAATCAATCTGGACCGCTCATGGATTAGTTACTATGCATTCCATTTTCCTATAAATAGAAGCTCATTCCTTCATTATTTTCTTACGAATTCATTGAAACTCTAGAGAGAAAATTATAGAGAGAAGCTATAGAGAGAAAGTTATAGAAAGAAGAAGAGTATTCTCGCTACTTCATTACTTCTATATTCAGCCTTTTTACTGTAAAGTGGTGTGTTATTCTTTCTTCTTGAAGAGAACTTCATTATTCCATTCACTATTATTCTCATTGAATAACTCCGTAAAAGTGGCATACCCTATACATAACCTCAGATATCGCACGGCGATACCCTATACTTGGTGAAATCCTTATGTTATTCCATTGCTTATTTATTCTCATTGGAATAACTCAGATACGCGGGTTTACCCTATACTTGGTGACATTCTTCTATTATTCTGCTGGAACATCCTGTCTGTGTTTTACACACCCACCGGGTTCCGCTTTTTATTATTATTCTGTTGGAACATCCTCGTCATGTGTTTTACACCGGACCGGTTCCGCTTTTTATCATTCTGTTGAATATCCTATCTCGTGTGTTTTACACCGATCCGGGTTCCATCTTTATTATTCTCGTTGGAACATCCTCGTCTTGGTGTGAATTTCACCGACCGGTTCCGTTATTATTATTCTCATTGAATAACTCGCCTGTAACCTGCAATGCGCAAGTACCGCATGCATGGTGATTTCTTTTGTTATTCCATTCTTTATTATACCCAAATTGGTTAAAACTTTGACTTCTATACTCCATGAAATTAGTAGAATATCCTCGATATTTCATGCTTCATCCAAAGATCTTTTCACGGAAATATTCTTCCGATCATTCTTGAATTTTACTCTACAAAGCAAAGATTATGTTGACAATTTGGACGTTAATAATTCTGGATAAAATAATTCTTGAACTTGTTTTATTGAATTCTTATATCATTGTCATCATCCTCATGTTTATATTATTTTTTTTTAAAGTCATCTCGTGGCTTCAGTAGAGCATGGATGGACTCTGGTATGATTACGACTGTGGATTATTCTATGTAATCATGACCGTAAATGTTACAAATGATGTGATTAAAAATCCTCGGTGGTCAGTAGTGCATTGATGGACGCTTGTTGGCATGATCATGACCATTAATGAATACACAACTATTCTTGGCCGTAGTGCAGAATAATTGTGATCGTGATACTAAAGAATATCCTCGGTAGTAGTGTGTGGGTGATTCGATGATGTGGATTATTTATTAAAGTTTGAGTCTCAAATATAATGAAGATGAAAAACCTTTAAAATCATAAAAGATAGTAGATTTTATTTTTTACTTGACTCTTTTAATGGATCAGATATTCACCGCAGCTTAAACTGGTTGTCTATTGTATTTTATCGCTTTAACATTGTTGAAGACTATTGATAATTTATTTTGCATTATCTTAGTCATAATATTTCTTCTTGGGCTAGTTGAGCTCACCCTTTCTTTCACTTTGTTCTCTCAGAAATGAGAATATAGTTTGGACGAGTCTGGGAAACGAGTGATGGTCCCGAAGATAGCATTAGTAGTCCTCACTATTCTTCGTGAAATAGTGTGATAATAATTGTAATGAGGACTTTTTGTTTGAGTTTGTATAATATCTAGTAGATTTATATTTGTATTTAAACTCACAGCTTTATGTCGTATTGTACACGACAGATATGTTAATAAATTGTATTTAAATTCTGTACCATGTAAGTGGCGACCCAAGATGGGTGATGTATACCTAATTTTGGGGGCGTCACATCAACCAAGGATAATTCTGTGGCCATATGATATCTACCATAACCTAAAAGCATGGCCTCCCATGTACGAAGGTTTCCATGAGCACTTCCCAAAGATTCTAATTTCTAAAACAGTTTTTGACTATACCTTTATGTAAGGTGTCATTGTGACGTGCTACAGTTGGTATATATTTGTATCCAAACTCACAACATATGTGTTGTTGTATTTTGCACGACAATTGTTGTAATAAAGTTGTAGTTATTTTCCGTACCATATATTTAGCGACTCAGAATGGGTTGGATGGAATGGACCTATTTTGGGGTCGTTACATTTGGTATCAGAGCTTAGGGATATGATCTCTGGCGGAGATCGGGATTAGAACTAGGAGGGGAGAGATGAGTAAATCCTTCGCTAGTGTGTCCTACCTAAGCTTATTTGTTGGTCACTCATAATATCGGGATATTATGTGATATGTTAATTTGTTAAATTAACCCTTGTTTTGAAGTCGTATTCTAGAATGATATCCCAAATACGGTGAGATGAAAGCAATGGAGAAATCATGATGACATGGGAGATAGAATCGAAATGAAAACAAGGTATTCTCAACTCTTTGAAATACCGAGTGCACGTAAATTTCTGGGACGAAATTTCATAAGGAGGGAGATTGTAAGACCCCTAATTTTATGAAATAAAAGTATTCAATTTTTTTATTCATAATTACTATTCATGAGTTACTATTCACGAGTTACTATTCATGAGTTACTATTCACGAGTTACTATTCACGAGTTACTATTCACGAGTGCTATTCATGAAGTATGATAAAAAAAAAATTTCGTAAGAAGGCATTACTCAATAATTGTTACAGTAATTACCGCTTGATATTATATTTTATTGATTCAATAATTGCTACGTTGATATTTTATATTATTGTTGTTTCAATAATTGTCACTGTGATATTTTCCATTATCGAGCAATAATTCATATTATCCGAATAATATTATTGGATAACATTATTGGCAATGTCTAAAAAGTTCTGCTTCAAGGAGAGGTTTGGTCACCTAATCACTTGCACCAAGAAGGAGAAATTCTTATTGAAAGCCCTCTTCCTGAACCGCACTCATTGTCGATATTGTGATTATGTAATATTATTTGTGAATAATTAATTATTGATTTTTATGATGAGAAAAATATTTATTTTATGTGGATATAGATGGAGAAAATTTTTAAAGTGACAATTGTTGAAAATTAATATTTTATCTTTTTCCGATAAAATAATTCTTTTAAATATATTATTTTAATAATATATTAATGGTGATATTTTTACAATGAATGTGGAATATATGAGTATATGAGGAGAAAGAATATTTTTGTTACAATAAATGTTTAAAACATGTTAAACATGTCTGGTGGACCCCATTTAATTGGCCAAAATTTGATTATAGACTATAAAATCGTCTGTTTGTGGATTTCGGTCACTTTTTGTTTGGAATTTGGAAAAACTTTCTTCTGTAAAGTTGTAGAGAATTGAATTTCCTATAAAAACTCGCGAGATTCGAATTTTCTGATAAAAGAGATATTTATTATGAATTATTGAAGTTCCGAAGTTCCGAAATAATTGATTTTTGAAAGTTTTAATTAATTTTAATAACAAAAACGTTTTTTTTTTTGTTTTTGTCATTATTAGTGGCTGAATTCAGATGGTCAGATGGTCAGAGTGGGTATAGGAATTTAATATATATTATATTAATATTTTATTAAATTTTCTTCTTTGGTGTTCTAAGCATTTTCCTATAAATAGGGTGCTTAGGTTAGAATTGAAAATCACATCGAAATCAAGTTTTCTCTCTATATATTATCAAGCGTATTCTTGTGAGTATTTTGAGTATACTTTGAGTATTGCTATACTGGTGCAAGTTAGATTCAAATATTATTGTAGTCGTAATCTTTCTTTTTGAGGTATCGTAAGGGATTTTAAGGGTTATTATGTTTTTAGTTTCAAAATTTTTCTGAACCTTCAAAAATTCTGGAAAAATTTGAAATGATATTTTGATGAGTTTTAGAGTGTGTCCAAAAATGGCGATTTTTGGATGTATAGATTAGAGTTATGGATTTTATGAGAAAAACTATTTTAAAAGTAACTATTTTAACTCCTTGTGATTAACTCCAAAATTGATGAAATTTTTTATTGGGGTACATCTATATAATATCAGTATACCGTGTAAATTTCAGAATTTTTGGATAAAAGTATAATTTATGATAAATGTTTAAATATTCGGTGGTTTTGGCCATATGAAAAATAGTAAATGAATTTTTAAAATTTTGAGAAAAATATATGTTCAATATGGGACTATGTTATGCTAAATCTCAGAAAAGAAATATTTTTGGAACTGATTTAGTATTTTTCATGAAAATATTCTAGTTATGAGTAAATGAATTAAATATGTTATGTGAAGTAAGAAAATTGGAAAATATGATTTTATGGCTTGAGAACCATATATGAGGTATATGCAGATTTTTGATGAGGGTTTTGGTTATTGGTGATGAAATCTTATGAGTTTGGCATTTTATGATGATTAAATGCATTAATTAGTAAAGTGTAAACAATTTAATTAAATTGTTTATAAGTTTTAGAAATGATTAAAATATTATTGTAATATTAATAATATTAGATTATGAGATTTCTAAGTGATTTATAACATTTGGATTAAGGTGTTATAAATATGGATATGAATTTTATTATGAAACTTTATCTTTTCGTATCGAGGTTACTTATGCACGATATCTACGATACATATATCACGAATACGGGGTACTATTCACGACAAATTGGTTTCTTCTCCGACCAAATTATCGTTGATTTATGAATCTTACTTTTGAAATTAAAACCATATTTTGATTATATTGTTTTTATATAACATTCTTATAACCCTAATGATGATATTTCTCTTTGACTTGAGTGTAAAGATGAGTAGATTATTGGTATGATCGTGACTATAGGTTCTCTTTGCCAAGATGGTGCAAAAGTTGAATTGTTGATCGGGTATGATCATGACCATTGAATTTACAATTGAATATTTTTAGCTTAAGTGCAAAGGTGAATTGATCAACATGGTTATAATTATTGTTATATAACTTCTGAAATGATTATGTATTTCTTTGATATATGAATATCTTTGGCTCGTAGTGCAAAGATGACTTGTTGATGAATATCTTAGCTTTTGTAGTGCAAAGATGAATTATTGTTGAATATCTTTGGCACGTGTAATGCAAGATGATGACTGTTGTTGAATATCTTTGGCTCAGAGTGCAAAGATGACTTGTTGTTGAATATCTTTGGCATGTAGTGCAAAGATGAATCTGATGATGAATATCTTTGGCGTGGTGTGCAAAGATGAATTTATTAGAATGATTATGAACAGGAACTGTGATTTGGTATAACCATGATCTTTGATCTTTCAGGTAAAGACAGGTGATGAAATTATCTTCGTCCTGGATAAGAAGAGGGATTTAGAACTACAATTATGATTATAAGTTATGCATGTGATTGTGGACAGGAATTGTTGATTGATGTTACAGGGATAAAACATTGTTGGTGGACTTTTAACGTGGAGAAGACAATAGACTTTATAGTCTATTTGACTCTTTTAATGGATTGCTCGTTCCGCTGCAACTATGGTTGAAAAGTTTTATCATCTACCATATGTTCTAAATCTCTGATTCATTACTGATGAAGACTATTGATAATTTATTTATCTTTAGTCATAATATTCTTTACTGAGCTAGTTGTGCTCACCCTTTTGTTTCACAATTCCTTCGTAATAAAAAAGTATAGTTGGGTCGAGCGGGGGATAGCGAGGGAATAGAATGGTGGTCTATAGATGTTGAGGGTGAGGTGAATTTAACTTGGAAGGGTGTTTTGCCACTATCATACAAGATGTCTAATGACATACAAACTCGTGTTATCATAAGACATGGTTGTGCTCATCCACTTGCTGAGTATATTTACAAGCACTACCTATATAATCTTGGTGTTTGTTTGGAATATAATACCCAAATAGAGACAGTGGAGATAATGATATGTCAAGAGAAGACTCACCATTGGGAAGAATATGATAGTAATCTTCTCGTTTTTCTTTGGGGTCTATTGGGTCAACCAAGGATAATTCTGTGGCCATATGATATCTACCATAACCTAAAAGCATGGCCTCCCATGTACGAAGGTTTCCATGAGCACTTCCCAAAGATTTTAATTTCTAAAACAGTTTTTGACTATACCTTTATGTAAGGTGTCATTGTGACGTGCTACAGTTGGTATATATTTGTATCCAAACTCACAACATATGTGTTGTTGTATTTTGCACAATAATTGTTGTAATAAAGTTGTAGTTATTTTCCGTACCATATATTTAGCGACTCAGAATGGGTTGGATGGAATGGACCTATTTTGGGGTCGTTACACTACAATTCATTTAACAAGTATAAAGATTGAGTTCTTACTCAATCAACATGCTTTACTAAATCAATGTAGTCATAAGTTGACATTAATATTTCATACATTCGACATATATATAAGACAGATCATGCTCTTTTCAATAAAGATTTAAAACAGTTAATCACCGATTCACATAGCAAATAGGAACTGAAAGACTTGCCTGATTCATAGTTTATGAACTACGACTTAACTACTTAACGCGTATCTATACTTCGTGTATTCCTACACAGTTATATAATCATGGATTCACATCCATTAGTCATATATTTTATACATTCTTAATATAATAATAACGTTACATTGTTTCCTAACTAGGTTTGTAAAACCTACCTTTCAATTTCTCATCACGCTCTTAGAATAGCTAAGTATGTATAGGTATACCTTAACAACTCATACTTACACCAACATTCATATATATCATTCACACACTTGACTCGCTATGTGTTCGACACATATTTAAAGTTCATAGATACGCGATCTACATCGTTCTTACATTTTATAAACTTTAATAAAATTTAACAACTCTGTGTTTTATATAACCATTACATGATCTCATGCATAAACATCATGTATGTTAAGTATTATAGCTTTAGACAATCATTACACATATGCTTTAAGGTTCAGATCAACGTTAAAAAAAATTAGGTATCATTGCCCTGTGGCGCAGCTGCGCTAGAATTAGGCCTGGGATGGGCGCAGCTTCGCCGTCCCCTGGTCAGACCAAAGTTGAGTATTTTCTGGTGCCATATTGGTTCTTAGCATGTATAACTGTTAACACGTATCTTACCCACATGTTATGAGGTCTTAGCCCAAGTTTGGTGCCTCTTGTATTTATCTTAAGTTGTTTTACACTTTATAGCTTTATTGTTATTTATTTCACAGCTAAGTAAGTTCATACAACAAGGTCCTAACTACATGACCACCAACGAGGTTAAACAAATTTCAATATACATGCTTACATGTAATCATATGACTAGCATGGTTTATGACTTGAAATCTTACTTTAAGACTTGTATAGTTCATAGTATGTATATCTAATAGTGTGCACGTACCCATCATGTCTAAAGGCATAAAATTTTTATCATGTTTGCATATATAGGCCATGTTTAAAGACCCAAAAGTTACTAGTATGTCATCCTACAAGTTCAGAAGTTTAGACAACACAATGCTCAGGAATAATGTTTTCAAAACATCTAAGTTTCTTTTTAAAACACATACTAAGTCATGCTAATGCTTTCTATTATGAGTAAGGAAATCTTCTATTTCATGTATAATATCATGCATTTTCATGATACATCACTGAGAATAACATATTTCATCGTCGGGAGTGCTATACTTGCGTATGTGCTCGCTCGACGCTCTCCGATCGCCACCAAATACGTAATAGTCACAAAGATGACTATTTTGACCCTTGCTAACGTCCTCAAATTGAAAAATGTAAAGCCCAGAAGTTGTAGGTCTATTCGTCCTCGTTACGGATCATCTTGAATCACCTCAATCGGAGTTCGTATGAAAATGTTATGCTTAATTTACTGCAGCGGTCGGGCGCAATTCCAATCATTCTCGATGCCAGTAATGCAAGCCCTTAATTGGCCTTGGGGATAGCGCATCGCACCCCAAGTCGTGAGAAACGGTCTTCGTGCTCGCTTTCTTGATTATTACAGACCCCTTACTCCTTCCAATGATTATAACATGAGTTATACTCATCCAATTCAGTCCATTTTTGATTCTATAGGTTTGTAACTCATAAAACTACAACATACCAAATACCCATCAACTAACATAAACATTAATTAACCTTAATATGAATTTACAACTCATGTTCATTCTAATTGTTCATGTTTTGACAATTTAGCGAATTCATTCACTACGAATTCATTTCTCAATCATTTCGATTCATTCAACTTTCGTTATTTTCATAATTCAACATACTAACAACATATATTATCAATTTAATATTATATCATGACTTCATCATAAATTTTGATTCCAAAACAAGCCCTAATGTATATATATCAATAAAACTCAATTTCTAAAACATGTTTTCATGGATTTGATTTCTGAAAAATCATTTCTAGATAACAACTAAACGATTATAAACATCTAACAACACATATATATAACATATTTAGAAATTCATCCAACTAAATTTTCAAATTTAAAGGATAATTCAAGAATACCCAAACTAAGAAGAAACTAGGTGATTTACCTCTTAATTCTTGTTTAGCTTTGTTAGGAGATGTTAGAGAATTGTTACTTCCTTCTTGTTTTCAAGGATTTCTCTTCCAATTGCCTCCCAATTCCTCTATAGAGCTCTCACTTCCTCTGTATTTTCTCTTCTAGCTTTGGCCTTAGGCATTAGGAACAAAACACGTAACCTTCATATAACTGATATAAACATAATGCGTATACATTATGGCCTATCAGTTACAAAAACAAAGGGTCACTAGGCCATGTTTAGCTAGCCCCCAAAATATCCTTTTTAATTTAATTTAATTTTTTTTAACAATCCTTCTTATCATATGATACCCTTGTCACACCCATTAACTATTTGAATTGAATTAATCTCAATTCATTAATAAATCAATTAAACCTTACTAATAAAATTATAGCTTCTATTTAGCCAATATAATTATAATTTTATTTAACAATCATTAATCCTCTAATTTAATTACTTAATTAAATTAGAAAATCACCAACACATTAACGTAATAAATATGCACAAATTATAAAATTATTTATCACCAATTTATTTAATATCATCATAGTTAAATAAATTATTCCATAATAATTTCCATTGAATATTTATTTTAATCCATAAATATTTGAACTAAAATATTTATTTTACTTGATAAATATTTTAATTATTTACGATCTCACAATCATAACATATTAACATATATATTTATATGTAACATAAATTACTCTCTCATATCATAATAAGAATTTTATTTATTAAATTCTTATTTTAATAATTTTCAAAAATTTGGGTTGTCACATCCTTCTCTCCTTATAAGGATTCCGTCCTCGGAATCACCGAAACCCTACCTTACTCAGGTTTTCATCAAATCTCTTCGTTGAATAACTATCACAAATTACCTTAATATAGGTTTTATATTTCCTACTCCCACCATTATTCATAATAAATTCTTGTAAGTTTTATTTCGTAACTTTCACTTGAACTCAATTATATTTTGAGTATTATATATTATTTAACCCATTCATTTCCTTTTCTAAGGATCATTATCATAAACACTCAGGATATTACATTCACCCATTCTTCTAAGAATTTTGTCTTCGAAATTTTATTTATTAATCTTCATTCATTCAATCTATTAAAATAGATTTTATATTAATACTTTATTCTTTCATTGGGTTCTATAACCACTTCTTTCCACAAAGATCTTTCTACAATTATTAAACTTTTCTATTAAAAGTTTTACATTATTCTTTGATAACTCATCTCCTTCTCATTTCAAAATTTCTTTTCTCACTTATTCAATATATTCATCATTCAGTGTCACATTCTACGACTCACTTCTTTCTAAGGAATAACATCCTTACCACATTCATCTTTTAGAATAGCAAGAATCTTCTACAATTGCTTAATAATTGGGAAGTAGTATGAATAACTCAGGAATTTAAAAGATTCCAAATCATGCTGAGGGTCATAAGACCTTGAACTATGTCCACGGTTATAAGTACTCTTTCAACTTAAACCTTAACAGTCATTAGACTATAAGGACTCCCGTACTTAGGGTGTTAATCCTTAAATGCACGATGTATTATGCAAAAAATTTAAACGCTTATGCGTATGTCCATAGTTATAAGTAATCTTTCAACTTAAACTTTAATAAATCATAAGACTATAGGGACCCCTCGTTACTTAGGGTGATCGTACCCTTCCGTCACAATGTATTGTGCACAAACATCTCAACGCCTCCGCGTAATCCCCTATAAAAGGGTTGTTCATCTCAGCTTTTCAACATCTGAATCCGCACCAAAAAAATTTAGTTTGGCATAACTTCTCAAGAAATGCTTGAATTTCATGAACATCTTTCAATAATCGTCTAGCTGAATCAAATATCACAGACTTCTACAATAATTCGTACATCAATCGAAATATACATATACATATACATATACATATACATATACATATACATATATATATTCTCATATCTTAAAGAAATCTCAAAAACATTTTTATGACGTTATGATACCGCACTGTATTTACAGTCCGTTGAGGATTCCGTCATTTGTTGATTTTATCATACTACATCATACCATAGTGGGTTGACGATCCTTAGATCACATCCAACACTAAGTAATACTGCATTGATGACTCCATCGCTTTTATCATCTCTGCACTAGGTTCCATGATGCATTGATGATATATAAAAAAAAATATTTTAATATATTTCAAATCATTTTTGTCTAGCCGAAGAAATTAGCATAGATATACGAATAATGGTATTGTTTTTAAACTCATTGGTTTCATCTTTTGATCCAATGTTTTTCAAGAAAATAGAAGTGCAAACATCAGCACGAAGTCAATAAAATTCAAAAATCTAGCAAAGCTAGAAGATTTGGAAAACCTATATCTCCACTTTCTATACTGATCCATTACTTAATAAATCTATATATCCCCATAATTCTCAATTCTTCATTCATAACTTATCTATACCCTAGTATAGTTCATCAAACTTACTTCACATTAGAAATTCAGGAACTTGCCACAAAAATATTAGTTTAAGAACTTGTCCTAGTCAGACCATAGGCGTCCATTCGCTGAGGGATTCAAAACATACCATATTATTGTGAGTCACGAACTTACCATATGCATTAGTTTTAAGAACCGCACATAATCCTAATAATATCTAACTAATCTTAATAGTTTCTAACTATCAAATATATACATGAGAAAAGAATCACCTTTTCGCCACATATACATTGATAGCGCGACACCAACATTTCAATGATTATCAATGTGATAAACTTAGTGCAAGCACAAACCCTCGCCCATACAAAGATTTGTATAACTCAGCCATCACATGAGTCCTCAATTGAAATCCCACCTAACTCTATCTTACCCTTAACTTGCTCTTTGCTCAATACGAATTCCTCGTATCACATCATCTATAACTCCTCGTGAGTTATCTCGTACTATTTCATAGTACATCATCTTCATAACATCAAGCTATAATTATTCAAACATTACAGACCATCTTTCCTTTATAACTGAAATAGATCAAATCATGATCTTATTCTATAATCATCTCCCTTAAAATTCTTTTCTTAACTCATGATTGTTTTGTTTTACGATCCTCTTTCTTTCCTTTTTCATCACACGTCTCCATTTTCTATACTTTATACACATCGAGTCTCTAACAGTTTCAATATGGTACGCAGAGTGGTTTCCCACAAACAACCAACAAACTAGGTTTCGAGTTACTAGTTCGTATATACCTCCGCTCCGTGGAGGAATCGTTTAGCCCAGATACCATACATCAACCATTAAAGAGTACAATTGTACCATACTGAAATATAACTTTTTGATTCTTAACTTCTTTATCATTCTCTTCTTATAAACATTGTCTATTTATTATCACCTTACATCCTTATTATTGGAGTTGGGTAACCCTGCATTCATCCTCCTTATGACTCTGCGAGATTCTTCTTTGAATCCTCTCACACATGCTTTAATCCTTTCTTTATAAATTTCTAAAATTACTTCTTATTATTCAAACTCTACTTGAGCTTATTCTTTCATTATCATCACCTTCCTTCTCTAAGGTTATAGCCTACGGTACTCCTACCTAAGATTTATAACCTATAGCTTTGATACCAACTGTAACGACCCCAAAATTCATACAATTTAATTCTCGACTTCGGTCGTTAATAATACATTCAACCTCTAATTTTACATCATTAAACGATAATACAACCATTGAAATTTGCGGAATAGTTAAAATTTTTATACATTTCCTTCTTTATTGCCCTAAATCGCAACCTTTACATTACATCTCTTCGATTCAAATTTATATCATGAATCGTTACAACAAAATGACTATACAAAGTCTTACATCATAAATAGGTATCCATATACAGCGGATAACTCAACTTACAATTCAACAACATGTTACATTCAAAATATTAAATACATTTCCCATAAAACATAAGCAATCTCCGTGAAGATGGATCTCTATAATACACGTAGCACATATCCCTACCTTAAATCTTTAACCTGCAAAAGTGGTTATTTGCAAGGTTGAGCTCGACAAATTTCAAAAAATCTAACTAATTTTCATGCATCACATCACACATAATAATAACATGCTCAATATATAACATACATGCTACAATTCATTTAACAAGTGTAAAGATTGAGTCCTTACTCAATCAGCATGCTTTACTAAATCAATGTAGTCATAATTTGACTTTAACATTTCATAGATTCAACATATATATAAGACAGGTCATGCTCTTTGCAATAAAGATTTAAAACAGTTAATCACCAATTCTCATAGAAAATAGGAACTGAAAGACTTGCCTGATTCGTAGTTTATGAACTATGACTTAACTGCTTAACGCGTATCTGCACTTCGTATATTCCTACACACTTATATAATCATGGATTCACATCCATTAGTCATATATTTCATACATTCTTAATATAATAGTAACGTTACATTGTTTCCTAACTAGGTTTGTAAAACCTACCTTTCAATTTCTCATCATGCTCTTAGAATAGCTAAGTATGTATAGGTATACCTTAATAACTCATACATACATCAACATTCATATATATCATTCACACACTTGACTCGCTATGTGTTCGACACATATTTAAAGTTCATAGATACGCGATCTACATCGTTCTTACATTTTAGAAACTTTAATAAAATTTAACAACTCTGTATTTTATATAACCATTACATGATCTCATGCATAAACATCATCTAATGTTAAGTATATAGCTTTAGACAATCATTACAAATATGCTTTAAGGTTCAGATCAAAGTTAAAAAAATTAGGCATCATTGCCTCTACCATGCAAATGTGCAGCTAGAATTAGGCACGGATGGGCGCAATGCTACTGTCCCCAACCGCACAAAGTTGAGTATTTTCTGGTTTCATCTTGGTTCTTAGCATGTATAACTATTAACACGTATCTTACCCACATGTTATGAGGTCTTAGCCCAAGTTTGGCGCCTCTTGTATTTACCTTAAGTTATTTTACACTTTATAGCTTTATTGCTATTTATTTCACGGCTAAGTAATTTCATACAACAAGGTCCTAACTATATGACCACCAACGAGGTTAAACAAATTTCAATATACATTCTTACATGTAATCGTATGACTAGCATGGTTTATGACTTGAAATCTTACTTTAAGACATGTATAGTCCATAGTATGTATATCTAATAGTGTGCACATACCCATCATGTCTAAAGGCATAAAAGTCTTATCATGTTTGCACATATAGGCCATGTTTAAAGACCCAAAAGTTACTAGTATGTCATCCTACAAGTTCAAAAGTTTAGACAACACAATGTTCATGAATAATGTTTTCAAAACGTCTAAGTTTCTTTTCAAAACACATACTAAGTCATGCTAATGCTTTCTATTATGAGCAAGGAAATCTTATATTTCATGTATAATATCATGTATTTTCATGTTACATCACTCAGAATAACATATTCCATCGTCGGGAGCGCTATACTTGCGTATGTGCTCGCTCGATGCTCTCTAATCACCTCCAAATATGTAATAGTCATAAAGATGACAAATTTGACCCTTCCTAACGAACTCAAATTGAAAAATGTAAAGCCCAAAAGTTGTACGTCTATTCGTTCTCGTTCCGGATCATCTTGAATCACCTCAATCGGAGTTCGTATGAAAAAGTTATGCTTAATTTCTATCGGCAGAAGCGAAGCGGTCAATTGTTACTAATGCTCAGCATTGTATTTCTACGCCCAATTGGCCATGGGGGCAGCACAGCTGCGCCCCAAGTCGCAGAATAGGCCCTCAGGCTCTGCTCTTCGCGATTACACAGACCCTTGCTCCTTCCAATGATAATAACATGAGTTATACTCATCCAATTCAATCCATTTTTCGATTCTATAGGTTTGTAACTCATAAAAATACAAAATACCAAATACCCATCAACTAACATAAACATTAACTAACCTTAATATGAATTTACAACTCATTTTCTTTCTAATTGTTCATGTTTTGACAATTTAGCGAATTCGTTCACTACGAATTCGTTTCTCAACCATTTCGATTCATTCAACTTTCGTTATTTTCGTAATTCAACATACTAACAACATATATCATCAATTTAATATTATATCATGACTTCATCACAAATTTTGATTTCAAAACAAGCCCTAATGTATATATATCAATAAAACTCAATTTCTAAAACATGTTTTCATGGATTTGATTTCTGAAAAATCATTTCTAGATAACAACTAAACGATTATAAACATCTAACAACACATATATATAACATATTTAGAAATTCATCCAACTAAATTTTCAAATTTAAAGGATAATTCAAGAATACCCAAACTAAGAAGAAACTAGGTTATTTACCTCTTAATTCTTGTTTAGCTTTGTTAGGAGATGTTAGAGAATTGCTACTTCCTTCTTGTTTTTAAGGATTTCTCTTCCAATTGCCTCCCAATTCCTCTATAGAGCTCTCTCTTCCTCTAAATTTTCTCTTCTAGCTTTGGCCTTAGGCATTAGGAACAAAACACGTAACCTTCATATAACTGATATAAACATAATGCGTATACATTATGGCTTATCAGTTACAAAAACAAAGGGTCACTAGGCCATGTTTGGCTAGCACCCAAAATATCATTTTTAATTTAATTTTTTTTAACAATCCTTCTTATCATATGATACCCTTGTCACACCCATTAACTATTTGAATTGAATTAATCTCAATTCATTAATAAATCCAATTAAACCTTACTAATAAAATTATAGCTTCTATTTAGCCAATATAATTATAATTTTATTCAATAATCATTAATCCTCTAATTTAATTACTTAATTAAATTAGAAAATCACCAACACATTAACGTAATAAATATGCACAAATTATAAAATTATTTATCATCAATTTATTTAATATTATCATAGTTAAATAAATTATTCCATAATTTTTTCCATTGAATATTTATTTTAATCCATAAATATTTCAACTAAAATACTTATTTTACTTAATAAATATTTTAATTATTTACGATCTCACAATCATAACATATTAACATATACATTTATATGTAACATAAATTACTCTCTCATATCATAATAAAAATTTTATTTATTAAATTCTTATTTTAATAATTTTTAAAAATTCGGGTTGTCACATCCTTCCCTCCTTATAAGGATTCCGTCCTCAGAATCACCGAAACCCTACCTTACTCAGGTTTTCATCAAATCTCTTTGTGGAATAACTTCAACACATTACCTTAATATAGGTTTTATATTTCCTACTCCCACCATTATTCATAATAAATTCTTGTAAGTTTTAGTTCATAACTTTCACTTGAACTCAATTATATTTTGAGTATTATATATTATTTAACCCATTCATTTCCTTTTCTAAGTATCATTATCATAAACACTCGGGATATTACAGAGGAGCCTTTGGAGGAGGAGCCCGAGCCTATAGAGGACTCTGACGAGGCTACTTTTTGAGGATCGGATGTTAGGAGAGTATGAAGAACATATTTTAGAGTTAGGATGTAGAGTAGAGGAGCTTGAGGATGAGGTTGAGGAGAAGGATTCTATGTTTCAGAAGTTGAGGGACGATGACCATCAAAGAAAATTGGCGATGCAGGAAATGAAGGTTGAAATTTCTCACCGTAAGGAGGTAGGGATCCAGATGGGAGCTTTATTTCACCGAGCGGTGGCGAGGAATTTTGAGATGGTAAGAAAGCTAGAGGAATTAGAGCAGAAGGTTTTGAGTAAGAGGACAGAGAAGAAGGCTCTCTGAACTCAGTTAGAGATGGAGGTGATGGATAGGATTCACTTCGAGGAGAAGTGGGAGGAAGCCAATGATAGGGCAGATGATCTAGAAAACGAGGTGCGGTGAAAAAGAAGGAAGATGAATAAGATGGGCAATCTCTACGCATGGCCATGGAGAGATTGATCGATGGGGTAAATCATTACCCAGCTGAGCAAGGACAAACCCGACATACCATAAGCCGAGACATGGTGGTGCACATTACACAGAAGGAATATCGAGCGCCGTGGAGCGTGGGATGTTAGATTGAGTCTAGAGGATGAAGACTAGTAGTTGCTATATTTTGTTTATGTGTTGTTTAATATTTTGTTGTAATCTCAGTCTTTTGTGTAAGACGTGAGGTAGTAGTAAAACCCCAGCTTTTGAAAAGTGTTAGAGGGGTAGTAAGTTATATATCCCCGTCTTTTGTGATAATAGGGGATATGTGATATCATTTAAAGCAGTATGCTAGAAAAGAACATGTGATGTAACCATTTGGCATATGAATATAAATGGTCTTATTTCAGAAACGTGTTATAAACCTGAGTTCTTTTCTATTGTGAATGTGTCTAAGTAAGATAATTAGAAAATAAAATGAAAAATTTTGTGATGCAGAAAATGCCGCCCAGACGTAGAATATTTGTCCCAGAAGAGTCAGTTAATGATGAGAGAGGTCCAGTAGATCTGATACAGAGACTGGTAGATTTATTGGGAGAAGCTTTGAGGGGAAGAAACGAACATGTACCACCCGTTCCCCATGCTGTCCCAGTAACAACCTTCAAAGATTTTAAGAGTGTAGGACCCCCGGAGTTCACGGGAACCACTGACCCGATAGTTACGCAAACCTGGATCAAGGAGATCGAGAAGGCCTTCACTATCGTTCGCGTGGGTGAAGACCAGAAGTTAGTATGTGCCACATACATGATGAGGGGAGAAGCGAACTATTGGTGGGAAACTAATCAGCAGAGAGCGGGAGAATGAACGATAACATGGGAGAGGTTTACTACGTTGTTCTTCGAGAACTATTTCTCGAAGAGTATGAAGAGTAGGATGGAAGTAAAATTCGTACAGTTAAAACAAGGTGATATGACGGTGGCATAATACGCAGCTAAGTTCAATGAACTAGCGCGATTTGCAGAGCACCAAGTTTTGGGTGAGGAGAGAAAGGCGAGACGTTTTGAGCAAGGGTTAAAGCCATGGTTGTATAATAAGGTATCAGTCTTCTAGATTGATTCCTTTATAACGTTGTTGGAGAAGGAAATCATTGTAGAAGGTGGCAGTGAGGCCTTAAGTCTATATCATAAGGAGAAGAAGGACAAGAACGCTGGTAGTGAGCATCGTGGAGGAAGCAGCAACGGAGGAAGTAACCCCGGAAAGAGGAAATAGGAAAATAACAACAACAGAAATAATAACCAAGGTGGGAGTCACTGGGGAAACTTCAAGAAGAGGATCGAAGCTTGCAACAAATGTGGAAGAAGTCATCAGGGAGAATGTTGGAATAGAAAGAACACCTGCTATAATTGCGGCTAGGAGGGGCACATATCGCCAAATTGCCCAAAGCCAAAGAAGATCAGGGGTTGTTTTGCTTATGGATCAACAGAGCACCAGATAAAGGATTGCTCGAAGAAAGGAAGCGGTGGAACTGGAAAAATCCAAGGACGAGGAAGTAAGTTGATGATTGGTGGACCTGTGTAACCCAACCGATCGACCTTTCGAACCTTTAACATGACGGTCCAAGACGCAGTGGTTGCAAAGGACGTGGTGTCAGGTATAATCCTAATCAATAATATAAATGCTTATGTATTATTTGATTTGGGTGCCACCTGTTCCTTTGTATCTGAAGAATTTGCTAGTAAACTTAGTAAACCCCGAGAACGTTTAGAAGATCCTTTGAACATAAAAATTGCGAATAAAGAAATAATCCCTGTAGAATAAGTATATCGAAATTATCGCGCAAACATTAGAGAACGTGAACTGAGCGTAGACTTGATTCCTATTAGACTAGGAGAATTCGACGTCATACTGGGGATGCATTGGTTATATAACCATGCAGCAGTAATTGACTATCAGAACAAGTGTGTGAACCTTCAGACTCCGAGTAAGTTTAAGGTAGTGTTTTATGGTAGCTCATCGCTTAAGCAATCGTGTTGCGTTACGATGATGCAGGCCAAGAAATTGCTAAGGAAAGGGTGTGTAGGTTATTTAGCTTACATCGTGGATGCCCGGAAAAAGGGAATAGAGATTAAAGATATACCTGTAGTGAGTGAATTTCAGGATGTGTTTCCGGACGATCTACCAGGCCTTCCGCTAGACAGAGAAATCAAATTCGTAATAGACTTAGCACCGGGAAAGACACCGATTTCGAAAGCTCCATATCATATGGCGCCAGTAAAAATGAAGGAACTGAAGATACAACTTCAAAAGTTATTAGATAAGGGATACATTCGACTGAGTGTGTCTCCTTGGGGAACACCAGTGTTATTCATTAAGAAAAAGGACAGATCGATGAGGCTCTGTATCGATTATCGAGAATTGAACAGAGTAACAATCAAAAATAGATATCCACTACCAAGGATAGACGACTTATTTGATCTACTAAAGGGAGCAAAGTGTTTTTCAAAGGTCGACTTATGGACGGGATATCATCAACTGAAATTAAGGGATGATGACATACCAAAGACTGGGCTTCAAACCCGCTATGGACATTACGAGTTTTTGGTAATGTCATTCGGTTTAACTAATGCTCCGATAACATTCATGGACTTGATGAATCAAGTTTTCTACCCATACTTGGATAAGTTCGTAGTAGTTTTTATCGATGACATTTTGATCTACTCAAAGACAAAGGAAGAACACTTCGAACATCCAAGGATTGTTTTAGAGGCACTACGAAAGGAGAAGATGTACGCAAAATTTTCTAAGTGCGAATTTTGGATGAAGAAGATTCAATTCTTAGGCCACGTGGTGGATGAGAATGGAATCTCAGTAGACCCCGAGAAGGTCGAAGCAGTAAGTAATTGGGAACAACCGAAAACTCCAATGGAGGTGAGAAGTTTCTTAGGGTTAGCTAGGTAATATCGAAGATTCATCCAGGATTTTTCTAAGATATCAACCCTGTTGACTAATCTGACGAGGAAAACGATAAAATTTGTATGGACCGACAAATGCAAAGAGAGTTTTCAAGAGTTGAAGAAGAGATTGAGTGAGGCACCTGTATTATCATTACCAGATGATACGGGAGGATTTTTTGTGTATAGTAATGCGTCGCATAGAGGACTTGGTTGTGTGCTTATGCAACACCGCAAAGTCATTGAGTATGCATTACGACAATTGAAGGATTACGAAAAACGATACCTTACTCATGACTTAGAGTTAGCGACAGTATTTTTTGCGTTAAAGATATGGAGACATTATTTGTACAGAAAAAAATGTGAGATATACACGGACCACAAAAGTCTGAAATATATCTTCACACAGAAGGAGTTGAATATGTGTCAGAGGAGGTGGTTAGAATTAATCAAAGATTATGTGACACCCCCAAATCCGGGTACTTCAATTCCACTGGATTTGGTGTTCACTGTACAAATATCATCTATCTATCTACCCATAATAAATGCAAACCATGCAATAGATAGAAATAATAATAAATCTCCCCTTATGGGGTTACATCAACTACATAATAAATACAATCCCAGGTTACTCTAACCTTAAACATTTGTGCGGAATCATAAACAATTAAGTTTTAAACAACATCATTAACTTAAGTCTTAAACAAATACATCATCATATAAAATAATAAGTCTTCATCATTTGTTAACCTTGCCTTTGCCTTTACTAGTAGAAGGTTCGTCGGTTCTTTCGTTCTTAACTGCAATGTTATTATTACGCAAGAGTGAGCACAAATGCCCACAAGTATAACAATGAAATAATAGTATAATAACATGCGAGTGAATCAAAGACATCTGAATAAAAGCTCAACTTTTGAATCAAGAATGAATAACAAGAATCAAAAGATTTCTGAGGGTCATAAGACCTTGAACTATGTCCTAGGTTATCAAGGGTTATACTTGAAACCTTTAATGATCGTAAGACTATGGACCTTTCTACTGAGATTAGGCGATCACCCTTAGCCTCGGTGATCCCGATTAATCACGGCTTCGACTTTGGATGGATCTATCAAATTACTTTTTTTATCGATCACGTGCCCAAGAAATTGCACTCGTTTAATCCAAAATTCGCATTTCAAAAACTTGGCATATAACTTTTCCCTTCTCAATACTTCCAACGTTAATCTCAAATGCTCTTCGTGTTCTTCTTTGGTTTTTGAATAGACCAAAATGTCATCTATAAATACCACTACGAACATGTCCAAAAATGGCTTGAACACACCATTCATTAGTCCCATAAATGCTGCAGGAGCATTCGTAAGACCAAACGACATTACTAAAAATTCGTAGTGACCGTATCGGGTTCTGAACGCAGTCTTTGGTATATCCTTCGGCCTCACCTTCAATTGATGATAACCGCTTCTCAAGTCTATCTTTGAAAAGTATCTCGCTCCCTTCAATTGATCAAACAGGTCGTCGATCCTCGGTAATGGATATATGTTCTTAATCGTGACCTTATTCAGTTCTCTGTAGTCAATGCAGAGTCGCATCGATCCATCCTTCTTTTTCACAAACAACAACACCAAGGCGCCCCCCACGGCGATACGCTTCGGTTGAATGTACTTCTTGTCCAACAATTCTTGTAGTTGTACCATTAATTCCTTCATCTCTACTGGTGCCATTCGGTATGGTGCCTTCGATATTGGAGCAGTTCCGGGCGCCAAATCGACCATTAAAGAGTACAATTGTACCATACTTAAATATAACTTTTTGATTCTTAACTTCTTTATCATTCTCTTCTTATAAACATTGTCTATTTATTATCACCTTACATCCTTATTATTGGAGTTGGGTAACCCTGCATTCATCCTCCTTATGACTCTACGAGATTCTTCTTTGAATCCTCTCACACATGCTTTAATCCTTTCTTTATAAATTTCTTAAATTACTTCTTATTATTCAAACTCTACTTGAGCTTATTCTTTCATTATCATCACCTTCCTTCTCTAAGGTTATAGCCTACGGTACTCCTACCTAAGATTTATAACCTATAGCTTTGATACCAACTGTAACGACCCCAAAATTCATACAATTTAATTCTCGACTTCGGTCGTTAATAATACATTCAACCTCTAATTTTACATCATTAAACGATAATACAACCATTGAAATTTGCGGAATAGTTAAAATTTTTATACATTTCCTTCTTTATTGCCCTAAATCGCAACCTTTACATTACATCTCTTCGATTCAAATTTATATCATGAATCGTTACAACAAAATGACTATACAAAGTCTTACATCATAAATAGGTATCCATATACAGCGGATAACTCAACTTACAATTCAACAACATGTTACATTCAAAATATTAAATACATTTCCCATAAAACATAAGCAATCTCCGTGAAGATGGATCTATATAATACATGTAGCACATATCCCTACCTTAAATCTTTAACCTGCAAAAGTGGTTATTTGCAAGGTTGAGCTCGACAGCCCAGCAAAATCTAATAGTTTTCATGCATCACATAGCACATAATAACATGCTCAATATATAACATACATGCTACAATTCATTTAACAAGTGTAAAGATTGAGTCCTTACTAAATCAGCATGCTTTACTAAATCAATGTAGTCATAAGTTGACTTTAACATTTCATAGATTCAACATATATATAAGACAGGTCATGCTCTTTGCTATAAAGATTTAAAACAGTTAATCACTAATTCACAAAGAAAATAGGAACTGAAAGACTTGCCTGATTCCTAGTTTATGAACTATGACTTAACTGCTTAACGCGTATCTGCACTTCGTATATTCCTACACACTTATATAATCATGGATTCACATCCATTAGTCATATATTTCATACATTCTTAATATAATAGTAACGTTACATTGTTTCCTAACTAGGTTTGTAAAACCTACCTTTCAATTTCTCATCATGCTCTTAGAATAGCTAAGTATGTATAGGTATACCTTAATAACTCATACATATATCAACATTCATATATATCATTCACACACTTGACTCGCTATGTGTTCGACACATATTTAAAGTTCATAGATACGCGATCTACATCGTTCTTACATTTTAGAAACTTTAATAAAATTTAACAACTCTGTATTTTATATAACCATTACATGATCTCATGCATAAACATCATCTATGTTAAGTATATAGCTTTAGATAATCATTATAAATATGCTTTAAGGTTCAGATCAAAGTTAAAAAAATTAGGCATCATTGCTTACATTAGGCAATTGCTAGCGCTAGAATTAGGCTTCGGGATGGGCGCAATGCATTGTATCCCCCCGCCGCACCAAAGTTGAGTATTTTCTGGTTTCATCTTGGTTCTTAGCATGTATAACTATTAACACGTATCTTACCCACATGTTATGAGGTCTTAGCCCAAGTTTGGCGCCTCTTGTATTTACCTTAAGTTATTTTACACTTTATAGCTTTATTCCTATTTATTTCACGGCTAAGTAATTTCATACAACAAGGTCCTAACTATATGACCACCAACGAGGTTAAACAAATTTCAATATACATTCTTACATGTAATCGTATGACTAGCATGGTTTATGACTTGAAATCTTACTTTACGACATGTATAGTCCATATTATGTATATCTAATAGTGTGCACATACCCATCATGTTTAAAGGCATAAAAGTCTTATCATGTTTGCACATATAGGCCATGTTTAAAGACCCAAAAGTTACTAGTATGTCATCCTACAAGTTCAGAAGTTTAGACAACACAATGTTCATGAATAATGTTTTCAAAACGTCTAAGTTTCTTTTCAAAACACATACTAAGTCATGCTAATGCTTTCTATTATGAGCAAGGAAATCTTATATTTCATGTATAATATCATGCATTTTCATGTTACATCACTCAGAATAACATATTCCATCGTCGGGAGCGCTATACTTGCGTATGTGCTCGCTCGATGCTCTCTGATCACCTCCAAATATGTAACAGTCACAAAGATGACAAATTTGACCCTTCCTAACGACCTCAAATTGAAAAATGTAAAGCCCAAAAGTTGTACGTCTATTCGTTCTCGTTCCGGATCATCTTGAATCACCTCAATCGGAGTTCATATGAAAAAGTTATGCTTAATTTATCGCAGCGCAATTTCGAAGCGGTCAATTGTTACTAATGCTCAAAAGGCAATCTTTCAATTGGCCTTGGGGCAGCATCTGCCTGCGCCCAAGTCGCAGAATAGGCCCTCAGGCTCTGCTCTTCGCGATTACACAGACCCTTTCTCCTTCCAATGATAATAACATGAGTTATACTCATCCAATTCAATCCATTTTCGATTCTATAGGTTTGTAACTCATAAAAATACAAAATACCAAATACCCATCAACTAACATAAACATTAACTAACCTTAATATGAATTTACTGTTAGGTTTGTAATATTCATAACGCAATCAAATTGCATAAAAAGTGCGGAAGCGTGGTAAAATCAGAGTTTAAAAATTATTTACAAACCATAAACCCGGATCATCCTTTATGCACAATTATTAATTAAACGAAAAGATAAAGAATAAAATCATACCCTTGAAGATCGAGCTTCCTCAGGTACAAGTTCACCTCCAAATCCTTTCGCGTTCAATCTTGAATCCACCGGGTTTGGTTCCTTCCTTTGATCAACGTTAGCCACCCATGTGTTTGGCCTCTAGAGGTGATCCACCAAGGAAGAATAAAATTCAAGAAGATGGGTGTTATGGCTAACCCTAGTTTTCTATCTCTATAGAAAAGGCATACTCCCAACAACTTGGAATTATTACGTACTTTGTTAAAGTCAACAACCCATACCACCCATAATAAGACTCCTCTTATTTATAGATATGGGCAACCCATCTTAACAATTAAGGAATTGGGTTTTATTTAATTAATTAAATTCTTTTAATTAATTAAGCTCCCTAATCTTATTAGGGATAATTAATTAAACTCCTTTAACTAATTTTCCTTCCTAATCCAATTAGGAATAAATGAGAGTACTTATATTAAATTAATTCCTAAACTCTTTTAGAAATTAAAATAATAATAATTGTAATAATATTAATAAGACTCCTCTTATTAATTTATATTTAATATTTCTAAAATATTAAATAATAAATATTAAGCTATTTAATTTATTCTATCACCATAGATTAAATTAAATATACTTAACTATATTATTACGATTATGCCATTAACTTCTTAAATAATTATTCTTCCTTTTATGGTGTGACCTTTTAGGTTCTCCATATTAAACCAAATTAATGAATAAATCAATTAGAACAATTCTAATCTTATTTAAATAAATAAATTAAACAATTAATTTATTTAAATAATATTTATTCTACAATAGGGATAAGCCTCCCTAGCGATCAACGACTTTCCGGATAATATAGATTTCAACATTAATCATTAAAGAACCTTTGAGTAAATAGTTACTTAAATGCAATTCAATCCTTCCACCATACAATGTCCCAATTAAATATAAGACATGGAATTACCACAAGTCTTATTTTATTTAATTATATGTATTTCGATCCTTAAATGCACAACTCAAATAATGCAAATTAGAAACTCCTTTCTAATTTCATTCGCCTTAACAAGGACTACCGGATTGTCATTTATCGAATCACATAGGACATTTCTCTTCTTTATTAGAAGTGGTAGATTCTTTATTGATCATACATTATCTCCATGTACAACTTATTATACCCAAGCATACCCTTTGATATACCCTAAGGGTCTTAAGGAATAAGTCAAAGTATAACTCATCATACACAAGATACTATGATGATCTCAAGTCCAAGGATTACTTGTACTACTATCACTACTGAAATTCCTATTGACAGAGCAAATAAAACTCCATTAGGTATTCCTTAGCGAGCCACGCTCAAATGAACTTATTCTCTAATAAGCACCTACATACTTGCTTTAGTGTCTCCACACAAATGATCATGAGATCAATCATCCTCATCCAATGAGCAAGCAACGTATGTACCAATCTATCCGGATTCACTAATCCCCAATTTAGTAATCCAATGATTGGGAACTATTTTAGTTTTAAGCTTTCTAAGAATTTAGATCTCATTAGAATGATCATCATCATTATTCTAAAAGCATTGCTTAAAACTATGGGTTTATCACATATTATAAAACAACATCATGTAGATAATTAAAAGCCTTTAATAAATTAATACTTTTATTAATAAATGAATAAGATTGTTACAAAGTATATGCTTTATCATCAAACATGATTGGCTTGTGTGCATACTACTTTCAATCTCCCACTTGCACTAAAGCCAATCGTCATGGTATCTTATACTCTTCTTCTCTAAGTGACGATTATCCTGCTGTTGGATAAGCTTTAGTTAATGGATATGTAATGTTGTTCATGAGAGTCCACTATCTCTATAGTGATTTCCCATCTTTCAATGATTCTAATAATCAAATGAAAGTGCCACAACACATGTTTAGATCCAAGATGAGGCTTAGGAACTATTCCTAGTTCTGTAATGAACTTTTAATCCAAACAATCAACTTGCAGCTTCATTTATAGCTATATACTTTGTCTTTATCACTAAACCAAAGAACTCTTTCTTTGTTTGGAACCTTTCTAATTCACTGCACCACTGTTCAAGATAACGCTTTACCTTAAAGTGGATTTTCTGTCATCTTGGTCTGTTTGAAAAACTTGAGTCTGTTAAGCCCTCTAGTTTTAATTTAGACCCACCATAAATATGATCACATCCTTAGTAATCTAGGTTAAGCACTTTAAGATATTTTCATTGACTCATAGTGTACCTCTCCGAATATGACCGATCAACATCAGGTCTCGTATATTTCATTGCATACATGATTGTCACTCATGCGACCTCTCTTTTTGGAATCTATGGGGACTATTAAGAGAGATACACTCCATGGCTCATCAACATGAAACATCTCTTGGAGCTTGCCATGCTAAACGACTTTAGCATCAAATGAATATACGTTCCTTAGGTTAAGTCGAGCATCCTCTTAAATCTATCTATATAGATTTTTATCCCCAATTAAGATACTCTTCCCAAACCATTCATGGAGGAATGTTTAGACAACTTTATCATTACTGATTGTAGCATTAGTATGTCATTCCTTATCCTTAGTATATTAACATATAATATTAGGAATGTCACGGCGCCCCTACTGTCCCTTTTGTACACACTAGAAGTCTTACCTCATCGAATGTAACTCTGGATCATCATCTTCTATGATGTGTACCTCATCATCATCATCCATGATGAATCCATACCTCCTAGGTATCTTTGGTACTATTTCAGATTTACGATTGGGCCAGGTACAATAGGTCTATCTACAGGTTCCTCTTATTCGACTTATAGTGTTTTGTGGTTCTTGAACTTTTCAAGATCTATTATCCTCCCACTAGCCCTTCAATGATAAACACCTTTATCTTAGAAGGCAGCGTGTTTCGTAACAAACACCTTTTGCTAAGTAGAATTATAGAACAAATACCCTAAACTTACTTTAGGATGTCCCACAAATCGACACTTATAAAATCTTGTCCCAAGCTTATCCTTTGAAACCTTTTCACATAAGTTGGACAACCCCTTATCTTAACATACTTAAGATTAGGAATCCTCCCTGTCCATAACTTTTATGGAGTCTTGAAATGGGATTTTGAGGTTACCATTTTCGTAGATATGCAGCCATTTCTAGGACATTATCCCAGAAGGATACTGGAATGTCGGTAAAATCATTATGGACCGTACCATGTCCAACAAGGTATGATTTTTCCTTTCAGATACATCAATCAATTATTGCATATCAGGAGGCGTCCATTATGAGAAAACCATTTAAGATGATCTAGAAACTTATTGCACAAGTATTTATCCCTTGATCTAATCAAAGAATCTTGATACTTTGCCAATTTGTTTCACTTCTGAATTCTTTGAACCTTTCAAATAATTCACACTTGTATTTCAGTAAATACACACATTCAACTCTTTGAATGATCATCTCCTTTTCTTATACTAGTTTGTTCAATTTGCAAAATATATTTTTCACGTAAGTCAAGTATACAAAATTTATTAAGTAATATTCCAGTTCTATACAAAACATTATTATTATAAATAGAACAACAATTGTTCTTAATTATAATACCAAAGATTTCATTGTCCAACAATAAAATGGAAATAATATTTTCAACGAGAACTGGAATACAATAACAACTTATTGACTTAATAGATTTGCCCAGTAAGCGATCTTAAACTATAAGTTTCTATAGCTAATGCAAACAACCTTTGCTTCATTTTCCGCATATAGGATTACTTATATTTGTTTAGCTTTCTACTACCTTGGTCCTTCATAAATCTATATTTATGATAACCAAAGTCGGTATCCAATACCCAAGTAGAACCTTGACTTAAAGAAAAATTTATTTCAATCATGAACAAAAAGCGTATTATGTCAAAACTTCACTAAGCTTCTTTGGTTAGCCTCTCGCGCAAGACGCTTCTCGCAGTTTATTTCCAGTGTCCAGGCTTGTTGCAGTGGAAGCAAGCTCCTTTGCTATCCATATCAGTTTTGTTCTTATTATCCTTTGTTTATGCCTTTCTATTTACCTTCTTTGAATCGTTCTTCTTTTCAGAAGATCCTTTGGCCCCTACTAGTAAGACTTAGTCTTTCTTGGTTGGAAAGTGACTCTCAACATTTTTCAACATGTTAAGCAAATCAGCAAAGCTGATATCTAGCTTGTTCATATGAAAAATTCACAACAATTGTGAAAGGAGTCCGGGAGTGAATGCAAGATCAAATCTTGGCTCAACTCTCCATCCATGACAAAACCAGTTGTCCTAATTGATCAATCAAATTGATTATGTTAAGGACTTTTTGTCTGTACTATAGTGCCATTGGCCATTCTAGATCGAAAGAGCTCCTTAGATATCTCGATATCTATCAGGTCCTACTTTCCTCACCATCAACTACTTGATGTGCGGGGAATATAGTAGGAGCATCCATAGTTTCATCTTGACGTCAAGCTCGTTACTCATGGATGCGAGCATGATGCATTGAGCCAATGTGCATCATCTTGCCACTTTCTAAAAGTAGTAATCTCTTCCTCGAGGCATTATTCTGCGCAACCATTGTAGGGATAGGCGTATTAAGGACATAAGATAGCTTTTCAACTATGAGAACTATTCTCAAATTCCTTAACCAATCCGCTTTAATTGATTACGATTAATTTAGCATCTAATATGCTTCGCGAGGATAGTAATTTTAGACATTGTAAAATTACGTAAATGAATTTGTAATTAACAACATTTTAACATACATTCTATTATTAATTACCAAAATAAATTAGGTCTTGTTTTAAATTGGTATCTCCCACTATTTTCTTCAAACTATATTACCCTCACTTATATAGTTCGGCAAAATCTAATTAAAGATTTGCTAGTGAGAATAAGGATCCCATTTCAAATGTATATAGCCTTGTGGTGACACAACAAACTATATATAAATAAATAGGTAGACAACTTTTGTCAATTACATCAACTATGCAACTCCTTGTATTTTGCCTCTTAGATTATTTTGATCAAGTGGTGGCACATCCGAATCAAAATTATCCAAGTTAAGTCCCACCTAGCACTCCATATATTCAAAAAAAAAATATCATCCTTGTGGTGACACAACAAAACAATATTGTTCAATTTTCTTTATAAGCATCAAATGTGATAAATTAACATCTTAAATACTTAATACTTGCCTTGTGGTGACACAACAAACTCATATTAAATATTTAATACTCTATTAATTTTATCATGCTTTAGAAAGCGACGCTTCGATATTCCAAATATCTTTGAACGCTTAGGACTTAATATAAAAAATTGAGGGTTTGTTATTAATTTGTCTCATCTTGTTTAGCGCAGCATTTACATATATATATAAAAATACGCGTCATATTAATGAACATCGCGAAGCATGTTTGCATAATATATAATATATATAGAATAAGCATGCACATATAGAATACTATATTCTACCCGGATTGATTATGGACTTTTATTCTAGTTTGGTTCACTAGAGCCACCAAGTGAACCAAAAGGTCAAACCCTAGGGGTGCAAGAAATAATATTTAAATATAACTATTACATTTAAACTCGGGCTCCATTATAAACGGGTCTTCAAGCGCTCCTTACTCCTTGATCTCTAATTTTTCAAATTAATTCTAACTATTCCTATTACAAAACTATTTAAAATAAATAGAAACCTTGATCGTGAGTCGAGGGAAGTACATGGGAGGAGATAGAATTTACATTAAGAAAAATTAGAGAAGAGGAGGCACGCTGAACCTCATTTAATAAAACCCATACATTCACGCATCCAACTAAAATAAAATCCAATCGCATTGGTCAATAGTCCATAATCAATCCCATTTATTATCATACACATCATCATATATCATCAATAAATAACATTCATCTCATGAATAATAAACATTTAATATATATATTGATATCATTTAATGGGCAAATTTAATTAGTATAAAATCTAATTTTTGAATTAAAATAAACTCCTTTATTTTAATCCAAATTTAAATCAAAATAAAACTATTTTATTTTAATTTATCCAATTTTGAATAAAATAAACTATTTTATTTTAATCAAAAACTTTAATCAAAATAAACTCCTTTATTTTAATTAATTATGGAATCCAATTCCATATATATATATATATATATAAAAAATCTTTAATTAAAATAAACTCTTTTATTTTAATTAATTATGGAATCCAATTCCATGTACAAAAAATCTTTTATTAAAGGAAACACGGATATTCTTTCCTATTCACAAATAAACTCCTTTATTTTGAATAATATGAAATCTTATTCCAAATTTAAATAAACTCCTTTATTTAAGGAAACATGGATTCTTTTCCTATTCATAAATAAACTCCTTTTATTTTGAATAATATGAAATCTTATTTCATATCTAAATAAACTCCTTTATTTAAGGAAACAATAGAATCAATTTCAACTCTAATTAGTTATCATGGAATCCAATTCCAACTCTAATTAGTTAGCATGAAATTCTAATTTTAAAATTAAAATAAATCTTTTATTTTAATATTAAAATAAACCTTTTATTTTAAGATTAAAATAAACCTTTTTATTTTAATTATAAAATTATTTAAAATTAAAATAAAACTTTATATTTTAATATTAAAATAAACCTTTTATTTTAAAATTAAAATAAACTTTTATTTTAATTATATAATAATTAAGAATATATATATATATATATATATATATATATATATATATATATATATCTGTTCCTTTTGCTTTTTCAACAAAAAAGTGACTTCCTTAATCTTAAACTAAAAAAAAAACGTGACTGCCAACATGGCTGTAATTTTTTTTTTTTTTTATTATCGGCACTTTTTTTTTTTTTTTTAATTAATTGCATAACCTGCTTTTTCTCGATTTCCGTGCTAACATGTAAAGCCTTGTGAATTGTTGCTGATTTCCTGTTGCACGACAGCATGATATTACAAAAAAAAAAAAAGAGAGAAGCCGTGCATGCCTTGAAAACCGTGACTTTGTTTACTCAGAATGCTTTCCTTCCCTTTTTAATTTAAAAGCAGCGCACGGTTACGTGTATTCGGTAATAAAAAAAAATGAATTACCGATTTTTTTTTTTAATTTTTTTTTTTTTAATAAATTTTATACAATAAAATTATACCCAATTAAATTGTTCTAAACACATATCAATATACATATTAAATCAAAACAATTAATAATTCGCATAAAGGTTTGGCTCTGATGCCACTGTTAGGTTTGTAATATTCATAACGCAATCAAATTGCATAAAAAGTGCGGAAGCGTGGTAAAATCAGAGTTTAAAAATATTTACAAACCATAAACCCGGATCATCCTTTATGCACAATTATTAATTAAACGAAAAGATAAAGAATAAAATCATACCCTTGAAGATCGAGTTTCCTCAGGTACAAGTTCACCTCCAAATCCTTTCGCGTTCAATCTTGAATCCACCGGGTTTGGTTCCTTCCTTTGATCAACGTTAGCCACCCATGTGTTTGGCCTCTAGAGGTGATCCACCAAGGAAGAATAAAATTCAAGAAAATGGGTGTTATGGCTAACCCTAGTTTTCTATCTCTATAGAAAAGGCATACTCCCAACAACTTGGAATTATTACGTACTTTGTTAAAGTCAACAACCCATACCACCCATAATAAGACTCCTCTTATTTATAGATGTGGGCAACCCACCTTAACAATTAAGGAATTGGGTTTTATTTAATTAATTAAATTCTTTTAATTAATTAAGCTCCCTAATCTTATTAGGGATAATTAATTAAACTCCTTTAACTAATTTTCCTTCCTAATCCAATTAGGAATAAATGAGAGTACTTATATTAAATTAATTCCTAAACTCTTTTAGAAATTAAAATAATAATAATTGTAATAATATTAATAAGACTCTCTTATTAATTTATATTTAATATTTCTAAAATATTAAATAATAAATATTAAGCTATTTAATTTATTCTATCACCATAGATTAAATTAAATATACTTAACATATTATTATGATTATGCCATTAACTTCTTAAATAATTATTCTTCCTTTTATGGTGTGACCCTTTAGGTTCTCCATATTAAACCTAGTTGTGAATAAATCAATTAGAACAATTCTAATCTTATTTAAATAAATAAATTACACAATTAATTTATTTAAATAATATTTATTCTACAATAGGGATAAGCCTCCCTAGCGATCAACGACTTTCCGGATAATATAGATTTCAACATTAATCATTAAAGAACCTTTGAGTAAATAGTTACCGCATAATTCAATCCTTCCACCATACTGATGTCCCAATTAAATATAAGACATGGAATTACTTTGTCAAGTCTTATTTTATTTAATTATATGTATTTCGATCCTTAAATGCACAACTCCAAATAATGCAAATTAGAAACTCCTTTCTAATTTCATTCTCGCTTCGCCAAGGACTCTTGGGTTGTCATTTATCGAATCACATAGACATTTCTCTT